>OY282598.1:25906189-26649963 GCA_958298965.1 Chrysolina haemoptera
TAGTTTATCATTTATACGGTGTGTACCATTTATTAAAAAGTCAGTTTCTTAACGTACATAGAACGATACGCTGGGTGCTGTCAGAATGTACGAGAGATGTACAGTTGTGTGCATAAAAACTAATTGCATTGTATTGCACTAACTAATTGAGCTAAAAAAATGTTGAAAGCGTGTTACTGACAAAATTAGTTTGAATTTTGACTCTACTAGTCAAAGTCGATAATTTAATTAAGATTGACAAGTCTGGCTCACAATAGTCTTTAACTGCTGTACGACTTTTTTATGCACACAACTGTACTGAGAAAATTTTGAAAATCAACCAAAAATTCGATTATGTTGTGAGGAACAACGTCGAAAACAACCGTCTATAAAATGATAAATATATCTGAAGGACTTTTTCATTTTACTCCTCATGCCTTGTTAGCTTATTTTTGGCTTTTTGGCACTAACTCAGCATGGAAAGATACTTTTAATCGGGCTTCAAATGATTGTTACTGTCCATTTTTTATAATCATTCAGTTCTATAAGAGCTCCTTTTCACATTTTTAGAAATAGTTCTTTGGCGATAAACTGTATTATAGTTATTCAATAATAAATCCGTCACACTCAATTGTGATATGAATACAGATTTTGTATACCTGATGTTAACAATAAATGATTGAAAAACTCATTTGAATAACTTGTTTTCATCCATTTCCATATTGAGGGAAAATTTTCTACTTCCAAAAAATATATTTCTGGTATTTTTTTTATATTAGAAATTATTTTCTCACATTTTGAAGCAGCAACACTCATGTAGTTATTTCAAAATATAGAACAATTTTTTTTATGTATGCTTGTTTCAAAATTTTTATTTTCATTGAGAGTGAGATTTCATATAGAAATTCACAGGCTTATTTCTGGTGTTATGTAGACCACAGAAAAAAAATCGCTTCTCTCGTGTGACAAAACCCTATTTCGTTGAAAAAATGTATGTCGTGTGGCGCCATCTTATGAATTTTTCAGGTAATCAAGGCATTTTTAGTTGCCAGTTCATAAGTAGTGACAAGTAAGGTGCTGAAAGTGAAAAGGTGCATGATATGAGATTTGATTAGCCTAAATTGTTCATGTACACTTTTAGTATATCTGTAATTGCTTAGCGGTATAATGGTCGACGAGTACTGGGTTCTAAAATTCTATTTTTAATTCACGTGAATAATTTTACACTCTTTGGAGTAGACTTAAGAGCTTAATTCAAGTCACGTTATATGTAGCTTTTTAAAATTCATTAAAAGTAACTACTCATTCCTGCCGAAAATCCTAGATATACAAGAAATAAAGTATGGAACGAAATATTATCATCTTGAGATTTTTCAAAATAAATTGTCGAACTGAGTACATTCATGTTTTTTTTTATCAAATGACTGCGGTTCATATGTAGGAAAGATCGCAATATACTTATATGTTATGAGTATGTGATTCGTATCTAAATAATCTTCCAAAAATAACGATGTCACAAAAAAAAACCGTTCAAAGCTCGGTCGCCCAGATTCTAGTACCAAAAATAAGCATGTGGAAAAGCAGACAATAAATAATTGTTCTTCAGCACCTATTTTTGAATATCCAGTTGATAATTTTGAGGCTTTTTAAAAGAGAGACGAGTATGCAGTTCATTTTCCGCAGGTTTATCAGTTCAAATTGTCAGAAAAACCACTACGCATACAATTTGAATGTATGCGAGCAATCTTACGAAATTTGATTACTTGTACTTCGGACTTCCATCGTCTTAATGGTTGAAAGATTTCTACTTCTTTCAATTTTTCACTAAGTTTCAATTGCTTGAATCTGCAATCGTCTTCAGGTGAATACTGACAAATACTGACAAATTTAGAATTTATAGGTCTGCCGGTAATTACGATAATTACGTTGTAATTACGCGCGGTCTTGTGGCGCCCGTGCTTTCACGCTAATTTTTCCTCCAAAAAAATCCGTTAGCGGTCTCCATACGTTTTTAATTTCCACGCTCGGTTGACTGAAGGCACCATTAACTTCAATATGAGCGATTTCAGTAAATTTGCGCTTGAACCAGTGTTCTTCCCTATCAAGAACATTAGCCTCGTCCCAAAGAATTCGATGGTACTCCATGCGTCATCAGCAATTCCCGATTTAGATGTTTTCCCCCGTTGAGTCCACTTTTTATGTTCAGCTATTCTTACAGATAATGGCCGCTTGGTCTCTCCTATATGGGAATATCCACATTCACATGGGACCTCGTAAATACTGTTTTCGCTGGATTCTGTTTTGTTCTCTGGTTTCGTCTTGGTGAGGAAGCTTCGTAAAGTACTGCCGGATTGAAAGCAACTCTTGATATTGTATTTGTTTGATCCTTTTGATCTTCTCGGAGATACCCCTGTTGCAGGGAAGGACAAAAACGGGGTTGTGTGGTCGTTCTCCGATCGTCTTGGTCCTTCAGTGGGCTGGGGCAGGACGACTTAAATGTTGTCCGATCTACCCTGTCACTGAGGAGTGGCAAGAACCGCGAAACGCGTCTGCAGGTGGTCTTTCCCAGCCAAATGAAGGATAATATGCTGAATAATTACAATGAGCAATTGCAACTGGGTCTTCTTGGAAGAACGTTGCACAAATATCTGTCAGATGTAATTCAATGTCTGTCGTGGTATTAGCCAAGAAAGTAGTTGTTTTCTGTCAGATTTTTACCTCATATTCATTTAGGTATTAAATCAAATCAAATCAAAATATGCTTTATTATCGGAAGAATAAAAATTCTCATTGACAAAGCAAAAGCTTAAAAGTAGCTTAAATTGTATCAATGAAGAATATGAAATAAAAATATACAAAATATCATAGTCACAAACAATGAGAAAAAAATTTAAAATATTATAAAAAAAAGGAAAACGGACATCGTATCATTGGGAGAATATAATTCTGATTCAATAAAGAACCTTCATTATTATTATTTGATATAACATTACATAGAGAGGAATGATGTGAAATATAAAATTTAGAACATTTCAGAATAGAATTTGTACAGCGAATACAATGCTTTATCTAGTAAAATATTCCCCACGGACGCTTTGAATTTTCTTTTATTTATTCGTAATCTTTTTTGTTGCATTAGGTAAGTGAACATTTTCTTTACGTTATTTTATATAGAAATATTCCTTGTTCTATCTCCAGTGAAATTCAGTATCATTTCAGTAAGAGTCTCAAGCTGAAAGACGCAGTGCGTGTTCACACATAAAGATGAACTAGATATTGGACAATATAATTTTAATATATTATGTTCGACGGTATTTTGGTACAAAAAGGATATAGAACAATGCAATATCAACTATTCAGATGATGAATACTATTTTCACGAAGTAAAAGATCATTGAGGATATATTATATAGAAGACGCTAATTTTAAGAAATTTTTTCATATGCTTATCTCAGTTTCGATCAAAAGCGGATATACAAAATTATCATACTCGTCTGACGATATTGTATTGTTGTATGTGCACTGAGCTTATCAATTGGCAATTTCATAATTGAGACCAACGAATACCGTTTAAATAGTAAAAGACAAAAGACAAAATCATTATTTGGAATATTTAATTTCGAAAATCACAAACGTATACCCAACTCTAACAACGAATTAAGATGCTTTTGATGATTCATTTCATTCTGTTCCTTTTTCCCACCAATAATGTCTCCAGTTCTCCAAGAGCATACACAATTTCAATATTTCTATTATTCGGGTCTTTCTTGTCGGGTAGCTGTATGGTAACTTTATCTTCTTTAGATTGGCCATTAGCTGAAGCTCGGTTCCAAATACTGTGCCATAATTTCATTTTATCTTCCTCTTTTGTATTCAGTAAAGTTTTCATGAATTCGGCTCTGTCTGAAAATGAAAAACTAAATTAGAGAGGTATAAAATGCCAATAATTGTGTTTTCAAATTCAATTCAGAAAGAACTCATCTTCACGCGATGACATTTGAAGCCGTTAAGAGGGTTGAAGGTATGTACAGTGTGACTTAGAAACAACATTGTAGAGTTGAAAGTGTGAAATTCCCATTAGTCTGATCAACGAGTGCCTTTCGGGTCAAACTTTTTCGCCGCTTCCGAAAAATATGAACGAGGTGTAATTCGATTCAGAATAGCGTGTAGACCATTTTTGAAAGAATTCAAGTGCCGCTTGCAACAATTGCAAAACTAACGAGTTTGGGTTTTTGCAAATATCTCCAAAACTGTTTTCAAACATTTTTCAAATTTCAAGAAGAGGAGGAAATTTCCCAGAAAAAAGTTACACTCACCGGAACTGTAGGACCCATATTTATAATTTTCCCAGAAGGTTGAAATATGTCCTAAAGTGGGTACTCCGGTTTGCGCAAGACACGCACACTTTGGACCTTCAATGAATGAATATTCTTTAAACTTATTAAATATCAAAATCAGGAATTGAAAAAATTCTGTCACCGACTGGATAAATAAATGAACAATAATCTGCGGTCAAAAAATTTTTATCGTGATTTGAATTTGAAAATTTGAAAACTATGCATAAGTTAATCAACAATTTTTTCCTACTTCAACAGGAACAGTGCAACTATTTTTGAAAGGTCTCAGAATAGGTTGGAAAAATAAAAAAAAAATGTTATTTTTCAATTTTTTATCAACCATTTACTTGGGTGGAAAATTAAAAAGCTTGATTAATCATTGAATTTTTTTTTCTTTAGCATTACTATCGATCCGTTTTTCATGATCAGAAGCTACATGAAAATGATTTTTTAAAAAGTGTATCTGCTATTGTTTGAAAACTTGTTATAAGACAATTTAATTTTTTTTTTTGAAAACATAATCTCTGATGTAAATTATGATCATTAAAACAAAAATCGTTTCTTGAAAAAAAAAATTTGTTGCTTAAAAACGGATTTGTTAATCATCAATTTTTTTTCTTCCACTTGTAATTGACATTAAGGAACCATTTTTTTTTAAATCGTAACTCATCTTGCTCTATGAAAACTAAAAAAAAATTGTTTTTGTTTAAATTTTCATTGTTTAATTAATGAGCAATTTGTTATTAACAATTAAATTTGTTCTCTATATTTTTTCTCTTTCTACACAATGTAACAAAAACAACCATGTATTATTTCTTGGGGAAAAAAATATAAAAAATGAATATAAAAATTATTTATATTTCTGTACTTGTTGTTTTTTAGTTCGCTCATTTTTTATGACCGATGTCTTTACGATCGACGTAAAAATAAAAATATCAAAGATTTCTGAAAAAGCATACTGGTCATGTTATTGCCAAGACCCTGTACTATCAGAATATGTAAAAAACAACGGGTACAGAAAAACTTGATATAATTAGGCCCAAGATAAATTAGGAATGAATGTTTGACCTACTGAAATTTTAAGCAAACTCAGCTTTTCGAGCTAATTCTATAGGAAAACATAAAAAATTAGTTAAATTAAATTATATTATTTATTTATCAAACAACATTATTTCACCTTCGAATTTATAATACAACCATTTCTACCGACACCCGCCAGCTATATATGATAACTGGATTTTTCTTTGAAATACCATTCTTTATGAATGTTCGACCAAAAACAAGGGAGATACAGAGATTTTAGTCGAGCGTCGGGGTAAATCTTATGATATCCGGAGTTGTTCGCGCGGAAATCTGAAAATATCAATTATAGTTCCATTATCTCTCATAGAAAGCAATTTTCGAAAAAACATGTGTCAACCTTTTTTATGGAGATTTTAATGTTCTGTTAGTTTGTCATTTTACGTAATATCAAAATTTTCAACCCCTTCCGGGTTATTGATGGAATACCGATTTTTCGAGTTTTCCCGGAAACTTTTCCCACTTTCCATGGGTGCTCGCGTGCAGAACATTTTTTTTGAAGTACTTCTGAAAAACTTTCCGTGTCCAAAAATCATTTCTATTGGCTTTATTCTCAGGGTTTGATAACATTTTGTCTACAGAGCTTGTACTATAGATATATTACGGACTGTATAATAATATAGTCCGTCGTACGACAAAAGCGTATGATGGGCGTGCATACTTTCATACTTTCAGCTTTGTTGGTACACCCAACATTGAATTCAAATAAAAATACAGCCACAAGACAAAAATTCGACAGGTATTATCGGAAAAAAATTATTACTAAATAAAACATATTAGAACCACCAGGGTTTTTTGGGTAGTCTTTCGATAATAATTAATATCAAAGTATTGGCAATAATGTGTTCAAAGATGATGCAAATGACGACAAGATGATCGAAAACATGTTTTTCATTTCTTCACTTTATAATCTCGGAGGTTATTATCAGTGACCCCTTTTGTTGCTCAAGTTATCTCTAATGATGTTATTATTTAGAGTAGGGTTCGTATATTTCAGTTGGATTATTTGCTGGTGGTCACATATTTTAACTGAGAGTGACTTTGAACTGTTGTGCAGTGAACGTACAGAATAAGTTGAATAAAATGGCTGCGAATGGTGGTAAAATTGCGTTATTATCCGTGTCCGACAAAATTGGCTTGGTGGATTTAGGAAAAAAGTTACACGCCTTAGGATTCACCCTAGTGGGTAGTGGAGGAACTGCAGCCATTCTAAGGGGAGCAGGGCTTCCTATCAAAGATGTCTCAGAAATATCGGGAGCCCCTGAAATTCTCGGTGGTAGAGTGAAAACATTACATCCAGCAGTGCATGGTGGAATTTTGGCCAGGCTGCAGCCATCTGACCAAGATGACTTGAGAAGCCAAAATATTGAAATGATCCGGATTGTGATTTGCAACTTGTACCCATTCAGAGAGACGGTCTCCAGAAATGATGTAACGCTTAGTGAAGCAGTTGAGAATATTGATATTGGAGGTGTTACCCTCCTTCGAGCAGCTGCCAAGAATCACGAGAGGGTAACAGTAGTGGTTGACCCTGCAGATTACAATATAATCCTCAGTGAAATCAGAAGTAGTGCAAATAATGATACCACTATTGAGACCAGGCAGAGACTGGCTTTGAAAGCTTTCACCCATACTTGTCAATACGATCTCGCCATTTCGGATTATTTTCGAAAACAATTTTCCGGAAATATTTCCCAACTCACCCTTCGTTACGGTATGAATCCTCATCAAAAACCCGCCCAGCTTTATACGATATTAGAAAAATTGCCTCTGACTGTTGTGAACGGATCTCCCGGATTCATCAACTTGTGCGATGCCTTAAATGGTTGGCAGCTGGTTAAAGAACTGAAAACAGCCCTTGGGCTTCCTGCTGCTAGCAGTTTCAAGCACGTTTCTCCTGCCGGTGCAGCAGCTGGTGTTCCGTTAGACCGAAATCAAGCAAAACTTTGCATGGTGGATGATATTCACGAAGAGCTGTCACCACTAGCTGTGGCTTATGCGAGAGCTAGGGGTGCAGACAGAATGTCCTCTTTTGGCGATTTCGTTGCTCTCTCAGACATATGTGATCACCCAACTGCTAGACTGATATCCAGGGAAGTTTCTGATGGTATAATTGCCCCAGGTTATACCCCCGAAGCCTTAGAACTCCTAAGGAAGAAGAAGAATGGAAACTACTGTATACTGAAGATCGATCCCAATTATAACCCGAGCCCCATAGAAACGAAGGTAATATTTGGTTTAACACTAGAGCAACAAAGGAACAACGCACTGATTGACAAATCTCTATTCGAAAAAATAGTGAGTAACAACAAAGATCTTCCCGAAAGTGCTGTGAGAGATTTGACCGTGGCTACGATAGCTCTGAAATATACTCAGAGTAACTCTGTCTGTTACGCTAAGGATGGACAAGTTATCGGCATTGGAGCTGGTCAACAATCTAGGATACACTGCACTAGATTGGCCGGAGACAAGGCAGACAACTGGTGGATGAGACAACACCCTAAAGTACTCGGTATGAAGTTCAAGAAAGGCGTGAAAAGGGCGGATATTTCTAACGCCATCGACAACTTCGTCAACGGAACTATCGAAAAGGGTATGGATAGAACCATCTTCGAAGCGATGTACGAAGATGTTCCGTTGGAATTCAGCGAAACAGAACGCGAAACATGGTTGAGTCAACTCAAAGGTGTGGCTCTTGCGTCGGATGCATTTTTCCCTTTCAGAGACAATGTTGACAGGGCGAGATTGAGTGGTGTTTCGTACATTGGTAGTCCATCGGGGTCTACCAACGATGAAGAAGTTATAGGAGCTTGCAATGAATATAAAATTGTGATGGCGCATACAAATTTGCGGTTATTCCACCACTAATATTTTTTTTTTTGCTTTTTGTGAATATTTTTTTATTACAAACTGTTTAGAATAAAATAACACAATTTTTTGTACAAATAAAATACTAGAAATTTTAGCGTATTCACTATTTATTTCACTCTCTTATGTGTTGATTGGTGTGAATACAATCAAAAACACCAAAACTACGTTAATGTCACTTGCACAGTTTCATCAATAGGAGCTCTATGCTAGCTGATCGAACATAGTGTTTATGAAAATTATTCAATAATATAAAATAGTGAGGAGATATATGAAAATGAAAATGGTATAGCGAGTTAACCTCCAGTTGGAAATACAATAGTAGATAATTGTTTCTGTTTCACTTCTTATTTCCAATTTCAACTGAGTGTTGATCCTCCTTTTACTTGACTACACAGTACTGATGAATGCCAACAAGCCATAAAAACGGGTCTACGGTTAAATTTCCAACTGAGGGCAAACCGCAATATCATTTTCATAGTTTTATTGTCAGAAGCCTTTATTAAATTTTTATTCAATTTCACTATTATGATATACACTGGAATTGAAAACAACTCTCCATTTTTTAAAATTATTCTAAATCATTGATAATCGAATTGAAATTGGCGCTTTTTGATAGAAACATTTTTATCAAAAATTTTTGTGTAAATTTTGAATTCACGGCAGTAAAATGCCCAAAGGAGTATTATTGAATTTTTTTCATGCATTGAAAATTAATAAATTTGACCTCATATCGAAAAAAGTTGACTGGAAAAGTTGTTGGTAATAAAAAGATAATAAAACTTTTATATCCAACGTTTTTTCTACATAACTTCAAATTTTCCGTGAAAATCGGAAAAACCGATTTTTCAGTTGTTTTTTTGGTTTTGCCGTGTTCTTCGGTTGAAATCTACAAACGTTTCAACTGCAACAGCGACAGTCATCTTCAGTGGTGTTGTCGAAGTACTCTTCTTGACGTATCAACTGAAACAGTTTCACTTGATGGTTCACGTGTGGTTGCCAAGCATCATAATTTGTTTCTCAAAATCGAAGAAATTTTGTATTTCTATAATCACCAATTACCAACGAAAATTTGACGTTGAACATGAGTTGACGTAATCTACCTCTCAGTTACATTTTCAGCAGTATTTCTTTCTATCATGTATCGTTATTGCAAATGGAACACCCTGTATATATTCAGATCATTGAAATGTCCATTTGATCATAAGTATTTTTTCTAAATCAATTTCTATAGGTACCTATCCCCATTTTTTAGAAATTTTGAAATAATTTTTTAGAGTTTTGTGCAATATCTGACTTAAAAACAAAGACTGTTTTTTCTGATTCCAATTCAACAGAAAGTTTAAAATTTCGTCGATTGCAGAATATTGTACATATCTTAATATTTTTATGGAAGTAATTAATTAATGAAGTAGATTTGAAGGTGGATGTGAATAGTGAGAAGAAGGCTCGAAAAAGAAACAATTTTTTTAAAGAAAATTTATGTACGAAACAAATTTCCGGCAGTAATTCATGCTCTAGGGAGATTATAAGTGATAATTTGTTACAGAAAGCTATAAAAGTTTTTTGACCCACAAAATAAAAGACGCAAATGGCCTATGCTAATTTTTATTACTTAGATAATTCGTTAATGAAAACCCCGGTTTTCGCCCCAGTAAAATCGCTTTGTGGAATTTTTTAAACAAGAAATAGTGAAAAAAATTACAACTTTCTTGTTTTTTTGCAAATATTCCAAAATCTTCCGAAGGAATAGAACGAGTAGTAGTAGTAGTAGAGAATTATCAAACCTGCACAATGGTTTTTTGTACGATCGGATCGTCTAAGAAAATCCGAAAAAACTTAAAAAAAGACCATTTTTCGAAAATTCACAATTTTTATAAATCTGAAACTCGACAAATAATGTTTCGGAAACTGATCGATAATAACACGTGGTTCAACTCTACGAAAGATTTTTTCTGTCCGATGAGTAGTTTTTGTACAATCACGTTATAAAAAATTTAAGGGCACATCTTCCAAGATGTTCCGATTCAAGGGAAATTGTCATATTCAAATTATGTTCAAAGTATGTGGAAGAAGATATCAATATCTTTAATTTGTATATTTTGGATTTTCACCTAATAGGTGGGAAATGAGTTGAAAATGTTCAGTTCAGTAGGTAATTTTACTCGAAAAACTGATATTAGACAAAATTGTTACTTACTATCTCGCAATTTTTTCGATGAAAAATAGTAGTTTACCTGACAAGTGTGGAAAGTGATACTTTTCCGCACGCGATTGCAGATGGTCGAAGGACGCGTTAACGGAGTTCGGCCAGAAATCGCGTGCGGAAAAGACACTTTACGCTCGTGTTAGGTACACTATTTTTTTTACTAGCGAAAAGAACACCCAAAAGTTAACATAAAGAACATTTATTATTAAATATATATTAAACTATACAACCATACTTTGGTAAGCTTTCTATTTTAACCTTCTGCGACGCAATATTTAAATGTCAGTATAATCCGCAAAAACTAAACAAATCTACTCTTCCGCACTAAAATGTTTTTTCCGCACTAAAAATAGTGCGGAAAAGTGGCCCTTTCAAAACTAAAATGAGTGCGGAAAAGTGGATTTTCCGCACGCTAGTAGAAAATAGTAGTTTACCTAACAAGTGCGGAAAGTGATACTTTTTCGCACGCGATTGCGGATGGTCGAAGGACGCGTTAGCGGAGTTCGGCCAGAAATCGCGTGCGGAAAAGACACTTTACGCTCGTGTTAGGTACACTATTTTTTTTACTAGCGAAAAAAACACCCAAAAGTTAACATAAAGAACATTTATTATTAAATATATATTAAACTATACAACCATACTTTGGTAAGCTTTCTATTTTAACATTCTGCGACGCAATATTTAAATGTCAGTATAATCCGCAAAAACTAAACAAATCTACTCTTCCGCACTAAAATGTTTTTTCCGCACTAAAAATAGTGCGGAAAAGTGGCCCTTTCAAAACTAAAATGAGTATGGAAAAGTGCATTTTCCGCACGCTAGTAGAAAAATATTTTTGTATATAAAAAACTCTTATGTTTAATAATTGAATATATTTTTCCTCAATGTAAAAAAAACTTGCATTTTATGGCATAAGAGGCTCGCCACTGAAATTATTCAATTCTTATTTGGACGGTAGAAAACAATATGTCTACTTATCGAATAATTCTGAATCTGAGATGGAAAATATTATACATGGTGTTCCCCAAGGATCTGTTCTGGGGCCACTGCTTTTCTTAATATACATAAATGACCTATGCTTCCATATGATGACAAAGTGTGAGGTTGTCCTCTTTTATTATTTCCAATAAAGTCATTTCACTTCTTGAACATGCAGAATCAATAATGTCCGAAGCAGAAAATTGGTTTTCTGCTAATAATCTTCAATTGAACAGGGAAAAATCCCAAAATCTAGTTATTTCCAGTAATAACCAAATTACGGTAGGTAATCACTGTAAATTGCTCGGGGTTGTTATAGATGATTGTTTGAATTGGACACACCACATAGACAGGCTTAGTACTAGGCTGTCCAGCATATTGTTTTTACTTAGGCAACTTAGTCGATGCCTGAACCCGAATATGTTAAAAAACATATATTTCGGTGTTTTCCACTCTCTGATCAGCTATGGTACAGTTTTATGGGGTAACTCAGTTAACTCCGTAAGAATATTCAAACAACAGAAACGAGCAATAAGAATATTGACTGGAGCTGGATATAATGAACATTGTCAACTACTCTTCAAAAAGTTAGGAATACTACCCCTTCCTTGTATCTATATCCTACATAATTTAACCGAAATTCATTCCAAGAGAATGAGTATCCCAAAAATATCAAGCCAACATCATCACAGCACACGTTCCGGTTTACTTGTGCCACGTAACAGATTGGTAAAATCTGAAAAAAACTCTTTGAATTTCAAAATTTATAATAAATAACCAAGCAATAAGAAAAATCAATGAATCAGAAATGTTTCAAAATGAATGTGAAAAAAATACTTCTCAATCATTGTTTCTATTCTGTTGATGAATATACTCAAACATCTATTTTTTGACCCCACCCTGTCAATGACTTTCCTTGATTATATCTTGTTTGATTTTAGTTAGTATACATATTGTGTTTGTACTACATGTTTGTAAGTATGTGTGATCTGTATGTTATATACATTTATTGATATTTAAATATGTACATATTTGTTATGTTCCACTGACTTGCTATAAACCATATTCTGTATGTGTCACATAGCCAATAAAACTATCTATCTATCTATCTATCTATCTAATGAAATACTCACATAATTCGTTTTTGAAATCAGCAGCTCGCATCGAATCCAGATCAGATGATTCAAATTTTAATGTAGTTTCAGTATCTTGCCATTTCAATATCTGAGAGTTGATATATTCAACACTGATCGGTTCTTCTTTCCTGGTAAAACTTTTGCGCAGTTTTTTTCGATTCCTATGTCCCTCAGACTCCACACCATTGCTGTACCCCTTGATGTGTACTTGTTTATTTTGACCCCTGCCGTCTCTTTCAGGCACCTCATGAACGGTCCTGTACAAGTTATTCGAAAATTCGTCCACGAAATGTTTGATCTCCTCCTCTCTGGCCCGTTCCTTTGTTTTTTTCAAGTTGTTCAGAGTGTCTTCCAAAAGAACTATAATTTTGTTTTTCAAATCGATGCCGGGTTTCAGAATGTCTTCACCCCATTTCCAAAAGGGTTGATTGACGTTGGTAGCGTTGGCATTACTGGTGCTTGGCAGCTTCTTGTACTGTTGATACCTCTCCTTTTCCGCTGATGTCACTTTATTATCGATCAAGATTGGATTGACTACGTACCTCTGACCAAAATTATCATATTTATTATCACAGTGACGATGCGATTCTCGTTGTTTCTTAGGCTGGGGCTCAGGAGTAATTTTGATTTGGCTACCGCTGGTGAGTTTAGTTATGTGTGCTACTAACTTCGTAATGATTCTCCTGAAGTAGTCTTTTGGTACCGATTTTTCTTCCTGCACTGCAATTCGGGCTTCCAAATTTTGAATTTTCTCGGATAAATGTTTGAAATAGTACTGGCATTGAGCGTGGTCGTCAAGTGCCTTAAAATTAACCAGTTTCCTTCTCTTATACTCCTCTTTGGTCTCTTTTCTTGGGTTGGGAGACATTTCTCTTGGGTCATACATCATCTCAGTGGCAAACGGTTTTTTCTGGGAATCGGTCACGACACCGACTACAGCGCAGTTCTGACAAAGACACGGTGCATTCAGCTTTTCGTTCTGTTCTCTCTTTTTCTTTCGTTTGCATTCGAATATGCTGTTGAGATCATGAAATGTCTGCGAAGCTGTGTAAATTTGCTTGACTCTTTCATTTTCGTGTCGTTTCAGAAATACTTCCGAGCTAGTGTCATCCGTGGTATACATTTTTCTTAGAGTGTCGAGGAACGCGTCACCAAATTTGTTGGTCATATGTTTATGTTTTTCGACGTTACTGGTATGTTTCGCTTGGTCACCATATGATTTTAAATTGTTTTCTCTTTGATCTCTTCCTGATGCTGGTCGATTGTTGGATGTCGTTTGGTTCCTTTTTTTTTCTTCGCCGTTACCTTCCAAATTCATGGATGCTATAAATTTTCTAACTTCATCACTACTCATGGTCTTTTTATGACAAGGGTAGAGTTTGTCTATGTCTTTGGGTTTGATAACAGTAACATCCAACAACGTGGATCCATATTTCCCAGGACTAGTGATGATATCTTTCACCTCATCGTCCATTTCCACCTCGAGGCACAGTTCCACGTCTCTTTCTGGCACATTATCTACTATTAATTTTTCTGCCTTACATTTTGTTGTATAGTTGTTTTTTAACATTATCGGCCGAAAAATAAAATCATCTTGGCTTTAAAGTTTCGGGAAGATAAATAACTCGCATAATTTTGTATTCTAATAAAAAATTGTCAAAACGAAGGTACGTCAAGCCTTTGAAACAATCGTGTTGATCAGATCTTGACGTTTGTCATTTTAATTATTCAAAAAGAAATAAAAAATATCATGAAAAATGTCTTGCGAAGTTATCAACAAAATAGGTGAGTCTGATATCATTTAGTTTTCACAAAGAATAACGTTCCCATTTGATAGGAACTGGTGATTGTGAACTTGACAAAAATTCCAAGAGTGAACAAGTATTAGCGACAGTTATAGCTAGTGAGTTAGTTTCCGAAATCTTAGAAGACGCTCTCGATATAGTCGAAGAAATCGAGGAACAAAAGTCCGTTAAGGTAGTGGGAGATTTATTAGACAATCTTTCAAATAAATTTCAAGAACTGGCCATATCAGAGGAGAAACTCAGAATGGGGGAGAAAATCGAGGGATCAATCTGCACCACCCCCTTGAAAGGACTTGGAGATCAGTTGGATGCAGATGAAGGAATCGGTGAAGAAACGCCGGTAAAACACCAGTCTGTGGAAAAGAAAAGCAGACTAACAGATTTGGTTAAAAATTCCAAACAAATACTTGCTAAACTAATGCTCAGTGAAAATACTAAAGAAACTGGCTTTGACATTGGTGCTGAAAAAGTAATCCGTGTGATAGAGCTCGATTCTGGTGATCAGCCTTCCAATACCAACGAGAAAATTTCCCCTGAAAATATACCCTTGCCTCGAAATGATTCTTGTGAAATTCTTGCAGGAACTGACAAAGATATGGATGAAATTCCACTTTCATGTTCCAGTGATAAAGGCACACAAAAAGGTGACGATTTCAAGAAAACTATGACCTTTCCATTAGCTGGAACTTCTGGAAAAGGTCTCAGTCTTGCATCTCGTTATCGTACTCTGAAGTTCCCTTGTGAATTGAAGAAGAAAAAATGGAATTTTGGAACGAAAATTATCAACTATATACGGAAACATCAATCAAAAAAAGAAGGAAAGCAGAACGCTGTTAGTGGTGGGATTGAGATCAAACCAAAACCTGATGATGCTTGAAGTTATCTTTTATAGAATGTATGAAAATTGTGTTTTTTGATTCATTGAATTATTTCAATAAAATTTGTCTGTGTCTTCATATGGATTTCACTGAATCAACTCGGTTCGTTTAATAATCTTTATCAAATTCCGCCAATGTATGCCGAATTAGTTTTGACCCCACCTTTGTTGATGTGTTGATTATTCTGGTAGCTCAAATTCTTCTAAATCTGTGTGATTTTACACCAAAGAGAAGGATATGGACAAAGTCCGTGAAGTTTGACGAAGACTACCAAATAACGAGTCAGGTTGGAATACTCTTTTCTCCAAACACTTCCACAAAGTGGAAAATAATATATATTTTCATAAATTAATGAATCTTTGTCTATTATGAGTTTTTATAACTCCTGACAATAAAGGCTTCGGCTTTGACGTTGAATTATTGGATAAAAAAAATTGTCTGATTTTAATTATCTGGGTTTATTTGTTTCGACAAGTTTCTACTTTCACACCATTATTGTTTTTTGGACCAATGCAGAAGCCTTTGAAAATGGTAGAAAGTAAAAGAAAATTAGAACAGGACAATGCCCATTGGAAAAGTAATAAAATATAACAATGAAAGGAAAAATAAATTATGGGTGATTTGAGGTCGGGAAGGAGGCGGGGGAAGATTTTAAGGATGGAATAGCTATTTGTATTACTAGGGAGGAAAGTGCCACTTTTCCTCCCGCATGTAATACATATGATTTTTCCTCCTACCCACTTAATGTAAATTTAAAGAGCATTTCAACTGCTTTTGTCTAAAACGGACCCGCATACTTGCATGATGTAAAGTATAGACAATATATAGTCAGATTCTGACAATCTGCGGTGGTGCAATAACTAGCGTGTTGGGCTTGTAATCCGAAGGTCCCGGGTTCAGCTCCAGCCAATTGCAAATTTTTTTTTTCTCATGAGTAATGTTATGTGCCTATTTGAACGAAGTGTCGATCATTTTTGAATGAATCTATTACAATATTGATTGTAATAGATTCATCGTTTACAACTCACTTCAAATGAGGGGAAATAAAAGTATGAGTTTTCTCCCTGGTTTGAGGAAGGAAAGCGTGTACTTTCTATAGGGGCAGGAGGAAAAACGGTTTATCACGATTTCAGGCAAAACTACGAGTCCTACCAAAAAAAATTAAATGGCCAAGATGTAGTAATAGAAAGATTCTCAACCTTTTTTTTTCTACATTTTTTTCACATAACCTTAAAATTTATAGAAAAAATCCAAAAAACCGACTTTTTGGTGTTTTATTTTCATCTCCCACCATTTTTTTTACGAAATTTGTTACAAACTTATACTTGCCTTTTTATATCAAAATATTTATTGTTTCTCCTTATTTTGATTTAATATCGAAAAATTGCTCTAATTTTCAATCGAAATTTTTCCCATGAAAAAATCGGTGTGCTTTTCGTTCGTTGTAATCTCTACTTTCTGATGGTATAAAAAAATATACATTACTAGGGCAAATTTTCTCAGAAAATGCAAACAAAAATCTCGAACTCAGCAAAAAAAAATGTAATCATCAATTGGTCGATAATGTTAGGTGTGGAATTTTCTCCACTAAATCAATCTTTCAAGCAATACTTTCACCTAGCCTAGAACGTCACAAGATCTTGCTCGAGTGGTGTATTTTACAGCAGCCAAGTTTGAGTGACTGGCAAGGTGACAGTAATCTGAAAATTCTGCATTTTGAATGGACATTCGATCAGACAACCTCAAGAATACATATTGCAACTAAATCCGTGTTGTATCGTTTGAGCTGTAAAACTGACGTTTCTATAATATGTACCGTGATTGTCAATAAATTCTGACTACACCACTGGATTCAGAATACTTCGAAATGCATTTGGTCAGAATTTCATAAATAAAAAAGTTATAAAATAATGAAAAAAATTGTGGAATTTTCGGGAAATTTTATTTTATTATTTCATAATTTTTTTATTTATGAACAGATTTCGATGAAATGCTGACCATATATATTTCGAAATATTTCGAATCCAGTGATGTTGTCAGAATTTTGATGAAAGTTGTGAAATTGAAGTAGTGGGTTGATTTATTGACAAAATTTTCAAATTTTATACCCATATAACTTTTTTATTGATGGACGCATTCTTACGAAATTTTCACATACACCACTTGAAAATGTCGTGAATCCAGTGACGTCGCCAAATTCTATTTAAAAAAATCGCTAGTATGTTTTTTGGATGTTTGACCTTGAAAAAAATTCGAAGTAGGCTTTGAAATTTTTATTTTTATTTCGAATTCATGGCACTTAACTAGAACTATCAATGCTCTATCTATTGAAAAAAAAAACTTCCGAATCGGATAATAAATAACAGTTTTAGAGAGGTGGCCCGCTTTCAAATGGGTCACTCTCTATATATATGTATATACATTTTTTTTTCTAGATGCACTTGTATGTAGTACATATGTTTATTAAAATGTTTTTATATATTGTGATACAATTGCATTTATAGTACGCAAGGTTATTATTATTATTGTTTTAAGTATTGTAACAATTTTTATTTTTATTTTTTTTTTATATCAACTGTATGTATTGTGTTTATACCTATCCGTACTATATTCAATCAGTTCTTGTCCTCTAATATATTCTACCAAAATTTTTAATTTTTTCGTATTGTTAGCATATGTATTTTTATCAATTACTTTGTCAATGAGAATTTCTTGGACATTAAAGTGTATATCTATCTATCTATCAGTTACCTTTGTTTGGGAGGCACTGGTTTAATTCTCCAGCCAACAGCGTGTCTGCCTGGTGGCAGTGTTTCAAGCGGATTGAGCACGTTGTGGACCTCTGATCAGTGAAAGAAAATTGAAAACTTTAAAATTCAATAACATTTTTTTTTTTTTTTTTGATAAAAATATATTCTTCCATTTCGTTTTGTTATCTTCTACTTCCCACTTCCTTTATGACTCCAATTTCGGAAACACCCTGTATAATACGAGGAAACTTGTCACCTAAGTGTATATCCCTTAATGCCCGTGTCCCACTTGTCACGTAAATTACTATTATCACGATCAGAGCCCTGGAGTTCATTCAAAATCCCATACCTGACTGATTTTTAGTGATGGTTCCTTCTTTGACTGGCGAGACAAAAATGATTTCCCATCGTGGGTAAAATGCATATTGAATTTCTTCGCCAAGAATAGATCTTGATAAAAAAATTCGCGTTTGGCGTTTGTTAGTATTGTGGAATAAACATCGCCAAGGTATTAGTCACTGTGGACTACTCATTCAAGTGAATATTTTTACCCAAAAAGCACCTGGAGGAATTCTCACTCCACGTTCCACATTCTATTTTACTACAGCTCCCACTATTTTGGGTTAATTTTAGATTCGAACAGGGTCGCATGCTGAAAATATATTTAGGGTAATGCATTGGAGTCTGTTCGAAATAACAGTAGAATTTGGGAAAAAACTATCCCAACACAAATATTTCGCGAATTATTATGTCATCATCAGTAATTTGATTACAGGGCAATGTTAATAAAATCAAACTGAGATATTTCAACACATTTTTGGATTATAGCTAGAAGTTGTATTGAAGATGCATTTGCGCATACGTTGATATGATATAATAATAATAATAATAATAATAATAATAAATTGTTTATTATTTGCTGCTGAAAAAAAAAATAATAACAGATCTGTGTAACTTAATCTACGAAAAAAAGCAGCAAAACAAAAGGTGAAGTGTTAGGTCAGTTGACCGATTCTTCCACACTCCCCTAAAAAAAATAGTTATTGTAAGTAAGTAAGTAAGTGTTTATTGCACTCGAGTGCAAAAAACAATTTTTGCACGAGTTGCATACAACATTTTTTCTACGTTCATGCAAAAAGCAAAAAATGATTTATCAAGTTATACGTACATCTGTCCTGTACGTGACCCTCCTGCACAAATATTCAGGTGTATTATTTTTTAGGATTTTATAAAAGAAACATCGTGAATGAAGTAAACGACGATTATACATACTCAACCACCCAATTTCTTTAAGCTTATGTGAGATCCTATTTCTTCTTTTGAGTCCGTGAATCATACGTAGACATGAATTTTGAATTTTTTGGATACGAAAGGCATCAGACTTCCGAAGAAAAGGGCCATAAACCACGTCACAATGGTTGAAATGGGAAAAAATCATAGAATCGCACAACATTTTTTTTGTTTCTATGTTCATTTCCTTTCGATGAGGATATAATAATATTAGAGCTGCGTATGCCGTTTTCAGTTTAGAAGTGATATGTTTATCAAATCGTAATTTTTGATAGGTAACATAAACAATCTTGCTGTTGCTTAGTGTAGGGTGTCACCATAACTTGGTGAAGTCAACCAATTCAATACTTGCTTTCATTTCAACAACACTCTTGGCAAACCAACGTGGTGTAAACTGCCCTTCTGGTCTGTCCTGAAATGATGTCCCCACATATGGAGTCCAGCACATTAACATAAACTCAAGCTCCTTAATTCTATTCAGAATAAAACAACTTGTTATTGATATTTATATAACCAATAACCCACCTTTCTGGAACATCTAGAAATTTTTTTGGAACTGGTTGACGTTTCATTTTGAGTAAGGTTTTTCTGGATTTCCATTTAATCCAGTACGATTGGGGTTTGAGACAAATATCGATTGTAGCACCACCAAACTTGGTATGCTAGTGGTTGGAACCATGATAAACAAAAAAAATTGTTTACCAAAATTCCAGGGGTGGAACATTTTTTTTTTTCGTTTAAAAATAAAAAAATAAAATTCTCTGGAACAATAGAAAATAATTCGGAGATGGTTGCTCTCTCTGGATACCGCTGGAGATATATGTGTCGGACGTAATTTGCGCATTTCGATGCGAGGCGTAATAAATCTGAAGCATATCACGCTTTTCTTCATTTGAAAATGGCATTATGACTTGAAATAATTCAAAAGTTCTGCTCAAATATTCAACTGAATTGTCAAAATTTAGTTTGTTCTTTCCAAAGCACTCTTCGCAAGAACGATTTTTTACTAATTTTGATCAGCATGTAAGATTCGATCATATTGTGTGATACATCGTTGTGATCAGAAAAAAAAATACTTTTCAAAAATGCAAAAATCCAATAATCCAATATAGCGCTCAGAAGTAAAACCAAAGTTGAATGTTGTAATTCTGGCATCAAGAACGCCTTGGAAAATACGATGACAGATTCAGGTTCCTTGTAAAAAAGTGCCTTGAGAACGCCCAACTTAAAAACGTTTAGTTCTTTTGGTTTTCGCTTAAAAAAATAAAAACGAAAATTACAAATTTCCGTTTTTTTCAATAATTCAAAAACTAAAAATGACACATCAAATTTTCTTCCAAACAATTGTTCAGCATGAAAACGCGCAACTTTATCCTAATTTAACCGACCTCGTATCTCTTATAATAATTGAGATCAATTCAAAATGAAATTACATAAAATTTCCTACAAATTCCACTGTTCAGGTTTTTTTTTTTTTCGAAAAACAGTTCGGGCTCAAACGCCAAATAAAAATTGGCGTATTTCTGCTGAGTCAGCAAACACTCACTTTTGTCACTCCAAAACTATTATTAACTATTTAATAACATTTTTATTGAATTTCTCAAAGAATTATATTGTAATAAAACTAAAAGTACTCTTATTCGTCATTGGTGCAGTTAGAACAAAGGAATCTGACAGTCTAGTTTCAGGTTATATCGATGACTGCTAGTGACAGTGCGATAAGAAAGGAGTGTTGAGAATCTCAAACAAAGCAAAACGGTTCTGGGCCATACAGGACGTTACTTGCTTCTTATTAGCTCTTGTGCACAATGGGGTATTGCGACGATTTCCGCTTGAAATATCGCTTGTTTGCCCAGGCTCAATAAGATTTTCATCTTCGGCTTGGTAAATGCCGGCTCCTGAACCTTCATCAGTTTTTAAGCCATCAGTGTAGACAGCGATTTCCGCATTGATGGGAGGTCCTTCCTTCCACGCATCCCTGGCGGTTCTACGTTTCTTGAAAGTTTTGACAAAGCTATATCTGGGAAATATGCCATCTGGTGGCATTCTTGTAACCGGGTCGTTTATCAATTTTGCTTGTGGATGCTTGTTTTCTAAGCAGCTTGCTCGTGACTGACCTGGCTTCGCCTTGTATGTATATGTGTAGAGGAGGCAGGTTGAGCAAGACCTCTCAGGCGTCTGTTGGGGTGGTTCTCATGGCCACGGTGGCACTCAGACATGCTTGTCTTTGCAGTCCTCCGAGCCGTCGAACCATTCCTACCTGCTTGGTTTTTGTCCACCATACCACCGAATCATACGTTAGCATGGGTTTGATAACTCTGGCAAAGAGTCATGTAGTCAGTTTTGGTTGTAGCCCTCAATTTTTTTCGTACATTCTCCTGCTCAAATTGAAGGCTACTGTACTTTTTTCTATAACTTTTTGTAGGTGTTGGTTCCAAGTTAACTAATGGTCGAAGATTGCTTTTAAGTATTTTGCCTCTTGAGCAAATAGAATTTCTATCACGTTCAGTACAGGTGACCTAAGTCCATCCAGGACTTTTTTTTGGGACTACTCTGGTTTTATGAGGGTTCACTGTCAGCTTCTCCTCTTCACACCACCTGCCAATTATATCTATGGCTGATTGTGTAAGCTCCGAGACTGTCCTTGCGAATTTGCCTTCTGCAATGATCGCGAGGTCATCGGCATATTCAATCAATTAGTCCATTAGGATGGTCTAAAGTAGGGACGATAGCACTCCTACCTGCGGACATCCCCTATTTGCTCTAGGTGTTAGTGTTATCCACTGGCACAGTAGGAGAGAAACCCCCTTTTTACTAGAGTGTTTGCTATAGACTCTGTGGATGCATTGTTGAAGGCACCTTGATGTCTATAAATGTCATGGCTATCTCTTTGTCTTCCAAAGACTTATTAGTAGCCAGTCTTAAGCCAGTGTTAAGTCTGTATGTAATTTTTGACTAAGTGACTTGTTCCTTCTTTATATGATCTAAATGAGGTATGCGCAGAGAACTGGGGAGAATCCACCAATTAACGTCAATAATAAATTAGAGTCTTGTAGGTGAAGTAGTGGGATTTTCCCCAGTCAGCTGACGTATATGCCAATTTACAAGTAGTCCTTGAGCCCGAACGGTCCGTCGTAGAAAAAAGCTTGCATGTATAGTAAAATGTATAGAAAATGTTATGCTCTTTCTGGCAGAAGAAAGAGGTTTTTAAGGTTTTTTTGCAATTTTTTCAATGTTCCGTCACGAAAATTTGTTAGCAAACCTCAGATACGGATTCAGCACCCCAAAACACATAGAGAATGGAAGTGATCAAAACTACTCAAAACTTTTTTTGTAGAAATACAATTTGATCAGAATAATAAGCCTGTCCTTGTTTGAAATCGATACGACAAAACGTTTTTGAGTTATCGACTCTTTTACTCTAAAAAACCACCCAAATGTAATCGAGCGTATGGCCTCTTAAGATGTTACACGTATAGTTTATCCAAACTCAGTATAATATGACTTTCTTCAGCTCAATAATAAAACCTCATTTAGTATGCAAAATCCATACAAGGAAGCTCGAGCGAATTATCATGTAGAACGTTTAGGAAAACATGCAAGCAACTGTTTTCTTCATTCGCTAGGTAGTTCCACCCCGTACAATATCTATTTGTCGCATTAGGCCATTGTTAAGGGATTTAAAATTCTGACCAGCCACCTTTCAGTGGCGTATCTTGGGGTATAATTTGTGTTTAAAAACATAATGGTAAATATTTTATGAAAATATTATGTTTACGTCAAACATTTATAAAGAATGTTATTCCTTAACAATTAGTTAGTAATAAATAGGTACATGTAATTAATTATTGACAAACACTATTTGTTATCATAGAGTTATCCGAAAACAGGTATAAAACTCTTTATTAATTAAAATTTTGGCTGCTTTATAAAAGAAGGACATTGTAATAGTACAACTCAGTATACCTACTTCTGCTTGATGAATCCATTGTATTTGAAAAACATATGCCGCGGTTTTTTAAACTAAAAGTGTGAAAATCAACATTAAAGTTTTAGTATAAACGTTTGCGTATTTAGTGTTGCAACATGGCATTTCGAAGAATGTGAGGAGCAAGATTTACAACCGGATGAACAATGGGAATTTGAAAACAAAGATCCTCATGTTCAGACCCAAAGACTTGTTTTAAATATATATAAAAATCTTAAAAAGGAAATGAACGACAAATGTGACAATGAAATTTTCGGAAGGATATCTCATCTTACCAGTATGGGGCATTCAACTATTTACAAAGTGGTTAAACAAGGGGATGTTGTAGATCAATCGTAAAAGAAAACGAGAAGATCAGAATAGATATTAAACAAAGTTGATGATGCCCCAAAAGATTTTCTTCGAAGGCAAGTTTATGATTTCTATAAACAAAACGAAGTACCTACCTTGAAATCAATCAAAAACAAATTATCTGATTATCCTGAGTATACATATAAGTCGCAGGAAACACTACGCCAAATTCTTTTAGACTGTGATTTCAAACACAAAAAACTAACTCAGCGAATGGCGATAATGGAATCCCCCCGGCTCGTTCTGCAAAGGCAAGATTACTTACAAATTACGACAAATAAAAGAACATCGGGAATCGAAGAGACATATAGTATATCTTGACAAGACTTGGTTCGATAGTCATGATGTGATTCGATATGGATGGGTAGATAATTCCCAAAACTGTTGTCTCCAAGCACCATGTTCCAGGGGAAAACGTATAATTATTGCACACGCGGGTATAGTGAAGATGGTTTTGTACCGAACGCGTTGCTGTTGTCAGCAAAACAAATAAAAAAATGTTCAGCAGATTATCATGAGGATATGACTGCAACTTTATTCGAAAAATGGTGCAGTGAACAATTATTACCAAATATACCACCAAATTCTGTTATTGTAATGGATAATGCGTCATACCACTCGCGTCAAAAGATAAAAATACCGACGAAAGCAACAAAAAAGGAAACATTTTGGAATTTATGGCTTATAAAAAATTGAATATTCCCCAAAAAGTCACGAAGGAGGTATTACTACGTACAATTAAAAATGATAATCTTGAAAAAGAATAGATTATTGACGAAATTGTAAACTTTGATGAAACGAAAGAACATTCTTTTGTCTTATTTTCACTAGATTTTGAACTTGATAATGGGATGAAGCCCGAAACCGGTCGTAACAATAAAAATCTAGTGGAAATAAGACAAAAGAGTGTTCTTTCGTTTCATCAATGTGATCATGAATTTCCACAAAATAAACAAGTCATCAATCACACGAACTTTGTAAACATTCTGGTCATACGCTTCTGAGGTTACCTCCGTATTATTGTGTTTTCAACCCCATTGAATGGGTTTGGGCATTTATAAAAAACCAATCAATGTCCAAATCTAAGCGAAGTAGTAGAACATGTTAGGAGAATCTTAGGAGAGGAATATAAAGATCTTTGGACAGAATGCGTTTTACATGCGATTTCAAAAGAACGTGAATATTTACTTTTGCCATCCATTCAACCAGTAATCATAAACATGGGTGATTCGGAGGATTATGATGATTGAGTCTTGCCACGACTTTGATGTGTATATAAGATAGCCGTACCAAATAAATTAACAATGTTTCCCGATGTTTTCTGATTCTATTTTTTTGAACGACTTGTTTTCGGTGTGTCAGATAACTTATCAATAAGTTACGAGCAACGTCCCGTACCCATACACGCGCAATCCTTTAATTCTATTCATTATAAGAACAAGACACATTATATTCGCAAATTTCTATACAGCAAGCAATACGCAAAGTTATACCCAAGTAAGAGAAAATATCTCCGCCTATGGTCGGCAAGTACGTTCAAAGAGGCGAAGTCATTGAAGTGTTAATCCGGTATTACAGTGAGATTGGATAAACTAAATCTTATTGATCCCTTCGAACGTCTCAACGTAACTATTCCTAGCGGCGCCACTGGCAATATCGTATATAGCGTTTGGCCGCACGAGAGTCCAAATATTTCCTCGTAAGCGAAGAGAATCTTTCAGATACCTCCACCTCGTTGCCAAGTTGCGCTCATCAGTCTGAGCTAGTTTTCAGTGGTTTCAGTTTCAGTAAACGTTCAGGCACCGAGGCGCCATCTACTCATATAAAACTTGGGTCCCGTCTTACTCCTTGCTCCACTTCTGGTCATTTCTTACTAGAAGGCAAGTTAACAGTACAATCGCACAATGGTAAGTAGTTTTTAACCACGAGCACGCCTATTGTGTATTTTTTTCTGCTTGGATATTGGAAAATGGAACCGAAATCCAGCCTGGGTGAACCGGCTTATGTTAGAGCTTTTAAGTTCTGGAAAAAGAAGATTTACAAATCTAAAATAGTATTGAACTTTATTTGAATTACTCAGAGTTTTTTAACTGATTCCCTTTCAGATTTTTCAGAATTTTCATTCGCCATAGGTATTTGGATTTGGATTTAAATTTGGATTATATATGTTGTGAAGTGTTCGTCCGATTTGGTTTTTACCTGTGCTTTTTGGTAGTGTACAGTGCTGGACAAATCGGAAGGAATTGTGGAATTTCGAGTCATAGTGAGAAATAGTGCACTTGATATAAAAAAGGTGGAAAGTGATCAGAGCAGTATTTTCAGTAAAATTACGCCCCGTTAAATTTATAACGAAAGTAATTAATATTCAAACCAAACGTATTTCTTACTGCCATATTTAAAAGTTCTGAATATCAACCTTTCCTTATTAAGTAAATCTTTTCCAATTTGAACATTGAAAATCTAATACTTGTACTTTTCTTCTGAGAGTATCATGACTGAAATTACACAATACTTATCTCACATTTTGCCAGCAAATTTGTTTTGGTAGCATTGGGCCGTTTAGTTGTATCTAATTCAGTGTCTTCTCAACTTGCATAACAATATTCGTTGTCATCGTTTATCTATGTTTCTATGTGTACTATCTGTCCTTTCTTATTTCTTGTTTGCAACTATTACTACTTCAATCCAAGTACTTGGAACACTGAAAAATGGATGAAAATAATATATTTCTACCAGTAACAAATTGATTTATTGTAGTTGTCATGCCAGTGGTTTATTATAGTATCAATTTTTTCTCAATGCTGGTCATAATAAAATATATTCGAACTGATGAGGAACCGTATCTCTAGTACTATTCGCTTATTTTTGTGATAAACTCGATGATGATTTGAAAGTTCCATTGTATACGGAAATTTCTTAGAACATGTGTGTTTCTAATTCATGTTAGAATTTTATTTGCATTTGTATATTTTAATGCCTAAAAGACCATGTAATGTAAGATATGATTGCATCAATATGAATTTGATAAATCAACTCATTCAACTCATTTCGGATTTATTTCCAGAAGAGTACATTTGAAAAAGATCTGGCATTGAATTTTTTTAATATTTCCACCTTCGACCAAATCCATTTTTCGGTGCAGAACATGACCATCAAAAGCATCTATCTAAATATTTGTTCTTCTATATTTCAGGCTGATCTAAGTGCCAGAGACGTTGAAAGTAAGTAGATATTTATTTGTTCTGATAAAACGTGCGGTAGTTGAATATTTTTGTGCCACGCAATACTTCTGGCTAAATTTAAATCGGGATCTTATAAGGCAAGACCGGCCAGGGACTTCGGAGAACGCAGGTCTAATTTAGTAACAGAAATAAAAGTTCACTATAATTAGAATGGACGGAGTTTTCGTTACGTTTCCATTATTATTTTGTAATAGTGACCTAGTTCATTCTAATAATGACATTGGATGAAATGTTCGTCTACGACTGTCATGATAAAATACGAGTCCGTTACATATTTGTCCGACGTTAATTGAACTGGATACAAGCCAATGGCATAGGGTTCCTTTAGGTGAAAATAATTATGCCTTCGAAAAATACTTTCAAACTTTAAAATTAGCGCCTCTAAAATTCCAATTACACAATTTGTCCACAATCATTGAGTAATAACGCCACCAATCTGACATGGACTTTGAATTCCATACATATAATCGGTAATTGAAAGAAATCCAACCGATCAACCAAGTGATTTTGAATCATAATCAGAACAATTGCTATGGCATGAACGATCATCAGATTTTTTCTACAAACTCAGAAGTAACGAGTTATCTTAATGTGTTCATTTATATAACTTATAATATTTACATAACACTTATAAAAGTTAGAATTTTGTATTGATTCAGCCATTTTTTTTTTCACTTGTGTCCGTGAATTTCAAATTTTTGACCTTACGGTTCGGGTATTTGAATTAGCCAACAATTATTCTTACACATTTCAGTTAAAAATAGAGATGTTTAGTCATTCCAGTGTTCCATAGCCGGATGTATACAATTCACCAAAATCTAAACTAAATAAAGATAGACTCTAACGTCATACTTTTTCTGTTGCCCTCGCATTGAATGGAAGTTCTTACACATCTTTTTGAAGTTTGAAGCATGATCTATAAACCACAGTTACAATGGTTAAGGTTTAATTTGAAAAAAATATAGGGAAACATCGACAGTATCTACTACCTTTGTATGAAGAGTAACTAATACTACTATTTTGAGAAATTATGCTCTAATAGAAAGCTTCGATAAATTCACCATTGTTATCAACAACACTTTTTACTCAACAAACTCATGATCAAATAGAACCGGAAAATAAAATAAGAAAAAGTTAAATCATATTAAATATTTATATTTCCGAGGACCTCTTATATTATTATAAAGCAAATTAAAATTGAATGCTGATAAAACAAAAGTTTTGGTGATTACAACTAAATATAAATTGAACTCTATCAATTATAACGAAATAAAATTTGAAATTGACAACACTGCATTAGAATATGTGCCTGAAATAAAATATTTAGGAATTATTATAGATAACACTCTGAGTTTAAACAATCATGCTGAATATGTGGTAAAAAGATTTCTAAAGAATTATATTTTTTTTCTAGAATTGCAAATAATCTGTCTATTAACTCCAGAATATTAACATATAATTGTATAATTAAGTCTCATTTTCAGTACTGCCCAACCTTAATGCATTCAATAAACCAAAACCAAAACAGAGTTTCCCAACTTCAAAAACTTTAATATAGGGGTATGAGAATCATTTTAGGTTAGTATAGAGCCACAGACACGACGGTACAGAGATGGGTGCGTTTTGTTGGCCTGAAGCGACACGATTGCTTTAAAAATTTGCGTGTTCACACGGGAAACAAGGGGTACTACGTTTCATATAATTAAGATCGAACTTCAGTTGAGGTAAGTTCGTTTGATCTTATAATATTTAAATAATATGGGCTAACGAATACCAATTTGATGAATAGAGAATTTTAAGGCAAATTGAATAAGCTAAAAAATAAACAGAGTGACATGCCAAAATTAGAAATTATTAGAAGTTATTTCCGGTCGAACAGTTAGTTGAAAAAAAAATGTCGTTAGGTTAAAAAAACACTATCATTGATTTTGCATCACTTGTAAATTTAAAAATGAGATCTCTTCAAATGTAGGAACTACACATTGGTACATGTCTCATCTGTCACCCGATATAACACCATTTTCTTCTTTTCAATTTCGATTTGTCGAAGTGATATGTTTTTGTGTATTTCAGTCTATGAGATAAATTTTCCCTGAACAAAATTATCATACAGTGACCGCCAAAAAGTATGTACCATATGGGAAAAAAGTTTATTATTAGAGTATTAGAAAAAATATTCTTGGAAAAAGTTTGTGCATGTCCGATAACCTAAAAATCGATTTTGACACATGTCACGTGATCGCTGGTATGGCGGCAAATTGAAAAAAATTACTATGAGAACGCAAAAAGTGGGGTGAAATGGCAAGATATCAAAAAAAGTGACTTTAAAAAGTTGCTTAGAATTAAATTTTATACACATATACGAAGTTTGAAAAGATAATGAGAGAAAATTGAAAATAAAAATTTTTTTCAAATATTTTCCTAGCTGTATAAAAATATCAAATTATTATTATATGAATAGCTTAACCATACTGAAACATTTGTATTTCAATAATAATGCCAAAACTTTCTCATTTTCTCTAATTAAAAAAATTGGATTTTGTTAAAACCCTGCTCTTACATTGGTTCGTATCTAACACGATATTTTTGGATTTCCCTATCATTGCAATAATAGTGGAATTGTGATATATCTATTAGATACGAACCAATGTAACAGCAAGGGTTCTGACAAAATTCAATTTTTTCAATTTACTGCTCTCTGGTGTGGAGAAAATGAGAAAGTTTTGTTATTATAATCTGAATACAAATATTCCAGTATGGCCAAGCTATTCATAAGAAAATAATTTGATATTTTTCTACAGCTAGAAAACTATTTAAAAAAAATTGCTGTTTTCAATATTCCCACATAATTTTCTCAAACTTTGTATATGTGTATAAAATTGAATTTTAAGCAACTTTTTTAAATAATTTTTTTCGATATCTTGACATTTTATCCGACTTTTTGACTTTTTGACTATTCATGGTAATTTTTTTCAATTTGCTGCCATACCAGCGATCACGTGACATGTGTCAAAATCGATTTTTAGGTTATCGGACATGCACAAACTTTTCCCAAGAATCTTTTTTTCAATATTCTAATAATAAACTTTTTCCCATATGGTACATACTTTTTGGCGGTCACTGTATATGCTTCCAGTGAAACTACAATTATAGTTAAACATTTATTTTAGGGGCAAACTTTGTCTTCTCCATCTACGACTTCGAAGGAAATGGCACAGTGGACGCTGTTAACTTGGGAGACATGCTCCGTGCCCTCAACCTCAACCCAACATTGGTGACAATTGAAAAATTGGGTGGAACCAAGAAGAAGAGTGAGTACATATTTTTCAATTAGTTCTGTTTCAAACTCGGTCTAACAGGAAAATGCGTAAGACTTGCCAAAGTCATTTGGAGCCAAGTCCTAGCCGTGAGTTCGCACAACTGTCGATTATCATCTCAACAACAAAAATAAAAAGAAAGAATCTTAGACTATATCGTATAGTTCATATTTTTATATGTCTTATCTTCCTCATCATAGATTCTGCATGCGAAATTATTTCTTGGGGTGGAGCGACTGGTTCTTGATCCTATCACAAGCCTTAGGTGATTCCTTTTTTGTTCCAGGGATTCAGAAGTAAGCATTTTGGATGCAGATCATAACATCTGCTTGCTACGTCTGTGTTTTCAAGTGACATCACCTGACCACTTCGTAGACACTGCATATTAGGTTTCTTAGTATTCTCCTTCACGTTTGGGCTTCAACACAGTTGATAAAAAACCAGAGAACCAACCAAGTGTGGTGACGATATCTATGATAAAAGTTTATTAGTAACTTTTTCCCACAAAGCTCTGTCCTCTGCTTTTTTTTGGAGAGTTGGAAAATCTTCAGATTCTTACTGACTGAAAAGCCACTCGGAGGCTGTAGTGGTCTTCTTTGGCATTGCTCGGGCATTATTTCAAAGATAGCAGCCTGCATATTGTTGTGGGCTCTCTTCTTATGTCTGTCGATGTGTTTCTTTTCTTTTAATGGGCATAATTACCATGGCCATTTTACTTGTCTTCTCCCAGTTGTCTTCAGATCTCAGCATATTCTCAACCAGGTTCTCTGGCGTCAGCTTCCCCGTTAGCCTTTCTGTCTCGATCCTTACTTCGGTCCATCTTACGCATTCAAAGGAGATAAGTTCCACGCCATTTTCTATCCCACAGTATGTGCATTCACTTTCATATGTTATCCTGAATCGATTCAGGTAGGACTGCGAGTATCTGTCAGATAGAAATTCACCAGCCCCCACTTTCTGTCCACTTATGCTTTCACATCCCTTATGCCGCTTCTGCTCCATACTGCCTTGCCATCATCTGTGTCCCATTATTCTTGCCACAAGGTCATTATACTAGCCCTTGCGTCAGCCCTTGTAGATCCGCTCTGTACTCACATTCTTTCTTCCACCAGAAGGTTAATTGGTGGTGTTCTAGCTACTAGAAGCAGTGCTTTTGTTGAGGTTGTTCTATATGCACTAGTTATTCTAATTGCCGCTTTCCTCTCTACTCCGAGTAGTATGTTTCTATAAATATTTTTTTTCGTGGCTCTTTCCCAGATGGTCGTACCACCATATAGCATTATGGACTGGACCACTGTGCATAGTAATATTCTGCTGCCTTCTCGGGAGCCTCCTATACTGAACCTACTGATGTTTCCCAGTGCCTGTGTAGCTTTTTCAGCTATTATGGTGAATGTGGTGACCCATCCGCAGATTCCTATCTAAATATCTATAAATAAGGGGCAATTCCTCTCCTTCTTATTTCATTCCCATGGAGCAGAGTTGAATGCGTTCCGGACGTCTATTATTACCATTATGTATCGTTTTCTGCCTACTCTCTCATTTGCTCCATTCGCAATGTCTTGAACCTTTTTAAGTGCGCCGATGGTTGATCTTCTTTCGCGGAATAAATGTTGTTCGTCGGCTAATCCCCCAGTCCTTTTCATTTCTTCCTTCAGTCTTATCAGTATCAACTGTTCTAGCAGCTTTCAAAAGCCATTTAATAGACAAATAGGTCTATACGTCTTATTTGCTTGTCCGGGTTTCCCTTTTTCAATTAGAGTCATCTGCTTCAGATATGATCTAAGCTACAGTAAGAACATATATCCTTTCTCAATTGGATCTTGCCATGGATTATATAATGATATAAGCAAATAATTATCCTGTTGATCCCAGAGGCAAAATCCGTATTGCCGATCGTTCAGAATAACTGACACATGAGAGCCTCATGGAAATTCGTATGTGATTTTGAGGGGTTGGCTTCTTGACCTATTGAGAATTGTGATATACTAAAGCTTGTTTCCAGTTGAAAGGTCAGATATCAAGACGGCGCAATATGATAGAAAACTCAAAAGGACTGGGGTTAGTCCTGCTGCACAGTTACTCTTTATTATGGGAGAATTTTCTAGAAGTCCAGGAACCATATCAGCATTCAGTGTTATGTATCATGTCCAGTTATAAAATTTTGATGAATTCCTCCGCTTTTTTCTAAGTCGTTGTTGCAAGCATCAGAGGAGAGCTGAAGGTGAAATTCCCCTCAATTTTTGAAATTCCTTCCAATTTCATTACTTTGACGGTAGTTGGCTATCGACTCTTTTTCAACCAATGATTCTCCAATAATTCTCTCAGTGGTACAAGATATAGGTATTTTCAGTTACATCCAGATGCGATGAGTAAATAAGTACATTCTGAAAAAATCAATTTCATCAGTGATAAACAAAAAACAGATAAGAAATGCTCAGCTCTGTTTTGTGTGACATCATTGAGGACGTTGAAGGATCTCAAGTGACTTTCTAGGTTGGTAGATAAGGCATTCGATCTGTTTGCATCAATGAGTGATAATTCAGTGAAAATAGCCAAGTCCCCTTCAAACCTGAAACAAGAATAAAAGTTGTGGAATTGATTGAGAAGTTAACTCAAAATTTTGTTCGATCCAAAATTTCGGTTTTTGTGTTTCGATATATTGGTGGCTAGGAGTCATCTAGGCATTAAGATTAGGTTTCTGCGGGGTTCAACATCAGCTGTAAGGGAATCATCGACTCTTTTTTGGGCAGATATTATGTTAGAGAGAGTAGTACATATGACAGTACCTCTGAATTTCTTTAGGGCAGATGCATCAATATTATCCACTTACCAAAGAGTTCCTACCATAGTACTGTTATACCCTTGGTATACTCTTGACTGATCAATGTTTAGTTCGTTTCTTGGGAATCAATAAAATATATCAACACGTAAGACGCCATTTTTGGTTGCCTCTATCAACACCAGAAATAGGTTACTTTGGGGCTATTTATGCGCAACCGGCCCTAATACTTTGGTTGAATATCAACCATAGTCCTAGAATCCTTTGTATCAAACTACAACTAGCACTACCAAATATATGATTTGGTAGTGATAGCTGTTTGTCCTATTATATCCGTTTGCTTACAATTCATGTCCCTTCGATGATCTGAGATTATATTTCTGAACGAATTCTAAATGGTAATTTATGTATCAAGTGAGTAAAGTTATATTTTTTTTACGAGTAGGAAATGTTGTTTTTTCTACAACTGTCAAAAAAAACCAATTCATATTTTTTTTTGAAAATATGAAATGAATTTGGCATAGGTATTTTTATTGATTCATTATTCGAACAAAGTTCGAACGGTATGCCGGAGAGTTGAGTTTCAAACAAATGAAACGAATAATTTCGACAGAGTCGAAATCCCTTTCTCTTCACACTATCCCGCAAAATGGAAAATTTGAAGCGAATATTAAAATAACATATTCATCGAGAGGTCAATATTATTATTATTAATGTTGACTTGACTTTCGAATAACTAGTCCATCGAAGTAACTTTTCATTTTCTCAGATTTGTATTCAAAATGAATAAACAATCCTCGTGAAGCAACGAATACCTTTTTCTTTCTTTGAACTATGTCAAGGAAATCTCATATTTACACTATCCACGATTTTCTCCGTTCAATCGTCATCACTTTTCATTTCTACTCAAATTAAATTTATAGTTATCAAGAATTCGTTATCTGGATAGATGCCCAATTTTACAAATTCCATTAATTATTGTTGTCAACTAGTTTGTGACAGCCAAACAGCCATAGCTACGTTGGATTAGCTAGTGTAGATTAGGTCCAATAGTTCCTTAGAGGTATATGCTATTATTTTGAATATATTCGCAGCGATAGTTTGGAATTTTGATAATACTTATTTAATAGTAAGAATGCTAAGAATATTATTGGTGAAACAATTGTATATTAGATATTTTTATAGGTTATTAGTTTAGTATTGTGACAGAATTTCGTTATTATTCGGATCTGTCACTGTTATTGCATGAAACTATCGGTCGCCTAGCAACAGCCGATAAAAAAAGTGCAATTTTTTTACGCTTATCCGTTTAATAATGAAATCGTATCTTGATAGTGAAATATTGTAATACTTTACGCACACAAACCACACAAAAAAAGTGGACTTTTTTTGACAGTGAGTTCCTACTAGAGAATGATCATTTCATGATGGTGTTATATTTTTTTTCAGACGAAAAGAAACTGAAAGTAGATGAATTCCTTCCCATCTTCAGCCAGGTGAAAAAAGAAAAAGAACAGGGAAACTTTGACGACTTCTTGGAATGTTTGAAACTCTACGACAAGGAAGAAAATGGTACAATGATGGCTGCTGAACTCGCACACACACTCCTGTCTCTAGGTGAGTTCTTCAACTCTTTGAGATCTGCTTATAATATTATTGTGGATTCCTGCGATTGCCAAAATAGTTTTAGCAATTCATTAATTATTTTATTCATTGCTACGATATTTTCGTTTGCTTTGGATTAAAGAAAAACCTTTAATGATGATACTCAATTTGACGGATGAAAACATGACTTATTTAACAGGGGTTGAATAAATTCTAAATCAGATAAGGAAAATATTGCATTGTCAAATTCAAATAATTGGAAAATACTAAGGATGATAACAATAGGACAGTTACAAATGTTCATCTCTTATATATTATCAGACTCTCCATCTTCCCTTTGAAAAATAATTGATGACCTCATATGTCAAAGGTCTCATACGTGTCTACCTGAATATTTCTTATGAAATTTGTTTGATCCGTCATCCAACTGCACCTCTCTCAGAAGACTTCAGAAGAAATGTGCTTGCTGGAAATGACGAGGGTTTCGATTTAAAACGTTTGAAATATTATATTATGATATTTTCCACTACTCAATACCTGTCAGTTGATGAAATGTGGGAAAAAATTGGAGAAAACCTCGGTTTTATAATCTAGAATCCATAATCCATATCTATACATTTATTCCGGTACATTATTGTAAAGATATTCACGAGTATTTAATCTTCTATCTACAAATAACTACGAAAACAATGATTTTGTAGATTTTCCACGTCTATTATTATATTTGCCAGATGAAGAACTAGATTTTTCAATCATCGTAGCTTCAATATCCCATTGCAGTCACTGATTTCATTTAATACATTGGACGAAATCCAATTTGATAACACTCTTCCTGCTATTGTATAGAGAATTACATCTCCAATTTGTGACGGATGATAATTTATTGAATTGCATCATTTAACTCACTCGAGACGATATCAAATATACATACCCACATTGAAAATCGCACTTTTAGAAACATAATAGATCACGGAAAGACCTAATTGAAAATGTGCAGGTACCAGTTACCCATGAACGTGCTAGGAATCGCACGTTAAAATATAAGATCTCGTTAATCCTTGGCTGGCACAAGTTTCGTCTTTTGGGGACTGCCGTTCGTAACGGGGGCGTCAGCTGGTTAGCGAAAGAAACAATTTTAGACAACTTTTTTTTTATCCATCTTAATTTCTTGATTTTGGCTCATCTAATGGTATTTCAATCGAAGTTTGTGACTCCATGTTTTTTTAACTTAGAATATAGCAATCACTAGTAGGTATCTGATATTGAATCAACGTGATGAAAGCTATTAAATTCATCAGATATGGAGCCGTATTTCCATTGATGTTTTTTACAACCTTAGTGCCCACCTCATATCATTTTTCAATATTTTCTGTTTAGTCACAAAAACTAATATAAATGAGTTGAAATTATTACAAATGTTGCAACTTGGAGATTTTTAAAAAACATTTCAATTTTATTTGCCAAAATGTATAATTCTTATCAAGAATCTCAGTAATATTTCAATGTAAACGAAAATTTTCTTATGTACAATAATATCGGAACCGTCGAATTTGAATAACATCTAGGACAAATTATTAGATGACTCTCTGAAACGCTATTCTATGGTAATGTCTCTCAATTTTGCGACTATCGCCCAAGTAGCACACCCATATTGGGACAATATTTGTACAATATTGTGAAAATATTGGCAAAATATTCAAATAATAATATTGGCGAAAAAACAAATGTGAACATACGGCGATATTGGTCCAATATTCGAAAAATAATATTGGTCCAATATTCTCGAAGCAATATTGGCCTCAAAATGTTAGGCGATATTAGTAAAATATCGCTGTAGCACACTTTCATTGGAATAATATTGGTTAAATATTGGCCAAATATTAAAACGTAATATTGGCGAGATAAAATTATAATTATTTCGGTATATTGACACAATATTACTTGAACATTATACAAATAATATTAGTGAAATATTGAGGAAGCAATATTGGCTCCAAAATATTTAGGGATATTGGTACAATATCATTTGCATATATTAGTAAAATATTCAAAGTGAATATGTTACCTTGGAAACATTGATGAAATATTTCCAGAAAATGTCGAATAATTTAAAAATTCTACAATTTCGTTCAGCTGTTGTTCCATATGTGGGGCCACCTAGCGGTTTCTTACCCAAGTTTAATCATGATTCATTTCAATATTGTTTATTGAATATTCGGCCAATATTCAAATTTCAATGCTAGTGATAAATGTATTTTGTAATATTGTAGTCTTTCAAATATTGGCGTAAGGTTTTCGCAGCAATCATAATCAATATAGGGTCAATATAATTTTTAGAATTTGGATTGAATAATATTCCACCAATGTGCTATCAAACTTGGATATACAATATTGTTTTTTATTTCTAAAATCGATGTGAGAGTAATATTGAAATCGCAATATTGGAGCTAGATGCTGGAAACAATACGTAGGCAATATCGCTCTATCGATATTGGTGAAAATTATTGAACCAATATTGACCCAATATTTCATGAAACAATATACATTCAGAACAGATTGAGCCAATATTCCACCAATATTAATAATGAAATATTGCTTTTCAATATTCAATATTCAATATTATTTTTACATTTACAATATACCCATATTGGCCCAATATGAAAACAAGATTCAGCCAACATGAGGTGCTACCTGTGTCCACATTACCTTAAATTTTCAAATTTTTACCCAGTTCACCAGTAACAAGCAAATGTTTCCGAGAACTGAGGAGCTGACCTCAATCAATAATATTTGCTTAACATCAAAATTATTTTAACATGGAACAAAAAAATAGTTCACCATATCAGTATTCAAAAAAATAAATTGAAAAATTTTGGATGATACTAGATGATTAATTATATGAATCATTTTTTTCATTATGTACATCATTTTTCTATATTAGGAAGTCTTAGATGAATGAAAGAATAAATGTGATTTCTTCTTCAAAACATTTTGAAAGCAAAATTCATAGACATAGAAAACTAAACTTTCAGTACTCGAACCTTGTTATAGTAACATATGAAAATATTCCATTGCAGGTGAAAGGTTATCAGATGCCGAAACAGATGAAGTATTAGCAGATTGTATGGGAAAAGAAGACGATGAAGGTTTCATCCCCTATGAACGTAAGTTGTATGCCTATCTCTCTCTTTTTCTGTTATTCCTTGAGTTGTTCATAATGATAACTAGAATAAAGATCATCTCGTTATTTAAAGACAGAAGTTTATATAGATGTTTACTAGTTGAGATGTAAGGCGATGAAAATTTGAAAATATTTTTTTTTTGGTCAACAACCACTTTGTCAAAAAAAAATTCTCGTGCTTTTTGCAGTTTTTGTTTCGGCATATGCACAGAGGTTCTAGTGCGAATAATAAATAGCATATAACAACAATTTCTGGAGATAAAAAATAGGTACTTGATAACTATGACACTAATGTAAGTAAAAAATGGAAAGCAATGAAGACTGAACAGAGAAAATCGTGGATAGTGCGAATATAAGTTTTTCATGACATGGCGTGAAGAATTAGTCTTTTCCTAAACAAGTTGGCAAAGTGTTACTTTTCTGCACGCAAATGCAGTTAGACGAACGAGCTTCATATCAGATAAAAACAAAAATAAAAAAAATCAGTCTAAGAACTTACCATACAACAAAAAATACATAGACATATTAATGTGTCAGAGTCGACAGACGACGCTTGACACTATTATGATCATTTACCATTAAACAAAGTGCTTAAAAAAATATTAGTTTTTTTTGTTTTAAGCTGAAATATAACTATAAGAATTACGATTAAAAAGTAAAATGGTTTCTCACATTGCATATAATAGTATACAGCTACTAAAATAAATATGAATTTTCCCCACCAATGCTGTTTTTGAGTAGTTTTGTTTTTAAGCACAGCGTGTGGAAAAGTGTAACTTTTTGCACGAAAATGTACGCAGAAAAGTACTACTTTGAGCACGCTCGTATGAAAAAGGTATTCGTAGCTTCACAGAGTTTTGTTCGGTTATTCTGAAGAAGAATTTAAGAAAATAAAAAGTTTCTCTCAATGGACTACCTAGTTATTCGAAAGTTGAGCCAACGTTAATAATAGTAATATCGACATCAATGAATATGCCGAGTTTATTTCCTGAATTGTTTGTCTTTCTTGACAGTGGTATTGAAGAATAATGTATGAAATTCGTGAGTAAAGTGTTCTTTTTTGCTCGTAGGAATTACCGCACTCCGGCAACGGCGTTGTGCGTCTTCCTAGTCGTAAAAAAAGAGTCACTACGTTTCAATAGCGTAGGCATAATGGGTTGTTTTATTTTTGTGCAGTTTTCACACCTGATGTTCAAACAAGGTGAAATTGTATTACAGTATATGATACAAATTGTATCACATTATCAAATGCGGACGATGTCAACAAAAGCAAGTGAACGCAAAACTTGAACAGAGTCGTATTATGCCTGTTATCCTTGTGAAGCGAATTTGAAAATGTATACATATTTCATATACTTCTCAAAATGTGAACAAAACAATATCTCGACAACTATTTTGAATAAATGGTCAATACTTTAATTGAAAACGCAAAATCACCGCGGAAATTTTGAACAAAACGCAGCTTTAATAATTTTAACGCAACTAAGCTGAATACAACTCTGCGAAAACATTTCGTTTTGTGTCAGGTCAGTTGATGTTCTAACGACCAATTGCGTTGTGAGAATTGGCGATCACAGCTGCAAGCATGCATTTATCATTGTTTACATCGTACGTGTTTGAAATGTGAATATACTGTAGTTATTATTAATTTTCAAAAAAACAGTTGGCTTCTTTCAAGGGCAATAGTTTATTTTCCATTCATCCATTTTACGCAATTGGATGACGTACCTACTTAGGTATTTGACGTGCACTGAATTGAATCTTCTCCAACTCATACACGACCAAATGGAAACTATTTTTATCATATGAGTAATATTTTCCGCTCGATAAAAATGTCGTTCTTAGAAAACTCAACACACTAAATCTGAAAAATAAATAATTTCTGTTTGAAAACTGACAATAATGTACATTTTCTTGACTATTTGCAGAATTCCTCAAAAAAATGATGGCGTAAACAGTTATTTAGTTTTTAGTAAGTAGATAGTTTTTCTCCGTATTTGCTGCTACGCTATCATAATGGTGCTTACGCTGCTTACTAAGTCGTCTTTCCGATTACCACATTGATTTCTGAAAGGATGTTATTTATACAGTGCGGAAGTAAATAGCCCACCCGCCTATTATTTTTTTAATGGTTCGATATTTTTCAACCAAATTAGACACACTTATATGAATAAATGAAGATGAATTTTGTATAAAAGTGTATAACTTCTAAAATTGCAACGCGCTTTTAACTTTCGTCATCTTCAGTGCTCCAAGTCAGGTAGCAGAAAGTTTTACAATTTGTGAAGACATCTTAAATATAATTTATAACATTTATGCATTAATTATATTTGAGATGTCTTCACAAACTGAAGATGACGAAATTCGAAAGAGCTTTGCAATTTTAGAAATTATACACTTTTATACAAAATTCCTCTTCATTTATTCTACACAAGTGTATTCAGCTTCCCACATTAACACCTCTATGAGACCATAAATCCTTCTTTTAACGATATCTGTCTTCTTTATGACGTTATCCGCACGAGCTTGACGTGTAGCTTCTTCATTTAACGCTACACGAATATTGTTGTCCGATATTTCAAACAACGAGTAAATAAATTTATAATTATGTTTTTGATGGTGGTTATACCACTAGAATGGTCACCAACCATTCCACCCTAACCTGCGCCACACCCCAGTTAATTTAATCTTAAATTTTAAATTGTTTTTACTTCAAGTCTCCATGCCATTTTAACCCTGTATTACTTCAACTGAAGATGAGCATTACTATGCTCGAAAACATGTTTTTTAATTTCATGTGACAAGTTCTTGCCAAACCTACGTTAACACCCTTCCCCTTACCATTGGGCTGAAATATATATAATGTGGAGACGACTTTGAGTTTTACTTAACTTCTGTGACAGATATTTGTGCAACGTTCTTCCAAAAAGACCCAGTTGCAATTGCTTATTGTAATTATACAGCAAATTATCCTTAAACTATAGTTTGATGCTGATACTAACATACCCTCTGGCTATCGCTTTCAGTGTTCACGTCAAATCTACCCACATTTTTATTTATATAATCTTTTTTCAGTCACCTGAACATGTGCTGTCAATCAAAATGACTTTTCCAACACAAAACCAAAGTACCACCAGAAGTCAAACTGAAGACCAACGATCAAGTTTCTTGGGCACTGCCACCATCATCTATTTAAAAAATGCTGAAATGCAATGTATTTATTTTAAATTATTTTATTATAATATGTAAAATAAACACACTCGTTTAATATTGTATATTATGTTCATAAATAAAAAATTAAAATCTTGAAATATATACCCACTTATTGCAGATTAAAATTATTTGAGCAAGGAAACTAACAAATCTTTATTTCTTTTCGAAATTTGTCACTGATGAGAATAATTTTACTTTTGAAGATCATATAAGGTGATTTAGAAGTATAATATTGCGGGAAGGTGATTGATTTCTTTGTGATGTCTCATAAAAAAAAAGTTCTATAAACAGTTAAACCAGTCTAACGTTAGACGTGAAAACGTGCTGCGCACTTGCCGGACTACGGATTGTAGTCCGTAATAATCTAGTGATAAGACACATGAACGCACGGGAAATTTAAAATCTATCGGTAGATTGGTTTCACTGTACAAATATCTTCCGAAATATACAATAATGAAAATCCATGTGAAAAAAAAAATTATGACATACTACTGAGAACATAAACTTTATACCTACTCCATGTTTCAAAAGGCAATGAAAACCTAGAGCGAATACAGGTAAGGCAATTTTTTTCCAAAAGTACTGAGCTTTTCATGTGAAAGGAATGAATCATCAAGTGAAATATATTTTTTCTACGTACGTTCTTAACCACTTTCCCACATGCACTTTATTTTTGAAAGTGTCAATTTAACGTTATTATATGTACATTTCACTAATTTTATCTGTATATTACTATTCAAACTAATATAGGTTTTAATATGTAATCTAACACACATTATTTTTCTTATTTTCACAAACTTTTCACTCATTGAAATGAAATAAAAATTGCGAAACTTTTATATATCTACCCTATACATTTCTCAAAACCAATCCACATAACAATCAAACTACGCTGAGTCAAGTGGTTTGGTGTGGTAACCAAAGATTTGCTATGACAACCAAGTTGTCATCAACCGGGCCGGTTATCCTGACTCATTTGCAGAGTGCAACAAATTGTGTTTTTAACAATAATATTAATGATAATTTACGGATTTTCATTGAAATTATTGGATGTTGAAATAAAATATTAGTTTTCAATGTGCTTTTTGAATCATAAAGCGGTCGTAGAAAAAATAATGTTCCTAATTCATGCGTAAAGTATCTTTCCCGCTCCTGACTGCGCTTCGCGTCGTTCGGGCCAACGGCAGTCGCGTACAAGAAAGTATCACTTTCTGCACTTATTAGGAAAATAACTATTTTGAATTGATTGTGTTGAGATTGATCTCTAGTTGTTGACATAATTTCAATTTTAAGTGATCTGCTCAAACCCTCTCAATAAATTTTCGAACTATACTTGTTTTGGAATTAATGGCATTTTTCAAAGAATACATTACTGACGTTATAAACTCATATTGAGGAGAATCCTTCATTGATGTACTATTGTTAAAAAATTGTTGACATTGTTATTGTTAAGTTGAATCGCCAAAACCAAATTATAAGGTTGGCAACATTGTAATGTCAACTGGTCATTTGTCACATGTCATGTAGTAGTTCACTTTGGTAGATGATAAATGAATGTTCAATCGAAACCATGTTGTAAAAACATAATAGTTGTTGGTGTTTACTATTATAGAAATAAATACGTTAGGAAATGTCTGAGTTTATTTAAAAATATCTAACGAATCTTCTGAAGAAATCAATAGTTATTCAACTATGTACTTAAATATGAAATAGAGCCCTTACCCGAATTTATATCACTTTTACATTTCGTAATTCCCAGACTCTCGAATCCTATATTCTATATGAGCAATGTGGTCTTTGACGCGTACTTTTATGGTCCTTCTAGTTTGACCCTAATACTTCTCGCTGTTCTTGAAGCTAATTTCATAAATTCACGAATTTTCTCTTCTGTGATATCATTACTAATGACCACAGATCAATTATTGTCAGATCCTCACTGTCTTATGTCATCAAAGCTGTCAGAATTATGATCAATAGAGCACTGTCAGTTGACGTCACAACATGGCGTTGATCAGCTGATGGGGGGACAAACAAAGAATTTGAGTTTGTGAAGAAAATTGTTTTTTTGCGGTGGTTAGTGGTTAAAAGGTGATCCTATTATTTGACAATATTTTGAAATAGTCTTGTTTCAGATGAGAAATCGTATAATTTTACTAATAACTTCGCTGTTAGTTTTGCGATCCTTGACAATAAATATCTACTAGAAATACAAATTTTTCGTCTTTCATAACATCCTCTAATGTTGACTTGAAAAAATCCTTCATTAATTGGCCTATTATGTCCCCTTAAATATCACCAAAATTTTGTTTCATTCTTGATATAGTGGAATATTCATTTTCAAATTGTTTTAATCATGGAAATGCCCTAAATTCCAAGACCAGACTGGGATGGGTTGTTATGTTTTATGAACCTCAAAAAAGATCTTTGGAAATAGACAGTGTTTCCAAATAAAAAAAGCATGAAAAGCGATCAACAATTGAGCGGGTGGCAAAAAAAAACGAAAAGTGTCGGCAGTGAATCTCATTTTATTTGTTAATTTTCAAGCAGCGTTATACGGCATATTTACAAGCATAGAAAGCGATATCAAAAATGGAATTACTAGTTCACTTCTTTTTCTGTGGTTTCAGTGGGGGGTCCAGCTCGCACATTCTCCTCAGGAAAGCTGTAAAAAATGTATCACATGAGTACATCTCCGTGTCTAAACGGCAATAGGTGAAATAGTGAATTTGAAGAAATTATCAGAAAACATTCATTCATTCCCATATCAAAACGCTGCCCACATCAACCACACGTTTATCGCATTTTTCCTTAGCGGTAAAACCCTTGCGATTTTGAAACAGTCAGAAAGACCGGAGCATCCTTATAAAATCTACATTTTCCAACTGATTGGAATGATTTTTCTTTTTTTTTTTTTTCATTGATTAGAAATTCAAAAAGACTACTAGGACACCAAATTTCATGAATTAATCGTCATTTCCAGGTCCAACTGATCCGATTTTTCAAGGTCAAAAATTTTAAAAAATTATGATATTTTTTTAGAAAAAATCTGACTACATTGACTGACTAGTTTCATTGTAAATTAGTTTCAAATGCGTCAATTAATAAAAAAGTTATATGGGAATGAAATTTGAAACATATGCCGTTTAATCAACCCATCAATTCAATTTCAGAATTTTTATCAAAATTCGGAATACACCACCGTATTCAGGAGGTCTTGGTACATCATTGTTCAAAGTTTCATCGAAATTTATCTATAAATAAGAAAATAATAAAATTTGAAAAATATGTTAATGAAATTTCAGGAAAATTGTCATTTTATATAATTTTTTTTTTATTTATCAACAGATTTCTATTAAATTACAGTCAGTGATATTTCGAGACTTCCTGAATCCAGTGGTGTAGTCAAAGTTTTGATAAAAAATTTGAAATTGAATTGGTGGGTTGATTAACGGCATATTTTTCAAATTTCATCACCTTATAACTGTTTTATTGATCGACGCATTTCAACGTTATTCACATATGAACCATTTGAAAATGTCGCGAATCCAGTGGTGTAGTTGAAATTTTTCTAAAAAAATCGTTAGTAATGAAAAATCAGACTAGTAGGCCCTGTAAATGGAGATTTATCTATGAAATCTGGTGTCCTAGTAGACTTTTTGACTGTCTACCTAATGAAAAAATAATAATTCCAATCGGTTGGAAAATGTATATTTTATAAAGGTGCTCCGGTCTCAAGTGGATCACACTGTAGATGAACCTTATTTAAATACAAAATTTGATCCATATCATTAGAGCCGTTTCCGAGAACCAAAAATACATATTATTATTATGAGTAAAATCGCTTTTTTTTCGTGGAAAAACCTATACAGGGTGTCCCAAACTAATTTGGCCAGGCTCTATTTCCTAAATTAGCCGTAGATATTTAGTTGGAACAAAATCTATAATTTTCATCTGTGAGGATACTCTAAAATTACAGCACAACTTCATTTTATTAAGAACAGCTACCCTTGAAAATTCACTCCTATTGTAAAAATTCAAATAGTACCCTATACATTTCTTAACATATTCTTATAGAATCATGTAATTCTAAATTTACTAGTTTTTCCGATTCAAAATCGGTTAATAAATAGCTGAGAATTTTTTTTTTTAATCTAGTAATCCATGACAATTTTGTTAAATTGAAAATTGTCGATAAAACATTTTTGACGCTTCAAAGTAAAGTCACTAAGATTGACAGATCGTTTTCAACTACAAATGTATTACTTCTGTTGATTGAAAAGATATGGTAACTTTCTGCTGAATTCAGTTGTTTACTATCAGTTTCCGTTTAGATATTTTTTGATAATTCACAATGTTTTTATCGAATATCTCAAAATCTGTTCGGTTAATTTGGATCTAATTTTACTGACACGGTAAAATTACCAACAATGTTTGACAGCATGCTTGTTGGAAACTATATTAAAAAATCTATTTCAAATATATTTTTTTATGCTGACGGTGGCGGTGGATTAGAATAATCAATATAGTATTTAAATAATACTTACGAATGTATGGTATTTCACCATCATCATTCTCCTCGTCCAAGCAGTCTTCAAACAGTTCCCTCACTTCCGCATCAGTCAGCTTTTCACCTACAACAACATCAATTATATGAAAAATATCTATTGCCGTTCAAAAAAAATACATTCAAAATTCTATAAATATGATTCAGTCAAATGCTGTGTTGTCCAAAGTGGTTTTATAAATTGTCACCATTGAATGAAAAAGGATTTGAAATATAAATTCAGGAGTTTGAGTATACAAGGTGTTTCCGAATGTGAGTCATATTTTTGTGTAATTCCATAAGAGTAGTGAAACGATGGAGATTTCGTTAATACAGTATAGAACTTTTTGAAATATTCGAGTACCATAATAATGATAACTGTCAGGAGTTTTTGTAAATTACCAAGACCGTAATGGCACCTTTTTTTCCGTGAAGTTTTGCAACTCTGTTGGTTTTTTGACTTTTGTATCGGGTGCCACGAGGCAGTGGTTTGCGTCCATAACTTTTGTAATACTCAAGACAATTGAACAACATTTTCGTTGGTAAATTGGAGGTTATTTGGAATTTTGTTACAGTAAAGGTTTTACCACATCTTCACCTGTTTCTGAGATGATAAAAAGTTTCGTTTTTTGAATCTACGTATACTTAACCACTTTCTTACGCTTTGCTAATTTTTAATGTTGACTTTCAGTATTCCACCTAGTTTGCGAAAAAAAGTTGGTTGGAGAAGTTGGAACACAGTAAGAAGATGCGAAAACTCGCGAAAATAAATTTGGAGAATTTCGTAAAATTTCTGAAAATCATCGGAACGACAAAAAAATGTTTTTCAAACGTTTATTAGCTTATATCATCAGTTCCATCAAGGTTGATCCAAGAAATTCAGTCTTCGCATTATTTTTTTTTGTCAGCCTGGTGACTCGATCTTCATTGATTCAGAAATTAGATCCGATATTCTTAAAACCTCCTGAAATTATGAGATAACACCAATTTCTATAATTTTTTTTCATTAGTTCTCACTTCATTCTCTTGACTTTTTTAGGATATTTTTCTAACCACCATATTGCCTATTTCAAGATTTTTTGTGTAACTCATGACCACTATGATAAAAATCAATATTCCGGATTTCTTCACCAACACTCGTAGATATTCAGAAGTAATACAAGTTGTGCTTTATTTTTAACACGCACTCACCTAAAGTTAGGAGGGAATGGGCTAGTTCACCTTCTTGCATCATACCATTTTCATTCTTGTCATATAACTTGAGACATTCAATAAAATCTTCATAACATCCATAGTCCTTCACTCCCTTTTTCAACTGGGATACAATGGGAAGAAGCTCGTCCAATTTGAACTTCTTTTCTCCTGTATAACACAAAGTATAGAAATTAGTTATTACTTATTATCTTACGATAATATACAAATTGTTCGTTCCATTTGATGAAATAGTGACGCGAGTCTAAAACCGCGAAGAGAATTAAGCTATACGTCTTCCGTTTGGTGAGATGAAAGTCCAGTCTTCGAAAACTCCAAATTTCAAATATTTTACATACTCCCGTACGAAGGGAAAAGGTCTATCGAAGTTTTCGACGATCATACCGTGTGACACAGACTCATGGTACTTCCCTTTTCTCCTTTGTTTCTCTAGCTATATTTTCGAAATTTGGAACATTGAATATGCTCACTATGGGGCACTTTTTGACATATTTCGAAAAAAATCCAACTTCTGGTTTTTCTGGAAATGACATCAACTTTCGATTTTCATTTCTGAATCCAATGATACCTCATAGTTGATATTTCATTCGTCAGATCACTCATTTTATATTTCGATCTAGAGAGCCATGAACTCCCTAAAATTATTTCAAATAATCAAAATAATGCTACACTACCGTAATTTCGATTTAAAAAGTATCGTGGTTCGAAATACGTGCCAAAAAAGTAAATCAAAACTTTTTTTAACTCGAAACTCTGTTTTTTCAAATGGTGCCATAATGGTACTCTGACGTCATTCGAAAGTACCATCGATGGGGTATCCATCCATATTAACCTTTTTTCTGTATAACCAATACGAACACGATAATGGAGTTTAGACAAGTTTAAGTATCTTCTCGGTTCAATAACAATAATTTATCAAGATGGCTATGGAACACAAATAACAATTTGACGTTGGCACCATTTGAAAAAACGGAGTATCGAGTAAAAAAGGGTTGTGGTTTACTCTTTTGGCACGTATTTCGAACCACGATACTTCTTAAATCGAATTCACGATAGTGCATGTAGCATTATTTTGATTATTTGGAATAATTTTAGGGAGTTCATGGCATATCACCTATGAGGTTTCATTGGATTCAGAAAATTGTGCAGATTTCAAAGGGTGTCCCATTTGAAAATCGAAAGTTGATGTCATTTTCGGAAAAACCAGAAGTTGGATTTTTTTCCGAATATATCAAAAAGTGAGCATATTCAATGCTCCAAATTTCAGAAATATAGCTACAGAAACAAAGGAGAAAAGGGCGTATACCATGAGTCTATGTCACACGGTATATGTCTTCCGTTATAATAATTTTCTTCAGAAAGTGACTAGTAATCATCTGACAAGGCGGGAGACCATTTGGTTGAGGCGCACTACTCAAAACCTATTTTTTGAAAATTTTATGGGCCCCAAAATCTTTTCACGAATTATTTTATGCTAGCTTCCCTAACTTTAAAAATAAATCAATCATGAGGAATGTCCCAGTGATACATCATAAGTATACGAGAAGATAAAACCCGTTGTAATTATAATGTGACAGTTATAATTTTTCATTATCTCCAGTACGCTCGCAGAGAAAATTCCAATATCCGTACTTGATAGGTAAACTGCTATCACAAATGTAATACAAGTGATTAATTACCACACTAGAAAAGAAACAAAAGTTTTGTATCAGCAAGTTATTCCTAAGATCAATAATAATTATTATTATTTTTGACGACTGTTCAAACTCAAAAGTCGAATAAATATAAATGTCGATGAAACAATTGTATCTGGCGATATTTTTTATATATTTTCCACAATTCTGGAACGACATGAAGGCAAAAAATACCATTATCAAACTCTTCTCACCTTCTTTTTTAGTCAACCCCACTTTTTCCATAATCTCTATGCTTGGATTCAATCCCATGCAATAAATGAATTTTCCCAATAATGTTCCATCTAAAAGCTTATCATTGCCACCAAATACTTCAAGTGCAAATTCCGCAGCTACAAAAATTCATTATTTCGAATAATATTATTTATGACAGCATTGAAATACTTACACTCTATTTCACTAGGCTTCAGATCCGTCTGAAACAGAAAAAACCAATTGATCAAAAAAAATTTTTCTACGATAGTACATAAAGTGATACTTTTCAGCACAAGTGCGTAAAAAAATTAACAAAGCCTAAACACACACACAGTTCATATATTAAATCATATCAACTAATTTTCGGAAATTTTGTGTCAAACTCTACTGGGAAGTCATCTTTTCGATAATACTACGAAAATTCATGACAAAAAACTTATAAATTAATGATACAATGTTATAAATTGTCAGTAAAATAACAAAACTGTATAATTTGTACGGAGATTTTTCGTACTTGCGTGTTTGTCGAACCCTACTCGACTGTCAACAAAGTTTACGCTCAAACAAAATAGTTATTTATGATACAAGTGTTAAAAGTGGAATTTTATTTTGCGAGTGGGGAAACTAAAATCATTTCTAATCATTCAAATTTAATTCAAATTTAATCATTCAAATTTTTTTGTAAAACACTTACTGCTGAGAAAAAAACAAAAAAAATTATAAGATCCATAAGGATTCGAACACACGATCTTTGGATTACAAAGAGGCTCCAACCATAATAAACCTCAACGCACTTTATTTATGAATGTAATTATTTCTCAGTGATGAAGGACCTTCTACAGTTGGACTGAATTAATACTACTTCATTTGTAACTTCAAAAGGAATTAGTATTACCAATTGCACAAACGGCCAAATACATGTGTGAATATTGATTGAAAGTTTGATTTTGTGGAGGAAATCCGATTCTTGACATGATTTTTATGACCTTCCACAATCTGAAAATGAAAAAAAATTTAATCCAAATATATTTCCAAAACCGCAATTCAAATTCAGTTTCTTCAGCGTCTTTTCAAGAAGTTTTGATACCGGAGGCAGATACAGCCTCCGAAACGTCAACAATTTTCAAAAAAAGAGAAGTATTCTTTGTTAATTCGCAGTAACTTATCGGGCAAATTAATTAATTTGCCCTTCTACACTTGTACAGATTTCTTTGGATTAAAAATTTTTGCATTCAGATTGTGGAAAGTCATAAACCCAAAAAATCATGTCAAGGACATGTGTGAACTTTCATAAATGATTCCTTTTGAGTAGGTGTTCTGTTCATAATATCTGATTGAAGTGTTTCTATTATATTACTGAGTATCCATCATCTCATCTGTCATTGTACATGTAACACTAGTGTTAAAAGTTTTTTTAACACCAGTGTTGAACGTGATTTTGTGAAAAGTCAGTATTTAGTTCTCATGTCAATGAATTAAAAACGAAACTTTTAATGACAGTTGTTCAAAAAGTACCTACTCTAAATGAAGTTTTTTTCACTGCCAAAATGATTCTTAAAAATATCAGAACTTCTTGAAAAATGTTTGTGGGGTATCTTCATTTCTTGGCATAAAATGAAGAAATATATTTTTTGAATCGAAATCTGATATAAAGAGAGATTTTTCAAGTTTTGATAACTCGTCAACGTCGATATTATTAAGTTATTTTTAACTATTTAACTTACTGTTTCAGGCGAGCAAATTTCAGAATACGATTTTACATCAGTTTTCACTGACGTTATTAGGAAGTCTGACAGCCTGACAGTCGAGAGGTGACAGCGAGGTCGACGGTTCAAACCCAAATGGGATCAATTCTTTCTTTTTATTAGAATTAATTTAAATAAGAAATAGTAATCGTTTATCGTATCCTTGAATTAATAAAAATTGAAAGTGAGATATCTTTGTTTTTGAAAAGTACGGTCGACGGAAAAGTTTGTTCGTTAAATAACCATTTCAAGACAACAGACGTTTAAACACAGTTACTTACAGAGCCAAAAAAAAATTACGCTCACAGTTGTACAAAAATTATTTTTTGTTTTTCGTTCATAAAATTTGCGTTTCCATGGCCTAATCGAGGGCATTTTCCGCCTCGTCCTGCGGTTTCGGTAAAAAACTAACACTCATTTCATTAAAAAAACACTTATTTTTGCACCTAATACAAAAATAACTGTTATACAGTGAGGACCATACGTCATTGGTCATTTTCAAAAAATATGTTAATTAATGATTTTGAAAAGACAATCTGTGATATAAAAAAAATCGCCCCTCCTTCCTCCCCTCAGAGTGACAGCCACCCCTCCTAATTTTTTTAAATGGAATAGAGGTCAAGTAATACCTTATTCCGAAGGGTAGTATGTCTATACAGCCATGTCTATTATTTTGAATTTGGTTTATGCGTTATAAAATAAATAATTTTCAAAATGTTAAAAAGTATCATATACACTATTAAATTTGCGGTATATTCAATGCAACTTTTTTTGTTCATTTACCATTTACCATTTTTGTCATACATGATAGACGCGATAATCATTAAGAAATTGTATGTAAAAAAATTAAGGTGCATTGAATATACAAAGAATTCAATACTGTACATAATTCTTTTTAACATTTTGAAAATAATCTTTATTTTGACGCATGAACGAAATTTTAAAAAAATGGACATGGCTGTCTCTCTAAGGGGGGTGAAGATGGGAAGATCTTTTGGAGATCGCAGAGTGATTTTTCAAAAACATAAATTGACGTGTTTCAGCGTTTTTCTTGAAAAGGGCTAATAACGTAGAAAATGAATTTATCCCTGTTACATGGTGTTACTATATTAATTACAGTAAAAGAAGACTATCGGTCCTGAAACACAATAGTAATTTATGTAGTTTCATACAGTATGTTTCCTACAACTGTCAAAAAAAATAACCAATTCATATTTTTTTGCAATGAATTTGGCATATTTTTATTGATTCATCATTCGAACAAAGTTAGAAGAGTATGCCGGAGAGTTGAGTTTCAAAACAAATGAAACGAATAATTTCGGCAGAGTCGAAATTATTTTCTCTTCATACTATCCCGCAAAATGGAAAATTTGAAGCGAATATTAAAATAACATATTCAATATTCATCACTTTTCATTTCTACTTGAATTAAATTTATAGTTATCAAGAATTCGTTATCTGGATGGATGCCCAATTTCACAAATTTCATTAATTATTGTCAACTAGTTTCTGACGGCCAAACAGCCATAGCTACCTTAGATTATCTAGTGTAGATCAGGTCCAATAGTTCCTTAGAGGTATATGCTATTATTTTGAATATATTCGAGGCGTGATAGTTTGGAATTTTGATAATACTCATTTAATAGTAAGAATGCTAAGAATATTATTCGTGCAACATTTGTGTATCAGATATTTATGGGTACTTAATTAGTTGCCAAAGAAAATGAGAACTGGTTTTATGACAGGATTTCGTTTTTATTCGGATCTGTCACTGTTGTTGCATGAAACTGTCGGTTGCCTAGCAACAGCCGTTAAAAATTGCACTTTTTTCACGCTTTTCCGTTTAATAATCAAATCTTATGTTGATAGTGAAATATTGTAATATTTTACGCACACAAACCACACAAAAAAGTGGACTTTATTTGACAGTTGTAGAAAAACTCCTTTTTGCACTAGTGCAAGGACGGTGAATACGACAGTCATATTGAACAAAAGCTGTGAGAGACAAGAGAGAAGGCACGGCAAATGTGTAAAAAAAAGTACATCGATAGTCCTTACAGACCTAGGTTTAATCCTTTTTACTTCCATCATACCGTTGAATCGGTAATTTCAAGCTCTTCCAAATGAGGTAAAATTTGACCGGCCTTGCCATTCAAAAAAGTGGTAGCTGCCTGAATAAAAATAGACCTATTCGAGTTTGAAAATTTGAAAAATTCTAATTATTTAATTATCATTTATTCCAACCTACTCTAATTTTGAAGCACTCTGATGAGTCAGCTAACAATTATATCAGCCCACTTCTAACAACTTTCACTTCTCCCATCAGAGATCCTAGAACACTTTGATGATTCTGTTTTCATTTACTTATTTCACGTTATTTTCGTTTACAAAAGATGATATTCATTCACCAAAATCACAGTTCTAATCTACATTATGGAGAACTAAAAACTATAAATATACATACCATCTCGTGAAGGGTTGATTCGATGCAGTTTCTTGAAACTGTATGCACGAGTGAGACCCTGTTACGAATACCCCAGTGGTTTTATATAGTGTATCTAATTTAAAATCTAATTTAGAACCTATCGAACATCGTTAGCATGTCGAACCCTATTGGCCGGACAAAACGGTCTACAAAAATATATCGGTGAATTCAATACCACTGCATTGCCTTAATTACAACGATATCATTAATTAGCTAACGGTGCCAAATTTATACGCAACCGCTATCATCCGAACAGGAACTTCCCTGCAAGATGACAGACATCCAGAGATCAACCTACCATATAGACGTGCTTCAATATTTTAAAAAAGCAGTAATAATCCAGTACGATTGGATTTTGAGACAAGAATCGATTGTAGCACCACCAAACTTGGTGTGCTAGTGGTTGGAACCATGATAAACACGAAAAAAAATTGTTTACCAAAATTCCAGGGGTGGAACATATTTTTTTTCCCTTAAAAATAAATGAAGAAATTTTTGGTGTAAAATTATTCCTAGTAATTTCTTATGAAATGCGCTCGTTTTCCCAAAAAACGTGATTGAACGCCGACATCAACTTTCAGGTTCACCCTTACCGCCGCTGAAAATTCTGGCGGAGCCGAATATTTGATTGGTCATAACTCTGCTAAAAATAATCGGAGAAGGAAAAGGAAAAGTTCAAATAGTTTCTGAAGACTCCTATCTTCTCATGAAATAGTTATTTACCTGCCAAGTGCGGAAAGTAGTACTTTTCCGCACGCGACGGCAGTTGCACGAACGACGCGGAGCGGAGTTCGGGAAAGGCGGAAAAGACATTTTCCGTAAGAGTTAGGTACAATATTTTTCCTACGAGTGTTTTTGTCCATCTTATTCATGAAAAAACAAGGTTTTTATAATAATGCTACAAAATGACTAATAAGACAGAATAGTTACATAGATCATTTAGGTAGTACTAAATATCCTCATTTTCAACAATACAAAAATCGTGCGGAAAAGTAAAAATCGTACGGAAAAGTACAACTTTCAAAACGAAAAATCGTGTGGGAAAGTTACTTTTCCGCACGCTCGTAGGAACATATAATATGCGAGTATTTGAGTACCTAAAATGTGTTTTGTCGCACATCACGGAGATGTTTGTGGATGATCCGAAAATCATGAATAATTTAGTAAATATGGAATTATTATACTGAAACAACCCATACCATCTTTGGAATATATGCAACAATTTTAAAGTAGTGTGACAGGTCCCACTCATAATGCCAAAAAAAACTTTGTTTTACTCTTGCCTCATTTTCAACTTGCCCATAAAATGGGCATTCTCTTCACTAAATGTTGAAAATAATCGCTTATTCATACCTTGCCTATATATACAGTGAGTCCAAGATAAGGTTGTCCACCATGGAGATATCCGAAATAGATACAGTTTTGGTTAAATGGGAAAAAAGTTGCGTAACAGAGGGGTCATCTATATGGAAGTATGAAATTTACAAAAAATATTTTTAATTTTCAAGTTATTTTGGAAAAACTGAATTTTTCAATTTCTTATTTAATTTTTGTTATCGTCAGAGTTGGAACAAAATAAAAAATAATTCTTCACAGAAACTTTTCATAAGCTTTCTTGTGATGATATCAGATTCAATTTCTAACGTTTCGTTATCAAACAACCATCATCAACTTATTTTTTTTAAATACGGCCCTGTTTCGAAAAATACTGTTTTTTAAAGTTTTTTTTTCTGAATTCAATGATGTATCACATATGAGGATTACATTACGTTTCAGGTCATTTTCGGCCATCATCACGAATTTCTTAATAAACTTTTGAGTACGGACCTGAATTGAAAAGAATTCACCAAAGTTGGGTATCGTAGATCAAGAAAATCAAAAGTTCACGTTGACTGTAATTATTGCTAAAATAAACACACCTAGAGCAACCATAAATTAATTACACACCTACGCTAGCTACAATGAGGTAAACAAATGCACAATTTTGATAAATTATAAAATCAGTTTCAACAAATGTTCATTAAATATGAATTGGCATCTTTTAATTATTGTTGAATGTAAAACTTCTACCTACCACGTCACAAAATTATTTTGAAATGTGCAAAAGAGCTATTCGTAAGTTTCATTTTACAGTTTATGTAGAGTATATTATGCAGTCTGAATCGGTTTTCCCATTTAACCAAAACTGTATCTATTACCGTTTCGGATATCCCCATGGTGGACAACCTTATCTTGGACTCACTGTATATTTAATAACACCATTATGAAGTGCAAACCTCAAGCTTGAAATCACATACTTCATTTTTTATGTAGGATGTATATGAGCGATTATTTTCAATATTAACTGAAGAAATTTCCGGGATTATGGGTGAGTTGAAAACTGAGGCAGGAGTAAAACCCAGTTTTTTTTTTGGCATGTATAAGTGAGATTTGTCTGACTAGTCTTAAATCGTTGTATAGGGTCCTTAGAGCGTACTGATTCCTGCTTCAGTATAACTATTTCCTATCAACTAAAATATCCATGACTTCCGGATCCTCCGTAAATATCGTAGAAGGGTAATGTGAAATGTGACGTCGGCGTTAAACCAAGTTTTCTGAAAAAACGAGCGTATTTCATAAGGTATTACTGAAAATCATTCTTGTGGAGAATTGAATTATCTCTCAACCTATCGAAATCGTTTTTTGATAAATCTTATAATTTCTGAAATAACAACCAAAAAAAATTGTATTTTTTTTTCATGAAAAATTTTTTAGGTTCCACCCCTGATTTTTTGGTAAACAATTTTTTTTTCCAAGTGCTACAATTCATTCTTCACTTTTTGCTCGAGTTTATCTGTCGTTATTGGATTATAAAATGCGTTAAACAATTCCTGTTCCAAGAAAGGCGTAGAATATTCTGAAGGGTGAAAATATTCATTTAATTATTGAATATGTTATCCTGTCAAAAGCATGATTTAGGGTTTTTTTCATAAAAATGCACTCACTCCATTTACGATGAGTTCTGATAATACGATCAGAGGATTCACATACATTTTTACACGCTTTATTTTAGCTTCACTTGTATGTTTGTTTGTAACTGACTCCTTAGGGCGTGATTTTCACCCATTTCCAGACGTCCGAATGATTTGAAATTTGGCAGGTGTTCATAGTTCCGGTGACAATGCAATATGACATTTTTTTGTTATTAAAAAACAAAATGGCGGCTCCAAGATGGCAGACGAGATTTGTGATAATGGTCCGATTCCATTCAAAATTGGTATATAAGGGTTTTCGGAGTCAGAGATTATGATTTTTTTATCAAAATTTATGAATTCAAAATAGCGGCTCAAAGATGGCGGACGATATTTTGTGATAATGGTCAGATTCGATTGTGAGGTGGTATGTAAGTTTTATAAGGGTGCTTCCATCTTAAAGGGGTCACACTGGATGTATAAACAATAAGAGTTTCCAAGATTGAATAATTTTTTTATGCACTTCAGATTCATAACAAAGAGAAATCATTTAATTGTTTTTTTTTTGTTATGAAATTAAACTGAAAGCTACAGCTGATATTCCCTACAACCTACCCAAACCCAATCTCATCAAAGCAAAAGAATTGATAAATGAAATTTTTCCCCTATTAATATTGAAGTCAAAGGCGGATTCCCTTACAAAGACAGAATTCATTTCATATGAACACATCCATATTTCCAACATCAAATAATTAAACCAAACCAATTCCCGTTGAATCGCACCCCTAAAGGCATCGGCTACCAGAAAATTCTGAAATTTCACGGCATGCCAATCATCCCTTTGTCTATCGGATTCACCCCCCAAGCGGTCAGTCCCACATCTCCGCATTCCACGCTGCCGACAGGATAATGGCATTATCCTTTGCACTCGCTCCGGCATTCAATGCGCATGCGATCTCTCGAGAGGATCGACCTCATCCTGCAGCCAGCTTCTCGTATCCTACTTCCTAGCTGCGATCAAAAATCTTCGAACAAATTCGAGCTTTGTCGCCTGCCACCGTCTCAAACATTGCTACTACGATTGCGACCATAAAATAATAACAAAATAAACGCGGTAGTTTGTCGTTTGTTTAATTTCCTTGTCGTACGATTTAGGGGAATCGTCAGTGAGAACAGTTTGTGTGTTGTTTGTTAGGACATTATGACAGATTTGTGTACTAACCAGGTGGTTGCTCCTGAAAGGGTTGTAGTAAACGGCGCCCAAGCAGGAAACACAGGTAGGGATTCTCAGTTCGATAGTTTATAATTAGAATACAGGAAAAAGCAATTGCATTTTATTTGCAGTGAGAAATGTATCGCAATTTGTTTTCTAGCTGATAATGTTCGTGTTCCATCATTATTTTTAGCTACAAGTTGTTTTCATGTTAATAGGTAAGGTATATGCTGCTTTCCAATCGTATATTTTCGGGTCGCATAAGTGTGATAAGATGTTTTCGGGCATATATTACAGTGAAACTAATAAAAAATATCCTAACATAAAATAAGAAATGGGCTTGTTTTTCACCGGCCATAGGTACTATTTATTCCACATTTCCAAATTCCCCACTAGAATTCATCATAGAGACTGAATTAATTAACATTGCTTCTGTAAATACAAATTGACTAAACATTTGTTAAGACTGATTTTTTTACTTTGTCATCAACTTGTTGAAAATACCAATAATTTAAAATACATTTTTCAATAATTTCTCGTTCCAGATCGTCCTTGATATTATTCATATTTTTTCGATAAAACAATCGTATATTGATCAAACCTGCTCCTTACATAACAGAAATATTTAGATCGTTCGTTTTATGATGAGCTCACGGCCCTATTTGAAATTTCCATGATTTATATAGGCATTCAGTAAATGAAGTTCCACACGCAAAGTCTATAATCGTGAAGTAAGATATGTTTTGAAGAATATTGTGCTCGTTTAGAATTGAATCAATAAAGAAAGAGATTATTAGGAAACACCTAACATTGTCCCACCACTTGTACATGTCTATAAATAACCATTATGCAATGATTTATTTACTAGATTACGAATATTTCGAATAATACGTTAAAATGATGCACTGATTTGGCGGAAAAATAAAATTAATGATGAGTATGAAAACTTCTCAATTTCAATTATTATTTGTTTCAAGATACAAATATTTATTTCTTATTCGAGCATTTCATCGTTTTTTGACGCAACATAGATTTCACAATAATCATAAATTACATACATGTTTGGCTACCAATGTACGTAAAGGTCAAAAGCCAAATAAACGAAACAAAACGTAATTTTTTGTATAACACCATTTAATAATAATAATAATAATAATAATGGCTTTATTCATCACAATCAAGAGAACATAAATTCGCATTGTATATAGAGAAAAAAAAAGATTGATGATGAAATGGTGAAGTGTCAGCTGATTCTGTTTTTAAACTTTACCAAGAAAAGATAAAACAAATATACAAAATTCAGTTACTGAGAATACAATGAAATACATATAAATACCCAAGTTGTAAAAAGAAGTTTTTGAAACAGTAAATTCTGAACGAAACAAACTATCATAAAAATATGCTATAGTAACGCATACCACAAAGATCCTGCTAGAGTAGCAGTCAAGATTTAATCGAGTATCAGTGTACGCCGAAAAAGGAAAAACAGTTCAACATTATTTAGTTTTCAGTGCAGTCTTTGAAATAGAGCTCTTTCAATTTTTTTTTGAAGTTGACTAATGTATAATGACAAAACTCAGATTTCAAATTATTATACAGGTTGCAAGCACGATAAGAGAAGCTACGAGTAAAGTATGCCGTCGAATGTTTTGGTACGATGAGGTGGTCTTTTTTTCTAGTATTTACTCTATTACTTTCTGATAGCACTAATTTTTGGTTCAAATATGAGGGGGTTCCAGTTTTCAGAACTTTGTGAATGAAAGGGAATGCAAATCACGCGTCTTGTCTAATCGCAACCAACCGATTTCGTTAGTATGTCTACTGACCGTGTCAAACTTGCGCAGTCCTGTGCAAAAACGAACACAGGTATTTTGTATCAGTTGAAGTTTTTTTGCGTCAGAAGCAAGTAAAGCAGGGCCATAAACAGAATCGCAGTACGCAATCTTGGAAAAAAATAAAATTTCACAAACTTTTATTTTGGTCGATTTAGGTAGGATGTCACGCTGAGAAAAGAGTTTTTTGACAGTGCCATAGGAACTTTTGCATAATGTACGGACGTTTGCTGAACCTCAAATCGGAGTCAACCCATAACCCCAGATTTTTACACTCATTTAAGGTCGGTAGCTCCTCATTATTCATGTGGATGTTCATCATTTGAGAAGCTGCTGTTCTCTTACTCTTAGAACCAAAATAAGTGACGGAAGATTTATTGACATTTAAATTTAAATTGTGCGCAATAGATATATCGAAAAATGATTTCAAGTCCTTATTAATTTCAAGGCATGCTTTTTCATACTCATCGGGAATGAAACTATAGATTAGTTGAGTGTCGTCAGCATAGTGATAAATCTTGCAGTGGTTAGAAAAATTATGAAAGTCAGAAATGTAAACTGAAAATAGCAGAGGTCCGAGACTAGAACCTTGAGGTACACCATATCTAACAGGTAAGTTTTCCGACATGCTATCCTCCAAAATAACACGTTTTCGACGATTACTCAAGTGGCTTTTCAGTAAACTAACAGATTCATCTGAGAAGCCGAAGTACGACAATTTTTTACAAATCAACGTAGTCGAAAACTTTGCTATAGTCTAATAAAATAAGACAACATACATTGCTTCTATCGATAGATCTGAATAAATCATCAGCTACATTTAGCAAAGCACTGGTGGTGCTATAATTGGGCACCCTCCATTGGGAGCGGGAATAATCACACTTTTCGGGCATATAATTCTTGCCATGGGCCATTTCATGTGGGGGAAATCATCCTTTTTTTCGTAAACATAATAAAGATTTCTTATATGTTCTAAAAAGTTAAACTTCAATCACACTACGACAGTTATGGGGACGTAATTATCCAATTATCCCCCTCAGACACTTGTGTGGTGAAGCAGGTTAATACCCTATTCAAATTTACGATCAAAAATCAAAATGCAATGCCCATGACAGGATTATGTCAAAACATAACTTTCAAAGTGTTACCGCAGAAGAAATATTTCTATCATTTCCATCCCTGGTGTGTAATTGTTTCTGAAGAGTCTGCTTTTTAATTCTGTCTAACTCCCTGATGAGCTTGGCAAAGCGAAATAGATTTTCGTCGACCAAAATGTATTGGGGATTAAATGCAGTTGAAACGTTTGGACATTTTAACCAAAGAAGACCATGGCAAAACCTGGAAACCAACCAAAAACTAGCCCGAAAAGTTTAATTGCCGGAGAGTGGATATGCCTAAACGAAAATACTTTTGATAAGGTCGGAATACTTATATTTCCACCAATCCTATAAATTAGGTATGAGGCAATTATCTAACAGAAATCAACTAGTTTAACACCACCAAGTGCATTGCACTATATCTGTCAGATACCTGGTGTATAGTAATAGGTCGTTGGCTCCCAGCTTCTGTGGTACCTACCCTATTAAAACTCTTTAAACTATTTTGCCAGGTAGATATTTGTGACCAGAACAAGCGAGAGCTCAGTTTGAATCATAGAAGCACTCGCAATCGGGTCCTCCTTCAGGAACGTTGCTCAAGTATCTGACTGATGTAGTTCAATGTCCTTCGCGGTGTTAGCCAGGAAAGTAGTTTTTTTCTACCAGATAGTTGCCTCATACCTATTGGCAACACTGATGGATAAAAAGGTATTTCGACTATGTCGGAATTAGCTCAATAATTGTTTGACCACTCTACCTAGCTAACTTGTCCGATGATTCGAAATACATGATACATTTTTTTTCAGCATCAAGATATTCATAAAAAATGCCACTAGTTTGCCCATTTAACGTCAATAATAACAGAGTGGTGCCAACCTAATTTGTAATAGGCTGTAGATGGAAGAGAATATTTGCATTATCTTTTCCTTGTTTCAATGAAATGAACGATTTCTGTGAGTGATGTTTTTTAATAACATCCTCCCTATCTAATTTATTTAATGAATTTTCAATGAAAACTAGAGATGATTAAGAAAAATCAACTATCTGAATCTTTTCACAATATCTATCAGATGTAGTTCAATGTCCAGCGTTGATTTAGCCAGGGATGTAGTTGTTTCCTGTTAGATATTACAAAAATAGTAATTTATGTATGAAGTGAGTAAAGTGATACTTTTTTTACGAGTAGGAAATTCCTACAAGTAAAAAAAACACTTTCCTTTCATACAGTATTTTTTCTACAATTGTCAAAAAAAATAACCAATTCATATTTTTTTGCAAATATGAAACGAATTTGGCACATATTTATTGATTCATTATTTCGAACAAAGTTCGAAGAGTATGTTGGAGAGTTGAGTTTCAAACAAATGAAACAAATAATTTCGACAGAGTCGAAATGCCTTTCTCTTCACAAAATGGAAAATTTGAAGCGAATATTAAAATAACATATTTATCGAAGTCAATATTATTTTAGTTCGAAAATATGAATAGGAAATTCATAAAATCTTTTGTGGAATCACATTTTTCATTTTTCAATTTTCATGGAGAATGTTCCCCCTTTTCAACATCAATATTATTATTATTAATGTTGACTTGACTTTCGAATAACTAGTCTATCGAAAGTAACTTTTCATTTTCTTAAGACGCGTCCACACTGGAGCAACATTTTCCAACATAATACAACAAAAACTTGTTACAACATAACATGTTTATATTTGTTGGAATATGTTGTGTTGCGTTGCATACAGTTGGTGTTGCGATTCAACATAAGTTGTAGTATGTTGCATAAATCCGTTTTTAGCGGTGAAGATCAAAGGATAATATGAAACAAAGTGAAACATTTGTCAACATTACTTCGATGTGGACGGATTGTTGCTGCGAGTTGAGACCTGTTGCAAATTGAGTGACTAGACAGTAGACAGACCGCCGCGTCTCAGTGTTCTGCTTAGTATTTTATTATAAAAAGTGCCTGTGCGTGAATTTTTAGATTTTCGTGATGGCGTTTAAGTGGACTTCGGAGAATTGTTTAAATTTAATTGACAATTATAGACAGCATCCATGTATTTGGAATCCTAAAAATGTTAAATATAAATGCAGAGAATCAAAAAATGATGCATGGTTTGTTCAGCTGTAGGGTGCTTATCTCAGGAAGAGGCAAAAAGAAAAATCCATTTACGCTTTCGGTAGCAGCAAATAAGTCTTCCTCCATCATGTCACAAAACTACAGCAGTGTGTTGTACTCAACTGAATTTGAGATTCGACAAGTGCAAACATTCATTAACATTGTTGCACTAGTGAGGACAGTTTGTTTTATGTCAATGTTTAACGAATTTAAACATTTAGCAACTTGTTGCAACATAAAATTGCTACAAGTTGCCACATGTTGCTCCAGTGTGGACGTACCTTTAGATTTGTCTTCAAAATAATCAAGCAATACTCGTGAAGCTACGAATACCTTTTTCTTTCAAAGAAGTTAAGTAAAACTCAAAGTCGTCTCCACAATATATATTTCAGCCCAATGTTGATGGGAGGTATGTAAACGCAAGTTTCCCAAGAAACTTATCATTACATGAAAGTCAAAAACATGTTTTCGAGCATAGTAATGCTCATCTTCATTTGAAGTAATACAGGGGTTAAACTGAAACCAGTAAAGAACAATAATTATAATTACAATTTTTGAAAAAATATGAACTAGCAAAAAGGTAAAACTTGGAATCAAAATGGGTACTCACATGGCATGGAGAATTGAAGTGTAAAACGTTAAAATAAATGTAAAATGTGTGGCGCAAATTAGGGCCCACACATTATTATTAATGGGGAATGGTAGGGGACCATTCTAACACTGGAACCAACATCAATTTCTTTGCACTACCTATGTCAAGGAAATCTCATATTTGCACTATCCGTTTAATAATGAAATCGTATGTTGATAGTGAAATATTGTAATACTTTACGTACACAAACCACACAAAAAAAGTGGACTTTTTTTGACAGTTGTAGAAAAAACATATTTTTCATTTTTTCAATTTTTGGAGAATGTTCCCCCTTTTTATCAAGAATGACTACACGCGTATTGTGTAATTGCTTATATGTGTGTAAAAATAATCAGAATTAACTACACATCCAAACAGCTCTAGCATACGTGAAAATAATTCAATAGAAAAAAGTTTATTAAAACTGTATTTTAACTTGTGAGTCTATCTGTTAAAATAACAATGTCTAAATAGTCAACAAGGTATATTACATTAAAGGTAAATATTTGTCAGAAAACAACTAATTTTCTAGTTGATACCGCGACGGACATTGGATTGTATTGCAAGTGTTTCTTGTAATCACCAGCGGCTAGTTCACAGTTGATATCATCACATTTCGAATATCTGATACAAACTGTAGTCTGTCCCACTTACTTTGATGGGATTATGAACTCGTTCTGTCACTATTTCATCTCTTGAATTAGTTGAACAAACAAAATTAAATTGATACTAGTACTGCCAGTTCGTGTCTCCATTCCTCTCATTTGCATTGGTATAGAAGCACAAACCTGTTTGTTTATTCTATATATATAAATTAATTTATTATGCCATAACTGACATCATCTCTGTTTGACAGAGCGCGTTTCTTAACTGCTGCATTGTCATTGGCATACAGGATGAACAGAGTTGAGAAAAGACAAGAATTTTTGTAATTGAAAAACGGCAAACAGGAAAACATTCGTAATAAATTCATGTCAGTTCATAATAGAATAAAATCGACAATGTCGAAGTACCTTCTCCCCAAATATTTACACCAGGCAAAATTCCGACAGAAAACAACTACTTTCCTGACTTATACCACGACGGACACTGCATCTGCATTCTGCATCCTCCGGGAAGACCCAATTGCAAGTGTTCATTGTAACTGAAGAGTAGATGTTTCTTCGTTGGGCTGGAGATGACCCTGCAGACATATTTCGAGGTTCTTGCTGCTCGTCAGGAGGGGACATATCGAGTATAATTCCGAGAGAGACACTTTGTGATCGACATATCATGAGCGTCAATTCACCCTCCTTCCCTACAGGACCACCACTATTTTTTTGTAGAATATACCGAATCAGACGGCATTTGAAAGACCTTCAAATCAGGTTCTCAACGGGATGTAGTGATTTATTTGTTTAAAATGAATAATACCCAGGTAGCACCTCATGTTGGCTGAATTTGTTTTCATATTGGGCCAATATGGGTATATTGTAAATGTAAAAATAATATTGAACCAATATAGGTTCATATTGGAAAAAGCAATATTTCATTATTAATATTGGTGGAATATTGGCTCAACCTGTTCTGAAAGTATATTGTTTCATGAAATATAGAGTCAATATTGGTTCAATAATTTTCACCAATATCGATAGAGCGATATTGCCTACATATTGTTTCCAGCATCTAGCTCCAATATTGCGGTTTCAATATTACTCTCACATCGATTTTAGAGATAAAAAACAATATTGTATATTCAAGTTTGATAGCACATTGGTGGAATATTATTTAATCCATATTCCAAAAATTATATTGACCCTATATTGATTGAGATTGTTACGAAAACCTTACGCCAATAATTCAAAGACAATATTGATACAATATTACAAAATACATTTATCACTAGCATTGAAATTTGAATATTGGCCGAATATTCAATAAACAATATTAAAATGAATCATGATTAAACTTGGGTAAGAAACCGCTAGATGGCCCCATATATGGAACAACAGCTGAATCAAAGCAACATATATTAAATAAGGCTTCTCACAATGCGTTTACAAGTCAATCTACTCAGTGGTAAATTGAAGTAGAAACAAAATTGTAGAATTTTTAAATTATTCGACATTTTCTGGAAATATTTCATCAATGTTTCCAAGGCAACATATTCACTTTGAATATTTTACCAATATATGCAAATGATATTGTACCAATATCCTAAAATATTTTGGGGCCAATATTGCTTCCTTAATATTTTACTACTATTATTTGTATAATGTCCAAGTAATATTGTGCCAATATCCCGAAATAATTATAATTTTATCTCGCCAATATTACGTTTTAATATTTTGTCAATATTTTACCAATATTATTCCAATGTAAATCTGCTACAGCGATATTGTACTAATATCGCCTAACATTTGGAGGCCAATATTGCTTCGAGAATATTAGACCAATATTATTTTTTAAATATTGGATCAATATCGCCGAATGTGCACATTTTTTTTCTCGCCAATATTATTATTTGAACATTTTGCCAATATTTCCACAATATTGTACCACGTCCGTTTGTAACATCCGTTCAGAAGTATAGTCTATTCACAATATTCCACCTCAACTAATTATATTTCTCAATTCCTCAAGAATTATTGGTGTGGTTACAAAAGTCTTCAAATGTCTAGTTTATTTGAACCTTTTCAGATTCCTCCATGATACAAAGCAAAAGAACACTACATTTTTGTCTAATATTGAGTAATAAATAAATATTTTCTATGTGAAATGGCTTTAGGCTAATTCTGCTGAAATTTTGAAATGTTGTGAATCCTGGTATCCTTATTACGCAGCCCAATTCACAGATCGATCCTTCTATCAGTTTTTGAAGTACAGGATGTTGAAAATTCGATTTTTGCTAAATTGCTATTATGCATCGATTTATTTTTTTGCTCAAATTCTGAATTAAACTTTCTTAGGGATGAACTCATAACATCTAAGTTGTATCTAATGAATTGTTCCATTCAAATAAAAAATAATATCTCCCAATATTTCATCATGGCAAGACAATGTTCATAGATATAAATAACTATCAATATCGTTTTGATTTTCATTCTTTTAAAACTGGAAAACAAAGCTAGAATTCGCATTCGCAAGTATGGATATTATCAAGTACATGAGAATTCATATGATTGCCTGACCATCGGCATATAGTTTACCATATACAGGGTGAAAATGTAAATGCTTACAGCTGCTACAACACATGAACAAAATATTATAATCTTCACGATATGTTCATAGCTGTTACAAGGATATGAAAGTAAAACTGATTTGACTCAAGGAATATAATCCTTCCTCATCAACCACTGTGATTTCTATAGCCACCCCCACTGAAATTTCAGTAGAAATCCCTGCCTCATCGAATAGCTGTTAAAAAATACTCCCATGTGGTGTTTAATATATTTCGAACATGGCAGAACAAGAAAAGTGATCATCGTCAATATCATTCTGGTTGGGGTGACTGTGCATGGGGCTCAATGAGGTGTGGACGAGCGTGGGACAATTTTCATACATTTGTGAGCAGTTTTTCATTGGCTTTTGTTCATGGAATAAAGGCCCTCGTAATTTTCTGAAATGCCACTATATTTGAGACTGCACATGTTGTTTGTAATTTTTTCATGTCTCACTTGCATTTTTTCCAACATTTCATTACTGTAGTTCGTAAACCGGTGATATCAAAATTCCAGCAAAATTAGCCGAAACCCATTTTACATAAAAAATGTGGGGGCCTTTGCCGTTATAGTGTCTTATGGGCATACCACTTATAAAACATGTGGTTAGTAGCAATAAATAATTTCCGTTGAGTGACCGTATTTCTTAATGATGTTCATTCAATTGATTCATCGGTTGATTGAATCTCTAATTATTTCATTATTCAATTATTTGTTATTGTTGTCTGAACTATTTCACGCACGATCTTTAACGGGATTTGTTTGTTTGTTTATATTCCTTTTGAGACTTGCATATAAATTACTCCATTCTTACCTAACTTTGATTAAAAAGGAATATGTACATCGAAAATGGATGTTTGGAACCTTTGGTGTTAATACAATTCAAGAAATAGAAGCTAATAGTAAGCGTATAGCTCTTGAGAATGCTAACTTCGTTAGCGAAACGCGCGTCGAGTGAAAGTCAAGTAGTTTTGGTGTTTTGGGTAGATTATATTTCTTGCATATGCACATGTATTACATTTTGAAAAATTCAGTATCAATAGATTGGAGAAGTGGTGTATCTTGGGATCAGCGTTCTAGTGTAACTTACTCAAACCACAGAATTTCAGTTTGTTTTCTGCAGAAACGGGCTGTCCATCAAGTGAAAATGGGCTGGAATTATCTGGTACATTTCATGAAACCCCATCCGATATATTTGAATGCGATTTATATTGGATTAGACAACTGGGCGTAACTACAAGTACGATGAATCGAACCTGCGTACCTTGGATTAGCAAGCGGGCAAACTACCTACACGCCACCAAGACCCATTATAGAGGAACATATTGTCTTTAAACTGCCACAATCCGATGGTGGTAGTTGTCTTTTCTCGTTGATCTGATGCCAGTTGTACGTGCCAATATCCCCTCTCCGTATCTAGGGTCGAGAAAATACTTGTTCGTCAGTTGTTCAGTTGACGATAGTCTACGCAAAATAGGTCGATCCATCCTTCTTCTTCACTAATACGACTGGAGAGAACTAGGAACTGTCGGATGGATTAATACCTTCTTCTTTTTCTATGTCGCTGACTAGTTCATTAACCCCCTTCTTTTTATCCGAAAGGAGTCTTCTAATGACTGATATATCGGTCGGGCATCACTAGGGTCAATTTTGTACTGCACCACCTTCGTTCTACCCTCGCAGCCTTGTCCGGTGCCGAAGATATCTTTGTACTTCTTAAGTAAATCCCTCTGTTTGTACCGTTGAGCTGATCCTATTCCAATTCTGATGGCAAGTTGATAGCTTGGCTAGCAGTACCGCGTACACTACTAATCTTAGAGGAAATTGACAAACACTGCCCCAAAATTGTTCTTTCCTTTGGGTAGTGATTGACATTAATGGGTGGTCTTTCCTAGTGCAGTTTCTCGTCCAATTTTCTCATCATTAAGAATGAGCTCGAACATCATAGACCAACCAATATAAATTTTTTGTGGAAATTAATTCTAATAGTAAGCGACTTGCGCCATGACTTCGGGGATACTTTATAAATAACTAAAATCCAAATTGCAACTCAAATTTTTTTTTGTGCAATTGTTTAAACAATGATTATTAAAAAAAGGGTCCTTTTTTTTGGTTTTTTGTAAATATCTCAAAAGGTACTGGACGAATGGCTTTACTCATAAAAGACCGTTTGTAGAGAATAAAAAAACCTACAAAATGGTTTTTGGAAAATCCTGATACGACCATTTTTCGCCGAGAAAAGCCGGAAAAACTCTTGAAAAGAGGCCTTTTTTCAAAAATTCGTATCTCCCTCAATTTTCAATATTAAGAAATAATTTTTCGGGAAATGGTAGCTAATATCACGTACGTTGAGCTCCCGAAAGGTGGAAATTGTCGCTTCAATAGTTTTCTTACAATCGGGTTTTAAAAAAATTACAGCCATATTTTGCATGATGCGTCATATTACGGAAAATGGTCCGATTTGAATTTTTAAAGCGGCATTTTGAAGTTGAGGTTAAAAACTATAATTTGTCTATCTCACATTTTCTCATAAGTTTGGAGAACATTGTTAAAAATGCTTCTGAACACAGCGCTTCGAGTGAAAATTCATCGCCGAGTCGTGCTAAGGTAGTAGTGGAGGGGGCGCCAAGAAGCGGAGGAGAAGTGAGAGACCGGTTGCGCGCACAAGGCGCTTTTTTCTATACAGCGAAGACGTCGCTTGTAATTGCATTATTTTTATGCAATTTATTTAAATAATACGTACATGCATATGTTCAATTATAATTGTACTTGTACAAGTACGTATATGTAAACATATACACTGGCAAAAAATGTATAAATTGCACCAATAAACCGTGTTTTTTTATTCCAAAAATAATTATTCTATTAAGTCAAGTGCATTTTATAGGTGATTTAACGCTCGTTTATTTGACAACAAAATTAGTTGATGTAATTGTAATAATGCTAATTGTGTAATAGTGCTTTTGAGTTGATATCGTTCAGATGTACTAGGAAATCAATTTCTTCAATAGGAACTTGAGTATATGCAATAAATGCTAAAGTGTTGGCGTGCTTGAATTAATTGCAGGAAATTTATCAAGCACTAGGGCGATTACAAGTGAAAATTTTTAATTCTTCTCCAAAAACCGTAGATCTTTACAATGTAAAAGCTGCGTGGCAACTAACATAGACCTCCTTTGAGAGCGGCGTTCAAGGCCAAACGGGCACATCTGCTCCTGAATTCTCGGCGCCCCCTCCACTACTACTTTAGCACGACTCGGCGACGAATTTTCACTCAAAGCGCTGTGTTCAGAAGCATTTTTAATAATGTTCTCCAAACTTATGGGAAAATGTGAGATAGACAAATTGTAGTTTTTAACCTCAACTTCAAAATGCCGCTTTAAAAATTCAAATCGGACCATTTCCCGTAATATTGCATCATGCAAAATATGGCTGTAATTTTTTTAAAACCCGATTGTAGGAAAACTATCAAAGCGACAATTTCCACCTTTCGGGAGCTCAACGTACATGATATTAGCTACCATTTCCCGAAAAATTATTTCTTAATATTGAAAATTGAGGGAGATACGAATTATTGAAAAAATGCCTTTTTTCAAGAGTTTTTCCGGCTTTTCTCGGCGAAAAATGGTCGTATCAGGATTTTCCAAAAACCATTTTGTAGGTTTTTTCATTCTCTACAAACGGTCTTTCATGAGTAAAGCCATTCGTCCAGTACCTTTTGAGATATTTACAAAAAAACAAAAAAAGGACTCTTTTTTTTAATAATCATTGTTTAAATAATTGCACAAAAAAAATTTTGAGTTGCAATTTGGATTTTAGTTATTTATAGAGTATCCCCGAAGTCATGGCGCAAGTCGCTTACTATTAGAATTAATTTGCAAAACAGGCTTTATTTTTGTTATATTGGTTGGACTATCATCACATTTCTATTGTTGGCACCCCTATCTAGGCCAGCCCGCTGGATGGTTCCATCCTTCTCAAGTAAGCTCCCAAGAGGTTATCTTGAACTATGGAAAATAGCGACTAGGGTTTGTCTTTCAGCCGCAGATGATTCCACAACAGATTTTATGAATATCCTTTTCATATCTTCGAACAAAAATCAAAAAACGGGTATATTTATGTTTTCACGAAATATTTCTTCATTGCAAAAGTGATATAATGGTTGATGGGCAAAAAAGTTTGTCGCATCTACCAAAACGTCTTCAACTCTAGTTGTTCTTATATGCGCGAAAATAATTGAGTAGGTACAAGAATTGAATTGGGGATATTTTCGTCATAGATTAAGATTAATATTGGCTGATATATCATGTATCTGAAGAATCTAATCCATTTGTCAAATATTAAATATATGATGATGATAATGTTGATAGATAAAGTTATCAAGGTGGGACCACATAAATCCAACATTGCCATTCCACATAAAAAGTGACTAAATATCAAGTTGATGTGATTAATCTCCCTTTTTTCAATAGATAATTGATTCGATTCTGACCTGAATTACTGCTCGTCAGGTGTTCAGGCGCATATCAATCAATCTCTGGAGCTATTCATTTAGAGAATTGCAACATCATGTGTATCGATTTCGGTTTAATATGGTTCCGCTGTTTCCGACACATATTACATATTGTCAAGAAGCTTGACGTAGAAAACTGAATCTCAGGGTATTTCGGTCAGGTAGTCTTATTTTTAAATTTGTTTTGTATGTTGGACAAATCATTCGCGTTATAATAGACATAACAGCATGTTGCCAAATTCTAATCCAGCTTTGCTATTTTCACAGTCACACCGCCTTGATTTCACATGTGGGCTTGATATATATATTTTCAAATTATTCCATTGATCTTATATTATTTTTTAGAATTCAATGAAGACGAATCTATTCAATTCTAGGTTATACGATTTAAAACGGATGACTTGACGATATTAGATGCATCAGGTAGTGCCATATAATATAATGATAATAACTTCTTTTCAGTTTTGATTTCAATCAAAAATATAGCCATATGTATTAATAAATATAGGAAAGAATTATTTCATTTATCAATTATTTCATTGACAAAATATTTCTGTGCTTAACAACCAATCGGTGGATTTCAAATTTTGAAATTCAGCCAATAGAATCGGAACTACAGTGAAAATATAGCTTGTCGCTGTATTTTCTTGGTGATAAACCTGCTTAGTTTTTGTTTTACTATCTGTCAAGTGAAAATAATGATTTAAACTATAAACGTCAAGTTTATGTGTTTTGACTCGTTATCTTTATTTGTCAATATGAGCGATCGTTGGTGACAAATGTCCATTGGTATCATAGATGAGGCCGTGGAAAAGAGTATTCCGTTGAATACGGCTAGAAGTAAAGCATCAATTACCAGGTGACACGATTTTTCTTTATTTCAAATCGATATATTGTCGTCCTAAATATAATTCATGGTATGATTAAAATCCTATAATTTTTTGGAATATCAATTCATTGGCAATCCCAATGCAAGAAAATACAACTCGTTCTGTGGACTCGTTGTATTTTCAGCTTTGGGACTACAATTCATTATTATTCCAAAAAATGATCGGTAATAATCATACCACTTATTATATTACCCCTGAAAAAAGTTTGCCCTAACTTTTCCAGCGACAACGGAACCTAACTTTTGAAAGCATGACAACCAGTATTGTAAACATATTTTTGATGACGTTATGTCACATATTCAGTTGCCATTAGGACAATTCAACTCAAAAATTGGGAAATATTGTAGTTCATGTGAATTTTTCAAGAATTTTTATGAAGTATCCATTATGCCGTTTTTTTTATTCTTGTTTGATCTCAGCAGATACATCTTTTTCGTTTTCACAGTTACAAGATTATTATTCCCTTATTATTCCTGACGACCGTAAAATATTGATGACACGCGACTTGAGTACAATTGGCGAAGTTTTAGTAATAAGTTTTATGTTTTGTATTATATTCATATCAAAAGTGAACAAAAATCATATAATTATTTACAGAACCACGCCATAACCTCATTGCATTCACTATAAATAATTACGGCAAAATCACAATAAGAATATTGAAAAATTAACGCACTTCAGTTATTTCGGATCGAAGCTTTTTTGGACAGATTTTGATTCGAATAGTTTTCCGATGAAGTAGTAGTTTTTTCCTTTTCCTACTTTTTCTTCAATCTATTTTATTATGTATTCTATAATAATCTTTGACATAACTCAAATATTGATCAAAGGCGACTGTAAATTTACCTTGTTCATTTACTCTGCGTACTTATGATAACGGAAGTTGTAAAAATTGTTTTCGTATCGCATACTAAGTTTTGTAAAAATCACAATGTACATACGTGTGAAACAAAAATTACTAGATAATTTTGTCAGTACATATGACCTGGTTTGCCTGCGACCGACAGTGAGTTTAGACTTTCATTCAGTTCAAAACATATAAGCTCTATGGAGAAAAATATAGAATGACCGCCAAAAAGTATGTACCATATGGAAAAATAGTTTATTATTAGAGTATTGGAAAAAAATTCTGGGTAAAAGTTTGTGCATGTCTGATAACCTAAAAATAGATTTTGACACATGTCACGTGATCGATGGTATGCAGCAAATTGAAAAAAAATACTATGAAAAGGCAAAAAGTGCGGTAAGATGGTAAGATATCGAAAAGTTGCTTAGAATTTAATTAAGCAACTAGCAAAGTTTGTAGAGATAATGTGAGAAAATTGAAATAGTTATTTATTTGAAAATTTTCCTAAATCTTTCAAAATGGCATCTGGCCGCCATTTTGAAGGGTAGACATTTTCATTACTGTCAAAAAGTAGCTTATAAACTACCATTTCACCAAAAAAAAATTCAAAAGAAAATTCCACTGCATTCAAAAGTTAACAGGGGAGGGGGTTACTTTATGGAGTTTTCAACATTGCATGCGAAGTGAAACGCTCTGGCCCGATCATCATCGAAACTTTATCATAATCTAGAAAACACCATGTTTTTGGTGTATCATGTCATCACAATGGTCGTGGAATTCTGATATAACTGTTAGATACGAACCAATGTAACAGCCAGGTTTTTGACAAAATCCGTTTTTTCAAATTTTATTCTCACCAATGTGAAAGTTTTGTCATTATCATTGAAATACAAATGTTTCAGTATGGTCGAGCTATTCATACGATAATACTTTGATATTTTTTTACAGCTAGGAAAATATTTAAAAAAACTAGCTATTTTCATTTTACTCTCATTATCTTTGCAAACTTTGTGTGTGTGTATAAAATTCATTTCCAAGCAACTTTTTCATATATCTTTTTTTGATATCTGATATCTTTTCATCTTGCCCCACTTTTTGCCTTTTCATAGTAATTTTTTTCAATTTCCCGCCGTACCAGCGATCATGTGACATGTGTCAAAGTCGATTTTTAGGTTATCGGACATGCACAAACTTTTGCCCAGAATCGGTCTTACGGATATCTGGAATAGTCACAGAGTAATTTAGATACGTATTAATTAATTTTGTATACTTTCCATCATGCAAGTGTAGGTCCGTTTTAAACAAAAACAGTTGAGATGCGTTTTAAATTAACAATTACAATTTAGGTGGGTAGGAGGAAAAATCATATGTATTACATGGGAGTAAAGTGCCTTTTCCTCCCTTGGATGTTTACTACATCTTGCGGGAGGAACAGTGGGTAGGAGGAAAAATCATATGTATTACATGGGAGAAAAGTGCCTTTTCCTCCCTTGGATGTTTACTACATCTTGCGGGAGGAACAGTGGGTCGGAGGAAAAATCATATGTATTACATGGGAGAAAAGTGCCTTTTCCTCCCTTGGATATTTAATACATCTTGCGGGAGGAACAGTGGGTAGGAGGAAAAATCATATGTATTACATGGGAGTAAAGTGCCTTTTCCTCCCTTGGATGTTTACTACATCTTGCGGGAGGAACAGTGGCACTTTCCTCCCTTGTAATATACAAATAGCTATTACAGTCGCTGACGTTAAGTTGAAATATGATAATTAAAATCGAACAAGGGCGCTATAGTTGGTACATTTTTTGTGGGCCACTCTTCAGATAACAACAAATTATTGAACAACGGCCAGTAAAAGCCCAACTGGGAGGCCCCACTGGTAAATTTCCCGGTAGGCCCTTTCTCACACAATCCGACACTGATTATTGTTATTAATTATTTTCATTATTGTTGTTTTAATGCTGGTATATGCGATGAAAGTAACACTGTTGAAGAATAACTTACTGAAATTAAATGCGTGATTAGATGTCTATAATTTTTGTCACGTATATTAGCGGTGCGTATAGAGTGGCAAAATGATAAAAAATATAAAGGACTAAAAAAGTAATTTATGTATCAAGTGAGTAAAGTGATACTTTTTTTACAAGTAGGAAATGTTGACGCACAACGCCGTAGGCGGAGTGCGGCATTCCTACGAGTAAAAAAAACACTTTACTCACGAGTTTCATACAGTATTTTTTCTACAACTGTCAAAAAAATAACCAATTCATATTTTTTTGCAAATATGAAATGAATTTGGCATATTTTTATTGAATCATTATTCGAACAAAGTTCGAAGAGTATGCCGGAGAGCTGAGTTTCAAACAAATGAAACGAATAATTTCGACAGAGTCGAAATCTCTTTCTCTTCACGCTATCCCGCAAAATGGAAAATTTGAAGCGAATATCAAAATAACATATTCATCGAGGTCAATATTATTATTATTAATGTTGACTTGACTTTCGAATAACTAGTCCATCGAAGTAACTTTTCATTTTCTTAAATTTGTATTCAAAATAAATAAACAATCCTCGTTAAGCAACGAATGCCTTTTTCTTCCTTTGAACCATGGCAAGGAAATCTCATATTTGCACTATCCACGATTTTCTCCGTTCAATCTTCATCACTTTTCATTTATACTAAAATTAAATTTATAGTTATCAAAAATTCGTTATCTGGATAGATGCCCAATTTTACAAATTTCATTATTAATTATTGTTGTTAACTTCTGACTTTCTGACGGCCAAACAGCCATAGCTACCTTGGATAACTTAGCCTAGTTTAGGTCCAATAGTTCATTAGAGGTATATGCTATTATTTTGAATATATTCCCCGCGATAGTTCGGAATTTTATAATACTTATTTAATGGTAAAAATGCTAAGAATATTATAGGTGAAACATGTGTATATCAGATATTTATAGGTTATTAGTTGCCAAAGAAAATGAGAACTGGCTTTATGACAGGATTTCGTTATTATTCGGATCTGTCACTGTTATTGCATGAAACTATCGGTCGCCTAGCAACAGCCGTTAAAAAAAGTGCACTTTTTTACGCTTTTCCGTTTAATAATGAAATCGTATATTGATAGTGAAATATTGTAATACTTTACGCACACAAACCACACAAAAAAAGGGGACTTTTTTTGACAGTTGTAAAAAAATTTATGTTTTTGAACAACCAGACTATTTACATTGAGGGAATTAATTAGTGAACTTTATTACCATAGTGAAACTAACAAGAACAAAGTAAAAACATCAAAATGATTGATCGGCGCTCCGGGGCGGCTTAAATGGTATTGGTGGCGCATTCGCTTTCAGAGCTGCAGGGAAACGCGGAAAAACCTGCAACACTACATCATCTGAAGAGTTGGAATTCCTTGATAGAGAACTTCATTAACAACGTTTGTCTCTACGACAGTAGGTTATGTTCACTGGTTGCTAAACCAAACACTTCCACTTCCACTTACAATTCAAAAAACGATAAGTGAATTGCTACAATGTTAGAGACTGCTGCGCTGTCTCCTTTGGCTTCAACCAGCAAACCGTCCTTATAGTTAATTCATCACAGAAACTTCTACTAAATTAAATGTTCTAGTGCCATAATGTCGGCCTAATCAAAATCTTGATATAAAATAACAACCAAACTTTAGTGTCCTCGACCTTTTTCGTTTTCCACAACCACAGTCATAATGTGCCATGTTATATAATAAAATAAATTAAATTTATGAAGATGATATTACATCGCATGTCGTAGGTGTGGCTGAATTAGGCCTATAACAGCTCCGAAACAATCGTAGGTTTGATATATTGTTTACTTTAAATTTGATAATTATATAGGGAGCGTCCTCCACGATCCAGACATGCGAGCCATATGACGCGATGATGTAATTTGGCACAATTAAAAACTAATGTGGTACTTGACATTTGATTCTAAGTGATATGAAAAAAGTGGGAGGTGGAAAATAAGAGCAAGGATAGCGACGTAACAATAGTAACGGTCGAAATGTATCTATGAGGAACAATCTTTTTTATACGGGGACTGAATTATATACAATGTGTTGAATAGACAGACAGACTCACCATTCAAAATAAAAACATACAGTGTGACCCGTTTAAGATGGAAGCACCCATATAAAACTTAAATTTTTCAACCGATTGAAATGATTTTGTTTTCGTCAAGTAGACATTCAAAAAGGACACCAAATTTCATGGATAAATCTCCATTTACAGAGTCAACTAATCTTATTTTCCAAAGTTGAAAAACTAAAAAATTACTAGCGTATTTTTTAGAAAAAACCTGACGACGCCACTGGATTCGCTATATTTTTAAATGGTTCACATGTAAATAACGTTGGAATGCGTAGAATAATAAAAAAGTTATAAGGGAATGAAATTTGAGAAATATGCCTTTTAATCAACCCACCACTTCAATTTCAAAACTTCTGTAACAACTTTGACTACACCACCGGATTCAGGGTGTCTTGAAATATTACTGACCATAATTTCATCGAAATCTGTTGTTAAATAAAAAAATAAGAAATTTTGAAATAAAATGACATCTTCCTGAAATTCCATTTTCTTATGTTCTTGTTTATGAACAGATTTCGATGAAATTTTGACCAGTGATATATCGAGATCTCCTAAATACCGTGGTTTATTTCCATTTTTGATAAAAGTTCTGAAATTGAATTGGTGGGTTGATTAAACGGCATATTTATCAAATTTCATTCCCTCATAACTTTTTTATTTATTGACGCATTTCAACGTTATTCACATATGTACCATTTGAAAATGTCGCGAATCTAGTGTGTAGTCAGATTTATTCTAAAAAAATCGCTGGTAATTTTTTTAGATTTTTGACCTTGAAAAATAAGGTTAGTTGGCCCTGGAAATGGAGATTTATACATGAAATTTGGTGTCCTAGTAGACTTTCTGAATGTCTAACTGAAGAAAACAAAACAACTCGGTACTTTACTAAGTACCGCTTTATTCAGAACTGAGCTCTCTCCTCTCTAGAGTTAGGTAACAACATTATTCACAATACCGTAATTCCTAATGGTATGCATGCACTACATCCCTTCCTTTTTGTATATTTTTTCATTATTGAATTCATCTGATCCTTACATGTAAAATAAGTATATATGTATATATGACAAACAAGGAATTGTATCATAAAGTTATTTACAATAATAATAATTATAGTAAATTAATCTAGCGCGCCACTTGGAAGTGTTGGACTCCGGAAATATCCCAGTCGGGCACTGCTGACTGGGATATTCAAAACTGTTAAAGTTCTAGTTCTGAATAACATTGTTGTGACGTTACTTCCTCTATCATAGTATTGCTATACTTTTCCTTTATTCGTTTTATCCCATTCTCGTCGCCAATGTAGTGTTCACCATCACTAGAGTCCGCAACAACAACAAAACTGACTCGACTGTCAAAGGTAATATCCATAATAAGAATGCTCGCCAAAAATGTTTGATTAGTAGTTGTCCCCATACTGATGAGGGGCAAAACCCTTCTGATTGATTTTGACCCAAATATTCTCATTATATAGGTTTATTGCAATGAGCAGTCGTGGCAGGACATTTTGTTTCATTACGCTTATTGTAAACTATTGCAGATTCCTTAATTTCTGTTATTTCTGGTCTTGACGACCACGAAACTGGGTATTGCTAGTTAGAAGGTTGAAGTTGAGATGGCGCTCGCAATTCAGATTTATCTGTTCTAAATATCTATTCAATATCAGGCAATTGCAGAGAAATCCTTGTAGGAACTCTACACGGAAATTCATCAGATGTTATTCGGCGTTCGTCGTCGTATTAGCCAGGAAAGTAGTTGTTTTCTGATGGATTTTCGACCCAAGTATTCCTATTTGCACGGCTTTAGTGCAATGAGCAGTCCTAGAGGGCATTTTGTTTCATTACATCATGAATATTGTTATTGATATTATTGACAAATTTGCGTACATACAAAGTTGACAAAACCTTTATATCCAATGGTCAGTATTTTAAAAATAGTGTGAGTGAAATAAAGTGTAAATTAACGTGACAGTTTTTGAGATATTCAATAAAAAATTTGGGACCTAAAAAAAATGTGACACACCCTGTATCAAAATGGAAGGTAATGTTGGACAATGAATTCATCATGAAGTTACTTTATCTTTTTAGTGAAAAACAATTTGTCAATTGTCTCCAGTATAGGGGTATAATCCATCAAAATTTTAATAATTCATATTTCAAACAGAGTCATCGAGAAACAAAACACATTTTATCGCCTATAATAGACCTAAACTATGATGTCTTACCGAAATATAACTTATTGGTTCGGGAATAGCGCTAGAAGAAAGAAAAATCCCGAAAAACGTGCGTACTATCATTAATACGATTATAATTAGGCAACAAGTTCCGATAAATACGCATTCTCATCCTGAATTTGTCTTATTTCAACTAACAAAACAGTTTTTCGTTTGTCAATTCTACCCAAAGTTTTTACGAACTTTGGCCGCTTTAGGAAAAAAATTGTTCTGCACGCGAACACCTCTGGAAAGTGGGGAAACTCCCTGGAAAACTCGGACAACCGGTTTTTATCAATAATTTGGAAGGCGTTGAAAATTTTGATACACCTAATATAATAACAAACTTGTAGAGCGTGAAAATCTTTATAAAAAAGGTTTTCACATATTTTTTCGGAAATAGCTTCGCTGACGCTCGACGAAAATTTCTGTATCTCCCTTGTTTTTGGTCCAAAATTGATGAACTTAACGGGGTATTTTAAAGAAAAATCCTTCAGCAATTACCAGTTTTTCTGTGCCAGTTGTTTCTAAGTTCGCGCATTTTTTATTTTACAATAATTGACTTGAAAATATCAAAGTGGAGATTTCTGAAAAAGCGTACTGGTCATTTTATTAGCAAGACCCTGTACTTTCAGAATATGTATCTGAAAAAGTCTGATAATAAAGTTTTCATTCATCATTTTCTATCTTTCTCGGAAATTTCACGAACTAAAAACCAGCGGGTACAGAAAAACTTGATTTATTTAGGCCCAATATAAATTGGAAACGAATGTTATATATGATTTGCTCAAATTCGACCTATTGAATCTTTGTGCAAACTCAGCTTATCGAGCTGATTCGACAGGAAAACGTAAGAAATTAGTAAAATTACATTGTGTATTTGTCAAAGACCACCGACACATGCCAGGTAGATACGATAATTACTGAAGAATTTTTTTTTTTAAATTACCGTTAAGTTTAACAATTTTAGACCAAAAACAAGGGAGGTACAGAGACTTTAGTCGAGCGTCGGGGTAAATATTAAGATCTCCGGAGTTATTCGCGTGGAAATCTGAAAATATCTGTTATAGCTCATTAACTCTCAAAGAAAGCAATTTCAGAAAAACATTTTTTTTTCTTTTCCATGGAGATTTTTACGTTTTACAAGTTTGTTTCTATACATTCTATCGAAATTCCCAACCCCTTCCAAGTAATTGATTTTCCGAGCTTTCCCGGGAATTTTCCCCACTATCCATAGGTGCTCGCGGTCATAATTTTTTTTTCAAAGTACTCTTCAAAAACTACTCGTGTACCAAAAATCATTTCTATTGGATTTATTGTCATCTTGTAGTATAATATTTTAGCTACCAGCGCTTACATTACGACTATAGGTAACATAATAAAATATCAGACAATTTCGCCGAGGGCCAATTTTCCATATGTTTTCGTGCGGAATCTTTTTGAGGTTGGTAATTGGTATTTAAATGTTCTGCCCGGATCGAACAGTAGAAGTTACGAAACCATTTCAAAATATTTATCTACAATAACAGCACACAAATTTTGGAACACTCGGTATTGTACATGAAATGAATGACGATGTTGAATTGACAACCGTGTATCTGAAAGTCACCAGTTCCTCTTCCTAGAGCCCATTCTGACAAGGCTTTTCCCTCCTCTAACTATGAAAATTTTGTCCAATTATATTATATCTTGAGTGTCACTATTTTCACTCCGGTTCGAAGGCCGTCGTTTTGTTGAATTTCTTCATGACTCTGTTGTAAAGACATTTCACAATTCCCTTTTCCACGCAGGGTGCAAGTGGTTTGCAATTCAACATAAGATCTGAAAGAAGAATTGAATTTTATAAAGTCTGTTCTCAAGGAAAATGCTTATCCAAATCAATTCGTGGAAAAAACCATTAATGAAATTGAAAATACACTTCACACTTTACAATCGAACAACACAACACACAGAAGTACGACATCCCCAACAACCAACATTATACCTTATGTCCGTGGACTGTCTGAAAACATAAAACAGATACGTATGATGTAAGAACAACATTTATAACAACCAATACATTGAGATCAATACTCACACATACAAAACGCAAAAACACGGATGAATGTTCTAAAAATTGTATTTACAACATACCTCGTTCATGTGGTAAAAGTTATATAGGTGGAACATCAAGACCATTGATCGTGCGCCAGGAAGAACATAAAAGTTACATCAGAAATCGAAAAATAACAGATCCGAACATATTCTAACATCTGATTTTATTAAGAGAATCGAATCAAATCAAGAAAAAATAAAGTTAAATGAAACTGCGTGCATTATTTTATCAGACAACTGCTTTTCAACAAATTCCATCGAAATGGACCGCACCTGGTTACCTCTCCTCAGAGATGAAATGAGATCTAATAAAATGAAGATTGATTGATACCGAACGCCCTATGTATCAAGATAGCAAATGTCAATCAAAAGAATGTATACAGTTTTCAGCGTCTTTTCAGCAAGTTTTGATAACGTAGGCAGATACAGTCTCCGAAACGTCAACTTTTTTCGATATAGAGGAGTATTTTTTGTTTAATTTGATCTCATTTTTTCAGAAAGGCAAATTCAGTGCAGGATATACGTTACTGACAAAAATTAGTTTCATTCAGCAGTCTTGTGAACGCAGTTGCTCATCAGGCAAATAAATTATTTGCCCTTCTACATTTGTAGAGATTTCCTTGGATCAACATTTTTTCATTTTCAGATTGTGGATAGTTACAAACCCAAAAAATCATGTCAAGAATCGAATTTTCTCCACAAAATCAAACTTTCAATCAACATTATATCTTGATTCATACAATATCACCAAAGCGCGATTCTGAGAGAAATTCAGACTTAAATGCATGTAGGACAACTTCTTCACTCATTAGTACCAATTTGAGGCACACCCTAGACCGTTTTCCAAAATTAGTTCGCATAGATCGATTATCTACGGTTTGCATGATTGGTTGATATGATTTATGGACGGTTTTGAAAAACAATATTTCTCTACCTTTCGTAAATGCATCGTGCAGAGGACGTATCGATGGATGAAATTTATGGATATCGCGTGGTCGACGAAAATAGGGCTTATTGATCTGTTATTGGACCATGAACATACTTATTCAATGATTCTCTCAGTTAACTGAGATTTGAATAGCTGTTCTATCCACAGATCTATTCTGGAGTCATTTATATTATAATTTGTTGGGCTGGGGCAGGACGACTCTAATGTTGTCCTTTTTTTGGTTTTTTGTAAATATCTCAAAAGGTACTGGACGAATGGCTTTACTCATAAAAGACCGTTTGTAGAGAATGAAAAAACCTATAAAATGGTTTTTGGAAAATCCCGATACGACCATTTTTCGCCGAGAAAAGCCGGAAAAACTTTTGAAAAAAGGCCTTTTTTCAAAAATTCGTATCTCCCTCAATTTTCAATATTAAGAAATAATTTTTCGGGAACTGGTAGCTAATATCATGTACGTTGAGCTCCCGAAAGGTGGAAATTGTCGCTTCAATAGTTTTCCTACAATCGGGTTTTAAAAAAATTACAGCCATATTTTGCATGATGCGTCATATTACGGGAAATGGTCCGATTTGAATTTTTAAAGCGGCATTTTGAAGTTGAGGTTAAAAACTACAATTTGTCTATCTCACATTTTCCCATAAGTTTGGAAAACATTGTTAAAAATGCTTCTGAACACAGCGCTGCGAGTGAAAATTCGTCGCCGAGTCGTGCTAAGGTAGTAGTGGAGGGGGCGCCGAGAAGCGGCGGAGAAGTAAGAGACCGGTTGCGCGCACAAGGCGCTTTTTTCTATACAGCGAAGACGTCGCTTCTCGGCGCCCCCTCCACTACTACATTAGCACGACTCGGCGACGAATTTTCACTCGAAGCGCTGTGTTCAGAAGCATTTTTAACATTGTTCTCCAAACTTATGGGAAAATGTTAGATAGACAAATTGTAGTTTTTAACTTCAACTTCAAAATGCCGCTGTAAAAATTCAAATCGGACCATTTCCCGTAATATGACGCATCATGCAAAATATGGCTGTAATTTTTTTAAAACCCGATTGTAGGAAAACTATTGAAGCGACAATTTCCACCTTTCGGAAGCTCAACGTACATGATATTAACTACGATTTCCAGAAATATTATTTCTTAATATTGAAAATTGAGGGAGATACGAATTTTTTAAAAAAGGCCTTTTTTCAAGAGTTTTTCCGGCTTTTCTCGGCGAAAAATGGTCGTATCGGGATTTTCCAAAAACCATTTTGTAGGTTTTTTCATTCTCTACAAACGGTCTTTCATGAGTAAAGCCATTCGTCCAGTACCTTTTGAGATATTTACAAAAAAACAAAAAAAGGACCCTTTTTTTAATAATCATTGTTTAAACAATTGCACAAAAAAAATTTTGCAATTTGGATTTTAGTTATTTATAAAGTATCCCCGAAGTCATGGCGCAAGTCGCTTACTATTAGAATTAATTTGCAAAACAGGCTTTATTTTTGTTATATTGGTTGGACTATCTGCAGGTGGTCTTCCCCAGCCAAATAAAGGATAATGTGCTATATAATTACAATAAGCAATTGCAACTGGGTCTTCTTGGAAGACCGTTGCACAAATATGTCGGATGTAGTTCAATGTCCGTCGTGGTATCAGCCAGGGAAGTAGTTGTTTCCTTTCAGATGTTTACCTCATATTCTCCACATGTTGGAAATATTTGGAGATAAGGGTACTTCGAGATTGTCGATTTTACTATTTCATTTAGTGAATTGATCATCATCTAACTTTGGATTCCATGGTTCTTTTCAAATTGATTTCCAACTAGTGACTGTAGATGTTGCTTTGCATCATATTTATAAACATATTTTACAAGAATGACTTGTTGAAAGATATGAGATACTTCATCAGTATTTTCTAGTTCATTTTTCAATTTCATTAAGAGAATTTTCAACGATTTTCTGAATTATAGCCATTTTGTATGAAGGGATATTCAGCACATCAATCAGTATTTCCGTCAAATATAATTCCCAAAATAGATTCGATGGATAACTTAAAACAAGAAAAAAGCACGATTTTTTTACTTTCAAATCAAATTAAAAGTGCAATACAGGTATAGGTATTTTCTAAAACCACGTTATATGTGCACGCGGAGATGATTACAGCTTATCGCATAAACGAAACAACACATGTTCCCATACTACCTCCATTCGATCAGACCATTATATCAGTGACGATTCTGTCAGTTTAAACTCACATTGTGATAAAACCCACATCTCTTTATTCTAGCCGTATATCACATAACAGTAATGAATATCGCACTGAAAATCGTTGACAATTTTTTTATTTTATAGACACAATCTTAACGAGCCATTAGCGTGCCTTGTATACATCGTACACCTGAAGTTCGTATCTATTTGATTTAAACCTGAACCTGACCTTACCTTCTTGGAGAATTGTCGAATTCATTTCTTGCTTTTCTATTTTTTTCAAATATTTTTTCAACGTCTATTTAATAGTAAAATCGATCAAGTCTGGGTCGAGTACTGACCAGGTCTGAATCCGCTTTAAGTAGGTTGAACTGTTTCATATTCTCAATCTCGATATTCTTATTGTCTTGGCTGTTCTAGAAGTAATATTTATTTTTCCTAAATAAGGAATCCGATCGTGAGATTTGACAGACGTCCGTAGATAGATAGATTATAGATTATATATTAGGGACTTTCGTGCTACAAGCCTCTACACCGCGACCTTTTCAGATCTATTGTGTTTGTCCTCGAGATCATTTAGAGTTCTTTGTCTAGCCCTGTCTTCTTTACGAGACTCCACAGGCTAGTTTTTAGAACTCCCATGAATCTGGGAGCTCTTGGTTTTTCCTCTCCCAGTGTTAGAAACCTTTGCCTTGACAAGCCCTCGCAGTGGCATAGTATGTGTACTGATGTTTCCTCTTCTTCCTGACAGAACCTGCATAGCATTTCTTCTGCCAGGCCTATTGTACTCATATGTTTGTCGAGCCTACAGTGCCCTGTGAGAAGTCCTACTACTATTCTAGTAGTGTTCCTCTTCTGGCTTAGTAGATAGTCTGTGAATGTTGGCTGCGGTTGTTTGATAAACTCTTTGGCCTGTCTCATCCCTGGTGCATTGTTCCACCATTCTTGAGACTTCTGTTGAATCCATGATTTGGTGTTTGTTTTTAGTACAGCTTTTGCTATACCGCAATACGGTTCTGGGCCATTCAGGGCCTTACTTGCTCCTTCTCGGGCTAGTGTATCGGCCTCTTCATTGCCTCTATAACCTGTGTGTGCTGGTACCCAGGCTAGTGTCAGTCTGTTCTGACTGCCCAGCTCTTTCAGGGCTTCTATGCAGTCCCAAACAAGTTTTGAGGTAACTTGCATTGAGTTGACTGCTTTTATCGCAGCTTGGCTATCTGAGTATATGGCAATGTTTTTTCGTGAAAAATCGTGCCTTATTAGCTCTTGTGCACAATGGTGTATTGCAACGATTTCCGCTTGAAATATCGTCGCATGTTTGCCCAAGCTCAGTGAGATTTTCATCTTCGGCTTGGTTCCGTAAATGCCGGCTCCTGCACCTTCATCCGTTTTGGAGCCGTCAGTGTAGACAGCGATTTCCGCATTGATGGGAGGCCCCCCCTTCCACGCATCCCTGTCCGTTATACTTGTCTTGAAAGTTTTGTCAAAGCTATATCTGGGAAGAATGCCATCTGATGGCATTCTTGTAACCGGGTCGTTATCCAACTCTTCATATAGCTTGTTGTAGTCTCTCCCGTGCATATTGCTAATGGGTGCTTGTCCTCTAAGCAACCTGCTCGTGACAGACCTGGCTTCGGCTTGGATGTATATGTGTAGTGGAGGTAGGTTGAGCAAGACCTCTAAAGCGGCTGTTGGGCCGTAGATAGATAGACTTGAGTCTTTGAAGGACCAAGAACATTTGTTCAGCAATAGGTACCGCTAATAACAACAGGTTGAACTGCACCGAATCAGTCGAACTCAACATTGTTTTCAGTATGAAATCACCAAAATAGAGAAGCAGCTAGGTAAACCCATGCAACTTTATTGGAATCTACCGAGCATGCTCAATAAGGACAAATATGGCTGTTCCACAGCTGCTTTCTCTAAATTATGGATAAGTAGTCGTTATATTGTAACAGTTTTGTATTGTTATTATGTCTGGGTAAGGTTAGTCAGGTCAGGTTGGTTGGCTAGTAATTTACGCATTTTCAACTCGGTTTGCATGCAGCTGTTTGTTTAGGTAGGTCAGCTTACTCAGGTTAGGTTTGCGTGTAAATTGCGATCGAAAAACTAATTCACGCATTTTCGAGTCTCGCAAGCTAGGTTAGCTTGCTCAGGTTATGTTTGTGTCTCAATTGCGAGCGAAAAAACTAACGCATTTTCAATACATTTTAGTTTGCCTTCTTGTGTTGTCACAAAACACGACGCATAAAATCGGGTAAAATGACATATGTTAGTTTGGTGTAAAATGACATGGTATGTCTCAACAAGAAAATACATCTAAGTGGAAATATCAGATGAAGATGGAGAGGATGCTTTTTGTATTTACTGTATGGATTTATATAGTTGATCCAAACCAGGTGAATTTTGGATATATACCGACAGCTGTTTCGTGGTCTACCACTCGTCGGTGGATGGTGGACCTCTTGTGAATTAAATCGAAAACTCTTTCTCTTCACCTATATCTGTATCACCTTTATAGTGTCTTTGCGTTCCTCCTAACGCACTAGAAACTTTATGGAACCTTAAGTTGGTCAGTATAACTAAACAGTTGTCGGCCTGTCAATGTAGCAGATGATCATCTGTCTTTGGTCTAGGGTTCGATCCAAATTAAGTTTCCGCTATTTGACTGTAGATGTCAGAAGCAATTCTTCACCTTGTTGTTAAAAAAAATTATATATATATATATATATATATATATATATATTTAAATGGTCTTGTTTCTTTCAAACAACCTACCCTTTGCTCTTTTACATTTACAACTCGCATATTTTTGTTTTACATTTTCCCTGTTCACCATTATCATTTAACATTCTTGCTGACAATGTTCATTCAATTGACTAGCACTATCATTACTTTAAAACTAATGAAATTTCGTCCCTTGACCTTATGGAATGTCAGTTTAGGCCCTTTTCCCATATGCGTCAAAGGGACAAAAGCTCTTAAAAAATATAAAAACAAGAAATGACACAGATCGGAATAATTACATCAGAAATCTACAAAATTACGTTAATATCGCTGTAAAGACCAAAAATAAGCTTATCAGTGATATAGGAATCTATACCAAAAAAGCTAAAAAATCTCTTCTGAATCATCTTTCCGATTCTGATGCAATCAATGACTATTTCCCTACAGCCGCACTTCAAATCCCAAATTACATGAATATTGCATCCAAGTTATTCTGTTTGAATGCAAAATTCAACTTTAGTCTCACAGCAATATAATCTAGTGCATCCGGTGCGGAAGGTCTCAATATATAAGTAATTCTAAACTGCTGTCCATTTATATTTGATATCATCACATGTATTATTAACTCGTTCCTATTCGAGAACAAATTTCCGAATGAATGGAATCCGTCTAATGTCATTCGAAAAAATATGTACCGCAGAATAATTACAAAGATCTCCGACCCATCACCATACTGAGTGTATTATCTAACGTAAAATAAAATCATTGAAAAACAACTACGATTCGGATGAACTCTCAAACATTCCTGAAACCCAATTGGTTTTTGGAAAAAATCATGGTTGAGTCTCAGCTTTACTCAAAGTCAGTGATGACATATTCAAGATCCCAGACAGCAGTAACCACGTTCTTTTGTAAGCGATTCTAAAATATGATTTTTTGGTTGAAAACGCTCAACTTCTTCTTGAGAACTGTCTAATAACAAAAGATTCAGAGGGCTAAAATCGAGCAGCATATCTAAAAACCAAAATCTTCAACTTGCGGAGTCCCTCAAGGAATCATTTTGGACCATGCTTTTTTTCATTATGAACTTCTATTTAACAAAATAGTCTTTCCAAATGCGAATCTATTTTTTTTCTGATGATACGCAACTGTATTCATCTTCTAATAGATAGTAGATAATGATTATGGAATGTCTTGTGTTTCACTGAACATGTTGATCATTCAATTCGATAATCTTTGGGTAAACTAAAAATTTTGTTCGGATGTAGACATAATCTGAATTGAAGGAATAATAGTTTTTTATGCAACGAGTGCAAAAAGTACGTGTTTATTGCACTCGACGTGAAACACGTTGAGTGCAATAAACAATTTGTGCACGAGTTGCATGCAACATTTTTTCTACGTTCATGCAAAAAGCAAAATATGATTTATTATCATCTAGTTTCCTTTAATAATACTCATTTTAAAACTTACAATTCTGTAATTGTTAGAATTAATTTTTGACTTATATATATATATAAGACAATAACCACAGTTTCATTATAAAAATCAAAATCGTAGTAGCCGTGAGCGCGTATATTATCACGAGGTGTGGTCATAGTACAGACAGTTTGCTCTATGCAGGTAGACGGTTTAGAACAGTTTGTTTAGCTCTGGCTACTAACATTAATACAATAGTTATTTTTGCAACAAGTGCAAAAAGTAGGTGTTTATTGCACTCGAAGTGAAATTGTCCAACGAGGCCATCAGGCCGAGTTGGACAACTCTTTTTGGACGAGTTTTATACCATATTTTTTCTACGTTCATGCAAAAACCAGAAAATGTTTTATTTAAGTGGTACTAAACTGTAAGGAAGACATTTTTTGTTTAAATCTATCTGCTAAAAGTAATTCAAAAACATTTTGTGTAATTCAGATGATATTCGAAGGAAATAATTTTATTTTTAACAAATTGCATTTTCTAGTAATTTCATAGTCCATTATATAATGAATATGATGAAACATGCAACTATTTAAAACGTAATACAATCTCACAGAAAATGGGCTAAATTTGGCGTCGATTTGAAAGGTTATGTCTGTCATGATGACAGAACGCTATAGTAGAATGACAGATGAGTGCAATAAAGAGATAGTTTTTCCACCAAATATGGTTCAATAAAGTTTTGTTTTTTGCATGAACGTAGAAAAAATAATATAAAATATGTAACTGTTTGAAAGGTATTGCCAATATCACAGAATATCTGCTAAATATGTAGTGAGTTTGAACATTTATGTTTGTCATGATGACAGCACGTTGAAGTTGAATGACAGATGAGTGCAATAAAAACGTTATTGCACTAGTGCAATACAGAACTTCTTTTTCCACTAAATATAGTTCAATAAAGTTTTGATTTTTGCATGAATGTAGAAAAATCTATATTATCCGAATCGTTAGTCTTATCCCAACTCCATTTTGGTGAATAATCTATCAGCTGTATGACTCCACCCGGCTCTATATACAGGGTGTTTCTGAAATTGTAGCGATAAATGGAGTGGGAATGAAAGAATATATTTTTGTCGAAAAAAAATTTTTTTGGGAGATATTTTTTTTTAAAGTTTTCAATTTTTTTTCAATCCCTGATCAGAGGTCTACAGCCTGCGCAAACCGCGCTGAAATACTGCCAGCGGGCAGACACGTTGTGGCCTGGAGAACCAAGCCAATGCCTACCAAACAAAAGTAACTGAAAGAAATATCATAAAATTTCATAAAAATTTCGAAAATTTTTTATTGCTTCAAAAACAAAGAATCTAGTCATTTATTGTTACATTATATTCCATGTAACAACCCATTTTCTTAATCGCTTCAATTTCGGAAACACCCTGTATAACCCGTGTCTGACAACAAGATATATTTCAGATTGATTCTAGGAAAAAGGCGCTTTTCCCACGTATTTGAGAAACCCAAAGAACTTGGTTGGCTAAGAATGAATGATAGAAAATTTATTCATTGTGCGTGTTTGTCAGAAATTAATAATAACTTATCTTTATAACAGTATTTTTTCGATGTCCAGTTCATTTTCTCAATGTTCGACGTAAAAACCAGAATCATATTGCTGAGCATAATATGTTTTTTTTTTTATGAAAGATCTTTCACCAACAAAGTTCTCAACTCAAAACCCATTGATCCATTGAATACGAGGTATATACAAGGTTCAGTTATACAAACTTTCACTTGATGGCTTATTACTGCGAAATACTGCCGAATCTATTTCAAAAACATGTTTCTCTTCTCTTATTCTCTTTTGCTTTGAATTATTTGCTAATTAATATTTGTACCTGCGAATAACTATCGGATTTGTTACACCCTTTTTTCAATTCGTTATTCTCTTCCGTTTTGAATTATTATTTGCCAATAAACATTTTTCAAATTTTTTGTACAACTTCAAATTCTTTAGGTTAGTTTAATGGGTTTGACCTCACAGGATGCCATGATATCACGTGGATTCTTTTCAGGTGATTCATTAACACAAAATGTATAGTTGAGTTGTCCTAAAGATGACTATTATTATTATAAAATGAAAGACAGACTGAAATTAACGCACTTTCCACACAAGCAAAACCCCTTTCAGGCAGCAGTATCTCAAACAAGTGTCCAATTGGTCAATTCGAAAAAAACTACACACACCGAGGGAGTTCATAAAACTGATACTGACATGCAACAAGCGTTTATTGTCTACGAGCCTTGAGCCTTCCGAAGAAAATAAAAAGAAATGCTGCTATAACTGCCAAAAAGCAGGCAATTTGCATAGCGGCTGCTGGGATAGATCAAGATCCAGAAGTGCAATCAGAGAAAAGTCGTGGTCCACAAGTAACCAAGCGAGATTATATTCTCCAAACTCCGGAAGATACCAACATGATCATTCCTTCAGAAGGTTAAAAGGTAGACCTACGACACCTATGAGAAGACTTTCCCACAAGATACCAATCTCGACAATGAAGAGAAACAGACAACTACGAAAGCGCAGGAGGGCCACAAGCAGTTTTTTTCATTACTTCGATTTTAAAATCGAAATTTCTTAGAAAAAAATCGAAATTTTGACTTTAATGTTGTAATTTCGACATTAATGTATGAAAAACTTGAAAAAGACCTCATAGGTGACAGATATGAATTTATCAAATGTGAAGAACGGAGAGATGTTAAATATGGCGATTTTGAAAATGATGTCGCGAATTTATAAACAAATGAACAATTCAAAACGGAGGACGACACTGATATTGATATCCATGACGAAGATATCAAAACCGAGATTGACGAGGAAAAACTAGGGGAACGATATGAATGCCTTTTGAAAGTTCAAGAGTAGATTTCCACAGAAGAAAAATCATTCCAATGCAAGATCTGCTCGGAGACTTAAAAAATCCGGTAATTTAACAGTCCATGGGCGGGTTCATACGGGGGAAAAATCGTTCCGTTGCGAGATTGGCTCCGGCATCTACCGAGTATCGGCAATGGCGGATAACCTTCAATCGAAATATTCCACAGAACATACAGAGGACATAGTTTCAACATTAAAATCATCAAAACTGTCGAAATTTCGACATTAAGGTCGAAATTTCAACATTAAAGTCGAAATTTCGACTTTTTTCTTGAAATTTCGACTTCAAAGTCGAAGTGATGAAAAAAACCTCCTGCGCTTTTGTAGACAACAGTACAAGACCAATAAAAAGATGGAAGATGCACTTTCACCATATAAATAGAGGAGCTTCAAGTGCAATACTCTGAACAGCAATAAAGCCAGAATCTCTTGTTTTTTCTTCCAATTTCAAAAGAATTCGGTTACACTTCTATTAGTGGAGGTTGGGCCTTACAAGTTTTGATCATTTCACAGACATTCCCAAGTAGCACACCCATATTGGGACAATATTGGTACAATATTGTGAAAATATTGGCAAAATATTCAAATAATAATATTGGCGAGAAAAAATATTACTTGGACATTATACGAATAATATTAGTGAAATATTGAGGAAGCAATATTGGCCCCAAAATATTTAGGGATAGTGGTACAATATCATTTGCATATATTGGTAAAATATTCAAAGTGAATATGTTGCCTTGGAAACATTTATGAAATATTTCCAGAAAATGTCGAATAATTTAAAAATTCTACAGTCTACCACTGAGTAGATTGACTTGTAAACCCATTGTGAGAAGCCTTATTTAATATATGTTATTTTGATTCAGCTGTTGTTCCATATGTGGGGCCACCTAGCGGTTTCTTACCCAAGTTCAATCATGATTCATTTCAATATTGTTTATTCAATATTCGGCCAATATTCAAATTTCAATCCTAGTGATAATGTATTTTGTGATATTCTATCAATATTATCTTTCAAATATTGGCGTAAGGTTTTCGTAATAATCTCAATCAATATAGGGTCGATATAATTTTTAGAATATGGATTAAATAATATTCCACCAATGTGCTATCAAACTTAGATAAATAATATTGTTTTTTATCACTAAAATCGATATGAGAGTAATATTGAAATCGCAATATTGGAGCTAGATGCCGGAAACAATATGTAGGCAATATCGCTCTATCGATATTGGTGAAAATTATTGAACCAATATTGACCCAATATTTCATGAATCAATATACATTCAGCACAGATTGAGCCAATATTCCACCAATATTATTAATTTTTACATTTACAATATATCCATATTGGCCCAATATGAAAACAAGATTCAGTCAACATGAGGTGCTACCTGGGTTAGTGGACAAAATGTGGATCAACGAGATTCGAACCGGGGATCTCATGGTTTCTGGCCATGTACTGAGTATTCAATTCAACTACAGACGTGAAACTACTTTAATAATTATTCGAATAATTTTCCAGTCGATTTTGACCTTACGCAAAATCGCCTCTTTCCACAACGGAAACGCAGTTCCGCCTATGGCGAAAATTCTAACGAGCGGATCGATAAGACTTCAGCGCACTAGGTGGCGGACGATTTCAGGCACTTCGTAGTTCGTCGCCCAGTGTTTCTCAAAACTCAGTGAACCACCCTTGCATAGTGTGCTGGTAGAAGGTAACAACTCACCTGTGCACTTGCCGCTTACTTACGTTTATATTGCACGTTTTGGTATCGAGGTCTAGTTGCGATGCGCAATTAATTGAAACTGTAGGAAATTGTGGCGTTTATATATTTTTCGTTTCGGAACTGGTTTTTTTGAGTGAAATAACAAAATGCGTTGAATAATTGACAGAAATTTTCGGGCAGGATCGATAGTGGGAGTGAATGAATGAACACTTTCTGTTACATGTGCATTCGACAATTTTAGTAGCCATTTCACACCAATGAACTTGAAATTGAAGTTGAAGTTACAGCATTTTGTTATTTTCAACAACGACAAATGAATGTTATCGATCTCAGTAGATCTAGAAATAGTTATGTGATGGACCTATTTGATCAATGCCAGAACAAGGCATGAACAAACCCTTTGAAAAATATGGGACGAACCGATTTCCGTCAAACTAAATATAGTTGAATATCTATGAAAGCGTCTAAGGGCCACATAGTTTTTTTTTTCAATTTTTTCGACTTCAAACACGGAATTTCTGACTCTAAAGTCGGAATTTTATTTTTCCGACTTGAAAGTCGGAATTTTGGAGCTTTGACTAGATATTTCAGTTCTTTTGCTTCATGCAAGTCACAACATTGTAAATCTTCTTCAGTGTGACGAAAGCTGTTTTTGTTTACTGAGTATTAACAATCCAATTGAACGATAATCGTTTTTGACCGATGGTTCACCCTTTTTACTCCCATTGTAAATAATGCTAATATTTACCGAGTTTAATAAATAACTTTACTACTTTTTATTGAAATAAGTAGATATATTTTGACAGGTTTTTTTCTAGTTTTTGACAAGCAATAATAATCTTTTTTTTTATAAATATATGGAGTCGACAAGTGAAATATTAAACAACATATCATAAACAGAGTGTTTTCAGAAAATGAATATTGGTTCCATTCCTAACATCCTCCCCCCCGTTACAATTTTAAACGAAATAGAACTGTAGAATTAACAAAATGTAACTAATTAAAACTGAAACGTTGCGTTCTCTCCACTCGTCTACCGGCTCTAGTTACTGTGACGACACCATCGTCTGTACTCGACATTTCTTCTTTCTTCTCTCGTGATTTCTCTATGATATTGTTCTCTTGCTGTTGACTTTTTTGAATCTCATTTCCTCGTGTCTCTTCATCTGCATACTTCTCTTCATGTCTATAGCTGTTACTGTTTTCTTCAACTCGTTTTTTCAAATCTTTTGTTTCCTCTGATCCGATTTCCAACGGATAGAGTCTTTGAAATGGACGGATCATCTCACCATTCTTCGTCTTGATCTTGGCTATTCGGGGTTTATTGTCTCTTCCAGGGTACATTTCTATTATTTTTGCCAGAGGCCAGTCCATTCTTTTCATATTTTCAGCACCCACATAAACTATGTTCCCACTTTCAAACTACCTTGTCTCCTCCGACCAGTATTGGCAAGTTCTGATAAATACTCTTTCCTGAATCGGCTTCGAAAATCGTCTTTGAGCTTCTGAATATATCGATGACGTTTAACCAAACTCATTCTATCTGAGTCATCAAATTCCGGTAATTCACTGGATCGAATGTCTGCAAAGAACATAGAAGGGCTTAAGGGCACCAAAACGTTGTCTTCAGAGAAATGTCAATGGACGCGCGTTAATGATGGCTTCACATTCGCACAATAATGTGTTGAGTTCCTCGAAATTTAAAGATGATTTTCCAAGATTTCTTCTCAATAATTCTTTCATCATTCTTACTATCCTTTCCCAAAATCAAGATAGTTTGCTCCAGATGGTGGGAAACTTTGGACTAATTCAATAGCTGGTGAATGCTCTTCCATAGATTGCAGTAGGTACTGGAATTTATCCTCGTCAAATCGTCTCAATAGATATTCACATTTGGATTGATATTCAAAATATTTGTCTCTATAAGATTGGGTTTCTTGGTATTCTGTAACCAGTTCGTCTGCGAGCTCTTCGGAAAATAAAGTTTCTTTCAGATTATCGTCGAGGCAGCTCAATCTGGTAGTGGTATCCTCCAGGTACTTTAGGAGAGACTCCAACTGGTATTTCTCAATGTGCTTTCCTTCTTTGATTTGAGTCTCCAATGAATCAACTTTCTCACAAATGAGGTTTACCTGTCTTCTGGTAAAACCCCTTTCTCTCTTAATGATTTCCATTGCGGGGTCCTGTCACGGTCGCCAAAATGTAAATAATGCTAATATTTACCGAGTTTAATAAATAACCTTACTACTTTTTGTTGAAATAAGTAGATATATTTTGACAGGTTTTTTCTAGTTTTTGACAATCAATAATAATCTTTTTTTTTATAAATATATGCAGTCGTCAAGTGAAATTTTAAACAACATATCATAAACAGAGTGTTTTCAGAAAATGAATATTGGTTCCATTCCTAACAACCATATACACCTACGACGTAGGCTTATTATGGCAAAGACCTGTTTCATTTATTTGATAGTTACTCTCCGGCAAAAATTCTTCAACTCAGCTCACTTCCTGGAGTCTTTGCTACAGAGAAGTGAATTTTTGTTTTTTCCCGCGGGTGGCGCTGTGACTGACTTCACTGTGAATCACTGCTTCATTTGTGAGAAAATATTAGTTTACAGAGGATTATAATTCATTGGGCTGGGCAAGACGACTCTTATGCTGCCCGACCTACCCGAAGAACATCGAAAAGCGTCTGCAGGTGGTCTTCCCCAGCCAAATGAAGGATAAGCTACTGTTTAATTAGAATAAGCATTTGCAATTGGGTCTTCTTGAAAAAACGTTGCCCAAATATCTGTCAGATGTAGTTCAACGTCCGTCGTGGTATTAGCCAGAGAAGTAGTTGTTTTATGTCAGAGTTTTGCCTCATATTTTCCACATGGTGGAAATATTTGGAAAGAAGGGAAGTTCGACATTGTCGATTTTACTATTTCATTTATTTGATACTCTCCGGCAAAAATTCTTGAACTCTGTGCACTTCCTGGACTCTTTGCTACCGGGGAGTGCTTTTTGGATCTTCCCCGCGGGTGGCACTTTACTGTAAGTCGCTGCTTCATTTATGAGCAAATATTAGTTTTCCAGTGGATTATATTTCATTGGTCTGGGGCAGGACGACTCTAATGTTGTCCGACCTACGTCACTGATGAGAAGTAAGAACCTCGAAACGCATCTGCAGGTGGTCTTCCCCAGCCAAATGAAGGACAATCTACTGTTTAATTACATTAAGCATTGCACAAATATCTGTTAGATGTAGTTCAATGTCCGTCGTGGTATTAAATAGGGAAGTAGTTGTTTTCTGTCAGATGTTTGCCAGTTTCATCGCGCGAGACCAGAGCAGCCAAATACTCGGAATGGTGAGTTGATTCCAAAATTCCGACTTTCATGGCGGAAAAATAAAATTCTGACTTTAAAGTTGGAATTTCCGAGTTTGAAGTCGGAAAAATAAAATTCCGACTTCAAAGTCGGAATTTCCGAGTTTGAAGTCGGAATTTCCGACTTTAAAGTCGGAAAAATAAAATTCTGACTTCAAAGTCGGAAATTCCGAGTTTAAAATCGGAATTTTATTTTTCCGACTTTAAAGTCGGAAATTTTGTGTTTGAAGTCGGAGAAATTAAAAAAAAAACTGTGGCCCTTTAGACGCTTTCGTAAATATCAGTATCAGTTTGTTTTCAATAATTTAATGAGCTGGATCTTGTTCATACTGAAAACTAGTTGAATGATATCATATTCAGTTTTTGACAAATTGTTTTAGAATACAATTCTAAAAAGGTTTCCACTTTTTTCACTCATTAGATTGTGTTGATATAAAATCATACTTATGCAACTGCAAATATCTTAAAGTATTAGTACAGTAACCAAAGACAAATGTAAGCCACAAGTGAAATGAATCGTAGCACTTTGAAACCCGGCACATGACTTCTTAACATCATGTATTGTTAGAAAAACAATTGTTTATCGAAAAATCAGGGGTGGAACTCGAAAAAAAATGTATTTAAAGAAATTATAATTTTTTCGGAAAGTATAAGATTTATCAAGATCCAGTTTCAACGAAGCCAAAGATAATTCAATTTGCCACAAGAAATATACTCAGTAATTCACTTAATTTTTTATGTAGGATGTGTATGAGCGATTATTTTCAACATTTACTGAAGAAATTGCCCGGATTATGGGTGAGTTTAAAACTGAGGCGGGAGTAAAACCCAGTTTTTTCTTTGGCATGTAAAAGTGAGACTTGTCTCACTAGTCTTAAATCGTTGCATATGTTCCAAAGAGGGTACTGATTCCTGCTCCAGTGAAATTATTTCATATCAACTGAAATATCCATAACTTTCGGATCCTCCGTAAATATCGTAGAAGGGTTATGTGAAGTGGGACAAAACACATTTTAGATACTCAGATTTTCACATGTTACATTTACATGAGGAAGTAGAAGTCTTCAGGAACGACATACACTTTTTCTTTTTCTTCTACTATAATTTTTAGCAAAATTATGACAAATCCTATTTTCGGCCCTGCCTGAACTTGCAGTGGCAGGTTAGCGCGAGCATGAAATGTGACGTCGGCGTTAAACCACGTTTTCTGAGAAAACGAGCGTATTTCATAAGGTATCACCAAGAATCATTCTTGTGGAGAATTGAATTACCTTTCAACCTTTCGAAATCGTTTTTTGATAAATCTTATATTTTCCGAAATTACAACAAAAAATATATATATATATTTTTTTTTTAATGAAATTTTTTTCAAGTTCCACCCCTGATTTTTAGGTAAACAATTTTTTTTCTAATAATACATGATGTCGAGATGTCATGTACCGAGTTTCAGAGTGCTACAATTCATTCTTCACTTTTTGCTTTTGAGTTTGTCTGTCGGTACTGGATTATTACGTACTGTCCATGTTTGCATTTCAGGCAACACCACCACCACACCACTTGGATGCGTCTGCCGCATTTCTTTTCCCTTTTTTTTCGTCTGCAAAATTAAGGGTTGTTCCAATAATTAATTCCAGCAAATTGTATCAAAAGTAATTACGGTGACGAACGAAAAACATTCATGAATTATTCACTAACCCAGCAGAATTCAAATGAGATGGAACAAGGAGAAAGTTAAATGTTACTTTATTGATCACAACTATTTTTAGTTCTATCAGTCAGGTAATCGACCTGGTCAACCCTATTTCATTCATTTGTCCTTTCAAAACACCACCATGCGTATCAGTTAGTAATGAATGTACCCGCACCGCAGCAGGACTGCAGGAACAAATGAAATAACTTTGAGTAGGTAGTGGTTTGCTCGATAATGTTCACATTCCGTTGTTCACACATGCACAAATATGTTATACCTACCAGTCATTTTACGAATTGCAGCCGCCGCTTTATTTATTACTTAGGAATGATAACAACATACGGCGTTGTGAATTTTCTCCGTGTTAACACACTATGATAGGGGTTCGAGAATTCAAATTCAAATAAATAAAATCGACAATGTAAGTACCCTTCGCTCCGAATATTTCCACCATGTGGAAAATATGAGGCAAACATCTGACAGAAAACAACTACTTCCCTGGCTAATACCGCGACGGCCATTGAATTACATCTGACAGATATTTGTGCAACGTTCTTCAAAGAAGACCCAGTTGCAATTGCTTATTGTGATTATACAGCAGATTATCCTTCATTTGGCTTGGAAAGACCACCTACAATAAGCAATTGCAACTGTCCGTCGTGGTATTAGCCAGGGAAGTAGTAGTTTTCTGTCAGATGTTTGCCTCATATTTTCCACAAGGTGGAAATATTTGGAGAGAAGGGTACTCGATTTTACTATTTTACTTATGATAAGGGGTGTAATAGTCGAATAGCTGGTGATATATTTCGATCGGCAATTTGTTATTCTGAAACGAACAGTTTATATAAACATGGGTCCGATAATGCTTCGTTTTCAAGAAACAGGGTGTCAGCATTTTTGACAGAAATAATTTTTTTCTTAAATATCTTAAAAATCCTTTGACCGATTTTGTTGAAATTTGGCAGTGTTATTAAGGGTAGTAAGGGGCTAATTTAATCCTAACTAGATCAAAATTATCATATCCAGTGGCGTTCCGGAATGCACTTCAAAGCATAATTTTTGGCAGAAAAAATTTGCGCCACTGTTTTTTTTGCATTTTTCATATTTGTGGTTGAAACAATTTTTTTTATTTTTAAAATGTTTTGTTTTGTTTAAAAAAAACATAAAAATCACTTTATTGCATGTCTCTGGGAAAACATGAATAAAATTCCAACCACTGAATCATCAGAAACTGTCATGTACCTGTAATTTTGATACATATGAATAGTCTATTATAGTCTTAGAAATTCTTATCAAAATTGAAACAAACAGGTACACCCCAGTGATTTTTATATTTTTTCTCAAAAATAAAACAAAAAAAACAGTGGCGTCATTGTTTGTTTGTTATACTATGCTTTTGTCAAAAATTTGTTATTAAGAATCTCCCAGGTTTTCGTAGAAAACCCCTCAAAAGCAGAGCTTGTCCGAGCAAGGGAGACACGGAACCAACAGCTTATAAAGTGGATTCCGAACCACTTTAGCTCCGTGCTGGCGGTGGGGATCGAACCCGGGCCGCCTGTGTAGGAGCAAAAGCTCCTAACACCTCGACCACTTCGCTGTTTCGTTGTTCATATTCAATGGAACAAATTGAATTTGACATCTTTTTATTCCCACCTTTATGATACCCCACTGACAAACCCAACTATCAATTTAAAGGCATTTGACCTTGAACAAAATAAAATCGCTCGCGGCGATTTTCTATTTTCTGTCACCCCCGCGCCACGAATTACCCCCCCCCCCCCCCACCCCACATGGAACAAAGCTGTATACGCGCCTGCATTTCAATACAATATTCTATATGTTGATGAAAATATCCTCCTTGTATTTTGATATCAAGAAAACATATTTCATCCTCGTCGCCGCTATTATATGTCAAAACGATTGAACACAAAATAATGACTTAACAAACTCATCACAGAAACGTCATTACGACACGTATTATATTATGTTCACTCTATCAGAAGTAAAAGTAATATATGTATACAAATTGTATGAACTAATATCAACACTATAATAAATAAATGTTCATCGAAAACGCAGTAGACTGAAATAAGGAATTGACTTGTCTCGGGATTTTTCATCAAAATTGTTAAAGTATTCATTGAATACCTTGTACATACTCACTTGTGAGTTTACAATTTTGGATGATTAAAAAAATGGCAATTTCAAGCAAGGGAAAAAATCTCAGAAACTCGACTGAAAGATAAAGTATAACACTAAGGTAAAAAACGATTAAAATTTCCACAAAATTTATTGTCTTTGCGACATGTTTCTATACACAGTATCTTTTTCAAGCGAATGTAGTACATTAAATTATTCTTCATTGAAATTACTTAAATACCTTTCTTATCCATTAACATAATTAGGGACTACCTATAATTATCGCTAATACCTAGACTCATACAACTTATAAAATTGACATAACAATGAACCTACCTGGAAATCTCAAAACACAACCACCGCTCAATTGAACAAATTTAACAAAGGGGAACCGTTCAGGTCCAGTTGATTAATAAACAAGATGAATTTTTCAATTTATTAGTTTCCAAGAATTCTAAATAATTAAGCCTAATGCCCTTATTTTCCACCATGAAGAATTTCACAGATTAGTAAATATTCCACTGTCCGAAGAAGATTTCAACAAAGAATTAAATATTATAAAACATCAGATAGCAGTTAACAATGGATATCAAGTTACATTAATAAAAAATATTCTTGCTAAAAAACTACATAGAAAGGCTATCCAAGAAGTGTACCCCACTTTGAGGAACCTTGACAATAAGTATAGAACTTTAACTTATTCAGGACGCGTCACGGAAAAAATAGCTTCATTTTTGCATAAGCAACACTTAAGAGTAGCATATAGAACAGATAACACACTGGGAAGGTTTATAAAGAATAATAAAGATGAAACGCAGAAATCTGAAATATCAGGAGTTTATAAATTGAATTGTGGATCTTGCTCCAAAGTATATATCGGCCAGACAGGTAGACTATTTAAAAGCCGCATACGTGAACACCGTATGAATTATGTAAACAATAAAACACACTCATCATATGCCAATCATATTTTGGAGGAAGGCCATGACTTCGATGAAAACTAACTAATCTGTAAAATTCTTCATGTGGAAAATAAGGGCATTAGGCTTAATTATTTAGAATTCTTGGAAATTAATAAATTGAAAAATTCATCTTGTTTATTAAATGATCAACTGGACCTGAACGGTTCCCCTTTGTTAAATTTGTTCAATTGAGCGGTGGTTGTGTTTTGAGATTTCCAGGTAGGTTCATTGTTATGTCAATTTTATAAGTTGTATGAGTCTAGGTATTAGCGATAATTATAGGTAGTCCCTAATTATGTTAATGGGTAAGACAGGTATTTAAGTGATTTCAATGAAGAATAATTTAATGTACTACATTAGCTTGAAAAAGATACTGTGTATCGAAACATGTCGCAAAGACAATAAATTTTGTGGACATTTTAATCGTTTTTTACCTTAGTGTCTTAACTGTGGATTTCCATCAAGTAACGGCCACGTCAATCCAAAAGATAAAGTATGAGGAAGTAGTAAAAAATACAATGTATCATTTTATTTTTCATCACTTAGCTCCACTGCAGGTATTGGATGTTGCAGAAATTTTCCTTCTCTGAGGCAAATGGAAAATATCAATTAGTTAGCTATTTGCACCGTAGATAGATCATTTACGTAATTAATTGACTTCACCATAGCATCAGGCAGCCAACTAGGGATCGCCCAAAATTAAACATCATGCACAAAATCAATACCACCGTATCTGATTGAAGTTAGTAGGTAGATTGAATTCTAGAGCATCGAAAACTTACGGTTGTTTTTTGTAATTCCAGTTAGTTAAAAGTTTAAAATTAGAAAATGTCGCAACAGCCGAATAGCCTGCTAAATGGTCCTTCGACTGAGTATAACAAGGATAATATGGTAAGAAACTGTAGAATTTGATCCATGCAAGTAGTTAATATAGTGTGAACAGGACGTTTTATGTAGGCAACTGAGAAAATAATTGATTCTCTCGCAATTATTATCATAGTTATTAGTTAGTAATTGAAATTCTGCTCCCTGAATCCGAAAATTGAGGTGCCGTTAAATGATCTGATGCTCGAAAAATGATGTTGAGAACAGTTTCCCAAATGAACTTTCCATGTACCCTTTCCCGAAATCATCAGAAATAAGTATGAAGTTTATTTCTCCAGGGCCCCCATCAACTTTATTTTCTCTACATGTCGCATGAGTTTTTGGGCTCATGGAAACCATCCTCAGCCACAAATGTCCGTTGCACCAATAAAAAAATGAGTGGGTGATGTCCCAGGAATTCTAATCTTGTGTAAATTGACTATATTTCAAAGGTAAAGTACCCGGACGATTTTTCTTTGAGAAAGTATCTTTCCGGATCTTTCCGGACTAGTCCGGGAAATGCCCGAATTTCAATATAAATATTTATATAAATAAGAATTAGAATGTTTCTGTTAGTACCTATCTTCTGTTCGCATTTCGATATTTAATACAAATAAGAATTAAAATGTTCGAAATTTTCTTCTACAAAGAAATGTAAAAAATAAATGTGTCTCGATTTGTTATTCTAGAGAGAGAGTTATTCTAGAGATATATAAGGAGTGATTTTCAATGCATTTTAGATCAGATTTGATGAACATTGCGAAATAATATAAATATATATCAGATAATATTTCACATCACAATCAATTCACATAGGTCGAAGGTAATTTTAATCATCCCTGTGTCATTATATCCGTTGTTTGTGTTATTGTTAGAAAATCAGAAGGAAAAAAAAAAGGAATTGCGTACCTATATTGGTCCCGGTCTCATCAAATTTTAAAGACGGTTAGAAATATAATTTCTGCATTCAATATAGAAATGTTCAATCCCAACCAGTTGGCATAGGTGTTATATGATATCGTATTTCCCTCTAGGCTTCTTTCTAATATTTGTATTGAAGGTAAAAAAGCAAAGAGGAGAAAGAAGTTGATATAATTTGGATTTCGGTCTCGTTGCGTTTCGAAGAAGATTTTAATTCTTTCTACTGAAATTTTCTTCACCACAATCGGCCATATGAGAGATATCAGGTAATATATTCTCAGTTTTCAAATTTGCAAAAGTTAGACAATGAAGTAGTCAACTTTAAAAAATGCAATTTAATTCGAGTATTTTGTGATTTTTGCGCCTTAGGAAGCGAAATATCGAATCTCCTTGTATATCTCTAGGAAGTTATTAAAAAGTTAGAAATTTCAGCACTTCAATCATTCGAAAATTTTCAGCAGTAAAAAAGTTACGAGACGGCCGTGCCAGCTTAAGCGTTAAGCTAGCACAACCCCTTTTTCTGCGAAACGGCTTGAGTTAGAAAATTGAGAGTTGTGTTACTCATAAGTTATTAAAAAGTTAGAAATTCTAACGTTTCAATCCTTACAAAATTTTCATCAGGAAAAAAGTCACAGGGTGGCTATGTCAGCTTAAGCGTTAAGCTAGCACACCCCCTTTTTTCCGGAACGACTCGAGTTAGAAAATTGAAAGTTGTGTTAGAAAATAGTTATTAATTAGTTAGAAAATACTGCACGTGTTTTTTTGGATTGTGTTGAAACGGCTGTGCCAGCTTGACATATGTCTTCGCTTCCCTTGCATTTAATCCCTAATACATTTTTGTCGACGAAAATCTATTTCGCTTTGCTAAGCTCATCAGGGAGATTGGAAGAATTGGGAAGCAGGCTCTTCAGAAGCAACTATACATATCAAGGATGGAAATGATGGAAATATTTCTTCTGCGGTAATACTTTGAAAGTTATTTTTTGACATAAACCTGTCATGAGGATTGCATGTTGATTTTTGTTCGAAAATATGAATAGAATATTCGTAAAATCTGTTGATTCTGATCTGATGACAGTTATTTGTTCACTGCGTCATGTTTGACAGTTCCATATCGTGATATGTTTCAACAATTTCCGAACGATTTGCAAAAACATAGCGATTCAATAATTTTCTAGACATCCCTGTTCTTCATTTCCATAATGCACACATCAATCAATATTCTTGTTCCATTTTTTCGTTCTAACGCTTCGGGTGGATTTTTATATCACTTTTTCCGTTGGAACTGTTCGAGCCAGGCACTGTCACCAAAACAAAATTCCAATCTTTCCTCCGCCCCTTTTTTACGAACATCGTAAGATGCCAGCGTGCATTTTTATGTTTATGTGAGTATCGATTCGCTTCAATCTGATATATTTGTGCGAGGTACTGTCATGAAATGATGTATTTACGGGCTCCATAAATCATGTTAGGTATTGTGCTTTTTTTGCATCTCACCTGAAATGCAGTATTCTAAGAGATGGACCTGGAAGGCCATATTTTCAACTTCATTCACATGGATGTGAATTGATTACTTTTATTGTGGACTTCCATGGTCTGGATTGTTTCAATGAGCACGACGTTTCAATCAGTCAGGGTCCGATCGAAGGAGGGGAAGCCGGGCAAAAATAAGGGGCGGCAAAATTGCCTTATTCATAAGTTCCAACCTAGGTATAATCCCAACAATATCATATATTTTATGTACTTATGTATATACTGAACATCCCCCAACATAACAAGCTCATGACTTGTCCCGACCATGCTGAATCTTCCTTCTATAAACTGTAACCTGCTAAAGTTATAGATAAAAGTTATTTTAAATTTATTATTAATTTTGTGTCTCATTTGTTTTGCACCCAAAATTCTTTGCGCCTAGTTGCCCTTACGCCTAGTTGTCCCTGCGCCTAGTTGTCCCTGCGCCTAGTTGGACAGAACACCACCGTATCCAGTGGAAAGATGCCAACGACTTAGACAAAGAAGACATTAAATATCTAAAAAAGTCCCCATACATCTATCTATGAGCCAACAACGCTTTCAGTCAAGCGAGCGTAGAAATTAAGAATTGTGGAAAACATTAATTAACAACAATTCCAGACTTTTAATAGTCTTGGTGATATTTCAATAACGGTATGACAGTTTCGTTATGACCCCACTTATTGAAAACACTTTTCTCGACGGATAAAAACTGAACTGAATCGACGGAACGTCCGAAACGCTACGCGCGGCGTAGCAAAATAATAATAAAAAAAACAAAAAGTGTTTAGACCTGACTTTTTTTTCTATCATTTATATAATTGTTTCGGAATATTTTTTTTTAATCCAGTTCAAATATTTTATAAACTATTGAAAATACGATAATAAATCTCAAATCTTTTTTATTCTCTTTTAATTATTGAACAAATTCATTCTTACTCAATTATTTATTGACTTTTTTACTATTATTTATGAAAATACCCCAAAAAAGCTTTCTTCGTCTCATTCTTCCTGTTATAAATAATGCACTGAATTTTATGTATTTATCAATAGACAGAATAGACTTCATACTTGATTACTTGATATTACAGTCATTTGGCCATCATTAAAAACTAATTTAATTTTAATACGCATGGATGTCTACAAAGACAATCTTCGAACATTAACTGATATTATCCATTTGATTTTAACGAGCCTCTTACTTATATTCTTAATACTTCACAAAAACGAAACAGAAAGGAAGTCCAAATGTAAATTTTTTTTTTATCTATAGAAAATTGAAAAAAAATTCCCAGAAAGAAATACGCATGGTTATTTTCAGTATTTTTCTATTACCTTAAAAAAAATATAGCGCAAAAATGCATTTATTAATAACAAATTGTTTGGTCAATAAACAAATATACAGGAATGTTTTTTTTTCATAATATGAGAGAACGTGATAAATAATGATTCAAAAATAAATTATTTAATATTTAGCAACAAACATTTTTTTTATAAGCTAATGCGTTTTTCAGAAATACCAATTTTTTTAAACGATTTTTTACTTAAAAATAATTATTTCCAACAAAAATTAGATTACCAAAGAACTTTAAAAAAATCTTATTAACAATGCATTTGTTTACAACAATTATCCAAACAAAGGAAATTAACATTTTTTAAAAATTATTGTCATGTAGCTATTAGCAATAAAGAAACAAAATAATAAGGGTAATTGAAAAAATATGAAAGCTTAATTTACGTTATTAATTTTTCAATGCTTCAAATCGCTAATAAAAAAGTTAAATAAGTATCAAAATTTCCTAATTTTTTTAACAGAAATCTTTCCTCAATCCTTTCAATAATAGCTGTCGATGTGCCTGCAAAGGCCTGTTTCTATCCCAATTTTTCGTTCTAAATCAAAATTATCAATATTGTCTGTAACCTTCCGGAAATTGCCTGCTATTCAAGGATTTTTTTTTTTTCAAATTTCGGATATCTCAAAGAGTTTTTGAAATATTTGCAAAAAAACTAACCATAATTATTTTTACTGAATTGTTTACAACTGTTGCAATTTTTGCCGAGAAAATTTTCGGTAGCTTTTTGAAAAAACGGTACTTGTGAACCAGACTATCCTGATCACCATATGGAGCAGACCATACTTCACATTTCATAATTGGACGAAAAATTCGAATATATCGCATAGTAACAACTAATCCTTGTATTTCCCGGTAGGTTTATCATAAACTCATTCAATTAGAAGTTGATAGTTGGTCGGGCTTTTTCATTTTCTATGAATGCACTTATCTGACATGAGAGCGAGCTCAAAACTGCATCAGTTCCAATCGTATTCATGAATAATAGGTTAGGTATTTATAATAATCAGTGTGTAATTTTAGATAAATTCAAAAGTTTTTATTTTTTTCTAAATCATTTCGTCTACCCGTCACAGCCAAAACAACTACAACAAAACGGAAACGGTCCACAGTCACCACCTCAACAAACCGAAGGACCCCCTTCGAACACACAGAGGCCTCTGAACAGAGTCGACAGCAGGAGCAACTTCCAATTCCGTCCTCCCTTTCCTAACCAACCAGGTACTCCAGTCCGACCAGGACCAGGGCAAGTTCGACAGCCTTTACCACCGGGTTCACAACAATTCCTACAAAGAAACCCAAACGCAGTACCTGTACAACGCCCACAAGGTACATTCCAAGGACCACAAGGAATTCAACAAGGACCACCAGGAGTTCAACAAGGTCTACAGGGAATTCAACAAGGACCACAAGGCCCAGTTCCAGCGTTCCAAGGATATCCCCAAGGACCACCAGGCCAGTCATTCCCAGCGAATCAACAGAGACCTAATTTCAGACCTCAGACACCTTTTCCGAGGCAAGCATTTCCTAACCAGAGACCTCCAGGTGTATTCCATCAAAGATCAGTCCCGAACTTTGGAAATTTGAGACCCCAAATTCAGGAAGAACAATTGAATAGAAGTCAAACTCTGGAGACCTCAGAGATTGATCATTCTAAAATACCTGATGACAACAAAATCAGTAATGACTACGTCAAAGCACCCTCCATAGCCGCTATGAACAACAGAAGCTTCAGCTTGAGTTCGAACCCACCCGAACCAGCCACAGAATCTAGAGAGGAAGCTAGACGAAGATCTGTAAGCAGCGTGGATAGTATGGGGGAGGGAAGGCCTGGTTCAAGACCATTATCGAGACAGGGTTCTATTTCTGACTCTAACGAAAACTTGGAGAAAAAGCCAGAAAATGAAATTCCCTCTAGACCTGAATCAAGATCAACGTCCAGGATGAACAAGATCGTTGAAGATGAAGACCATTCTACTAATTCGTTGACAGAAGTCTCCCAGAAGAGCCCAGATCTAAGCCTAAGCCAAAGCAACAGCATTTCTCGGTCTCAGCCAACCGTCAGCAAAACTCCGGATAGCACGAGTAGCAAACCATCAATCAGCAAGCCCTTGGAAAATGGAACCAAAGAGGGACCAAGCGGTAACAGCAAGTTCTTAGATCTGGGAAAACCACCAAAGCCGAAATCTCCAGCGAGATCAGGTCATTATGGTTTTAGAAATAGAAACGCCCGTGAAATAATTTGAAGTGACCTAACTGTTCCTTTTTTGTTTCAGAAGGCGACAACGACAGTGGAGTGGATGAATCTACACAAGGAAACGTAAGTGATTTCATAGTTTATTTATGGATTATAACGCACTAGTGTGTTATTTGATAGTTTGTTATTTCATATTTTATGTGAGTGATGGATTATAACACACTAGTGTGATATTTGATTCAAAGAATAGAACCCTCGAGCGTAAAAGCTCTCGGGTTTTATTCAGAACATAAATCACCGAACTCGATAAATTTTCAAACAAAATCGTTTTCGTTGAAATTGAAAAATTTATTCGCTGATAAACGAGGTCTTGTTATATTACAACCAAAAAATATCGGGTCGTTGAAACCTCTGCCACCATGAAGGTCAGCAGGCCCCTCTTCCCCATTGAGCACACTGGGCACGTGCCCAGAGCCCGGCGATGGATTGGGGACCCCCTAGTCCCTATTCCATTGCCAAACAATAATCGCCCTTGCAACACAGGTTCATCCTCTGGACATCCTGAAGAGGTCCCTCATCTTTACCAATGATGTGGACAAATATGGGATGTCACATGATATATTCGGTACCCAGGACATCCCTGGGTTGTCTCAAAGATGTACCAGCTAAGATATCCGACGCAAATCCTTTGCAAGACATCCCTGGGAAGTCCCAAACATCCCCTGGAACCGACGGGACACTTTGGGACATCAAAGCGACGTACCTGGGATTTCTCTGTGTTCTTAGGGCGATAGCTCATTATCCTAGTATGCCCAGGAATAGGTGACTCAAGGTCAGATATGCATATAAAGTTCGCAGCATATGAAAAACTTTTTTATTATTGATTTCTCAAAAAAAATCATTATTGATAAAAACCTTTGTTTCATCCCAAACCTGGATTGCAAACACCAAAGTTGAATTTTTTACGACTCTATACGAGGGAGATTAAGAAAAATGCTTTGTTTTAAAAAAAAATATGATCCCATCACTTTATTTTTCACAGTAGAATTAAAAGTCACTAGGAAATATTGTTCAGAATCGAATGCTGATCCAGAAATTCAAATCATAGCCACCTATAACCAATTTGATTTATCAACTTTTTTTCCCATACTATGCTAGACGGATGGTATAATCTTAGATATAATGATATCACTCTCTGGATGTTTTCGCCTTTCTCGCTTCTATTAGAAAATCACATTTATTGAAATATGAACAAAATATCGCAAAATCTTGCTGCAAATAGTAAATGAACTTGAATTATCTCCAAGATATGATGTCAGATTGAAAAATGATAGAATAATGGGGCATATTTGTATAAAAAAATGTTGTTCATAGTTTGAAAATGAATTCATTCTCATTCTGGTATCACCTTGGAGACACTTACTATTTGCAGCAAGATTTCGTGAAATTCCGTCACATTTTTCAATTAATATGATTTTACGATGGGAGGGAGAAAGACGAGAATATCCAGAAAGTACTTAATATCATCATATCTAAGAATATAGGTACCATCCGTCTAGCATATAGTATTCCTCATGTCGTACAGGGCGATGAGAGAATGTGGAAAAAAAATTGAAAAATTAAAATGGTCATAGTTGGATATGATTTGAATTTCTGGATCAAAATTCAATTCTGAATTATATTTCCTCTTGACTTTTAATTCTACCGTGAAAAATAAAGTGATGGGATCATATTTTTTTGAAACAAAGCATGTTTTTGAATCTACCTCGTAAAGGATCGTGAAAAATTCAACTCTGGTATTTGATATCCAGGTTTGGGATGAAGCAGAGCTTTTCATCTAGAGAGTAGGGGGTTTATGCCAATCCTGGACCTCCCCCCACCACTGACCTTGAGAGTGACCTTGGAGAATAGCCTTCAGAGGTTCACTTGCCCAGTGAATGACCTTGAAAGTTGGTGATCTTGAGAGTTGGCGACCTTGACGATTTGTGACCTTGAGGGTTGGTGACCTTGAGGGTTGGTGACCTTGAGGGATGGTGACCTTGGTGGTTAATGACCTTGGTGGTTAGTAACCTTGAGGGTTGGTGACCTTGAGAGTTTCGATGACCCTGGGGAATGGTAACCTTGACATGTAACTAAAGGAAGCCATGAATACAAATGTCCTTGAGGGCAAGTGAACTTATCCCCTCTCTTCCACCTCAACCACTAATATAAAAAGAAACACGAGTTTCAGACCTCATGTTCCTTCTGAATAGCCGATAATCGAGCAAAATGTATACTTGCAATTGTGGAAAAAGTTTTACTCGCAGTGATAATCTACATCGCCATCAAGTGCAATCCTGTACAGCGGTGACAGGTGAGCCACCTAGTAAACGGTCTAAATTGAGCCCCATATCGCAAAACGATATGCAGTTCTGTGATTGTTGTAATAAACCAGTTCCAATGGGTCAGATGGTTTCACATCGAAGAACACTCGAACACAGATCCAATTCTTGCATTCAATTGGGTGAAGACGTGCAAATTATCAAAAGTGCTTTCAAATGTAGAATAGTTAGCTATAGGATTGGGAGCGGTAGTAACTATATGGATTACAAAATATTTTTTGATGCATACAAACAGAAAATGATTTCATTATTGCAAGGTGTGTTGAAGATACATAGTGCGGTGAAAGTAAATATGGAACTATTCAGCTCACATATTCTGCAGACCCAGGAATTATCCGAGGTAAAGTGTTTCAATTCTCCGAACCAGATAGTTGACCAGTCCATGGATCTTAATGCTGTTTTGGATGAATTCATCGACACAATAACGGCACAAAGTACAGAATTCGAAGATCGTGACTCAGGTATATAAATTGCCCAAAAATCAATATTCATACCTTGAATGTAAAATCATTTCTATTGCAGGATGGAGCCTGAAGAAAATCATGTTCACAGAAATGAATGTGAACAAGTATAGCCCTCTTGGTGCGTGTTCCTATATAAAGCTGCCAGATTATATCGAGTCGAAAAAAGGTGTGGTGAATGTGCGAAATGAGGATAACTATTGTTTTGCATGGGCTGTGGTATCAGCACTTTACCCGGCGGATCGTAGGGTTTCCGAAGTGTCTTCTTATCCACCCTTTTAATCAGTGCTGAATGTATCAGGTATGGATTTTCCGATGAAATTAAGTGGAATTTCAAAATTCGAAGTTGCCAATGATTGCTCTATAAATGTATATGGGTTGGAAAAAAAATTTGAGGAATCTAAAATGAAATATGAAGTTATAGGTCCACTACATTATTCACGACAACGACTCACCAGGCATGTTAATCTTTTACTTATCAGTGATGAAACGGGAAAAAATCATTATTGTTGGATTAAGGATTTGTCAAAATTAGTTTCTAGCCAAATTTCTGCCAATGGTCATAAAAAATATTTTTGTGATGGTTGTTTATTATATTTTGCTAACAGAAAATCATTGACCCAGCATCAATTAAATGACTGCAATCATGTGTGTACAACCACACCTTCTGAAAAATTGAAAATCGACAAGTTCGGTAAATACATTCCTGAAAATATATTGAAATTTGTGAATATCGAAAAGCAGATGAAAGTTCCGTTTGTCGTTTATGCAGATTTTGAGTCAATTCTGAAACCAATTGATTCTTGTCAACCGAATCCAGATTGCTCTTACACCAACCGAACTCACATTCATGAACCATACTCGTTTGCATACTACATAAAATGTTCTTTCAATGAAAAATTCGACAAATTTGTTTCGTATCGAGGGGTCGATACTGCAAAAGTATTCGTCTCAAATATTCAAAACGATTTAAAGAATATATATCATAAACATCTAAAAAATGTTGTTCCAATGGGTCAATTATCTGAGACAGAAGAAAAAGAATTTTCTGATGCAAAGACTTGTGGCATATGTGATAATATATTCGAAGATGGTGATGTCAAAGTGAGAGATCATTGTCACCTGACCGGAAAAAAGAGATTTGGTGCAGCTCATTCTAAATGTAATTTGAATTTGAAACTTCCAAATTTTATACCAATTATTTGTCATAATATGAGCGGATATGATTGCCACTTATTCATCAAGGAATTATTCGACAAGGGCGATCGAGTTGATGTCATTCCACAAACCAAAGAAAAATACATTTCATTCACCAAACATCTTTTCACACACAGCTATTTGGGTAAAGATGGAAAATTGAAGAATAATTTCATGAAATTAAGGTTCATTGATAGCTATAAATTTCTTTCGGAGTCACTTCAGAATCTCGGTGCAAATTTAGTAGAAGATCAATTCATAGACACTAAAAAGTTTTTTCCGGATGTCGAAAAGTTTCAGTTGATGAAACAGAAAGGTGTATTTCCATACAGTTTCGTAGATTGTATGGAAAAATTAGATATCACACATCTACCATCGAAAGAAGAATTTTATGATAACTTAAATGACGAACAAATTTCAGATGAATGCTATGATAGGGCACAACGGGTATGGAATTTATTTGAATGTCGAAGTTTGGGAGAATATTCAGATCTGTACTTGAAATCGGATGTTTTACTGTTAACTGATACATTCGAGAATTTTCGGAGGATTTGTTTGAACACTTATAAATTGGATCCTGCCCAATATTATACCGCCCCAGGTTTATCTTGGGACGCTATGTTGAGATACACAAAAGTTGAATTGGAGCATTTGACTGATATTGACATGATACATTTTTTCAAGAAAGGTATACGTGGTGGAATAAGTCAATGTAGTGACCGAATGCATGTCGCAAACAATGAATATCTACCTAACTACGATGCCAAAAAAGACGTATCTTACATATCGTATTTGGATGCAACAAATTTGTATGGTCATAGCATGTCTCAACCTTTGCCCATTGGTGGATTCACCTGGTTGACACCCAGTGAAATACAGGATTTGGATGTGATGAGTATTTCAGCTGATTCTCCTTTTGGTTATGTTTTTGAAGTGGACATTCATTATCCAGAAGAATTACATGATTCTCATTCGGATTTACCTTTCCTAGTCGAAAGTATAATTCCACCAGGTTCAAAATCCAATATTTGCAAGTTGATACCGAACTTATCAGATAAAAAAAACTATATCGTTCATTATAGAACTCTTCAACAAGCTATAGAAAACGGATTGATGGTTATGAAAACACATAGGGTTTTGAAATTTCGGCAATCGTCATGGCTTAAGAAATATATCGATTTGAATACAAAAATGCGTAATAAAGCTTTGAATAAATTCGAAAAACAATTTTTCAAGTTAATGAACAATGCCGTGTATGGAAAAACTCTGGAAAATGTGGAAAATAGAAGGGAAATTAAACTGGTTACTCATTGGGAGAATATAAAAAGGTCATTGGGGGCTAATTGTCTGATTTCCAACCCAAATTTCAAAACATGTTCAATATTTACAGAAAATTTTGTCGCTATTCATATGGGAAAAGTAAGAGTGTGTTACGATAAACCACTTTATTTGGGATTTAGTATATTGGATTTATCAAAAACAGTAATGTACGATTTTTACTACAAATGCATAAAAAGTAATTTTGGAAATGACGCTTCACTACTGTACACAGATACAGATTCTTTTATATTGAAAATAGCAAATAAAAACTTTTACGAATTCATGATCGAAAATATAGAAAGATTCGATACCTCCAATTATAACATCGGAAACGATTTTGGCATTCCTGTTACAAAACCCATTCTGGGGAATATGAAAGATGAATTTCCCAATGACCCCATTATCAGTTTTTATGGTACTGGGGCCAAAGCTTACTTTGTTCAGTCCGTTAAAAATGAATTGAAGAAAGCCAAAGGCGTCAAAAAGTCAGTCATTATCAAACAATTGCACGAAAGTGACTATAAAAATATTGTTGAGAAGGGTGGTTCCATACTTAGAAAAATGAATAGTTTCAAAAGTGATACCCACGACATATTTACTGAAATGAAAAATAAAGTCGCTTTGTCACACCATGACGACAAGCGGTTCATTATACCCAATACCACAAAAACATTGCCGTGGGGCCACAACGATATTGAATTTTATCAAACGGACCCCGAACAAAATCTGTTATGGTGTTCAAACATTGTGGAATCTGCGATTCATAATAATTCACAACCTGTCAACAATTTGGATTTGCTGATTTCATTACTGGAAGCAGAATAAGTCGAAGTAAGGGAACGCAAATCCTTAATTCATCATTCATCATTCATCATTCAACAAATTTTATATTATTCATCCGATAGCGTGAAAAGGGAATATTCATCTACAATTGGCTATGAAACTGTTTTCACGAATATTTGAACCAATAATTTGATACGTTTCATATCATATATTTGAATTCCTTTTTTTTATGCCAACCTATATTTTGACATAGAAGGTACTGAAAAACGGTTCCACTTATATGTTGGAGAATAATCAAGAAATATCTCATATCGAAAGAAAAAAAAAACACAATTTTCGAAGCATGAATATTCGATATCGAAATTACATTTCCGAATTGTTTCTACTCATATATGTTAATTTCATAGTGTAGCATAAAAATATTCAAAATTTATTGTATAGCATCCACATATTGAATGAATAGATATTTTCAATTTTAACGTGTATGTATAGACTGAATAGACATAATGAATAACATTCTTTCGTCTCGTTGTAGTCAACGTTTTGAAAAAACTGTACCGATGTACATTCCTTAGGTCCTTATCGACCATACTGTGTTTGAGTGGTCTAGTCTTGAAGAATGCGATTTTATGCCGCATTCCTTATTTTGTCTAGCAGCAGGTAGCGAGGCGTGGGTACCTGTACCGCATTCCTTTGCTTTGAACGATCAGGGTGTATGAAGGTGACCCAAAAGAATTTGGCCTTGTAGTGGTCTCTTTTCAATATCTCTACCTGTGCGCAGGCTCTGTACAATTTCGGAGTAGGGGATGTGCGAGGTTACTCAAACTAGAGGGTGGCATGATGCATCATTGTACCCTGTTCTTCCCACTGGTAAAGTTGTGAGTCGTGCTTTTATTGATATTGTGAAAGAGTGGTGTGATTGGATAACCGAAATGAAAGGTAATAAAAGTCCCAATTCTCAGGATAGTGGAAAGTCGGTTGTTAGTATGCTGGCAACGTTAGCATATCTTAGTACAATTAATATTGAAAAAAATAAAGACGCGGTTAACGAAAAGACTAGAGACGCGGTTGATGATAAAAATAAAGATTCGGTTGCTGGTTGTTCGACTCAAAAAATAAATATATTAAGTGATGTAAGGATACAGAAACCCGAACAAACAGCAACCGACCAATCGAAATATTTGGATTTTGAACAAATTCACAGCACAGACATGCCGAGTTTCCATTATTCCAGCTTATCGGTGGCAGATATGCAAGAATTCGGAGATGTAGAAATGGAAAAATATTTCGCGGACATCAAGGGCTTCACTCCACCTCTGTTACCATATGCCCCCTTATGTGAAGACATAAGCAACGATGAAGCGGGTCCTTCATCGTTGAATAAGTCTTCCAAAAGGAAAGAATTGACACCGGTAAACTCCCCCAAAAAACAAAGGATGTCTACCACAAAAAGTGACGAAGTTGAGTCCAACGAATTTCCGTTGCTGAGAGGACTACTCACAAGACCTCTGGCATCGAAACAATCCGTCGGTAGTCCGATTCCAACGGTAGTTCTATCTTCCGAAGATAGTTCACCGTCACCGGTAATTTTGGGAAGAGAGGTAGTGCAATCATCGGCCCCGGCTAACTCTCCCAAAAAACAGGAATCTGCCTCAAAAAATGACGGAGCCGGTTCCAACGAATTTTCGGTGTCCAGTGGGTCACCTGCAAGTCCCGTCTCAGCAAAGCAATCCGTTGGTTTCACTTCTCCGAATCGATCGGTAGATCATTCTGAAGTGTTTTCTGGTAGAAGTTCATCGGTATCACCAATTTTGGGAAGTGGTAGAAGTGATGACAGTGTTTGGTCACAAAATGCGGAAGAACAACATAAGAAAATTGTAGATGTTTTTTCGGATTTTGTTAACAAAAAAGCCCGAGCATATCTAGAACATCGAGAAGCTGCTGCAAAGGTCTCTGACGCTCAGAAATCGTTGCTGGCGTACGATACGGAGCTCGAAGAAATAAAAAATCGAAAGGAGGAGTTGAAACGACAATTGGAAGAGCTCGACGGACGCCAGCAACGAATTATGGGTGACAGTAATCAGCTTAGGCAAAGTTTGCCAACGCTGAAGGCCAAAGCAATTAAGTCGCAGCTCTCGCTCAATCGAGAGAGCAGACGACTTAAATTGCTGCAGGAGAAGGTTAAAGTTTTTATGGAGAAATGAATATGTGCGTGTGTGTATAGGTGTGTTTGCGTGTGAATATGATCCTTTTTTCCGATCCCAATTCCCTCGATTATTGTATTATATATATATATATATATATATATATATATATATATATATATATATATATATTATAATTAAGATATTTGATACGAAATTATTTAATAATATTTGAATGTATATTTTTCATAGGATAGATTAAATTTTAAGTACATGTTAGTTGAGTGTGTTCGTATTTGTATTAGAGTGTAAATAAAGGTTTGTGTTTTTTTAAAGTAGAAGGGGGGAGGGGGTATATATTCATATCGTATTTGTATACATAATTGGTTTTTAATTATTGTAATTATTAAAATGAATATTATCATTTAATAATATTTGAATATGTATATTTAATAATATAGATTAAGTTTAAGTACATGTTAGTATGTTCGTATTTGTAATAAATCATAAATAAAAAAATAAAATGTTGTTTTGGAGGGGGGGGGGGAAGGGGAGGGGGGGTTAGTTGTTGGGGGGGAAAGACCCTCGTTCCGAGCAATTCGAGAAAAAAAAAACTGGATACGTGGGTGAACTCGGATGGCCTCACACTTAGGCAGGGGTGGGGTAGGGGCTAATTAGGGGGGGGTGTGGGGGGGGAGGGGAAATCAACTGCGCACAAGTCAGGTAACTGGTTTAGGTATGCGACCAAAACGGAACTTTTAGGAAAGTGACAGAGAAAAGTTATGCGCAGTGGGTGGCATTAACCATGCTACCATACATGTCTATGATTCTCTGTCATATATGCACTGAAAATGTTCTCCAGACTAGAAAACTGGATGCGCATAGGTTTTCTATTGAATATATAGGTGCGCAGTTGGATTCACTACTTCCGTTATGTATTATATTACATGGCTGCTGATAAAAATATCACAATTTTCAAAGAAATATTCCCTCTCCAACCAACTAAAATACTCAAGAAAGATATGAAGTGTATATGAGAGCATTTTTAACAACAGGGGAGTGTTCGAAAAATGAATTTTCATTACTACGCATTTCTGTAAGCTCCCGTTTGCGCATTAAACCAAAATGGAGCTATTTCAAAATGTGGGGTAAAAATGTATGCGCAGTTGAAGGTTTTGGTTATATTTTGATACAATTCATATACATCACAACGAGTTTTGGTTAAATACCAACTATAGCTAGAAATAATGGATGCGCACTAGTTTTTCATTAAACATTTTGATGCACAGATGGGCATGCCACTTTCATTTTAATATATTACATACACTTTTTTATTAGAAAATATATATCTCACTATTTGAAAGTATATTTTGAAGCTGAAATACACCCAGGAAAGCGAATATGTTTTATATGTGTGTCTGAAAATATGTTGCAATAGATATAAGAAATTTCAGAGTATTTAAAAAAATCTCACATGTTTAGTTAGTGACATCAGACATTTCCAAACACAGTTTCTTTGAAATGTACACGCTAGTAGTATTTATACCACTTGAATAATTTTTTTGAGCTATTATTCACTATAGAGCTATCGATCATCAAATGAATGAAACATATTTTCATTTAAAATATATATTTCAGTCTTTTTTTCCCTATTATTATGCTATACGTTATACAAATCTAATATAAACACCCCGACTCAAATTCTAAAAGTCCAATCGCATGCCTCTTCCATTCGGATAACCTCTTCCCCGCCATCTTCTTCAGACAATTGCGCCGGACACCACCAATGACTTTGATCTGGTAAATTTTCCCAGTCCAATTCAATTGTTGAACAATCGCTTATGTCATCCGGCGGTTCGTATTCCTGAACAGAAACACGAGCAACACTTCCACACCGATGCACATCACTGGAACTGTCTGCAGGGCCATATTCCAGTATTCGGAAATTTGCAGTCGCTCTGTAAAATTATATTTTTTTAAAACTTGTATTGCAAAACAGGCAAGTGTCAATTAGGCGCACTTGACAAACAGTCATTCCACAAGCCACACAGTCGTAATCGGGAATATTATTGAAGTCCGTTTTATAATGCAGATCTACATTGTTATAATGTCCACTATCGACTAATTCACTGTACAGCATGAAGCACTTGTGGCATAGAACCTTACGATCCTCGGTGGTTGTTACTACCATCCAGCATGAAATTATCGAACAATACATATTTCTACCGACATCCCTCACACTGTTTATATTTTTGAACACGCACCTATATTCACCATCTACATCAGGGCCATCTTCGTACATCCCTTCATCCTCGCTAGAACCATCATCATCGTTAGCGGCAACTGCAATAGCTCCTTCTGCCGCAACATCTGCTTCTTCAACAACTTCCACTGCTGCAACTTCTTCAGCTATATCGTCCACTGCTGCAACTTCTTCAGCTATGTCATCGTCCACTTCTGCATCTTCTTCGACATGATTTATATCGATAGCCACTAGGTCTCGTAACACACTCATTCTATCATTTTGTTGAGCTGCCATTTCAATACGAACTACTCTGATATTTCAATGAAACTGATGCAGAGGTGGTATTCGTCCTCTCCTTATATGGTTTTTCCAATACTGTGAGGGGATGAAGGTCATTTAAAATTCGAAGGTCACCCGTTGCTCGAAGGTCGTTTGAGATGCGAAGGTCGTTTGGTGTTCGAAGGTCACTACATATTCGAAGGTCACTACATATTCGAAGGTCACTCCATATTCGAAGGTCACTCCATATTCGAAGGTCACTACATATTCGAAGGTCACTCCATATTCGAAGGTCATTCAGTGCTCGAATGTCATTTGAAAGTCACTCAACATGAAGGTCACTGGACTTCAAGGCCTTCGGAGGATACCTAGGTGGAGGGTATATCGGATTGTATATAATGAGGGTCGCTGAATGAGGTGGATCATTCTATGCGATTCTTTATAGCACACAAGTTTCATCATTTCTAGATATGTCGACATCAAGAGAGTGGGATTCTAAGCCAAAAATTGCAGTGTATCCATTAGTGATTGATAAAAATTTGTCATGTCATAACTGTGACATTGCATGGCCACCGAGTTTTATCAATACCTGCACTGGATTGTGTCAAGAGTGTGAAAGAATAAACCCTCCGAAGACTCCAAAAAAAGGAACAAAACGGTTCGGTTTATGGACGGAATGCCGAAAGTGTGGTGAAAGAATGGACACCACAAACTTTGGTATTATTAGAGAAGACTGTAGGGATTGCAGAGCAGAGGCGACCTTGGATTTCCAGCGATGTACGAATTGTGACAGCTACCAAACAGACTGTTGGAAAAACCTATGCGAACAGTGTCGAATGGGGTTGACATTATGTGAATGTGTCGGGTTTTTTTTCAAAGACAGAATAGACCATCTGCTCAAATGCATGTGGTTCCAATAAGGAGATACATTTATGAAGTGATTGAACATCAATAAACACTTTGTATGACTAACGAAAAATAAAAAATTGCACCAAGTATTGTTAATTTTTTATTCATTTATAGTAATGAGAGAAACATTATATCAACGATTTCACTATAAATATATAACTCATAAAATTCACATATCGAATTAATATCAGTTTATGGCTACTTGATGAAAAAATACAGATATTCAATTATACGATCGAACTTTCATCAATCCATGAGTTTTTGTCGTTGGGAAACCCAAGCCATTTCACCATTACTTTCCCATGATTCCTCCTCAAAATTTTTTCCACCAAGTAAATGTCGGGCTGCTTCGTTTTACTCAACTCCATTTCATAAAAACAGCCCTTTATTGGTTTCTTATCCATGTCTTCAAGCTCATAGGTTACAGGCATTGTACTATTTACCTTAACAATTTTAAAAAGTTCAGTTGTGAAATTTGCTGTATAACCTTTATCGAATATGCTCTTGTACTTGCTTATTCGAACTACGTCTCCTATTTTGAATTTACTTCTTTTATATTTCGCATGTATTTTGGCGTGTTTATACAAATTCAGTTTCGTGGATGATGTCACTTCAACGGGCTTCATTCCAATGCTGCTATGAATTTTATTGTTGTACTGATCCGTTATGTGCGGAAGAATTTTCAACCACTTGTGATGCCCTTGAACTGAAAACTCCTTATACAACCAACTTTTCAATGTCCTAATAACTCGTTCCGCAATTGCCGCTTTTTTAGTACTGAATGTCGAATAATGATTGATCAGATGTTTCGCCATCAACGAGGAAAATTTTGTATTATAAAATTCAGTGCCTTGGTCGGATTGCAAGTTCTTCGGTGTGTACTTTGCGTCTTTCAACACACTCTCCATTGCTGCGGTAACGGATTTTCCCGTTTTATTTTTCAGCGGTCTTGACCATACAAACTTTGAATAACAGTTTATTACGATGAGGATATATCTATAACCTTTATTTTCTTTTGCATACGGCTGCATCTCCATCAGATCCATCTGCCATAAATCTGAAAACCCTTTAATTATGGTCTTCCTTCGTGGAAAATTTCGTCGAGCTGGCTTATGCAGTTCCTCAACAACTTGCCTTTTAGCGGTACTCATTTCAACTCTCTATTACAGAAGTCGGTTCCCAGGAAGGCGGTAAAGCTAATTGCCCAGTCCTCCAGTGTTTAGGTGGAGCCTTGGTTGTTGACTGTTCTACTTTAACGATTCGCTTTTCTAAAGTATGGATTAACTGCTCCAGTTTGGAAATTTGCTCGATTGAGCTATCCGACTTCTTGCCGATGACAAATCTGAGTTCAGTAATTTTGGAATCAAAATATGCTCTCGCTTCACGAATTACTGATGATACTGATTCTTGCACAGCGGACAGGGTCAACTCCTTAGTCTCTTTTATGCGGTCATCAACATAGCCCTTAGTGGTAGCATCTTTCGTGTCGGAGGGTTCACCAATATTCCACAGACGTTTATTCTGAATATTATAATTTCCATCTGCTGTGAGGATGAATCCAACTCCTGATCTTCCAACAATCACCTTCACACCACCCCGTCTACGACCAAATTTGTCGATTGTGTTATTCATCGTTGGAATATCTTCAGAAGAATGAACATAATTCACATACTCAGGAAATAATATACATACACATTCAGTAGATTATACCCTCTTCGCGTAATTCTTCTATTATTGATAATATTTCATTATCATTCCCTGTATGTCCAGCCATTTTTGAACTCCAAAGGAGTCGAAGCCTGTCGATTAATTCATCCAAGCTATTCCAATAAATGTAACTTATGGGTTTGTTTCCACCAAATAGTTTTCTGGATGGTATTTTCATTATTCCAGCACCTCCTATAGAAAGGTTTTCCAATGTGTTGTCTACAGATAATAATGGCTTGATTATTTTTTGATATTTCTTCCATTTATTAGGCAATAAACCCTGTGCTTGGTCGTGATTTTTATACGCTGCTTTTGTTAATCTGAGTATGTCACCATATGTATTCAGTTCAGTAGCAGACATATTTCCCGGAGGTACTTTCATGAATATCAACTTGTATAAGTTGGATGTGCCTTGGTAAGTACCAATGGTCCTACCATCTTTACTGAATACAATTCTTCCTTCAATAAAGTCTACATTGGAATCGCCCATTTTTAGCTTATTCGTAATGGGGTCTAACCGGACACCGAATATCGTATCATATGAAGAATTTCCAGATAACAACTTTTTAATATGGCTGGAGACTTCCCCATTACTGTCCGATACCTTTGGTGATTCGGGGTCTGTGGTTACCATTGAGGATGATGGTGTATGCATTATCGATGTTTCTTCAGCATTAAATTTCACATCTTTGTCATCACTTTCCATAAAATTCAATTTTGGGAGCGGGGTACTACTCTCTATGGATTTGGTAAATTTTTTTGAGTGGCTCACCACCGGTAAAGGATTTATTTTTGACGTATTAGATGATATAGTTTTCAGTGGTTCGATTATTGGTTCATATATTTTTGAAAGCGCCACTTGGTCGCTTATGCGGTTATTTTTAATGTAATTAAATTTTTTTCGAACTGCCTCTGTTGCCTCAATTAATTTCCGTTTCAAATCTATTTCATCGCTTTTTTGTTCGTCCATAGTATTGACGTTTTGAATGCTAACGTATCACTGACCTGTTCAACTTCAGATTGAGCCAAATATCTAAAAAACATCAGAGATATATGAACGGTAACGGTAACGACCTTCTTGTAGTTCTCTATCTTTGTCGATAACTAGAAATCCATATTTGTCATTCCAACATTTTGCACACATATCTTGAAACTGCTTAAACGTCATATCTGGCGATACATGATCAGAAAAAATGTGGTTGAGATTCATGTCATCCTGTTTGAATGTTACAATGAAATTTGAATTATCTCTGATCAATTGCTTCGGAACACGGGAATATGTTTGGGCTAGATAAAAACAGTCAACATTTTTATGGCGCACCATACTAAAATATGCTCTAATAACATCTTGCTTTTCACACATAACATCATCAAAGATGAATACCGAATCAGGTTTAGCCTCTGATGGTTCTACTATTCCAGACGTGACATTTCCAAAAGTATAAAATCCCAATCCTTCAATCGGCTTCAACACTCCTCGTAAATACTCATATTTGGGTTGATATAGAGATTTTGAATAAACATACACATTCGCGAATCGCAATCCCAGTGGGTGAGTTAGTAAAGAAATCATCACATTTGTCTTCCCACAATTCGAAGGTCCAATAATGAGACCCCTAATTGATAATGGGAGGAGAGATCCATGGCGTCGTTCACTGTGCCTCCCCAGTCCATCATTTACTTTTTCGTCAAAATTATCGATTTTAAACTCTTGTTTCTGTTTCACAATGCGCATTGTACGACAGCTAGAGACTATATAAGTGCAGTGCTTCGCTGAATCTTTTATTTAAATGACAAAACTCAATCAGAACGGTTGTAAACGTAAACAAGTGGGCGGTAGAGGTTTGGTTAATTCTCTAATCAATAAACTACCCATTGAGTTGCATCTACCTGGTGGTTATCAGTACTGTGGTCCTGAAACAAGATTACATAAGAGGTTGGCAAGAGGAGATCCCGGCATAAATAAACTAGATTTCGCATGCAAGGAGCACGATATTGCTTATTCACTGAATTCGGATCTCAACAGTAGGCACAAGGCAGACCAGAAGCTTGAAGAAGCTGCTTGGAGCAGATTCAAAGACAAAAACGCTTCTCTTGGAGAGAAAGGTTCTGCTTGGTTGGTTACAAATATAATGAAGGGAAAGCGTCGATTTGGTATGGGATGCGAGTCAACTAAACCGTGTAAACAGGGAAATATTCGAGCTATGAGAAAAATTAAGAAGAAAAAAGCAAAAAATATTAGAAAGGTAGTAGCCTTCGGTTCTGGCATTGTAAGAAAGGTGCGAAATGTTTTACGTGAAGCAGGAGGAGGTAAAATTGTTGCAAATAATTTGAGAAAAGCCACCCAAATCGCGCTGAAAGCAGCCCGTAAATACACAAAAGAGGCAGGAGGAAAAAATAAAATTCGTACACCTCGGGTGATACCAATTCCCAAAGTTGGTGGACTTCTACCACTCATACCAATATTTGCTGGGTTATCAGCACTTGGCACTCTTACTGGAGCAGCAGCAGGTATAACTAAAGCAGTACAAGCAGCAAGAGCTAGTAGAGACCAGTTGAATGAGTCAAACCGCCACAATAAGTACATGGAAGCTATTGCTCTCGGTAAAAGTGGCAAAGGAATGTATTTGAAACCGTACCGCAAAGGTCTAGGATTATATTTAAAGCATCAGAATTCAAAAAACCTATGAGTATGCCACCCCGGAGAGCTCTTTCTGACATTGACATCAAATTAATCGCTAAGAAAATGAAAATTACAAATTTTCGCGGTGTATTTATGCGTGACGATCTTCCACTTTCAGGACCGCATCGATGTGAATCCGCAGTAGTTAATTTAGATAGCCGATACGGCCCAGGAACACACTGGGTGGCATATAAAAAAAATGGAGGATCAGTGCAATACTATGACAGCTTTGGTGATTTACCTCCCCCCAAAGAACTAATTCGTTATTTTCACAGTGGACCAAAACCAGCTAGTGAAATTTGCTATAACTATGAGCGACACCAGCGGTTCAATACAGTGTGGTGTGGTCATTTGTGTCTGCTGTTTCTATACGGTAAGCCACTATGGACAAAACCCCTATCCAGGATAGAGAAAGCATAAAGAGGATGGCGCATTCATTAAATGCATATTCTAGACTACGTAGTTTGAATAAAATGAGTAAACAACAACTTTCTGATATGCCCAAAGGAGTGTTGATTGGATGTGCTGCTGGGGAAATTGCGGCAGTGTGGGATAAACTACCACCACACCTTCAAAATGATATTGATGTCTTGAAGTATCAGTACTGCCAGGAGCATTATAATGATGTTGATACTTGCAGTTCATCTGATGTGAATGATGGACCAATACCCCGAAAAAATATTTTGTTGCTACTGTAATGTGAAGGATGTAAATGTAGTAGCAAAAAATGATGTTGACACCCATTTAACATCACCACCAAAAAAGAGACGGATGCTGTATCATTTCTGTTTCCAGCAATAAAATGTCCTGGAATACTAACAATTGAACAGTCATGTCACGAACGTTCTCGCTATCAGGAGACTCAAGCGAGTTGAGCGCTAACTTTTACCCACCAGTCGAATTGGATACGAGTAGCAGTTATGGTTTGGGTTTACATGGTTTCTATTCCTACAATTCAATTTTCAATGTTACTGTGAAGAATAATGTAATCAGCTATTCAAAACGAATCAATTCTCCACCCATAACCATTAAAATTCCACCTGGCGCTTATGAAATTGATGAAATCAATAAAGTTATACAGCGATCCATTAGATCTAAAGAGAAACTGGCTGAAAATGTCACCGAAAAGAATATGGATGATGTGTTTCTCCTACATCCAAACAACAATACTCTGAAATGTGAAATGCGATCGAAATATTACATCAACCTCTTACATGAAAACTCTATCGCTGGTCTTTTAGGATTCGAGCCTAAGGTCTTTAGTATCGGTGAAACACATGAATCAACATTACCTGTGAATATCAATAATGTGAGAATAATCCGTGTGGATTGTAACGTCACTTCTGGAGCGTATTTGAATGGTGAGGAATGTCACAGCATTTTCGAATTCGATATTGATGTCGAGCCAGGATACAAACTCACAAAGGAACCACGAAATATAATTTATATGCCAATCAAGCCCGAAGGCCGTCAGTATCTCGACAACATTACTCTGCGCATTTTGGACGATCGTGGGCATATGATCGAGTTCAATGGTGAAAGAATAATTATAAAATTGGAGTTGAAAAAATTGTAATATTGACCTCTGTCAAGAAAATACAATGGGGTTTTGTTATAATGTCCGGCGATTGAAACCGAAACGGTGTATGTACAATGGGGTTGAGGATCATGCTGATATAAAGAAGAGAAAAATCATAAACCGATTCATTTCACGTGAGCCCGTTAAACAATCAAGATATACCATCAGCTCTAGTAATCTAAACTTTCTGAAATCAATTGGCTTGAAGATCAGGAATACCAAGAAGAAATAAAACATGGCCGCTTTCACTACAAGCGATATGTTAGAAGTTTTTGAAGAGCCAATTTTCGATCATTCCCTGATTAGTTTGCATGAGCATACATATAAGCCGTATGGATCACCATATTATAAGAATTCGGACGAAATCAGAATTCCCATCAATTTTCAAGATCTAATTCTCGATATAGCAGATAGCTACATTTATATCGAGGGAAAATTCACACCTTCAGAGCCCAACAAACGATGTTATCTTTCCAATAATGCTCTGGCTTTCTTGTTTGATGAAATCCGCTACGAAATGGGTGGTGAACAAGTTGCAGTTGTACGAAAGCCAGGCATAACAACCACATTGAAAACTATGGTATCATTCGGAAAAACACATGAGAATAGTTTACTACCAATAGGTTGGGGTCTCAATCAGAATAAACAAGATATACTGGATCCTGCAAGTAATTTTTTCAGCGGCAAACTGCCCCTAAAATACATTATGGGATTCGCTGAAGATTACACCAAGGGTATTTTGAATGTTAAGCAGGAACTCATTCTGATTATAGCTCGATCCTTCAAAAATTCATTCATAGGCGAGGTCGATGCTGAACTAGAAATCACAAAAATAGAATGGAGAATCAGACATATTGTACCAGAAGATCGCCAGAAATTGAAGCTCTTGAACCGAATTAATAAAAATAGTAGTGCCAAAGTCAAAATGGCCTACCGTATGTGGGATCTTTATGAGTTACCATCACTTCGTGATACAGCTTCAGACATATGGGCTGTGAAAACTACCAATAGCCTCGAAAGGCCTCGATTCATCATTATCGGGTTCCAAGACACAGATCATTCCGAAAATATTTCAAAAGATGCGACGAAGTTTATTAATGCAAATATAAATAATATCCGTTTATATTTGAATTCTGAAGTATTTCCATACGAACGTTGGAATCTGGATTTCGATAAAAAATTGGACTCTTCAGCCTACTATGCTTACGAAAATTTCCAACGCAGTTACTACAACAAGCCTATGAGTGAACCAATGATGGATATTGGAAGCTTCCGGAATAATCCTCTTTTCGTCATCGATTGCTCCCATCAACCTGATGCCATGAAGTCATCCACCGTCGACATCAAAATTGAGTTCGAAACCCGAAAGACAAAATTTCCCGCCAACACGAAAGTATATGCACTTATACTACACGATGCCTATTTGAGCTATAGTGCACTCAATGGTTCAATTCAGATTGGATTATCATAATATTTTATTGATATGTATCTTATTTTTCATATTTTGAATGTATCATAATATAGTAGTAAAAAAAAAAAAATACTTTCAATGTTGTTTTTATTTATAAAATGAATATTAATATATGCATACTAAAAATAATTTTCTATGTAGACTGCAAAACTTCACCACTTTCACACACATTCCCTTCTTCTCCATCTGAGCTATACTCGTCTTTTCTCAGTTGATATTTTTCTGTTATATCTCCTGGTAAATATGCAATCAGGTCTGATAAAAATCTTCTCATTTCCGCTTCAATCATCTGCTTGCAATACTCATCCAAACTAATGAGTCCATAGGAATATTTGTTACACAACTTTACACCAAAGTCATATTTATTGCTGAGCTCCAAAACTCGTCGGACCTCCTCAACATCAAAACAAATGTTCATATCATAATTTGCCGAATGTAGTGCATCCCAACTCAAATCATTCAATTCACAACGCAATCTTTCAATTGCAGAATCTATATCTACAGCCTCTGTCCACAACTCGCTGGAATATTGCATCCACATCTTTGTATCGAAGTTCTGAAAAATAAATAGTGACTATCAGTTTCAAATCATTATCACAAGCTATACCATACTCACCTTACGTTTTGAGTAGGTGGATTAACAATATTTTATATTCTACCATGAATTTACATATTATAATTATACTTTTACTCTATCACATCGAACTTTACTAACGATCGGGTTTTCGCACCAGAAAATTCCTGAGAACTCTGCCCTATATATGTTATTACCACTTTGGACTTTGATGAATTTATCATTTGAATAATCTCATCTGTTAATTGCTCGGTGACTCGTTTCGGAAGCCATGATTTGAATTTGACATTATCTTCCAACAGAATTACCTGAATAGATTTACCATATCTTGTAGAATACATTGCCATTTTTTCAACTTTATAAGCTTTACCGATCGTTAGTGATGTTATAGGTCTTTGTTCTAGAGTTTCTATGTGTTGAATAGCAGAATTTATTTTTTCAAAATCAAATTTTAGGGTATCCATTTTCGAATATGTAGAAATTATGGTAGAAAACTATAAAATATTTTCACCTGAATTGCGATGTGTTCCTTTTGGTGCACTATAGTTCGATGCCAACTCGGAAAAACTGATTATGAAGGCTCACTCTGGTACTATGGGCGGTGCAAACTGAATTCGTAAGTATCTACTCTCTAGCTTTTATAGCAATCGTTGAAGGGAAGGGGTATATTTGAGGTTGAAATGAATGAAGATAGAAAAATATTCAAGGTCACTTCAACCGAATATGTCAATGCTAAATTCATTTCAATACACCCTCTTACTCAATAGTCTTCAAAGATATCGGTCTACAGTGAAGGTCAACCAATTGAACAGTCATCCACTCTCAAGCTCAATTGATCTCAAGGTTACACACTTTCAAGGTGGCCCATACTCAAATTCATCCTTCAAAATCCATGGTCACCAACTTTCAAGGTCATCAACCCCCAATGTCGACTACCCTCAAGGTCACCAACCACTAACCAGATCATCCTCTGAAGGTCATTCCCCAAGGTCACTCTCAAGGTCAGTGGTGGGGGGAGGTCCAGGATTGGCATAAACCCCCTACTCTAGAGTGTTTTTTTTTTTTCGAGAAATCAATAATAAATAAGTTTTCCATATGCTGCGAACCTTATGCCGGACACTGTAGAAGGCATAGGAATTCGGAATATTTTCGCATTTGGAAAATTACAATGATTATTTTTTTCACATGTCAAAATGTGACGTTTTTTGTATTTCAACCAATAGCAGCGTGTTATTCTGGCCAATCATTCGGTTTTATACTGATAAAACTGCCTGGTCCTTGATAAAACGTTGTTTACCTTTGAACTGTCAAAACTATAAGATTTACCGCGACGATTCTATTGAACTGGATTATATATAAGGTTAAAATAAAAACTATCATGAATGAAAAGTTACCTTATTATTAATAGTCATTCACTTTTCACTTTTTCAGCATATTAATAACATAAACGGCACATTTCAATAAACACTCAAATTTCACACACGTAAGTCGTAAGTCGTAAATAACTCATGAACATAACCGTAGCCGGTTGTAGACCGATATTCCTGAATTCAAATGAAGATGGCGTACCATTAATTTTTGTTAAATTCAATTTGTTTTTGTGGTTTGAGACGAAACCGTTGTATGAAGATCTTCATACAACGACATAACGAATAACTTTATGTTACTTCTGGCGCGATTTTCAACTCATAAGAAGAAATTTTCAATTATTAACCTTGTACAATGGAGATGTGTGGCGCCATCTCTTGGTATGATCAGAAAGCAAGGTTTGCTTTAAACTATCATAATTTTTAGATATCTATATCATATGCCCGAATAAACATTATATTTCTTCTGGGTCATAGAAGGCCTATATCGTAGTTTGATATTTGAAATGTACATTTTATAATAATTAAATTTCCTTCTTTTCTCCTCATGTTAGTGAAATACTAATTAATTAAATTGTTCTTCCTTTGGTTTGTTCAATAAATAATCTCTCACTCGTTCTTCAAATTTAATGAGATAAATTTTAATTTTCAACACACTCAAACTTTTTTATTTTTAGGCAAAAGCATTCAAACAAACCGAATTAAATAAAATCACTCGTCCTACGGACTCCTGATTTTATCAATCGGTTTGTTTTCATACTTTTGCCAAATTAAAAATTTTTCGTGGAAAATAAAAATTTATCGATAAAATTTGAAGGACTCGTGGTATTACCTTTGAACAAATTATAATTCGTTGAAAGACTATTCTTCTAGTGAAATACTTCTGCAGATGTCTGGAATGTTTGTTATCGTCATAAACTCGTTATTTTTTGTAGCAGTAGAAGTAACTGGAACTTCGGCTTTATAGTTCAAAGATCGTGTATTCGAATCCTATGGATGCATTTTTTTTTCTTTTTAATTACTAGCAATACAAATTTTCCAAAAAAATTGTATGTTACATTTGTTAAAAGTAATTTTATTTTGCTCGTGGGGTTGGTAGTTCAATGTCCAGCGTGGCTTTAGTACTCATTTTCTGTTAGATATTACATAAAAATCATAATCATCATTTTTCAATTTTCATGGAGAATGTTTCCTTTTTCAACATCAATTGGTTAGTTCCAACATTTGATTCCACTTCTTGTAATTAATCAGTTTCAGTAACTAATTAAGTTTCCACTCACAGGTTCTTCAGGTGTATGGATGTTATTTGATTTTATGACATAAAAGTCACGAACATGAAATATTCTGTATCAATATAATATTATTTCATAGAGATGAATTCTTTTAATATTCTGTCAGTTCATGAAGGAAAGTTACATTAAATTTCTCTTTTTGACTGGAATACTACTGTGGACTAGGACAGAAAATATCACTGTCCAGCGGAAAACAATTGGTGGCTGTTGATCGACAGACCTCAAATGAAAAACAACTATTTGTCTGATGGTTATCGACAATGAGGTAACTTGATTGCAGATAATTCCATTGAGAACCCATAAAAGTGTTGTATCAGTTCAGTATAATGTGGAAACTCCTCGACAAATATATTTCCATTGAATGTCATGAGGTAACAGTTTTTAATTCTACTGGTCTTCCAAAAGGCTACTTTTTAACAATCCAGCTTTTCAACTTTGAGGTAATATATATTGACTCGACAAAGCTCATATTTTTCAAAATCAAAACAACATCAAATTTCATTTATTAAACGTAAAACAAATCATACTTAAATAACTGAATGTACAGATGAAAAATTATGTACAAAAATGAATATCTTATCCGATATGGTCCATTATCGGATAAGAATTGATTTTGTAGCATGTTCATTATCTATGTGTTGGCATCCATGAATATTTGTCATTAGTGTCAGTTGTCATTTATGAGAATGTCAATTGTCAATCATGTCAATTGTTAATTTGTAAAGTACGGAGTTTTTGATTTTTACTTTCAAGATTTTTATGAATATTGATAGTTTTACCGCAGTTTTAGTGTGTCTTCTGCCATGGAATTGACATTCTTATAAATGACAACTGACACTAATGACAAATATTCATGGATGCCAACACATAGATAATGAACATGCTACCAAATCAATTCTTATCCGATATGGTCCATTATAAAAGTAAGTTGAACTGTTGCTAGTATTGCTAGTTCAAAAAACATGTTCTCGATCTATCCCAATATTATGGAACCACGAATTTATCAGTGAACCATCCTAAAATTCCTTCGTCACTATAGAAATGCTACCATGAGGGTTAAAATGTGACAAGTCTTCACAGACAAATTTTGAGTGTTATCATGAACTAGTGTTTCAGTTCTGCAATACAAAGAAATCACAGATTCACTTTTCCACCACGCAAACTCACGAGAATGAAAAAAAATGTGAGCATGAAGATGTTCAATTAAAATGATAACCTAATCCTGGAGCTACTACATTTGCTTGAGGAACCACTGGATGAACTGGTCCAGGAAAGAAAGCTGGACCAGTTATGGCCCTGGAAACAATAGCTGGGCCACCAATAATTCCTGCAGCATGTGGCGCAGCAAATATATTCAGTCCCTTGGTAAAAGTGCTGACTTGTCCTGCGAACGGTAGAACATTCTGTGGTTTAACAAGGATGTATCTCAAACCGGTAGCGACTGGAAAAGGAGCCGCATGAGGCACAACACTGCACGCGATGCACGTGATGCTAATGATACTCAAGAAAACTGTTGGGATCTGCAATATTCAAAAGAAATATAGAACCAACTTTTCCTCAAATCAAATAACCTCGCAAATAACTTACCAGTGAGAAACACATTTTCGTAGAGACTTACTGGAACGAAACTTTTAAATGATTATGGTACACTCATCGAAAAGAAAGTGTTTATATAGTTACTTTCATTTACAAATTTCAAACGTACGTGTATAGGAATCGGAATACCAAAAGTGTAAATGACGATAACACCTATTTGTATTCTGATCGAATATTACATTGGTTTTCGACATCATGACCATAGCTCTAATAATTGGGGTGTAATTATTGAATGAAATAGTTATATAAGTTCATGTACCAATTTCCGTGCTAGGGATATTAATTCTAAAAGCGTTCCCGATCGATTTAGGGTGCGGTAATTTGTGTTGAAGAAGAGACAAAACTTTCTCGCACATATTTTGAACATCCTTTCGTTGTGGACGATCGGACATACGTTGTTCGGGTGAATTTTTCTGGTGGAAGTTACAGTGACATTTTCAATGATTTTTCAGCGTGAGGCACCAACTGAATTGGCGAGAAAATTTATATGAACCTTGAATGGTGCATTGCCAGCTACAAAACAATCGTTTTTTCAATACACAGGAAGTGTCAGTTTTCAATTGCCACAATCAATCGAGAAACGCTCATCTTTCCAGTGGAAAGAGGGCGCGAAAAATTATACAGTGTGAACAACTATGACCAATTACCGAAAGTAAAATAGTGTACTAGTATCATGTGGAAACATACCTGTGAAATTTCAGAGTATTCTGTGAATATTTATAGAATTATTTTGCACTTTAACCTATTTAAAAGCGCCACTGAACACTGACTCAATCTTAGGCTTATGTTTCAACTCTCTGTCTGTTGATCTTATATTTACATGATCCCACTACTCCCAAGATATTTACAGCTGTTTAAGCGATCTGTCATTTTAGTAAGTGCGTAACAGTGTGTGGTGTTTACAGAGAAATTATTTCAATTATTTCGACGACTTGTCGTTAATCGATCATCTAAAGGCGTTGATTGATACCTATGGTTCAAATGTGATTTGTGCTCAAAATAACAATGTGTTTATTCGAAAACAACTTCATCTACGTTAACTTTAATTGTGTGCTCTGTTATGAATGCTCAGCAAAAGTCGTTTACTTTTTTAATTTCCTATCAAATGGCATGCTGAAACTTCTTTGAAATCAATAGTTTCCGTGACCTTTTGATGAAAGAGAAAGTAACGGAGAAATACTGAATCTGACTGTCTACGTCCAGGGGCGGCGCTTTCCTTTCTTTTCCACAAAAAAGGGAATTTTTTTGGTTTTGATTTCCAAATTTCATTCAGTTTTCCACTTCTTGTGGTGGGGAGAGCACTGTATAATTTTCGATAGGTAGTCAATACGTAGAGTGAATTTTAACAAAAAATGTACTGAAAACTATCGAGGACTTAAGGTAATGGTAACAACAAACAACTGATTTCCATATTATTCAATTTTTTATTGTGTTGTGAACTAAAAAAAATACAAATGGGACAAGATCTTGGCCTGTCAATAGAAACTGACAGGAAATGAAAGGAACCACAATTTTACTACTAATTCACAATTTTTCTGAAAAAAAAAAAATCATTTCTGAGAAATCCCTCTCACGGAAACATCCCCGTAACTTATGTAATTTTTCAGATAAAATATAGGTAATAGGCTCACCAAAAATGTGTAAGTTGTCGTCAAAAATTACGGAAGTTGCGGGGGTGTTTTCGAAATAATTAAGCGAGATAAATTTATATTTTTCAGTACTGACTATTTTGAAAAAAATGTCAAATTTGACAGATTTAGAGTAGCACTTGACAAAACAAAAGGGGCTGTTTTTCACTAATTTTTCAAGCACAAACTAACTGCAGAGTAAAATTTTCATTATATTTGTTAATAAAAAAACTTCCATATGTGGCGAACTTTATGTGTGACACTGTACATAGAGGATCCGAATGAACAGTAATTTGTTACATTTTTGGTGTATTTCCGAATGAACAGTAATTTGTTACATTTTTGGTGTATTAATGGATTTTGCAGCTTTTACAACTCTACGTTAAGAATTACGAGGGTTACGGAGGTTATTTCCATAAGAATTGAAACACACTGCATAAAAAATTTGAACATTTTTACCGAACGCCAATTTTGCGGTCCTGATGATACATTATTGCTATGATCTATTTCATAAAATCGTTGTGAATATAACAACCCAGCAATAATTTGACTGGATGAATTATACTTATGTTAAAATATACCCAGTACCTAATGTATGAAAAGGACACTGCACATTTCTTATGGGAAATGGCTTTCCGTGAATTTGGTTGAATTTGTGTTGTAGTTCTTGATGAGCTCTCATTTCTTGTTGGGATGGAATTCGACTATTCGGCGCTTAGAACCCGACTGAAAAATGGTCTTTCCCAGTTATATTACGCACCGTTTTCGAAAAATTTTCATACACTGCTCTACACTGTCTTTGGAATGAGATACAAATTACAAGATCTTCCATACATCTTTCCATGCTACAAGATAACGCTAAAATAATTTATATTTTTGGAAAATGTCAAATTTCGGGTATTTTTTGAGGAGAGGCCGTAATATTTGATTCCAAATATATCTAATATCCAGTAATATCGAATATGTTTTCCAAAATGTTCATAACGAGATAATTGTGATCACTATTAATGTCATTCACATATGACATGTCATTTATATCTCACAAATCCCGATAATCTGACAATGGGGTGCCAAGACATTTTCCTCAGAATGGCTCGAAATGGATAATAGCATCTCACAGCCAAACGAATCCGTGAAAATGTCTGCATCTTTGCTAGTTCTTTGTTTTCATTTTTGGGTATTAGGTATATTCTTTTCTTTGTCAGCCAATCCAGAATGAGTTTGTTGTTGTTAATCATTCTGTTGTTAATTTTTATGTGCTGCATGAAGCTTTTTCAGCAAAAATTGGTTATGCCGTCAAATCCTGGCGATTTCCAATTGGCTGTATTTCCAATGGCTGCTTTTACTTTGTTTTCACGATGTTCTTTATTATTATTATTGTTATTATAATGAATATTATTCTTACTAATATATTGTTTTCGATTCATATACTCATTCATTTTGTAAACAATCATATGAATAAACAGTTAGTTATATTATTTGTAAACTTTAATGTAATAAAAAAAAATAGTGTTTTCAAGAATTTGGGTGTAAATATCGAAAGTTTCAATCATAGTTTGCCTCCAACACCTGAACTACCCCATTCTATCTGGAAAGTACTATCACGTATCAAAAATGCAGACATTATCACGGATTTGTTTGGCTGTGAGGAGCTACTATCCATTTTGAGCCATTCTGAGAAAAATGTCTTGCCACCCCATTGTTAGTTTATCGAGATTTGTGAGAAACAAATCACATATAATATGTAAATGAGATCAATAATGATAACAATTGTTATCTCTGAGGATACATTATTAAGATTTTTTCATTTTTCCTCATAACAGATCGCTGGACCTCGTAATATGAACATTTTGGAAAACATTAGATATTATTGAACATCAGATATATTTGGAATCGGTTATTATCGTTTCTCTTCAAAAAATACCCGAAATATGTCATTTTCCGAAAATATAAATTATTCTAGAGTCATCCTTAGCATGGAAAGATGTATGGAATATCTTGGAATTTGTACCTCATTCCATAGGCACTGTGGAGCAGTGTATGAAAAAAATTTGATAACGGTGCCTAGTATAACTTACGAAGACGATTTCGCAGTCGGGTTCTAGGTATTAAATATTGAAATTATATCCCAACAAAAAATGAGAGTTCCATATCTCGGAAACTGTCCATTTTTGAGCCTTGTCGCTATGGACACTTTCGATCAGCTCATCAAGAACTGCAACATACCAAAAATTCAGCCAAATTCACGGAAAGCCATTGCCCATAAGAAATGTGCGGGGTCCTTTCGATTTTCTCAACGTTTGTGCCTGATTTTCTTCCATACGCTAACTTCAACACTAGTGATTGTTTCCTTTCTAGGATCAGTCGAGCAATAGCGATAATAGATCACCAAGAAAGAGTTCTAAACCCAAAACCCCTACATCTACACCAGTAACGAGGTCTTTGTCAAGAGGATCCAAGTCGCCTAGTCTGAAGAGCCCGGATTCGAACGTCACTACTCCAGGCTCAGCGACTGAGAGGAAGAGTAAGTAGTTTCAGAAATATACAGAGCGCTCATAAAGTGTGGAAACTTTCCATTATCTTACGAATTAATTATTTTCGGAGGTATAGCTCGGACAGGTCGATTTTGTAATTCAGTCTTTCACCTTTTTTGCAAAAAAATGATTTTTCCCTCACCACCTTTCAAGATATGACGTCATCGATATTTTTTTATTGAGAGGGTATATTTTTATATCAAAAATTGAAAGCCCATATTTTACTGACTTCAATCATACCACATAGGTCATATCTAACACTTCAAGTTACAGTATACTGAGTATAAAAGAAACCAGTCTTCATATTTCTCAACATTTTTTTCATTATTTATTTGCAATGAAAATAGGTAAGTAGTGAAAATAAACAAATAACAAATCTGAACTGAACTGAACAAACTGAACTCCTTGGGTTACTTGACAATAATGAAAAAAAATTTGAGAAATATGAACACTGATTCTTTTATACTCAGTATACTGTTACTTGAAGTGTTAGATATGGCGTATGACGTATGGTTGAACTCAGAATATGTGGGCTTTCAATTTTTGATATAAAAATATTCCCTTTCAATTTAAAAAAAATATCGATGAACTCATATCTTGTAAGGTGGTGGGGAAAAATAATTTTTTTAAAGGTGGAAGACTCCAATACAAAATCAACCTGTACGAGCTTCATCTCCGAAATCAATTAACTTGTAAGATAATCGAACGTTTCCACACTTTATGAACGAACTGTATAACGTGAATTTGGCTGGACGCAGAAGTAAAAACCGTTACAACACAAAAAACATAAAACAAAAACATGTTTACGTCGTAGGTAGCCACACTTATCGTTGAATCAACTCCGAAAAATGAGCTTAGAAATGAAGTACCTCGAACACCGTTATCAAGTGTTCCATGAGTACAATTTGGAATCGTTTTGTCAGTTGACTTTGACAGATTTGTTGAAGACATTTCCGTCAATATCTGATATCTAAGACTTTGGAGATCTAGCATAAATTCTGCTTACTTAGGCATAGTTAGTTTAATATGCTTTTCATGTTACATGAATTTGAAGAACTAGCCATATCGTCCTGAACCCAGCCTTTTACATTTTTGCTGTTACTAAGGATATGTTCCAAAAGTAACCAGTTGCTAACCGCTACTAACCAGAAATTTGACAGCTGTTATCTGAAATATTTATAATTACTAGTTACTTTCGGAACACTTTGGTGATTGTGTTGTGATTACTGATTGGTGTCTGGTGACAGAAAATGACATTTAGCAACACTACGCATGAATACATGAGGCAGCCATTAAACTGTCCAGCGTTCCCAATTCTTCCTGGCAATAACCACAAAAGCACATATCTTCAGTCAGAAAAATCGCAATTAATGATAAGTATATACAGTTAATAGAAAAAGTACCTTATACTGCAATAGCAATCCATACATTTGTGGAAAGATAGGAGATGGGACAATCACAATTCACAATCAGTCTCATCTCATCTCAAAATCTCAAATAAAACAACAAAATGAACAGTTTTAAGTTTTACGGTTGTCAGTTGTCACTTTTGTCAATCTCACCGCAAAGGAAGTGTTGATTAGTAAATTAACGTTTGGTTCACCAGCTTTCAGGCAACCGTGTTTCAAATATCACCACTTTTTGAGGATAACCGAACTAGCGGTGATTTTCGGAACACCAAACCGCATTTTCGGTGACTTTTGGAACATATCCTAAGTGAAGTCCATTCACGAACATTAGCAATCAAAAGTTGGAAGACTCTGAGCTGTCACTTTTACTTGTCCAGGTGGAATTTTTTCTCTTCCAGTTTTTCTGTGTTTTTAATGGCAATAGACATTAGGCCTTAAGCCAAACATAAATTTGAAATTTTTATAATTTTTTTTTATGTTGTTCGTGAGAATACAATCTACTAAATATATCTTGGCCTCTTTATTTTTCTACTGCTCCATATAATGTCGTATTGTTCGTAATGTTTGTAAATAATTTTTTGATCACCTGGACAATGTTTCGGAGATCCTTGACTCCGCCTCTAATATCCTTAGATACTCCTCAAATATTGATACCATCTCGATATTTTTTTTTCAATTCTGTTGTCCTTGGATAATATGACGTATTTTTTTAATAGACACTTACCTAGCTCGTCTTGGTATTCTTTTCTTTTTGTTTCTTCTTGCTGAAGATCATGGAAAAATTGTTTCTGTTTCCTTTTCTTCCCCATTTCATTTTACACTCGTTCTATCTCTGTATTCCTTCTCATTCATCTTCCTCTTGCATTGTTTCGTTAAAAAAATAATCAGTATTCCTTAAACTACCCTAACTACCTCGGTGAGAAATAGATATTTTGTAGAACTTCCTTGTGTGTAATTAAAAAAATTATCATTTTTTCAGAAATTCCAATGAACAAGGTTCAAGTAGGGTCAGCACCTTCACCAAATCTGAAGGTAGTTAAATCGAAAATCGGTTCTCTGGAAAACGCTAGTTATAAACCTGGAGGCGGGAAAGTGAAAATAGAAACAAAGAAGTTGGACTTCAAGTCGGCTGGATCCAGGATAGAAGCTAAGAATGACAAGTATATTCCCAAAGGAGGAGAAAAGAAGGTAAAATGATATTTTCACATTATTGTATTATTGATTTTCACTATGTAATATTTAGAAAGGAGTAGAAAACTTGAAAGAATAGTAGTATAGAATCCACCAAAAATACGCACCATATGGATAATCCCATCTAATAAACCATATTTCATAAATCGGTAAAAAAATTAACTAATTGATGAAGTTGCATGCCATCCAAAGCGCGTGATAATGAATATATGAAACAGGAAAAAATCAACTTTCCAAGATTCCATTTTCTATATACAGGAATTTGATGATAATAATAATAATTGAAGGCGAACCGTGCTCATCCCCAAAAACGGAGATTTGTCTAATCCAAAGAACTACACACCAATAACATGTTTGAATGCATGTCATAAGGAACAGAAAATTCTCTCCACAGCAGTATGAACTGATCCATCTTTTCGTGCTAGGAATCGCACGTTAAAAGGTAAGACCTCGTTAATCCTTAGCTCGCACAAGTTTCGACTTTTGAGGGATGCCGTTCGTAGGGTGGCATCAGCAGGTTAACGGGGAAAAAACAATTTTAAACAATCTATGTCGGAGAAAAACAAAGTTTCTGCAACTAATGCTTGCCGTTCCAACCCTACGCTTTTGGAGGGATGAATCGGACTCAAGAGGAGCTGCGACAACTCGACGTAAAAACTCGCAAAATGATGCGTCTTCATACAAGATTGCACCCCCAATCGTCCGTTTCACGGTTATACTTTTCCAGGCAACAGGGAGGCTGTGAACTTTTGAGTTTGGAGTGTCTATATAACAGAATGGTTCTGGATGGAGCTTGAAGTTATCAGGAGTTCAGATCCTTTTCTCGGCATGGTCCAGGGCAGCAGTACGTGCTGCCGATGAACTTGGTCTCCTTTTCGACACTGAACTCCAAACTCTGTCACCGAGTTGGAGCCTGTTCAGCAAAAAGCTCCATTTGAGCTGCGGAGGATGAGGTCCTCTTGCAGCAACATAAAGATAAGCCAATGCATGTGGCCTTTTTCAAGAACATTGAGGACATTGGTTTATAAAAATTGTACCTTCCTCAGGTCACGCAGGCTACGTAACAGAATGGTACTGGATGGAGCCTGTAAAGTCATCAGAAGTTCAGAACCCCCTTCTCTGTTACCATGAAAAAGCAGAAATCGGAGCATTCTTTTTCAAGGAACCAGAACGTGCAGCCGATGAACTTGGTCTCGATTTCGACACTGAAGGGGTAACCCAAAATCTCTCAAAGACTTGGAGCTCGTTAGGAAAAAAACTCACATTAAAGCTGCGGAGACTGAGATCCTTCTTCAGCATCACAAAAATAAGCCAATGCATGGGTCTTCTTCAATAATATTGAAGACCTTTGCATTACTCAGGTCAGGTGGGAAATGCAGAGCGTGTCGTGGGGCTCCTGAGACCATAATGCATTTGCTGTCTGCTCGTAAAGCTTATGCGGTCTCAGCCTATATTCACAGGCATAACGGGAGATTTCAAGACCGTTGTGGAGAATACGAAGTGCTGATTCTATTGGAACTACTCATTTCCTATCCACAGGCAAATACAAGCAAATACGTCTGATGTAGTCCTCCTCGACCATCTGAGTAGGACGATTTTCGGCATAGAGTTTTTGGCTCCTGACGAATCGAATATCGTTTGAAAAGAGGAGGAAAAACGGACTAAATATCGTGAGTTACTCTCTAAACTCCGCAGGCTATACCCAAACCATCCTGGTGTCTCTGAATGAGGAGAGTATTTCCAGCTCGTAGACGGAAGTATCATACATGAGGTTGATGCAGAAGAGACCTATACTCTTCCAGGGATGTAACATCGCCACGCCCAAAAGGTAAACACAGGTAAAAAGTATCAGCACAAATCATCCTAAATCGTCCGTTCCACAATTATATTTCCCAGGAAAAGAAGGAGGGCTGGGGACTTTAAAGAGAAGTGTTTTCATAAGGCATGAAGCTGGTAATATTATCAGTGGTTTAGATCCCCTTCTCTGCATGGTCCACGACTATTAAAAAGCAGCAGGAATCGGATCACTCATTCATCAAAAATCTTTAGAGACAGGAGGAAATGAGTTGTTCTTGATGAAATTCCCTTAAAAAATCTGGAAATTATTACTTTTGAACTGAGCCTGCCAAGTCTGAATTTGATTGAGATGAAATGTGTGGACAGCCAATTGTCATGAGAGCCTGAGTAGATTTTCTTCAAAATTTATTTTGCTCTTTCCGTCAACCGACTGCACCCTTACGAGCAGCCCTCGGAAGTCTTCAAGAGACGTGCGAGCTAGTGTTATGGATATGAATCCTTAATTGATTTGACTAAGTTGTCGAATCATTATTCGATATTCCTTTTGAGATTTTTGTCACTAGCACTTTAATTTGGTTCATCACAAACAAAGATACGGAAAGATACGGTGCATTTTCTTGGTGGATATTGTAATTAATAAATAGCACTGTATGTTTATGAGTAATTTTTGCACTTAGATAGTACAGCAAAAATTGCAATGGAGCGCAAAATCAAAAATAGGTTCGCTGGAAAACACCACGCATAAGCCGAAAGGAGGAGACAAAAAAATTGAAACGATAAAACTAGATTTCAAAGAGAAAGCCAAACCAAAGGTTGGGTCCAAAGACAATATCAAGCATGTTCCAGGAGGGGGAGATATAAAGGTGAGTCATAGTTCAGAGTATGTTTTAGTAGATAGGAACAGTTAGAAAGATGCATCTACTTGAATATTTTCAAAAACAAGCAAATCCTAACTGTTCCTATACTCTCCCAGGTTTTAACGACTGATATTGACATTTTCTCAATTTTACAACCTTCAGCCTGAAGATATTGTGGAGGATAAAGATATTGGCAATGAAAAAGATCAAACTGCCAATATCATTGATGTGAGTAAAATTGTAAATGGAGTGTAAATACACCCATCTCACCAGTATTTTTGTTATATTTGGTCACTGAACACTTCTCACCGATAATATTTGAAAAAGTTAGGCCCACATATGAATGTAGAAAGTTGCACCCTACACTTTTTATAGAAAATGTTGTGTATTTTTGCTCTACAAATCAAAAAGAAATTAAATCAGTTTGAAAGATCCACTAAGTTCACAGATCCCTCATGCAACCAATGATTAGATGAAAATTGATGAAAATATAAAGCTGTCCTGACGAGTTATAAACAAGGAAACAGCTGTCGGCAGATGATGGAACTCTCGGAATTACATCAAAAAGACTCTCTTCACTTCAGATTCTGTTTGCATTCTTCTTAACGCATTAGAAACTTGATTGAATCTCGGCCAGAACAACAAAATCTAGTCATTCCTGCAACTGGAATTAAGAAAACTTAAATAAATAGACAAAAATAGCGATAAGGGATTGGAATCAAACAAATGAAACGCAACTATTAGGTCACGGTCTGTTAACTGAAACTGTCATGATAATATGAAAGTAATCAATTTGAAAACATAATATAATTTTGTTGTTTCGATATAAGTTCCTAGAAAAAGTATGGTATGTAACGCGTCAATAAGCTCCTCTATAAACTAGTTTATTAAATACTCGCTCCGCGACTCTACGCTCGTGCTCAAAATATCCGTAAGTGAAACAAACAACTGTTACATTATATACTAGTGAAAACAAACTTTCATTTTCAAACTCCTAAAAATTCAAGGAAATATTTAGTTGAAAAGGGAAACATTCTCCATGAAAATTGAAAAATGTAATGTCTAACAGAAAACAACTACTTCCCCGGCTAAAGCCTCGCTGGACATTGAACTACATCTGATAGATATTGTGAAAAGACTGTAACTGAAAAGAAAAAAATTGCAATTTCATTCAGATAGTTGAGTTTTTTTAATTTTCTTTAGTTTTCATTGAAAATTCATTAAATGAATTAGATAGGGAGAATGTTATTACAAAATATCACCCACAAAAATCGATCATTTCATTGAAGCATTTAATCCCCGGTACATTTTAGTCGACGAAAATCTAGGATTAAATGCGAATCATGCTTCAATGAAATGAACGATATCTGTGAGTAATATTTTTTAATAACATTCTCCCTATCCAATTTATCTGATGAATTTTCAATAAAAACTAGAGAAAATTAAAAAAATCAACTATCTGAATGAAAATGCGAATTTTCATTTTCAAATTTTTTCTTTTTAGTTAGAGTTTTGTCTTAATATCTATCAGATGTGGTTCAATGTCCAGCGTGGCTTTAGCCGGGGAAGTAGTTGTTTTCTGTTAGATATTACAAATAAATCACATATTTCAATTTTCAACATGAATACCTCCCAAGAGGTTATCTTGAACGATGGAAAATATCTACTAAATATTGTCTTTCAGCCGCAGATGATTCCACAACAGATTTTATGAATATCCAATTCATAATTTCGAACAAAAATCATAATTTCACAATATTGCCTTAACTACTAATTAGGTACATGTTGAATTGAATGGATATGCTAATTATTAGCCGGGGTAATAGTTGTTTTCTGTTGGATATTACAAAAAAAACACATTTTTCACTTTTCATGGAGAATGTTCCCTTTTCAACATGAATACATCCCAAGAGGTTATCTTGAACAATGGAAAATAGCGACTAAACTTTGTCTTTCAGCCGCAGATGATTCCACAACAGATTTTATGAATATTCTATTCATATTTTCGAACAAAAATCGAAATATTCAGTGTTAGGAGACTTTTGAAAATTTAAATATTACCGTGAAAGCTTAAAGCGTTAAACTTCATTTATACTTGAAATAGAGCTCCAAACTCTCAAAATAATTTTTAAATTTTGGAAAGTTCTGTGTTCTTGATACAGTAAATATTATTTGTTCCATGTTTCCCAGTCCGTGTTTTCAAGAAAAACGTGTCATTTAAGTGATAGGTTTGATACACCATTATATTCAGAATATTGTGGTGATTCAATTTCGGTGAAAAATTGTAGGACATGCCATTAGCTTTTTTTTTAAAGAGTTGTATAACAAAAATGAGGATGCAGAACATTATACAATACAGGATGTAATCCATAGTCTATTCTGATATCACAGCAGGCAATAACATTTAAAAGGACCACAAGTAAAATAGGTTGGCTTTAGGCTAAAATGAAGAACACGCTTGTTGTCAGAAAGTAAACTCACAATCACACAAATAGCTGATGCCATACGATAAATTCACAGCGTTGCCACCTTGAGCGTTGAAGTAGTGAGATGCGGGTGGAAGAGCACAGCGCAGCGACTGTCATCGATATCGAGCTGTGCTGTGCTGTGCTGTGACGGTAGCAGCCGTCACCAGCGCGTTCAACAGCCAAGATATGTGGACTTTTGAATCACAGTCACTTTAATTTCTCTCTAAAACGAGTCTCTTGGCCTCTATGGCGCATCTGGAACCTTATCTGTGGTTTAAGTTCTAAACTCAAGTCTCCATTCTGAACACCAGGTGGCGTACCTATTGCCATTTCTGAAACGCCTATGGCCAGTTTGGGACTTTATTATGGTCATTACTGTTCGGACACTTTCAATCCGAAATGCTCGGATTCGAATTTATCTCCAGTTGAGATACATTGTACTTAAGTGGTTGATGATCTTCTATAATTTCGAGTGTATTAATAATTTCCAGTATCTCCGCCCTTGTGAACACTCTTTGATATAATTTAATTATGTGATACTTCCAGATTGAAACAAAGAAAATCGACCTAAAAGTTACTAGCAAGGTTGGTTCCCTGGACAACGTAAAGTATAAACCAGGTGGAGGAGATAAGAAAATTTTCGATGACAAAGAGTACTTGAAGCAGATGTCTGCCATTTCTAGTGTGGACCATTCTTTGTCTGGTTCCCAGGTAAGCAAATAACCTTCTTCGCCAAATTATCTGCTTTAATACTCAGATTATTATTTATTTGCAGGATGCCGGTTATGTTTATACTTATTACTGATCTTCATTTAATTTTCATTCCTAGCACGGGCTTCGTCAGATTCGAGATTAACAGTAAGAAAAAATACAACACCGAAATATTAACACTACATGAATCTCTAGTGATTAATTTTGGTGTTGCAGATTTTCAGACATTATTTTGCTCAACATTTTTTTTTATTTGTGTTCTGTTTCTTCAATTAACATCTAACTCCATAATAGTCTAACAAGAATAGTTATAAGTTCGTTTAATTTTAATTTTACCACTACATCTAATTGCATGTTCTGTAGGTATCATGAAAGCATGCTATTGATTAAACTAAATCTAATTCGAGCTCTGCACGTGAATTTTTGTGCGTTCTTTAGATATGCTGGAACTTGGAAATGTATTCCACTAAAGTTTACACTTTCGCTGATTGTGATCAATAGTTGGCTGAAACGTAGTAAGGGTCTTCACGAAGTATATCACAGAAGTATCGTAATTTTTTCGTTGGGACTTTCCGTGGATACTCGATATAGATAATGTGTCTATTTAATGGGAATAATCCTGCAAAGAAATATGTTGAATACATCATTCGGGCTATTCAGTGATATTCGTCCTTGATTTATCTCTCTTACGACTCACATTTTATGGGCGTGTTCTGATATTCCTTGGTTCTTTTCTTCTTATTTGTTTTTGAACTTTCAAATCGAACATTAGAATGTTAAATTAAGAAAGCTATTCGGTCTCCTGCTATTTACTATTTATAAATTCCTATATATGCAGAGGCAACAATGTTAACAGCTCATAACACAATTATTTTGTGATATTAACGTGCTTAGGATCGCACGTTGTAAGATAATACCTAACCTAACAATCAATGTTTCCAATAACAATATACGGATATATAAGAAACATAACTGCCAGATTTACGTATTATTTTTAATTTTCATGAGTTATCAGAAGTTAATCATGTTTTCTTTTATCAGACCTCTCTACCCTCCCAAGCGGAAAAACTTCCAACTGCCGATGAGAATTTGAACCAGGAACAATGAAAAATTGATAGTAATGTTAACATTCACTCGAAGGACTTAAACGTTACCAGTTTCGAAAAACCAAGCGTGGGAAATTCTTAAACATGTTTACCTAACACTAAGAAAATTTACTAAACCTATCGCATGTCCAGTAAATTTATAAGAAGTTTAGCATGCACTTTGGAGTATCAGATAATTCAAGTAAATCTGTAAAATTAATAAAATTAACAGTAAGTTCACTAACAACACTGTTGGCTTACAATTTCGTTTAGTTCTTTCTTTATTGTATTACAATGAATGTATAGATACATAAGAAAAAAGTAATACAAGTTAGTTTTGGTGTTGTGATACGTAGACATATGACCAAAATGATTAAAAATATTTATACCACTGTTCTACTTTATAAGTATACCCTTTAATTTAAGGCAAACAACTGCAGATAAGTGAGATACACAAGTTGTGATAGGGGGATCGCCAGATGTGGAAAGATTTGAATCATTTATAGTTTGAAGAGGTTTTTACCTAGAATTTCATTAGCTGTTTTCGAAACTCAGAAAGTTAAGTGTCTGTGCAAGCTATCAGCTCAAGACCAACATATACTCCAATCCAATCAAAAAATATACCTACATTAGCTTCTGAGAAATGCATTTCATTTTATGGAGGCAGCTTCTTTGAATTGTGGCGAATAAGATCTGCAATGTAAATCTCTTTTGTTTCCATTGCATAAATTCATTGCATATATTATATTCAGTATAATATATTGAAATGGATTTCAGAATACTTGCAGTCGTACTATTTAGTGGCATTATTTGAAACACCCTGTATAGGAGATACGGTCTTGAATTTATGAATGCAAGTTGTAAACTATAAGAACTAATTTAAATGAGGACACATTTATTTATCCATATAACTATTATATTCACAAAATTTAAATTGGTATTCTGGTTACAAATATCATTAGTGGAAATTTTAGTAAAAACCTCTGAATACGTTACAAACCCCTGTTACTATCTTGCATCTCTCACACGTGTGCAAGTTTTTTACAGATAAGTTCAAAATTCACCCAAAGCTTTTAGTTGTCAGTGAGTTCATGAATATTTTTTATTGAGTAGTCAATAATATCAATAATGTTATTAATATTTCAGTTTTATTCACTTGTATTGTTAGTTGTAGAAGTATCTAACGAACTGAGTTCTCACCCATGTGATCTGCATTGTATTTTTGTTTTTCAGATCATATCAGAGTTATTACTAAGTTATATTATTATAATAAAATTTGCATATTATTGTAGTGGCTTTATTCACATTTACCAAATAGAATCACCAAATCAATGCACTGATATCACCTCACATTGACCTCTGACCTTGACTCCAGCAAATCAACGGCTTATCACGTAAGTATTCTGAACACTGTAAAAGCAGTACTTTTAGTTGATAGAAACACTGCTGCCAAGGGCGTCGATATGGGGGGTATTGGGGGTAATTACCCTCCCCCCAAGAATAGTTACATACTAGTATTTTGGTATTTTCAAATTGAATTTGAGCCTTACTCCATCCCAAGAAAAAAAATTAAAGCCTTAACCCCCCCAAGAAAGCCTTTACCCCCCTCAATGAAAAATAATTCGACATACAAAAATATTGCATATTTCATTTTATATATTTTTGTTATGTTCATTTCTGTTCCTTTGATAGTTATGTAGGTATATTTTTGTCGTTTTTATGGTTAAATATCTCATGTTGGAGTGTATAGTTTAAATGTAAAGGACCCCGCACAGATAAATGATTGGCTTTCGGTGAATTTGCTGAAATTTAGCATATATTATAGATGCTGATCAAATGTCTCCATTGTACTGATCCTCTGATATCAACAGTTTATATCAAACTGGGTGCTTCCAAATGGTCATGGGAAAATTGAAGAGATACTATTGAACTGTTCGACGTACAAACATGACACAAAAACCGTTTTGAATGCTATCACCTTTGATACTCTTTGAAATAATAGCTATTTGTATTACTAGGGAGGAAAGTGCCACTTTTCCTCCCGCAGGATGTAGTTTACTGCCCGTCGCGAAGCGAGACTGTTTCAAACCTATACTTCTCCAGCCAGAAAAATAGTAAAGGCCAAACATTCCCCCAGACACCAAAATCATCAAGCCGTGAGTATTGTGAGTATTGTGGAATATTGAAATTTTCTGTCGCTGCCTCCCGGGCTATTGGGGCTCTGAAGAATGGTGTAGGGCTGCGATTCGAACCAAAACTAATGTGTTATCAAGAACCGTTCAAACGGGGTCTTGATCAATCTTTGCATACTGCAATATTTGTTGAATGAATTCGTATTTTCTGATCAAGAAATTCCACCCAAAGTGAATAGCATAAGCGAATAGTTTAGAATTTCAAGTGCCTACCGTCAGCTCACTCCTCACGTAAAAAGCTTATTGAATCACTTGTATCCGCTTACTTTGAAGTAATATCCTTTGTGCACTGGAACTAAAATTTTCAAACAAATATACCGGGTGACTTTTTCAATATGAAATCGCTCTGTATCTGCGTTATCATAGAATTCAGACAATGTTAACTCATTCGCTTTATTTTAATTATCAAAAACATTTTTGCCACTTCCGGTTTCAGCGGACATTGAGAACATTCAGTACAAAAATTATGTATTCAAAAATATACACCTATTTTAAAAGATTATTTTGAGTAAATGTAAATTTTGGCAAGTTTTGAATTGATTTTGGCAGTTGGCCAGCTCCGAGGTCACTAGAACAAAAAATTACTGTTTTTGAGACGAATTAGAAAGTTGTCAGCTTATGAGTCCCAAATAGTAATTTATGTATCAAGTGAGTGAAGTGATACTTTTTTTTACGAGTAGGAAATGTTGACACGGCAACGAGTAAAAAAACACTTTACTCACGAGTTTCATATAGTATTTTTTCTACAACTGTCAAAAAAAATAACCAATTCATATTTTTTTGCAAATATGAAATTAATTTGGCATATTTTTATTGATCCATTATTCAAACAAAGTTCGGAGAGTATGCCGGAGAGTGAGTTTCAAACAAATGAAACGAATAATTTCGACTGAGTTAAAATCCCTTTCTCTTCACACTATCCCGCAAAATGGAAAATTTGAAGCGAATATTAAAATAACATATTCATTGAGCTCAATATTATTATTTTTAATGTTGACTTGACTTTCGAATAACTAGTCCATCGAAGTAACTTTTCATTTTCTTAGATTTGTATTCAAAATAAATAAACAATCCCCGTGAAGTAACGAATACCTTTTTCTTTCTTTGAACTATGTCAACGAAATCTCATATTTGCACTATCCACGATTTTCTCCGTTCAATATTCATCACTTTTCATTTCTACTTAAATTAAATTTATAGTTATCAAGAATTCGTTATCTGGATAGATGCCCAATTTCACAAATTTCGTTAATTATTGTTGTCAACTAGTTTCTGACGGCCAAACAGCCATAGCTACCTTGGATTACCTAGTGTAGATTAGGTCCAATAGTTCCTTAGAGGTATATGCTATTATTTTTAATATATTCGCCGCGATAGTTTGGAATTTTGATAATACTTATTTAATAGTAAGAATGCCAAGAATATTATTGGTGAAACATTTGTATATCAGATATTTATAGGTTATAGTTGACAAAGAAAATGAGAACTAGCTTTATGACAGGATTTTGTTATTATTCGGATCTGTCACTGTTGTTGCATGAAACTGTCGTTTGTTACCTAGCAACAACCGTTAAAAAAAGTGCACTTTTTTACGCTTTCCGTTTAGTAATGAAATCGTATGTTGATAGTGCAATATTGTAATACTTTACGCACACAAACCACACAAAAAAGTGGACTTTTTTTGACAGTTGTAGAAGAAGCTAATTTTTTGTACAAGTGAAATTTTGTTTTTCATTGATATGCCTGCGTCAAGTGAATTTTTTCCGTAAAGCGTTCAGAAATTCTAACGATACTTACATAAAAAAATTGAAGAAAAGGCCTATGTAACTATAAATAGTCCAATCAAAAGAGTCATTTAATAATTTGTTTAAAACAATTTAATACAGAAAACTGTTTTTTTTCAGTTTTGAATTTCACATCTTTTTTGTAACCTAGTGTGAATATTGTAACATTGAAATGAAAAAAAACCAGTTGCATCAACAGGAAAAAATATATTTATAGATATTTTGTATCTCGGAAACGGCTCTAATGATTTGGATCAAAATTTTTATTTTGAATAGTTCGAATTTTTGGTGAATGGGTCTTCACAATGTTATATGATTTGATTTGCTAAATTTTTCAGAATTGATTGAATAACAACATTTGAGATAACACGGTGTGTCCCATTTTAATCTCGAAAGTGAAGATCATTTCCGGTAAAACCGGAAGTGGTAAAAACTATGTTCGTCTAAATAAATAAATCTGATTATTTGAATATATATATATATATATATATATATATATTTGAAATATATTCTGAATTCTTCTATTACGACTATGCAGCGTGACTTTCCTTCAATAATTTATATATACTGAACTAACGTGAGTAGAACTTTCGAGAGTATCATTTGTTTCCTGAGAACTCAAACAAAGAAACTGATCTGTTTTCAGAAAAAGAAGGTCCAAATAAAAGAAGACCTTGTGAAAATATCATCACCGACAGAAAGTATTCCAAGAATTCTGAATACTGTCCAAGAAGAGGAGGTTACTTTAACTTCTGGTATATTTTCACGAAGCGGGTCCCTCAGAAGAAAAAAGGCTGTGGAAAGTCCACGTCCCATGTGGAGATACTAAGTTTGGAATGCGTTATTTTTTTGTCCATTTTTTCAAATTATTTATAATCATTCATAAAAAAATGTTTTTTATGACTATTGTTTGCACAATTTCGAAAAACCAGTAATAACTTATTGACGAAGACGAACTGATACTTTTTAATAAAAGTGCGTAAAAAATCAACAGTTCGTAAAAACATCAACTGTGTGTAAAGACAATTTTTACACTCTTTATAAATTTATGGTTTTTCGAAAAATACAGTATTTTTCGTCAAATTTTACTCGGAAGTCATCGTTTGATGATATGACAACAATTCATAACATAAATGATTCACATTAATGATACAATTGCTACAATTCGGCAATATAATAACTGTCGTAGAAAAAACTTTGTATGATACACTTTCGTAAAGAGCTTCTTTCTACTCGCGTGTTTGTTGAACTCAACTGCGCCTTATTTAAAAACACACTTCACGCTCGTACAAAAAGTCCTACTTTAGGAACTTGTATCATAAATAACTATTTGTCCACAATGTGATACAATGTTATTTATTAAAATAACGAACATAACTTTTTATGTCAAAAATATCAAAATAACAAATTTGAATTGGACTCTTAGTATAGTATGTACCTACTACACGACTTGCAAAATGTGTTGCATACGTTTAGGTTTACCTGCGAATAAATTTTGACAGATGAGGAAAATTATCATATATTATAATATATCACATGACCTATAAATTTAATCAATTAAACTATCAAGATATTTTGAGGATAATTTCGCCTGGAAACTAGATGAATGTACAGTAAAACTGACCGACCTAGTTTGAGACGGAATTACGTGCTGCTGCGCACTTGTCGGACAACGGATTATAGTCTGCAATATATCCAGTGATAAAAGGCGCTCAACTCGGCACTCAACATGAGTGTATGCGCAAATTAAAATAATGAAAATGTTTAATGAAATTGGTTTCAATGCAAAAAATATACGGCTAGATTATTTCCTGTAAAACTAAGTTTTAAGCCAACAACAAATAGTTTTATTGATAATAAAGAAATATAAACCACAAAGCAAATACCAATATGGAAAAAAAACTTAACCGGCATCCGAGACCTGAACAAGTACCCATATCAGGACCTAAGTGTATTGACTAATTTCAGGGTTATGTAATAGATATTTACGATATAAGTGTTATAAAGATTCATATTACGATATGAGATGGAACATATAACCCATCGATTATCGTACTATCAATAATGTTAATTATTTACTCAGAATTAGTCAATATTCCTTGAATTAATGATATTAGAATGATGCAACAAGCAAGCGTTGCGCCCATATTGTTGATTTATTTTGCGAACTGTCAACTTTGACACGTTCATTCCAATTTGGTTAAATTTCATAGATTTTTTTTTTGTGTGATTGATGACTTGTTTATTTTATGGAAATTCATGATCACTTTGATGAAACGAAAGAAACACTCTTTTGTCTTATTTCCACTAGATTTTTATTGTTACGACCGGTTTCGGAATTTATCCCATTATCAAGTATAAAAGACAAAAGAGTGTTTCAAGTGAAATTTCATCGACATTAGTTCAGACCATTAGAGAACAGATTCAGATATAGAAATTAAAAAATTCAAACCTTATTACCTGATAAATCCGGGGATATATACTCAAATTTATAATAAATTACTTCTTGTTATCCTTTTCCAATAAATAGACCGACATTTAAAAAAAGAAAGAAATGAATTTTACTTTATGTACCGCACTAGTGCGGTAAAGTATCTCATTACGAAACTCATATCAGTATCGTAATGTTTGATATTACATATTGGTGGTAGGTAAAAAATATATAATAATGGTTAAATAATGCTATTTTTTTTTCGTTACATTTTTAAATTGCTGCTAGAACTCTCTACGATTAAGAAACAACACGAAAACACAAAAACTTGTACTCAAACTGCAAGGCCACTATGAAGATTTCAACATTGCTTCTAAAATACCATATGCAATAATCACATATGTTGCTATTGGGCCAATCCAGCCCTTTCGTCGATCAAAAAAAGGATTTTTAATAATGTGATCCAAAACTTTCAGTTATGAATGTGAAATTTAATAACAAAAAAAAAAAAAGTTGCGAGATTATCTAGAAATTTTCTGATAACCGTGTCCTTTACTGTGTGACTTTACTTCATAATATATAGTCGTTAAACCACATACTTGATTCAAGTTTTCTCAACTCTATAATAAAATTTATTTAATGGTAGATTTATAAACTCAACTAAAATAAGAAATAAATTTACAACAGAAAACAAAGAAAGATCAATGCAAGAAATAAACATTAGGGGTTTATATACTTTCAACTCTAAATAAAATTAAGAATCAGCAACTAATATAATGATCAGATTACTTCTTCTCGAATAAGAATTGAAAATAGAAGTAGACGTGCGCAAAATTGGTGAAATAACATATTATTTTTCATCAAACATACATTTGTTTATATTCTGAGTGAATTGTTCAAATAGATTATTGCAATAACAATATAATGGATTGTGAAGAAATGTTGGCCAGGATGACTCGTCCTATAGATCTGACCATCTTCCTCACAGCTGGCACATTGAAACTAATAGAACATATATAATTCTTAATTTCTTAGTAGACGTTTATGAACACCTTCTTAATTCCAAATTGTTAGTTCTTGGTTTGGTTGAGTTTATAAATCCACCAAGGGACAAAGCTTAATTGTAACGTTCACACATAACCGAAAAATAGACTAAATAGTTTAGTATAAACAATTATAAACTTATTCTTACGGAAAACAAGTGTATAAAAAGCTATCAATAGCACAAAATGTCACACCTGATATGACTCGATCACCGGATTATTTATATAATAGGTTTTATAATACTTATAAGGAATTGTTATAGAGTTAAAGTGTTTTAAAAATTTATATATAATGTATTTTGCACAACTCTTATATCTAAATAAATGTAAATTGATGTTATTGTTTCATTCAGGTTCTGATCCACCAAATAAGCTTCATCAAAAATGCGTGAGTGCAAAAAAAAATATATTTGGAAGTGACACAATAATGTCGGAAATCCAGATATCGTTGTAGGTAAAGAACCTACTTGAAAGATTACCGTACTATTCTAATGTTTTAGACGTTTTTTCTGAAAACAGAACAAACTCGGAAATTGCTTCTCAAAGCACCATAAAATTTCCGTTATTTATTTGTATTTCCACGGAACGAAAGACCAGGCGTAGCTAAAAATTTTTTTACCTACGAGCGTGCGGAAAAGTGGATTTCTCGTTTTGAAATTTATACTTTTCCGTACGATTTTTACTTTTCCGTACGATTTTTACTTTTCCGTACGTTCGTGCAACTGCCGTCGCGTGCGGAAAAGTACTACTTTCCGCACTTGTTAGGTAAATAACTATTACAGCCACAACTCTAAAAGCAACACATTGCGCTGGTATTGTTTGGTCTCGATTTTTTATTTTACACAAGAAGTCTCTCTTATGCATTTTCATTTTTTTAATCAATGAAACATTGCAAGTGGACTGTTTCTGTTATCAAAAACCAATGGTCTGTAAAGTATAGATCTCAGTGATTTAGTTGTATATTACCCCCCCCCCACAGCCCCATGGTAAATAGGTCAGTGCCTAGAGTATTTTCCTACTTGTAGTAACCAGAAGATATGTAAACCTAGGACATTTCTCTCATTTAACATATTTCAATGAAAAATTAAACAAGGAATTCAGTTCAGTTTTTTTAATAAATGGATTCATATATAAAACAAAATCATTGTGAATATAAATTATAATATGATATATTTCAAAAATCAAGCATTAACAACAATTCACTAATTCAAAATATATATTTATAGATAATCTGGAAAATATTTTAGCCTCACACACTTACACATTAATTGAAAACATCAAAACAATACTAATTAAATGAAATGTACAGAGTGTATGCCTTAAGAGTACACTAAATAATTCAAACACAAGAATCTACTCATTTGATTAGGACAAACACCACTTTAGTATTATCTGATAGCAAAATAAATTATTTTTATTAAAATATATTTTTCACCTAGTTTCAAATATTTCATTATTGTCTCATTATTTTTGAAATCCGAAAAACAATCCATTTCAAATCAATACAATAGTGTTTGTTTTCTAATGTAAAAATAATAAATAAATTCTCTGCGAAAAAAAAAATCAAATGGGTGCAAAGATCAAAAATTGAGGTGTATGTTTTCTATATGTTACTGAATTATAATTCACGAAATATCATACAGATTCATATCGAAGTAATTTTACAATTTTCATGGGAATTCTTGCCAAATTTCTCGAATTCAAAAAATATTTGTTTCAATGTACAAAATTCGATTTTCAAACAAAAAACAAACGCCAATAATGATCTGGAACTGTCTACTCAGTTAATGCACCGTTTAAAGTAGGATCAAGAACTGAAAGAGCTGCCCCAATCAAATGGATAGATCCTGTTACCAAAATATCAGTATCATTATTACTTAGGTTCAGAAATTCAACAGCTTTTGAAAAACTAGGCAAAACACAAACAGTTTCCGCTTTTTTAGTAAATGATTCCTCCAGCTGCAGCCATTTCAATCTGTACTCTTCGCATCGTTGCAACTGTTTGTTTTCGGGTAGTTTCAGGTCAACTGTATCTTAAATAAATTAGTATCAAATATGAAAAATAAAGAAAAGGTGACAACTAAAAAAAAGATTATTCAACACATTACCAATCTGTATGTTTCTCGTACACGGTATTAGCAATCTATGAACTCAATTTTTCATCGAGGTTTGCTAGAATTTAATAAGTTTCCAGTAGAAGTCAAGCAGTCTTGTTCGGTGAGAAAATTCAAGGATGCTTTGGTTGAATATTTGAAATCAAAATACTGAATATGAACAGTTTTTAACAGTGTTAGCACTTGAAATGTTTTAAATATACATCAGTCGCATACTTATAGCATATATTTATTTCTTTTCATTTAGTTCTTTATTTTTATATGTATATTTTTATTCATGTATGTATTTACTTATGGTCCCCATTAAACATTTCTGTTTTAGAGGGATTAATCATATTAGGCAATTTACTTGTATATGTATTTAGTTATTTTTTATAAGACTTATAAAATTTCAATTTCAATTTACATTATCTTTTATCTCACCTACTTACTTTAACTTTTATCTTACCTACTTACGGTAACTTTGATCATGCTTGTTGCATTATCATTTATAGACGTTTTATGTTATGTTATGTTTGTTTATGTTTTACTTTTATACTTTTACACTTTAACGGCCAATTGTATATAGAGCAGTCCTTTATTGAATCATGTATATTAGTTATTCTTTAATACTAGTAACTTATCGTTCAGATATCTCTTCAGGTGCATGTTCTCTCTTGGCTTTAATTTTCGCGGAAGGCCGACTGTATGCTATCTATTTGACTTTTTACTTGTTTTATTGTATTCCAGTGCTTTGTCTACGAGAATGAAATATTTCTGGCAATAAAGTGTACTTTGATTGATTGACTGATTGATTGATGGTCTAGTTATTCAATAATAGACATCATTATGTATGTATTCTTTGCACGACATTCTGTTTTGTACAGCTCGTGTTCAAACTTATAAGCTGTGAACTGATCAATAAAAAAATCTATTTGTGATGTAGTAGACTTTTAAGGTTTTCTTCTTTTCTACAAAACAGTTCATCACTGTTTACTTTTCCAACGTGAAGGGACGATGATTGAAGAGCTTATCACCATTACAATAACTTGAGCTTGACAATTTTTTTAACAAAACGCGGTAAATTTTTATTTCAGTATAACATTTAGTCATTTGTAATTACAGATGGGTAACACAATTTTTCATTCACCTGATCTATCGTTGTCACCTCCAACATTTGGCATGAAGATAACAGCATCAAATTCACATTTACTCAATTCCTTGAAGAATGTTTCTGGATCGCGTTCCCCGGTTATATTGAATATGAGACACTTTTTAGCATTGTGCTTGTTAGTGTGTGAAGTGAACCAATCTCTACACACACAAATGCTATCGAAGGTATGGGCACCATCCAGGTAAAACCTAAAACCAGTTTAGTAGAGACAAGCGTAGAAGAATGTCAGCAAATGATACCTCGAGCCTCTAAATTGTTTAATTTCATATCTTCCAGGCCAGCGGGTTTCCTCTATAGATTTCTTCGCTAATTCCAGCGAAAACTTTTTTTTGTTATTATTCGTGTCTGAAAATAAACATTATCATATGTGATATGATGTTATATAATAATAATATTTATTTCTTCGGTTGAAAAGTAGAGTTCTATAATAAGAGAATAAAAGGGCAAACACTAAGAGGGAAACTAACTGAGAGGGAAAACTTTGAACACATATTTTTTTGTGACTTAGTTTGTATATTTAAACATTAAAACAAAGGAAAACCAGTTGTATCTTTCAGAAAAAACTATTAATATAAAAAAGAATGAATGTAAATAACTGCAGATAACCATATAAAAGTCAAAATAATATAAACACACAATTTCTCAATACAAAAGTCAAAAGAATTAACATCGAAATATTCCCTGAATCAAAAGAAAAGGCTTAGAGTAAAAAGTTAAACCAAATATGCTAAAGCTGAAGATCTCAGATTAGTTGATCAGTGAATTATTGAATGGTGTAACTAATCCTTCCAAGTAACATTTTTTTCAGCTAACTTTTGGATACATTATATATCAAAAAAATCGAACCAAATATATTTCAACAAAGACATAATGAATGTTTGTTTTCCCGGAGTTTTTAGTACGAACTTCCAAATGTAGATGTCACCCACACCGTGGTGATCGCGAATATGAATCTCTGTAGCTTAGCTTAGCAATTATTAACAACGTATTTCTGACAGTTTGTCTTCAGTTTAGCACATAATGCACCACAATGATGATTCCATATTAATTTTTTTTGTTTAGACCAATTCCCAGCATATTTACAGTTGCCACTGGACTAATTAATTTTGTACTATTCTCATAAAGTATTACATTCAATTGACCATATTCACCGTCGCCATATTATCATGCGACAATACCAACTTACCCAGGGTTTTCAACTAAAAATAACCAAAATTACTAATTACATACGTCAGTGAAATTTTAAAATTATATTTATTTAGGCAGTAGTTATCAAAAATTGTTTAGTAGAGTAGGAGTGAGTTTATTGTGAAGTTGATTTCATTTTTAGATGAAAACTAAGGGTCTGTGGATAAAAACGTTTCGGAATTTCCAAAAACATCAAAAGAAAATAATATTTTGAAATAAGAAGAGAAATTTACAAAAGGCTGTGTCAAACATTGCTTCTTTTTGTTTACCGCATGTATAAAAAGCAAATATATGAAGTTCCCAATGTTTTACTCAGTTTATAGTGCCAATGTTGTCATTATTGTAGCTCAGGTGAAAGCTGATACCAATAGTGGTATATCTACACATCTGTCCTCGATTTTCTCTTCAGTTACATTTTTCTGAAACACAAAATACGCACATGAAATATGCACCAAATAAAAAATTTTTGATTTTCGCGGTTTTATTGCAGATACATTATATTTTTAAACGTTGGTAACAATGGATAGTTGGTATTGTCGCTGTCGCATGACAATATGGCGACGGTGAATATGGACAATTCCTTTTGATTGCGTCTGTTGGATAATATAGTGTTGCTTTTGGATTTGTCGAGTTTCAAATTGGTTTTTTTAGCCCAAATTATGATTTTATCATATATTATATTCTCAGCAGTTTTTTGGAGTTCATCCATGTTGTCATCAACAATCAAAGTATTCGTATCATCAGCATAACTTGTGACAAATGTCTAGTTTGTTTTGCTTATAAATGAAATCAGATCAGATTGGCAAATAACAAAAAGAACAATCCTGGTAAACTCCCTGCATTGACTAATTCTCACTTTTTCCTCCTAACTATAAGATAAGGTCGTACTAAATCATGTTTTGTTGTATTTTTTTTTTTTGTTGTAAAAATTATTTCCGTCAACCGGCTGCCTCCTTACGAGCAACCCTCAGAAATCCTCGAGAGACTTGTGCGAGCTAGGGAAGACGCAGCCCTCATCTTTTAACGTGTGATACCATGCAGGAGACCAGTAACGGTGCGGTGAATCGAACCCGCATACATTGCATTAGCAAGCGGGCATACTACCTACGCGCCACCAAGCTACCCCTCTTACACCTTATTTATAAAGCTTAGATAATAACAGTTCATGGTCCACACAATCAGAAGCATTCGAGAAGTCTATAAAAAGAACCATAAAATATTTTTTCTTGTCGAGAGCATTAACAACTGGATTTGGTAAAACCGTGCTGTGAGGGTGACAAAGCTGGGAGTAAAGCATATTTTGCTCATCCTATACTACTACACATTTCAAATATTTGTATTTGCTGAAAGACAACACAACTCACCTCTACTGATGAAAGCTTCAGTCAGAGCTAAAGCTAAGCTTGCATTTGTTTTCCGAACATGTGGAGGCATATATGAATTATTCTCCAGGTAACTGTTCTCTTCCACAATTTTAAATGAACACTGAAAAAACAGATCCTCAGTACATCCGGACAAACTCAAAAAATTATATTACGTTACTTTTCGTTCTAAACTTCGATCCCGAAATACTTGTATTACATTCGGCGGCTGTTTAGTAGAGAAAGCCAGACATCCTTCTTTCATTATACCACTTTTATTCCAAGCTATGGATTCCAAAGAATTTCCCAACAATGAAGTATGGTCCATGTCTAAAGGGGTGATACCAACAACCGCAGTATTTCTTTGACAAATTAAACATTTATGTTATCAAACAGCAGACTACACAGAGCAAAAATCACTACAAGTGATCTATAAAAATAAATCAACTATTGATATCTACACTGAACTTGTTAATGGATGTTCTGAAATTTGTCATTAAAAATTTCGTTGAAGTGAATATAGTATAGAAAACTTACACATAATATAAAAAGTTGAGTAACATTGACATCTGTCTCCATTTAAAATGGAAGAACCCTTATACAATAGTAATTTACGACAAGTCCGGAAAATACTGATACGTGTCTATAGACTGGCCGGTAATGACGCATTTTTGCAACGTTTGTTTCAAGTATGCTTTTTTAAAGTTATATATTACGGTTTTTTGAATGTTCTCACCAATCTCTAAGACTGCTCTCATGCAGCGGTCTCACCAATCAAATTTGAATTCGCAAATCTGTGGTTTTTCCGACAGTTTGAACTGAAAAACCCACGAAAATTAAAATGCATACTCTTCTCTCGTGTACAAGGCCCTGAAATTATCATCTGAACATGTAAAAAAATAGAACAATTATTTAATATATATTCAGGTGAATACTGACAAAATTTAGAATCTACACGATGTTTTATAGGTCTGCCGGTAATTACGGTAATTACGTTGTAATTACGCGCGGTCTTGTGGCGCGCGTGCTTTCGCGCTAATTCTCCCTCCAAAACGGTTCATTAGCGGTCTCCGTACGTTTTTAATTTCCACGCTCGGTTGACTGAAGGCACCATTGACTTTGATATAGGCGGTTTCAATAAATTTGCGCTTGAACCAGTGTTCTTCTCTATGAAGAACATTAGCCTCGTCCCAAAGAAATCGATGGAGCTCTGTCCACGGGTGGTCGGCAATAGACCTTTCCAGATTACGTAGAACAGAGATGGAAGATGTGAACCGAGTTAGTCTGAGAGAGAAACTGGTATATTTCATGCGTCACCTGTGGGCAGCTTTAAAAGATGCGCAAACGTTAGTGCGAGAGAGAAAGAGAAAAAGAGAGCACACACCAGAAGCATTTTGCTCTTTGATGTTGGCCATCCTGGTATGTCGTAAATCTGCTGACACCTGATTCTGTCATTAAAATGTCATTTGTCATTTGCCTTAATGACGTGACGTTAACCTCACAGACCACCTACCCCTAGACGGTTCACCACAACACTAACTAATGAAGACTGAAATAAGCGCCACCAGAAGATTGGTATCGGTACTACCGTGACGATGCGGGAAATTCAAATCTTGAATTTAATACACAGACCACATACTTAGATGTTCGTGAGTTTCATAATGTTGTTTACAACCTCAAACAACACTTGATATCACGACTACAAAGTTTTTCAAATATCAAGTGTTGTATGAAGTTTAAACAACATAAGAAACTTTCAAAAAATGTAAAAATTAATTTATAGTATATTAGGTATTCGATATTCTGTGGTAATGGTGAAAAAAAACACTTTCAAGTCAAAAGGTGGTTTATTGTCGAAGATGTACAATCTCATTGGACAAGCTTAAAATAATCAACACATTGTTTGAAAAATTAAAAAATTAAATATGGGTGCAGTACAAAATATATGGGTCCTCATATTAGAGAGTACATATGGTAAGTCATATAGAGCACAAAGTCGGTGCAATTGATCCATGATTACCTGGATGAATAAAACTATGGATATTGCATAGTACATTATGTGGATAAGGTAAAATCATATACCGTGTGACACAGACTCGTTGTTTCTCTAGCTATATTTCTGGAATTTGGAACATTGACTATGCTCACTCAACTTCCGGTTTTTCCGGAAACGATATCAACTTTCGATTTTCAAATGGGTCACCTTGTATACTAATACATGATCGGTTAGGAATAATCATAAGGAATCCAACGATACCAGGTTTGATGGTGTTATCCCCAAAGACTACCGAGATATCCAGAAAAAGTTTCTCTCTCCCACTCATTAAGCTCATAAATGATAAATAGCGATATCTCCGTACTCTTTGGAGATAACACTATCGAACCTGGTATCGATGGATTCCTTATGACCATTCCCAACCAATCGTGTATCAATATACAGATCGTCCCATTTGGAAATTGAACCATGAGTCTGTGTCACACTGTATAGTACAACAATGTTTATAAATGATTCCCAAATATATGTAAAAGAACAGACATAACACAAGATACATATTAGAAGGTAATCACATTGAAAACAATCAAATATTCTTGATGAGTATAGTGAAATTTGCGGCCAGCGAACATTTTGTTGTATTAATAAATATTTCGTCACTGACAAATTAAAACCAAAGATATAACGAAAGCAGAACCACACATATAATTCAATATAAAAGTCACACTACACAAAGAACGGATAAAAACTGCCATTGTCATATAGCAAAAAAAAATAAAAATTTCATCATAAAATGTCTCTAATAACCCTAGTTAGTTATCAACATCTAGTAGAGTGCAAGAAATTTGGAATTTCATTTGATATTTCAACATTAAACAGCTTGGGCAATCACATGTTTAGGTTGTTTGGCATTTTTTTTCTTAATTCTGTTCATACGAATTTTATTTGCTTGTAGTTTGATTTTATTCGAACCTGTATACAATTTTGATTTGCCCTGTATAATTTGGTTCACACGTTTACACCAGTTATGTGCAATCGTTGTGATGGTGAATTTTGATATCAATTTAATTATACTCATTTTATGTTCGTCATTTTCACAAGTTAAGAATTCGAAACTTACGTTGCAATTTATCATACCCTCAATTTCATCAACTAAATATTTAGAATATGATTGTTTATTTAAACAAAGGTTTATTATTTGAAAAATTTCATAAAAAGAACTGAGGAATGATGATGTAGGGTAACATAATCTTCTAGCAACAGATCCACCATATTCTCTTGAAGAAATTAATAAATTTTGGTGTGAATTATAATTTAACGAAAACATACAATTTCTACAAACTGAACAGGTTACTTTTTTTTTTATTTTTTTCAATATATAACCAGCTACATAATTTGTGGCCAATTCTTGTAACTTATGTGAAAAAGTTTTATCATTCGATTCTGCTAATTTAGAATATTCTTCAATATTGCACACAGTGATGGCTTTTGTGCTATCATTTTTGTTAACAAAAAGTTTTCTCATGGAAATGAACATATTATTACATTTATCATCTTCACAATTGAAAGAATTTTTGTAAAATGACAGAGAAGTGTTAAAAAGGAGTATCTTAAAATTTCCTTCAAATTGGTGCGATGTGGGATTGACATTTTGAGCTCCAAAGCTCCTTATTTGACCAAATGCATTCTCTAGTGGATCTTGATTCAACCTTCTAGTAAGTAAATAAGAAAAACCCTCCGATTTCAGAACACCCCAAATCGATTTAATGTTTTTAATCGTGAAAGACCAGTTTTTCAAACTTGGAGGTCTTGCTTGGTCCCTAGGTGACCTTTTTTGAAACCTCATCGTCTCAAGAATGGGCAAAGCTTCTCTATTCCAAAATTCCAGGTGGCCAGATGTGTCTGTTAAACCAGCTCGTAAACATTTTCCACGATCAGGAAGTTTATTTGAACCATTTACGGAATCAAATAAACGGTCAAACAAATACAACAATTCAGCGGTCTCTTGAACATTCTTCCCACATCTTTGTTCTGTATCTGCAAATTACAGGTTTTATGAAATATGATATCAGAATTGGGATAATGAAATGCTAATGCTATTACATATACAGTTAGCCTTACTCTATTTTTATATTTCTATTCAGAAACTAAAATACAGCCACGATAAATATTCATATATAAGTATAGTTCCTAAATTGTAGATAGTGACTCATAGGTTGTACGGTTCATAATTCATATAAAGCAGGTCAAAAAATAAAACAGAAATCAGCTAGGTACTTGGCTTCAAATCAAGTTTTACTTTGCCACTTTCATACATCCTGTCCGCACTTTCAAATCCTGTAAAAACCTAAAATGTACGAGTCACTATCTACAATTTAGGGACCATACTATAGTGCCGTTCTGCCCTTATAAGTATAAACAAGGTATGTTCATGAGATTCAAGAGGAACATACAACGTTCATCCTTAGGAGGCAAGAGTTCATATGTACACTTATTTTTTTTATGAATACTCATACAAGCTTTTACGTTGAATTCACTTACCAAGTTGACTCACTAAACGAAGTGTTGCAGCCAGCCTTTGGCTGAATATCTGGGCAGCATGCTTGACTTTCATCTTTTTCAATTTATTTTCATAAATGTGCTCATCACTGAGGTGTGGTAGAACCCTTAAGCCATCAACTGCTCTGCTATCACTCTCATAAAGTTGTTCTATATGTTTCCATTTCGCTATTTTATTCACACTGCCTTTAATGTAACACAAGTCTTTTTTTATCAAATTATTTCGAAGTCCTTTTAATAAATGTGGAGGGTCAAAAATTGGATATATTTTGAAATTCCCTATTTCGAATGATCCAATTCTATAACTATCTATATTTCCAGATCTCAAGTATTTTTCTTTTGTGTCTTTAATTAAATTATTTATCACACTTGAATTATTTTGATCGCATATTACAGTTATTGGTTTGAGGCCTATGTTTATGAGCTTTTGTATAATAACAGCTAATAACTGTTTTATTTGTAAAGTACTTGCACCACCGTTACTTGAGAAATGATATGATATTGGTGCTTTCCATTGCCTTTTTAATCCTCTAACCATAAAAACTAGGACATGATCCGCTAAAGAACTTCCTCTTATATTTTTTCCCATATCTTCGAATCCATCTATGGAGCCAGAATGTTGATTAAAATGCAGACTAGGCATGATAGCCATTTCGTCAAATAAAATGGCTATATATTTTTCTGAACAATCCATTTCTGCCGTTATTTCTTGTAAGGATTCAAAAACTACATCATTTATTCCTGGTCCTCCAACAATTTCTGCCAGGAGTCTGGTCAGTGTAGATTTACTGGGTAGAATGAATATTTTCGAAAGAACTGAGTAAGACTTGACACTTTGTTTGTAGAGGATCAGAGCCAACAATTTCTCATCAAGTGTAAACCGTCTAAGTTTCTTTGACTTTTTAGATTCTCTCAGCTGACACTGAATGAGAATAGATGCCAAATTGTTTAATTTAGAAAAATTTTCTTCGAGGTGGTGTTTGTTTCTAAATTGTTCAGATTTGAATAATCTACGTCTGAAAGAATTTTTCTTGTTTCTTTCCATTGTATATTTCTTGCGCAGTTGTTTCATTGCTTCGTACATTTTCTTCTTTTTTGGTGTTATTGTATGCCTTTCAATTCCAGTTTGTTTCAGTAACTGATATGGTGGCAATAGGGCATTACCTGTATTACCTAAAAAAATATATATTTGAAATCTAAATATATGTTTTTAATAAAAATATCTTCACTTTTATAACCAATTAAAGATTAAATAATAGAATCACAGTGTTGTAGATTGTTTCATATTTTTAATTTTGTTTTATATTTTATATTATATTCGATGGAGACTCTGTGTTGTAGAAAAAAAGTTGAATTTGTTATGATGTCAATATATATGAAAAAAGTCATTAAATAAGTTTGAAAAAGTAAAATATTGAATTTTGATACAAAAAAAACTACCGAAATATAAGTTTTTTACACACAGTTTATAATGTGAATGTAATATAATAAAATGTAAATACAGGGTGTTAATTAAGTATGTTGACAAACTTCGGGAGATGATTCTTTGAAAGTTTTCAGGACGAGAAGTTCATTACTGTATTAATTAAGTTATATTCATTACCTTTGATACTATCGGCAGGGTTAGTCCATTCTGAAATCCCAATAACTGAATCACCAGGTTCAGACAGTTGAGTATTTGCTTCAGTAGAATATTTGCTTGAAATATTTTGTATGGATTTGGTGGATGTTGATGGAGTGTCACATATATCATTTGAGCCAGTTGAACTTATACCTAAAAAAATCAGGCATTTTATTCATTCAAGTTTCATGAATAAGTTTTGTACTCACCAGGAAGATTTAGTGTTGGAACAGCATTTGCAAATAACTTGTGAGACCAATTAGAAATATATTGTGACTCAAAATGTTGATGACAGAGCCTTTTAGAATCATAAACTTTTTTCTGATTCATTTCTAACAGTTCCAAATTATTGATTGCCTGTATCCATTTGTTGAACCTAACTAAATCTTTACTTGGATCAGGGAATCTATGCCTTATTTCATTAGAGCCATCGCAATGAGGAACGCAACATTTATTGTGGTAAACCATGATGAATGGTGAAAATGAATAATCACTACAGAATTTCACAGTAAACACTTTTAAATCACACTAACAATAACAATTTTCACTATCAGAAACACAGTTCTATAAGTAATATTATTTGTTGAAGTCCATTTATTTATATACATTTTGTTTTGTTGTCAGTACTCTCTTCTTCTTAAATTTAACATGACCATTGATACCACACGCACAGAACTCATAATTATGGGTTCTGTGACCACAAGACGAACGTGTTAGAACCAAGCATAGAACGAAGAACAACTCTACAGATCACAGCGCCCCCAAAAGATTGGTATCGGTACTAAAAAAAAGGTTCATGGTCACTTAACCTGCGTGAATCGTCTAGGGGTAGGTGGTCTGTGGTTAACCTTTGTTAATTTGTTATGAATGTTATGATATGATTTGATTTTGATTTACTTATAAGTGTTTCAATGTTATTGTGCAACGTGTAGTATCGAGCAAGAGGTGTACTAAAGTACTATGTATTGTGGAGATTGGACTAAAGACATTTCACGTTACCAAGCATTCAGTTTTGGAAGTGCGGAGAAGTTTTTGAGTTCAAAATCGTGGACTTGTAGACAGGGTAGTCGTGGCTATAAATTCTTTGCAGAAAGTTATATCCACGATGTGTATGCTCACACAACCGATTTTGTAATAAAAGCGAAGTGCTACAGAAGTCAGAAGAAAAGTGAAAGTCCACATAGACTTCATTTACAGTTCTCCCCTTCAATGGATGCTGTGGAGGAAGCTCATTGCACTTGTGAAGCTGGGTAAGAAAAATATATTTCTAGTTCTAGTACACCAAGTTGTACTTGAGGGAAGCGAGTATCGCTGAAACATTATTTTTTTTTACAGAAAATCGGAATCTTGCAATCATGTGGTTGGCCTAGCATATTTTTTACAACATGTCATATTTAAAGGGTTTAAGGAAATTCCGGAAGATATGTCCTGTACTTCACTTCCAATGGAGTGGAACAAGCCAAGGGGTGCGAAAATAATACCTGAACAACTACCAGGAAGTGTATTTCATGACCCCACCAAAGTAAACCGTGTCAAAGATCCTGTGATTTGCAAAATACGGAATCCAATACGCAATAAGGCGTTAACTGAAATCACTGTAGAAAACGTTGTCACTTTGAAAGAATCACTAACATAAATGCCACCATAGGATTTGCATCAACACTGTCGACTGAAAATATGGCTGAAACGAGAACAATATTGCTGAGAGATGGTATGTACAACTTCTAAAACATAAAATTAATAGTAATTGCATTTTGTTTGTAGGTATACATGTACCAGCATCATCGATGTTAGGCCTTATGGCACGTGCTAAACGTACAGACAGGAGTTGTACAAGGAGCTGCCTATTACGTTGCCTGTGTATGACAAAGACATGGTGGATATTCTCATCAGTTTACCACCAGTCCACAACTCCTGCTTGAAAGTTCTCAGCATGGAAGAAGTTGCTGTTATAGAAAAAAACACAAGGCAACAAAATCTCACTGATCTATGGAGAGAAATGAGGAAATATCGATTCACTGCATCAAAATTTGGATTTGTTATCAAAAGAAAAGTCTTTAACAGTGCTTTCTTCAAACAATTTATCCAGCCTGAAGACATCAGTCATGTGAGACCAGTGGCTCATGGCATAAAAACTGAGCCTGTGGCAATTGAACGGTATTTAGAGAAAAATGCTGGTATGTCGTATTTCAAATGTGGATTTGTAATACATCCATATGCAATTCATTTGGGTGCAAGTCCTGACGGCATCCTCTATGACAGGAGTACTTCAACCTTTGGGATTTTGGAAATTAAATGTCCCTGCAGTAGTAAGGTACAATCTTTGAAAGAATATACCACACTGAAAACTTTTTGCATGGAAGCTGATGAAAATGGTATCTTGCACGTAAAACATAACCACGATTATTATTACCAAGTTCAGGGGCAGATGCTACTATCAGGATTACGCTGGGCAGAATTTGTCCTATATATAGCAAAAACACAGGAAATCGCTCAAGAGAGAATTCAGTTTGATCCACTTTTTTGTGACGAAATGTATCAGAAATTGTGTGATGTTTACCATAAGCATATGGAAGAAACAGTATTGATTCACTGTTCTTAGTCTAAAATATTATTGATATCTGTTGTTTTATATTTGGAAGTTTGTGTCAATGTATTGCTAGTTTTAAGTTATTTTATTAGTTTTTGAAATATGTTACCTAGTCTTAAGTATTGATGTATCGATCATGAGTTCTTATATTTTATTCAGGTTACTTCTTTTACAATAAATTTATATACAGGATGACAGAGGAGTATGTTTCCATAAAATTATTAGTTATGTGTACATATCACAATTTTAGTTATTTTCTAAAAGATTGGTTTATTTGGGAAAAGTCAATTTTTGTCAAAAATAATTTGGTTTTTATACTGATAATTGACTGAATCAGATCTTCTGAAAGTACAAGCAAAAGTTCAGAAAATCTGTCGAAAAGTATTTTATATAATTACTATATTTCCATATTGTTATTGGTCAGTTAAGTAGCCGAAGATCCATTTGAAGATTGGTTCTCCAAAACCACATGCTCTTAGTTTGGTAATGCTTACAATTTCTATTATCGAACGCCTTTGAAAATCATGATAAACATATTTATTTTCTTCTGCATTTATGAACAAGTTAGAGTAAATAATCAATCTCACTTGAATTTTGGTATGAAACAATACTTTAATTTTGTAATTTCAGACTGGTTACAAACAGCTATTTAGTTTTCAATGTTATTCCCGGGAGTAAGATAGTATGGGTATGGCTAGTGTATATATGCACTATTTCCAAAATAAGATTAAAGCAAATCAAATTTATTAATCACTGAAGTCAATACAAAAATTACAGAGTACACAAATTCATACTCGGAACTACAAACAAAACAGTCAGTACCTACATAATACAAAAATATTGTATATGTAAAAAAAGCCATACTTACAGAAGAAAATCTAAGACATATTGGTTGGCATAACAATAGTTACCTTACAAACTTAAACTACATACATACATTAATGAAGAAAGGAACAGAAAAACGACAAAAAAATACAATCCCATTTGCATTAATTAAAGGCAGTAAACATCACAACCCTACTCAACAATTCTCGAGAATCAACAACTTTCAGCATAACTTCCTTAATTTTTGTTTTAAGAAAGAAAAAGTAGAACCAAACAAGTATCTCTCACAAACTTAACCTACATATAGCTTAACTAATAAAATTTAATAAATAATATAATAATAATAACATTATTTTGTTGTTTTAATTTACAGTAGGTACCACTACATCAGTAGCAACATTATTATCAAAATGTGAAATGTCCTTATTTTCTTGTATTAAACCATACCTGAAATTGCATAACAAGACACACACTGTGTAAATTTGTTCCATTGTACCTAAACTGACAATAGGTATTGGTGAAGACAATATTTTGTAAGTTTTCAACCTACCTATGGCACGTTCAACATGTATTCTATCTTTTGCAATATTTCGAATTGTCACAACTTCTTGTGCTGTAAATTGGGTACCACTTATTCTAAATACTGGGATATTGATGTTTACATTGACTGCTTGGAACAAGTCAATCACGTTAAACCCTTTGTCTGCTAGAATGACATCACCTGGTAAAATTTGACCTTTATCAACCTTTTCTTTTAAAATGTTCAAAAACCCACTGGCTTCAATAATCCCCTTATCTGATATTGATCCAGTGAATAAAGGGGAAGCGTAAATTATAGCCCCAGCAGGTTCTATCATTATTAGAGATTTAAGAGTTGTTGCTCCTTTGTAATTTGAATAGCACTGACTTTGTTTTTGGAAAGATGATGGTCTTTGAATGAAGAACTCAGTACAGTCAAGGCTACCAATAATATTTGGGTACTTTGCTTTCATGCTGTCTGAGGCCCTACTTATCAATACATCCCTATTAGGCCATATGTCCAGACAACCTAAACGTAAATACATTAAATTGATCCAACATAAAAATATGTTATCGACACTTGATTTGGATATTGAAAATAAATCCGCTAGTGTTTCTACAGCCATCCCTTTTCGTAATCTTACAAGAGTTAGAAAATATTGATTTTTTGTGGTCAATTTGTTGAGGTGTTGCCTCACTGTTTGTTGGGGTTTTATATGAATGGCAATGTCTTTGACATCACCACCAGGCAATATCCAGTCAAATGAAATCATTAAAAGTTGGTATGTTTGAAAACCAGTATAATAAAGAATTTTTGAGTCACTGCTTGAAAATTTCTCCAAATTGAACACAGGCTTTGACTGTACTGATTCTTGTAATCTTTTGATGTCTTGCTTGAGATATGCAATTTCGTTCTCTAATATGTCTATGGTTTTTGAACATGAGCTATTGCAGGTTTGAGATTCCATGTTGTCAGTACTAGTTTCTTTTCTAAGAATATTTTGGTGTGGGGGTGACATTTGCAAACGTGGGCTAACTATTGATGGTGGTACTGTCAATTCGTCCCCAGCTTTCTCATTCTCTTTTGATATCCAAGTCATGTTCAATGAAACAAGGTTGGCTGCTTCAATTGTTTCATTTGTGAATACCTGAAGATAACAAATAACATGTTAGCAAGAACAATTGTAATTATCATACAATGTATAGCTACCTTTTTTGGTGTAGAAGAAGTGACAGTACTCAGCTTAACTTCAGCATGACTTTTCCCTTTGGATGAATTGCTACATACAGAAGTTAAAGCATCCACCTTAGTATTGATTTCACTTCTATTCCAGCTTCGGTTAGACCATGACATTGACACTTCTGTTAAAGGATCCTATGATAATAATACACTATTAATAAAACATTTCTGCAATGATCGTTTCAAGTAAATACCGTGGTTCTTGAAAGTTTGGTGTTACTGGATATAGTTGCAACTGCTTCCTTCTGTGGAACATGTTCCACTTGCTCATATGTATCAATGGCAGTCTAAAATGAATTTATTCGATTACAATCATATTAACCAGATCAGCCAAAATCTAATATTACCATAGATGACGCAGCGAGCAAATCTTGTGTGTCGCTGCAAGAAGCCTCTATTCTTATACTGTTTGGGATGGCACGTTTCTTCAGCTTTCTGATATTTCCCCCTGGGATGAAATCCTCATTCCTGAAGTGGCGCGAACAAACCTTTGACAGAATTAGTTTCATTGATTAATATGGATGGATGAGTGTAGGCACAGTATTATAATGCTTTTACAAAAAAGCACTATACTGTGGTGTAGACACTTTTACTTACCCGCGGTTTTGCATCCCAGTTCAGAGTTTCAAGTCCAATCGCCATTAACCATTTTTCCCGCATGGTTCCTTCTTTAGGGAAGCAATGAAATGATATGCTACTTCTTTTAGCGCATCGTGACCGGCACTTGGAAACACAACATCCTTGAGGCATTTTTATTTTCAAAGAAAGTATAAAGTATAAACAATAATAAATGTCAACTAAACTCTTCTTTTCGACTGTCATCTGTCAATTGTCAGTGAATCAAGGCGGGGGTATTGACAACCAATAAAATTCATTCTTTGGCCGCAAGTGACGCGCGCAACTTTCACCTGCACAGGTAATTCTGGAAAGGTCTATTCCAGATTTAGATGTTTCCCCCGTTGAATCCACTTTTTGTGTTCAGCTATTCTTACAGATAATGGCCGTTTGGTCTCTCCGATATAGGAATCTCCACATTCACATGGGAACTCGTAAATACAGTTTTTGCTGGATTCTGTTTTGTTCTCTGGTTTCGTCTTGGTGATGAAGCTTCGTAAAGTACCGAGGGGTGCGACGGGTGGTAAAATGTTACGGACAGTTTGTTCACATTTAGAGCATGAAGGTCCATAATACAAACGAAGAATGACAACTTGATCCGAATGAAATGAGCGGACATACACGAAACTACCCGAATGAATACAGACTTAACATGTATAAGGCCCTTGCTTGTAAACAAAGTTATGTTGACTTCAAGACAAGGATGGAGAGGGCATCTCTATGGTCCTTTATTACTCTGAGGTGTCTTTACTCAACCGAGCGTGGAAATTAAAAACGTATGGAGACCGCGATGGACCCTTTTGGAGGGAGAATTAGCGCGAGACCAGTATTGCCGATTAGTGTATAATTATACGATTTTCGTATATTTTGGCTTCAGCGTGTATAATTTTCGAACCCTCAAAATGGTAGTATAATTTGGTATAATTTCTAGAAGAGGTACATTAAAATTCATTATGATGTTGACTGTTAGACGACTGATGATCAATTTCGACTCAAGATGGCAGTGGGGTGTAGTGACCAAGTGTACGAAACTTATTCTCATAGGAGTCGGACGTTCTTCTATCTTAGGCCGGATTTTCATGCATACGATATCCGACGATCCGTTTTGATTGGTTGAGAAAATGTTTTGATTGATTAAGTTGTTGTCACGCCTACCACTTCAACCAATCCGAACATTTTCGTACCATCGGATCGTCGGATGTCGTATGCATGAAAATCCGGCCTTAGTCGTTTTGGAATCGGTTATTCAAAATAACCGAGTACGTTATGACGTTATGACGTCAGCAACAGAACCGCTGTCAAAAACACTGAAATTTTCAAGACCAAATCGAGAACGGCAGGGTGTATAAAACCGTATAATTTGGTTATAACTGGTGTATAATTTGGCAACACTGGCGAGAGCACTGGCAACACTGGCGAGAGCACTCGCAACACTGGCGAGAGCACTGGCAACACTGGCGAGAGCACGGGCGTCACAAGACCGCGTGTAATTACCGGCAGACCTATAAAACATCGTGTAGATTCTAAATTTGTCAGTCAGTATTCAACTGAAGACGATTGCAGATTCAAGCAATTGAAACATATAAATTGAAAGAAGTAGAAATCTGTCAACTATTAAGACGATGGAAGTCCGAAGTACAAGTAATCGAGTTACTACATCGTCTACAACCTTCAAAAAATTATTTAATACTTGAAAACGGATTGAATATGTAGTTTATATGGCACCTTAACATTATATTCATTTGCATATAGTTTTGGCGTGTGGAACCATTCAAAAAACAATTTGAAAGTTCCAAAAAATTCGACCATCTTTGAACAAATATTTTTTAATGTATGCTTTTTCACAGACTCATTTATGATGTTATATGGTTCACGATAATTGAAAAGCATACTTTTCTCTCGTGTAGAACGCCCCAAAATCACCAAATGAACTTGTACGAAAAAGATGTAATTGAAGAACGATTACTTTTATCGTATGTTTTTTCACATGATCATTTTTGGTGTTATATGGATCACGAAAATTAAAAAGGCACACTATTCTCTAGGGGAGAAAGCCAAGAAATTACCAACTGAAGATGTAGAAAATAGATGGTATTCAAGAACGATTATTAACGTATGCTTTTTCACAGGCTCATTTATGGTGTTATATGGATCACGGAAATTAAAAAGCAAACTTGACGTAGTTTTGGTGTTCTGAATAGACACAATTGAGTCTGGATTAAATGATCACACGATGTTCTCGACAAAACAACTGAATATGTATAATTTGGAGAATCGTTTTGGGATGTTTCTTTAAGAACAATATACAATTTCGAATTCATTTCTATAGCGTTGTTAAAACCAAAATTGTGGTGTGTTCCATGCAATGAGAGCTGAAAATGTAGAGAATATGAAATGAATAATGAGTTGAAAGAGAAAAGTTGAAAACTAATGAATAAATTCAATAAAATTAAAGAGTTGAATAAAAACAGAGAAATTGTTAAAAAAAAGTTGATAAGGTGAAAAAAAACATTCTAAATGGTAACAACTCATGAAAAAGTTAAAAGTGTATGAGGTGAAAATCATTGATAAGTTTGGAAATAAGGACAATTGAAAAGTTCAAATGTCAAAGACTGCAAAAGAGGAAAAAATAGTCTCCAATGAAACAATTTAATTGTCATCAACTCCTAATCATTTTTATAACAACTTTATTTTGTTAAATTTTCTCGTGAAGCCAGAAAACAACTTAGTGATAACATCTTTAAATCATTTTTCTCAAATAGAAAAAAGTTTCTTGTTTGAAAATTTAATTTAATTTAGGTGCTGAGTCATTCAAGTAGATATAAGCTTTATTTGAGTGAGAGGAAATTGTCTTTATAAAATCAAAGTTTTGTAACAGGTATCGTAAATAGCTATTTCAAAATTCAAATAACACAAATTATCAAACAGTTGATACTTTTAAATTTAAAGGGAGATCAATCTGAGAAAATTTCAATAGAGAAATATCTGATATAGTTAGTTACCTTATAATATTTGTACAATCATATTCCCCTCCAATACCAACTTCAATGATTGCAACATCAACATCATGTTCTAAAAATACATGAAATGCGACAACAGTCAAAAATCGAAAATATAAGGGCATGTCTGAAGAATCTACCTGTAAAAAGAAAGATCCTATCAAATAACCATTATCCCAAAAATTTTCAATATTCAATGCTATTTCATATAAATAGGTAAGTACCATCATGAACTTTTGCTATTGCTAGGGGAGTAATTGTTTTCGGACAGGTCTTTGTCATAATAAGCCTATGCTGTTGGTTTATTTGGGAGTAAAAAGGGTACTGTGCAGGCTTTGCCTTTGGGTACACTCTAGGAGTCTTTATGAGGGAGTATTATCATTATTAAGTCATTAAACAACCTTCCGGCAAAAAAAAAAACAACCCATACATATGGTAAATAGGTCATTATAAACTATTGTTTCATGTGGGTGCGATACATCAGAACGATAGTATACTCGATAGTATTACCCTCTCTCATACTAATATAAATAGCTGAAATATCTTACTTTCTGTTTGTCCAGCAAAGGATAAATTTTCCAAAAATATTTGGCAAACATGGATTTGGATATTGGTTTTCCATCAATTCTAATTCTTTCACGAACATCCAAGAGATGTGGAGACGAAAAGAATCCGGTTTTGTATCCATGGTTGCGAAGGATACTTTCACAATAGGCACATGTGGTTCCTTTGCCATTAGTTCCTGTAACGTGGATGACTGAAAGTTTATCAAGTTCTTCCAAAGACACACCTGACCTACAAAGTAATGGTAGGAGGAGGAAGGGAGAAAGTATAGTAATAGTATATTCTTCAACGAGCGTAGAATAATAGCTATTACACGCGAGTAGAAGACTATACTTTCTCTACTACTATATGATAGTCAGAATTTTAATGCAATCTAAATACTATTTATGAAAATAATAGTTACTTCATTCATTCATTTTTATTTTAACAATCCTTGTTTTTATTTTTATACCTCATCTTGAATCAAATAATCAACAAATTTTTGGGAGTAATGATTTACCTGTTCAAAAACTTTGTTACTTCTGGTACTTTTGCAGCATTATCAGGTTTGCTAGCCGCATTTTTTATATATTGAGCATTTGTCTGTAAACTATTCAGAGCTTCTATAGCACTCTAAAAAATGTTGATTAGTACTGAAAACTATTCAATAAAAGCATAAATGTACCTGGTAATCTTTTATTTGTTCAGCGTGCATACTTTCTAACGATTTAATTGCGTATGACAAACCTCTTTTAATTAGTGCAAAACGTGGTGGTCTCATATCTAATATAACCTCGAATTACAGGTTTTTATCGTAATCATAAAATAATATCGACGCGAATAGATATTGACTCTCAACTCTCAAGACCTATATTTATAATAGTTTATCTCTACGTTTTCTACGTCCTTGAAATTAATCATTTTATTGTAACTTTTTCAACATTTTGATTTTTTAGTTTATTTGAAATCAAAATTGTTCTTTTGTTTTGTTTTTGTTTTTATTTTGTGACGTAGAACGTAGTGACTCGGTGACTGACGTAGAGCTGTCTAGACTCTAGTTGCGTTGCGTAAGGTGAGTTCCCAATGTATCGTTTTTTCTTTTCGCGTCGCGCGTCACGCGTCATGCATTCTGATTGGCGAATTCCTGATACGATTTACCAATTCCCCAATCTGAATGCGTGAAGATGACGTGACGCGTGACGCAAAAAGCAAAAACGATGCATTGGGAAATCACCCTAAGTTGCGTTTGTTTAGATGCGTTTTATTGGTTTTCCTCGGTGGCTACAGAATGTCAAGTGACAGGTCCGTGTAATTTACACTCGATTTTAGTGATCGTTTTGCAGAATAATTTGACACATTCCTTTGTTTGAACTGCACTCAGCTACACTCGATTCAAAATGTGGTGTATATTACACTACACTACACTACACCTTGGTGCAAACGAATAAACCTTTTGTAATGGGGAAGAACGTGTCGGTTCAGGATATATTAGTACTTTCGTTAACCGTATAGAGGCAAGAAATTTGAGTAGTCCAAACCTAAAGAACGCTCTCCTGAAAGTGATTGCCCAAGTGACTTAATTAGCACGTTAATTCTTTCCCTGAGGTCTTCAATTCATTCACCATACCATTGATCAATTTTGTTGCCTCTGGTTAGTAATTTGGCGGTACGTATATATAATATTCCTGAAAATTCGGTGACCATTTCCTGAAACTTATTTTGTGATTTATCTCTGTCACCAGAGCAAAACCGTACCTTTTCCTTCGTAACTCGGAAACCGCTTGTCATTTGTCAATTGGAATAATTTTATTGAGTTCCAGATTTGAATATTTGGATCAAAAATCTAATATTTATGAGTTTTTTAAAGAAAAAATTATTCTTTTAAAAAATGTATTTTTAATTGTTGACCAAAGACAAGGGACAAGGGGTCCGTATATGTGCAGCCGGTTGCTTGAAAACTCAGAAACTGCTTCTTGCCGATCTGAAATTTTCGGCGATATAGGGACCATACCGTCCATACCCGTATTAACCCATAACATATATGTATTAGGCTGAGTTCCCAATGTATCGTGTTTGCTTTTTGCGTCGCGTGTCACGCATTCTGATTGGCGAACTCCCGACTCGATTCACCAATTCACCAATCAAACTGCATGAAGATGGCATGACGCACGGCGCGAAAAGCAAAAACGATGCATTGGGAACTCACCTTTAACCGAATCACAGTACATGCGGTCCAAAGACAATTCACTCACGCGGTCGTGTTCTGTGGAACGGGCCGCCGAACTCGACTCGTAGGTCGTAGCTGTTGTCGTAGCATGTTCGTAGGCGTTATTTACTTTTACTGGCGTGTTTATAAATGTGAAATCTTTGACAAGTGTAAAATAGAATTTTCCTAGATAACAACTGTTTTAGTAAAAAAAAATTAAAATGATAATAAAATACATTTTGAACTTTTAGCATTTAATGCATCCGAAGTGAAAAATTACTTTTAATAATTTTGATTGAATTTGTGGACTTCAAAAAATGGCGATTTTTGAATCAATTTTTTCTAGAAACAATTACAGAATATGATTATTTTCTCAATGAAGAAATGTGCCATATGCTGTTTATGAACTGCAAATATTAGATGACTAGTGACTAACATGGGTTTTGTTGAATACATTTTAACAAGTTGAGGATGTCCCGAGGATATGGGAAATATCGCCGAGGTGGTGGGTCCCACTCTAGCTTTCATTTTGATAGTTTATTCAAGGAAAATAGCAACAGGCCTTCAGCTGCTCGATCTGCAGCTACTGTAGGAAAATGGGGAATAACATCATTTACGTCCATACGTACTTTAAACGGTTAGTTTAATTGTTGTTTAGTCGAGTTTTTTGTATCCATTCAATTTCAGGTTTATCTCGCTCAGAAAATGATTCTTCGCCATCTGTTACCGATGCAGCTCCAAAACCGAAAAAGTTTTTCAAAAGTCGAAATACTGATCCTCCGGATTTGAGTCCATCATACTCTAAGTCGCCCCCTAGTTACACACCCCCCAAAAAATCTAAGACCACTTATGAGCCCAGTGATAGGATTACAAGAGCCTCATCACCTCGTAAATTTTTCTCGTCCAAAAGTACTACATCAGAGAAGACTGTTCTAAGTTCAAATGTAAATAAGAGTAAGAATACTGAACCTAAGAGTAAGAATAATGAACCCAAGAGTAAGAATAATGAACCCAAGAGTAAGAATACTGAACCCAAGAGTAAAAATACTGAACCCAAGAGTAAAAATACTGAACCTAAGAGTAAGAATACTGAACCTAAAAGTAAGAATAACGAACCTCCAAAACCACCAATAGTATTAAGAATATGTAGAGGAAAATCACAGTTGTTGAATGATTCTGATGAATCTGAAAGTACTCCTACGCCATCTAGCACACCTTCAACTTCGAACACCACATCCCCCAGAGCTCTAAGAGACACTTCTAGGCCGTCGAATTGTAGAATCACAAGATCAGCAAGACGTAGTATGCAACAAGACCCCAGTAGTTCCCCAGCAACCGCAGATACTCCCGGAGAATTTTCATTATTTACTAGCCCAAGAGAGGAAAGTAGCTTATCACCACAATATATTCCCGCTGAGAAATACGAGTTAGAACGGAAAGCAATGTATGATAATTTACTGAGGCCAAATTCTCCCAAAGACGATGATATCACAGAACCAAAATTAGAAATTAGTGAAAAAATTGATTCCACCGAACAATGCCCTAGTGTTTTACCGAAAGAAGAGGTAGAGATGGAAACAAAAGAGGAGGCAAATAGTGAAGAGAAAGAAGTGGAAATGGAAATGGAGATTGAACAAAATCTTTCATTAAATGAAATAATTCCAGAAGATCCAGTACCTGGAGAAGAAGAGGAATTGGAAGAACAAGAAGTGGAAGAAACTGAAATGGAAGAACCAGCCATGCCGAGCCCAAGTCCTCAAGTTGAACCTGAACCTGAACCAGAAACGGAACCTCCTTGTAATCCAACAATAGAAGAAGACTGGTCTACTGATTCGGATTCAAACAGTACAAGCCCGGAATTGGAGGTTAAACAAGTACTACCGGATCCTAGTTATACTGTGAATCAAATATCTGAACATAAAGATGAAATCCTGGATAAAATATTGGAAAAACCTCCCGAACAAGCACCTCCGGTAAAATTAGTCATCTCTAAGAAAAAAGGTAGCATCTTCAAAAGTCGCACTCTTGTTGATGATAGTGTGAGTAAAAAACGAAGGGCGCTTTACAAGCATAAATGGACTGATGATAATAAAGATGAGAGCAAAGAACCAAGTAAGGCTAATGAGGAGGGCAATAATTCAACAAATAAGTCTCCAAATCAGATTGATGACGAATTCGGTTTCAAAGATGATCCTTTGGAAAGAATAACAAATGAAGCTGAAGAAGGAGACGTTACGAGTGTCAAATGCAGTAAATCTGATAAGGGGGTAGGTATTTCAAATATAGCTTTTTTCATTTTTATTTGGATAAAATCAATGAGCGCTTCATAATTACTTACTTAAATTGTGGACACGGTGGTGCTGTAGGTTTTTCTGGGTTTTCCTACAGCTGAAAAGTGAATGCGCCACCAATAGCTGCATTTCCTATTGAAATTTTACAATTTATAATAATTTGTTATATTTTGTTGCACAAGGGTGACACAAAAAAATCTTTATTAAGTGCATTATAAAACCTGAAAGGCTTTGCCACATGGGCATTTCCAGCATCTGGAAATATGCCCTTTTTTTCAAGTGACGTAATGGAGGGCAGTTTGTAAAATAGTCCTAACCATTTGTCCACCCTAAATTTAAAAAAACTGATTTATTATTCAATATTGGAAAAGTGATTTCAATATGTGTAAATTCAAACACTCCCTATCTGTGACATCAGTGTCTTGTAATATGATTGGCTGAAGTTTGGGATGGCTCCAACATGGCTGAAAGTGATCAATCAGAACCAATCTCGCACTGATATCACACGGCTTACCACCTCTCCCTCTTTTTTCTGCGTCTGATTGAATTTGTTAGTTCAGATAAATTCATGAAATAAAAAATCAAAAACTAGAGAGAAGTTATGTGAGATACTGAAACATGTAAAACAACCCTTTTGGACAATAATTTAGCATAAATAAGTTAATAGTCAAAATAAACTGAAATTAATATTTATCAAAATTTAAAATGGGAAGATTGGAATTATTCCAAATTAGCCTGAGCATTTGTACAGATAAAATTATGATAAAAATGTTTAGAAAAGTCAGCTCATGGTTAAATAACAACTTGGATATCAAATTACAAAAGAAATTACCCACAATAAGCTTCCTTGTACTTATAATCAGTTAACAATAAAATTGTTAGAAAACACCTTAGATTATGCTGTCAAAATATTTTTTTTAGGCTCTTGTATAGACCCAGATCAGGCAAAAAGAGCATTAACTTAACAATTTTCAACTGATTGGTTGATGTGGTAGATTATCATGAAGAACGAAAAATAAAACTGCCTATGTTTTTTTTAACTCTTTATATTTGTAAAACTTATGTTACTGCAGGTTCGTCATATAGATATTTTCAAATTGTATTTTAAACTGATAACCAGTAAACCAGTATTGGTATATTCGGTTACCAGTTCGAAATATAGTTTGAAAATACCCATATAGGACGAAGGTGTTACAAAAAAACAGGAAGTTTTATTTCAAACTTTTCATAGTTACGTTCAGTTTTTTTTTTTTTCATTTAAGTAAATCTAAGAAACCACAATTCTAACTATTTCTATAATCTGCAAGAAACTCATTCGGTAGTCTAATACGGGGTGATACAAAAGATATTCACCAACCCGAGTTTTTTTATTTGAATAGTTAAAAATTAATTCACAGGAGGTATATAATCAATGATAGTACTTTCTTTGAACCTAACGATATTTTTTATCAACAAATAATAATATAGCTGTCCTCTACACTCCACAAGTGTTTATGAGGGAGTATTATTATTATTATCATTATATGTATCTCTATACAATCTTATTTGCCTTTTGATATTCAACCGTGTCTCAAAAATTGGTATTTGTTTTTCAATTGGCTGTTCATTCAAATTTTGTTGAATAACATCTAGTTGGCTCTTAGCATGCTTTGATATCCAAAAATTATTAGTATTTCCAATAGTTTATAGAATATTTGACGTAAAGATTGAAAAAAAAATTGAGAGAATTATATAAATAATAGTAAAAAAAGTTAATAAATAATTGAGGTAGAGCTTTGGTTAAGAGCTCAATTTGTTCATTGAATAATGAAGGACCAAAAAGACTTGGGTGTTCTTGTGGTATCTTCAATAGTTTATAAGTAATTTCAATAATAATGAAAAAGAGAAAATATAAAAAATTAAGAAAAATTGTTCCATCACAAATATACACATTGTTGTTTTTAGTAATTTTTAAGTATTTAAAAAAATATATATATATAGCGCCAAAATTAATTTGTTCATAACAAATTATTTGATGAAAAGTGCGTTTTTTACAATTGAAAGTATTTAAGATACGATTTTTTCCTAAAAATCATTATTTTCACCAAGGATCAGATTCCCAAAGAATTTTATTTAAAACTAATTAACAATTCATTCGTTTATAAGGAATTTTCCTGCTCTTTAAGGATCTTTTTTCAAATTTTGGATATTTCAAAGGGTTTTTGAAATAATTGCAAAAATACAAACCCTCCTTTTTTTTACTTAATTGTACAACTTTTGCAATTTTTGTGGCCCCAATTTTCCAGTTTAACATTTTTTCTAGATGCCATTTCAAATCGAGTGAGACCAAATTCATAATTTACGGTGGTCTAGTCAGATTTTTGATGAAATGACACTTGTGAACCAGACTATTTTATTTAACAAAAACATCCGAAAATACTCATAATTTCGAGAAAACTAATGTAGGAACATATATATATTAAGCAACGAATACCAATTTGTGACGGTGGAATAGAGAATTTTGATAAAAATAAAGCTAGAGAAATATGTATATTTATTCTCGAAACAGTGTGCTTAATACATAAAACTAAATCAAAAGAGCCGAATAATATACCCTATTATACTACCCGTCAACACAATTATATTAGTATGCCATACCAACATCATCCTTGATAAAAAATTGCCTTATATTTGAGAGTAGGAAGATTTTTAACGTGTTAAAAACGTGTTATTAGTTGTGTTTGTATTGTGTATATGTATATATTTGTATTAATGTGTAAACATATTTATTAATTATTATTAATAATTGTTTAATTGTTTGTCTTTTTTACAAATATTTGTCTCTCTCAGACAATAAAGTATATTTTGTTGATTGATTGATTGAAAGTGACATTTGAAAAAAAGAAGTTATGTTCAAAAGCGTTATCATTGATTACGTACTGTGAATTTTTTATTTTCAAAAAACAAAACTACAGGCTGCTGCATGTCTTCTGTGTCACCCTGTATACTATTTGGGGAATTAGCAATATCAGCTCAAATATAACACATGCATAATTAATTCATCAAAGAGAGCGAGGAATGCATAGTTTAATAATGAAGAAATTTCAGGGCAATATGCTGCATCTACTGGATGGAACATAATGTCCCTTGAATTGTTATTATTTTGAGAGCGTCAGAGAAGTCCCACAGAGATTTGGACCTAAAGAGAGAGAAAAAAATCCCTCAGTATCCAAATCAGATAAGTCTCTATAACCAATTAACCTAGACCGAGAAACAAACTCTAGAAGCTCAAGTGGTTTCTATTCGAATAAACTATTGTTTATTAGTGTATTTAATGTTTCGATACTTTTTAGTACTATACTGTTGTAAGGAATGTCAAAAAAGCTCATCAAATCCAAGAAATTGGAGAATTTCAAGAATTCAATGACGATGTTGAATACATTCTTGATGCTTTGCAAAGTAGTAATCCTATCAGCACCAGGTGTTTGTCCGCAATAACACTAGCTTCCAAGTGCATGGTACCAGCATTCAGGATGCACGTTAGAGCTCATGGTACAGTGGCCAAATTTTTCAAAGCTCTTCATGATGCCACTAAAGATCAGGTATGTATCGTTTATAGCGTTGTAGCACTTTGATCGGTCTATTTAATTATGTCTCCTGAAGACAGGATATTGCATTTTTCATATTATATTGACAGTTTTGAATGTCATGCAGCATAGTCACATTTTATTTATTGCTGACGTTCTAATACGTATAAAAATCCCAAGGAATCCAACAGCAACATTAACCCTTTGCGGTCCTTTGCCAACGTTCTGTCCGATGTCAGGTATCACATTCTGGTCCTTGTCAGGTCAGCCTCGACACTGACTTTGGTCGAAGTCGCTACTTTTCTGTTTCTGGTTTGGCCGTGTTTTTGTTCTCTCGTTCGTATTCTCCCCACAACAGGACTTACCTCAAGGATCGCCTCTTTCCCCCCTCCTTTATAATCTCTACTGTGCAGACATTTATAATCACCACTTTCCCGACCCAGATCATTTCTCCCACCTGGGTTATATGCTTCAATTTGCGGACGACACAGTGTTGGTTTCTCACGACAAATCCGTCGAGGGAGCAATGGACAACCTACAACGACTCACCGACTCTACATGCCATTGGTTCAATAAATGGAGATTGAAGCCAAACCCTACCAAATCTCACTTGATGATATTCAATCATCATCTCACTCAAACATCTCCTACGATTACTATGCAGCAACAACTACTCAGGCCAACGAGAACAACCAAATACTTGGGTATCACGATGGATATCAAACTCAATTTCAACACGCATCTCCAAGAAAAGAAGAAGAACATGATATCCAGAGCCAAGCACTTCAGAGGACTCACATACCAAAATAAGGGTATCAATATGAAAACAGCCAGTAGCATTTACAAACTAATCTGTAGACCGATGATAGAGTATGGACACATCGTCTTCCTCAACTGCAAAGCAACAGCCAAGAAGAAGATGCAAGTTGCTGAAACTTCAGCACTTAGGACGATCACAAGAATCCGTCACCCTAATAATCCCCTACACAATCCTCCGAATAACCTCCTATATGAGCTAACAGATGTAATGCCTATTGAAGAACGCCTGGATTATCTCTTCCATAGATTCTGCTCGAAGGCCAAAAATGTCCAACTTGTGGAGAAATTTGCAATGAGAAGAGACCCTGAAGTACAACCCTTACATCGACACCCCCGCGCGACCACCCTTGAGAAAATACAACACGAACATTAAATTCTTTTTTTTTTTTTTTATATCACCTACACCAAAGTATATCTGTATAACCTTCTATAATGTTATATATGAATGATTTGTAACAATAGGCAGAAGGACTTCGGTCAATAGCCTGTTGGATTGAATTTGTTTCAGTTCAATAAAGTTCCTTATTATTATTGTTGTTCTCTGCATCTTTTGGATACGCTGCCTTTCATTTCGTAGGTTAGGTTAGGTTATGACAATATAATTGGACCGCAAAGGGTTATTCGAACATCTTCAATAAATAATAAAAATTATGTGATTGGTTCACTAGTAAAAACTTGTACCTGAATGAATAAAAGACAAATATATGTATGATGTATTTCACTATAATTAATGAAACAAGTTTGCTAAGCGAAGATTAGTAAGGTTCTTCGGTATAAATGTTTATCTGCAGCTACAGGTCTTCCAATGCAACGTTATCTCTGACTATTGTATGGACACTAGACCAATCCTCAAACTCCCATGGAAGAAGAACGGTGGTCGATCTTTGCTACACAGTTAGAGTAGAGCTTCTTTGGAAGACCTATTCATTGCAAACACCAACTTTCTATGAAAAAATTACATTTCATCAAGTCTAAAACTGGAACCATTCAATAAACTCTGTCTATAAAGTAACCCCCCCTGTTAGCCTTTAAACAGGTGAAACTTTTTCAATTTGTTTTCTATAAACTGATCTTTGACCATAACAAAAAATATTTTTCTCTATACAGCAAGAAAACAAGTAGTGACTATAAAGGGAACTAAAAGGAATGTGTCAAATTAATATTCAGGCATTTTTATTTTTTGGTTCCTTTTTTTATTTTTTGGGTCAATTTTAGATGCGAAAAAAAAATTCACTTAGAATTGCACAAGTGGTTTGTATTTTATCGGGTATTTTATCGAGCAACTGTTTCCTAGCAATTCGACGAGAATAACTGTCAACTATTAAAAACACGACACCGAAGGTGCAGTGTTTTTAGGTTGACAGTTATTCGAGTCAAATTGCTAAAGGAAACAGTTTAAAATTTGAACACAAGTTTATCCGATATCAATACAAACAATTCGGCAGGACAATTTAATGAATAAGAAATTCAGAAACATATCAATGTCAAACTATCGATAACACAAGCCGATAGACAGATACATTTTTTTATTGGGTAAAAAATTTAAATTTGAAAAATAAATGGAAAATACACACACATACGTATGTATACGTATACGTATTTTATATTGTAAGTGTCCTGACTTCATTCATGACTTTTATATTAATATTTTTTTATTTTATTTATTATTTTTACAAGTTTCTGCTACATACCTACAGCTTGACAAATCTAGCTATGAATGTGAAAACGCTACGCCTATCGATGCGCGTTAGGAGCAGGGATCAGTACAGTCCATTAAACAAGTAAATTAGTTACAACTGGTGTATCTGTCCGAATCATTTCTCATTCTAAATCTGCGCATTTCTTTCGTTTTTGGAACATCATATAGTTACCATTGATTCTCATCTTATGACAGTGACTTTTAGATTTATCAATATCTACATTTTGGAGCAGCAACGGAAATTACAATTTTTTTTTCTCCCTTAAAGTGTTGACTACTAGTGTCTTATGTATCTTATGTTCGATGCAGTGAAATACTTCTCATTTTCAGAGTTTAGGCCTGTGCACAGCTACAGTTATGTTTGTTCTGAGTCAAGATAGGCTTAATATGGATCTTGACAGAGATTGTTTGGAGCTGATGTTGAATCTTCTGGAATCAGATGTAAGCTATCAACAAGCACTGGACATATGTGGTCTCAGTTCAGCACAGCTTGAGAAAAACAAACAAAAAGTCAGGGAATTATGTGAGGAAATACAAAGTCAAGGTCATGCCATGCACCTCAATTTGGAGTCCATAACTGTAAGTGAAGGTTTGATTAAAATTTTTCAAAAACAGGTCGCATTTCAGAAACATCGTATTAACACACTTTTTTTCAGGTTGGACAACTTGCCATGGAAACCCTACTGAGTCTGACTTCTAAGAGGGCAGGTGAATGGTTCAAAGAAGAACTGAGAGAACTCGGTGGTTTAGAACATATCATGAAAACCATTCACGAGTGTTGTCGACAAGTTTCTGATTATGTAGTCACTTGGACGGACATTCTCCTCGATAAACTGAGAAAAGTTGACAGGTGTTTGAGGGTCTTGGAAAATGTGAGTTCACTGGAGATATTTTCATTGAACTTTTATAATAAGTATATTTCATTGGATTTTTAGGTCACTCATAATAATGAAGAAAACCAAAACTATATTCTTAAATATAATGAAGGTGCCATATTGGACACTTTGGTAAATCTCTATAAACTTTGTGACGGTGAAATTCCGCTCTACCCTATAACTGATATCACTGACAAAACCTCCACAGGCACTATAATAAGAGAAGCTCTTTTGGTCACTTTGAAGGTTCTTATAAATCTCACACATCATTTCAATAAGCAATGTAAGTGATTTTCTTCATTATTTTTATATTCATTTTCAATTGTTTATTCAAAATCTCATAATCCGTAAGTAAAATGGAATTAGTGAAAAATATATTGTAATTTCATTTATATGTAGAATCAGGGAAACTCTTTCTTTTAATCTCATAAGGGAAAGCTCTATTTTTTTATAATGATAGATAGATAGATACATAAACTTTATCCAACACATGACAGTTATGACTGTCATTATTAATGTCATTTTTAGAATTTCGAAATCTTCATCGAAGTCATGGCCTTCCTCCAAAATATGATTGGCATATGATGAGTGTGTTTTATTCTTTTCATAACTCATACGGTGTTCACGTATGCGGCTTTTAAATGTTCTACCTGTCTGGCCTATATATACTTTGGTGCAAGATCCACAATTCAATTTATTTATGTGATAGTTCTTTACTAAAATATTGAATAGATAAATACCAAAAATGTTTTTAAAAAAACTCATTAATATCAGTATTATAAAACTTGATAAAGGTTGTGGTGGTTAGAATAAATAGATGAAATTTTTTTCAGCTATTGGAAGTCAGTTGATTGGTTTAAGGCCAGGAATAATAGAGACAAGTCTTCACTTGTTACTGCAAGTACCAAACTACATACCTGAACAGAAGAAGTTTGAGTTAGGAGTACTGGTGAGTGTTTTGAACTCTTTGCTCGATAGTTGCAACTAACTTCTTATAAAAGACGAAGATATCAAATAAGCACATCATAGGCGAGGGATCTAAAGTATTCTGACCTACTCTAGTATCCAAGCACAAGTATCTGTCAGACGTATTGTCAGATATCGTCAATATGAGCCTTCAGTAACATGCTTTTATTAGCTTCACTTGTATTTATCTATCTCTGTTCGAATGATTTGAAATTTGGGATGTGTTCATAACACCGGTGATAATGCATTATGACAATTTTGGCGTAGAAAAAAAATTAAATGGTGGCTCCAATATGGCGTACGGGATTTGTGATTATGGTCCGATTTCATTCAAAATTTAGTCAAGATCCATAATCAAGATGAGGTTGAAAGTTTGAGGACAAGATATGTCATTTACAATGAAAATTTCACACCTCACTTTTTTAGCTGATAGTCGCGAGGTGTCAGGTTCAAACCCAAATGGGAGCAAAAATATTTTTCTCTAAAAGTGTATTTTTTGATAAACTACAATAAAAAGATTTCACTATTTCAAAATAAAAGGAATGCATGGAAAATAACCAAAACCTTAACAAGCTTACTGGAGACAAAACATTGATAGATTTCAGTGGGAATGGAGACAAATTTATATTTTTTACTTTATCGCGGACTTTCGCTACTTATGGAATATTTCAAGAAACGGTAAGATATAAAAACGCATCCAGAGTTGATTGAATTGATTAGAAAACATTTTTGCCATAAAATATTGTCAACATGCATGGCGTTTTGAAATAAAATGTCTGTTTCAAAGTATGTTCAGATTCTATATGTGGTGAGTACTCAATTTATGTACTGAATATAAATTAGTTACCTACTTTGTTCATCTTTCTGGATTGTCGGCACAAAAACGGAACATGATAAAATTATTAAAATATAAGGAAAATGAAGAAATGCATCAATAATATAAGAAAATTGCACAACATTTTTTTTATTACACCACAACTATTGACTTTCAAATGGTTTTTACATTTTTTTTTATTTGAAAAATTACACAATTTTAGTAGTGTTATTTTTTCAATAAAACTTGATATTCCACTTCGAGTATGATGGGACTGTATAGCATACAAAAGTATAATAAAATTCTTCAAAATTCAATTATCAATCACAATCACCATGTCCTTGAAATATTGACAGTGTTGATACGAGAAAGAGGACGCCATCTCTGGAGTCGATTACAAAAGTAGACCACTAATTCATTTGTTTTGTCTTCAAAAAATTCTAAACAAAATATAATCAGTCAGTACACCAGGGTTTTTAGACATCTTAGACCAATTATATGGTTCCCTATTTTGTTTATTCAAATCTTTGTCAATGTTAAACGTTATTTATTATTGTTACATATTATTGTAACTGAATACCCAATAATTATTTTCAGGTTCTGATGTTGCTAATCAACCTTATTCAAGACCAAGAAACCAATAAAAAACTTCTAATAGATGCTAAAGCACCGTCTAAACTAGAAAGCATATATTCTCGTGAGTAAATTTTCACTGATTTTTGTTCGAAAATATGAATAGGATATTGATAACATCTGTTGTGGAATCATCTGCGGCTGAAAGACAAACTTTAGTCGCTATTTTCCATCGTTCAAGATAACCTCTTGGGAGGTATTCATGTTGAAAAGGGGAACATTAAATTTTCATGGAGAATGTTCCCTTTTCAACATAAATGTTTACTGTTTTATGACTTTTAAATGTTCGAAATCTAGAGTTCAATGCTTGACAATTTTAGGAGAGGAGAGTGCGGTAGAAGCCTTAATCACGCAATTCTACCATTGGGAGGATTGTGCTAAGGTAGCAGAGAGCAAAACGAATGCTATCCTCGATGGTGAGAAGGATGGTGAAGATAAGCCAACTCCCAAATCTAATGAGGAATTTATTGAAGAGACTGTTGCAAAATGTGAGTAGTAAATGTGGCAATTTGAGATTATATTTCATTGAAATAAAATTAATTTACCCAAAAATTTACATTTTTGAACATGAAAAAATATTTGTAAATTATTTGAGGCATTGGGGTTTATTGTCAACAATTTATGTATTCAGGCCATATATTTTACATCACTCACAAAAAAAATGTTCAAAACGTTGCGGTGGTGTTCAGGGTCTACTTCAGAAAGAAATTGTTTTTAAACAGTTTTATTTAGCCTGACCTGTTTGTTATTTTTTGGGTCAAATTTAGTGATTGTAATTTTATTTTCTTCCTGTTGACCGATAGATCAGGAATTTGGTAAACACCTGACGTTCTGATGACAATACAATTAGGTGTATTTACTTTCATTGTAAATCCAAGATGACCGCCGCTACAAAATGGCGGATTACATATTTTTTTCAACCCCCTCAATATGGGTATCAAATGAAAGGTCTTCACTATAGTCTAGGTCCTAAATTGTAGATAGTGACTCATCGTACATTTTCAGGTTTTTACGGGGTTTGAAAGTGCGGGTGGTGCGAGAAAGTGGCAAAGTAAAAACTAAGTACCCAGCTGATTTCTGTTCCATTTCTTCCCTGCTTCATATGATTTATGAACTGTACAACCTATGAGTCACTATCTACAATTTTGGAACTAGACTATTGTAAAATACATTACAGTATGAAAAAAAATCCCCAGCCAAATGAAGGATAATTTTGTATAATTATAATAAGCAATGCAACTGAGTCTTCTTGGAAGAACTTTGCACAAATATCTGTCAGATGTAATTCAATGTCCGTCGTAGTATTAGCCAGGGTAGTAGTTGTTTTCTGTCAGATTTTTGCCTTATATTTTCCACATGGTAGCAATATTTGGAGAAAAGGGTACTTCGGCATTGTCAATTTTACTAAGTAAGTATTTCATTTATTTGATATTCTCCGGCAAAAACAGTCAATACATTGAAACAAAGAAATTTTGTTTTAATGAGGCACTAAATGAACTAAATAGAATGAGAAATGTCTGTAACTGAATGAAAAACTAAAAACTTGAAAATAAAATAATGAAAAAAAATAAGTTGAAAGGTTTTATTGTGTTATTATGTTACCCCTTGATAAGGGAATACAGAAATATAGCAAACTCCCTGGTCATGAGAATCTACCACTCTTCTTTTACTTAGTAGGCCTTTATAAACAGTTATGTTGTTTTTTTACTGTTAATGTTTTTTTTCATTATATGGTTGTGTTCTACATTATTGTGTATATTTATTCAAAACACTTATTATTCTTTTTAGTATTACAAAAGGCTGGTACCCATATGGAATTCACATTCCTGGCATCGTATATTGTAATGTTGATAGGGTTTCTCATAATGGAAAATCCGGAAAGGCAAGTTTTCGTACGACAATTTTTGAGGGGCGGCAACTTTGGTGATATGGTCGACCCACTCATGAAATTCTTTAATTTTATGAACTTAACTGCATCGGTAAGTTTTCAGTCAATCGAAACTGAGGTATTTTATTGTAAAATTGCTGATGAATCGATTTTTTATTTTTCAGACTGAAGCCTCTAGCGTCTGTGCTATTAAAGCCACAGAAAAAGTAATCAAATTCTTGGAAGAGTGTGATAAGCCCCCTCAGGCCGAGTCTGCTGATAAACCTGCTGCCTTTTACGAAAATATGGGAATGGATTTAAGCTATAGATTGACACCGTAAACAAAGATTTTATTTCATATTTCACTTGGAATGAATTAATTTAAGAAAACCATAGTCACAATTAAAAGGTAGGTCTGTTAGTTTCACTAGATTATAAAGAAAGAGAGGATATATGCCTATATTTTAATTTTTATGATTGTTAGTATCATTTGGGATGTTTTTCGTTCGAATTGCCGTGCTATTGACAATGTATGGATCATCTCAAGTAATTGTTTTCTGTCAGATATCTTGAGAACGAATCTACAAACATAACTAGATCTCCCATTGGAGATTGTTTTTGTTGGAAATTTGTACTCTATTAATTTGGTCTTCTGGATCTTATTTTTCTCATTTTGATTCCATTCAAATGAATTTTATTACCAGTGAGACACACAAGATGTATTAAGAGTAATTTATAGTGGATATAGAGTTTTATATATTTTTGAAGAACCAATTGACTGATTTTTTAAATTCTGGTTATTGGCATGACGTATTCTATCCATCTGAAATAAGTCAAACTAAAAATATGCTGTATAGTCAGAAGTTACAAAAATAGACACAGTTTCATTAACTTGTTCATAATAAATTGAAGTTACCTAAAGTAAATTGATAATCTTAAACTACAAAATGTGGTGATCTTAAACTACAAAATGGTGATGGTCTCTCCCATTTATACATCTGTCCAGGTGAGAGGGAACACCACCACTTTATTTTTAAAAGTTTAGCATTGCAGTTTATCAAGTATCCATAAATTCAATTCTAAGTCATATTTATCTATAATTTTCTTTACTTGCCTTGAAACTTTTTGTAGATATTAACAGTAGTTTTCAATTACCTGTGCGGCTGAAAGTTGTATGTCATTTCTGGATGAGAATTCATATTGGTTAAAATTTTCTGATGACAATCATTGACTTTATATAAAAAATAATTCTCCCCACTGCAAAATTAAATCCGGGGTACACATGCGGCACAAGGTACGATAACAATCTCACCAAAACAAAAAGATTATTTTCAAACATATGTCAGAAATAAGAGAATCGTTAATATCTCAGAGCGCCAAGTGTCTTTGGAACTCACCCTCTCTCTTTCTCTCTCTCATTAAATCCGTCGATAAATTGCACATGAAATATACTTGTTTCTCTCTTACTGGCTCTGTCCATATCCTTTATCTATCTTGTACGTAAACTACACCTTTTCCAGTAGTAATTCAGAAAGCGTCAATTGTAGAGTTTAGCATTAGGTCACCACCCCTGTCGGGAAATATTCGAATCTGTCGAGCCAGTGCTAGGACGTGCTAGTCAGCTGTTTTTTGTTTTTGTACAACTTAACCTGCAAATATGACAGTCATTATTTACTTCCATATTTTAATAACACTTCAATCTAACACTTGAGGGATACGAAAAACCACTCGAGGGGATTACAATAATTAGTCAAACACGATAAAATTGAACGAATCTACACATAAACAAATGTAAACAAACAAAGTCGCCATTTTCCTAGCGATAGTAGCGACACCATCGGTCATTTTACTCTCCTATTGAATTTCAGAATGGTTACTTATAATTTGGAAAGTATCAATTGTATTTCAGAATAGTGAGTTGATTTTCAGAAAGCGAAGATGTAAAAAGTTTTTTAGATGAATTATCTCAAAAATAGTTCGAGATAGGTATAGAAAGTACTAGACAAAAATTATTAGGAAGTGAGATGCATTTCCAATATTCCAATATTGAAAAACATACACAGCATTCTATTTAAAATAACATACTTGATGCTAGTTTTTATGAGCAGCAACACAGAACGTTTAAAAATATTTTAGGTAGATAGAACACAAGGACCAACCACAAACCTTATGGTAAATGACTTTCCGCGAAATAAGTTGATTTTTTTATATGATTAGCTTCTCAACTTCCTAAATAAAAGTCTCCAGAAGCACAATGCAAAATAACGAACAGTCTATAAAAGACTGGTAATTGCAAATTTAGAGTTCATAAAAATTTTAATAACTTTTTGCGTAATTTTTTCTCAAAAACTGTCCTGATATTTTTTGTTGGGCTCACGGAGATTTCTCAGAAGTACCTATAATTTCAAAAATTCAGCAAATTTTACCAAAACCTATTTGGTTTATGCCTGGTCCTTAAAGTCAATGAACAAAATTTCAAAATAATTTTCCCTTGGTTTTTCAAAAATACATATTACAAAATTGTTAGCCAAACACAATTCTATAATTCAAGTGCGCAATTTTTTTCAAAAAACCAACTAACTTCCGGCTATTAGAAAGACCATCAATATTTTTTAAAGTAATTTGTAGTAGGGATATTTTATTTTCGTGGTATGTGGAATGATACAGTTGTTATTAAAATATTTAAAAAAATGTAAATTATTTTTGTGATTATAAAAATTATACAATCATAGAAAAAGTATTGTATTGTCACTTGTGGCATTTGTTTCAGATACTTACTCGAGGTTTCAAACATTACAGATGTAGACTTTGGTGGGTAAAAGAAAATTTCTCTTATTCTGGTTGAATTGTTATTTATTCAAGCTTTTTGATGGTCCTGTGCACAGAGCAATTCTCAGATAGTACATATTTTTTTCTTTGAGTTTTTTATAATATGATTATTCATATTCTTGTCTGTGGATTTATCCCAAAATTTCATGAACTCGAATGTATTGCTTATTTACCTCCTTTGATATTTTCCAAAAATTACTTTCGTATACTTTCTTGTTAATAACTTTTGATCTGTGCATAAATTCTTCCATTACATTTTTATGAATCAATTTAGAAAAACCTTTCAATTTTTTAAATTGTGTGTGACTGATGTATTTTAGGATTGTATAGATTTGTATATAAGCGTATTTAGATTTATAGCTGGGTCTTTCAGTGGTTCATTTCAACTCAAAAGTTTGTTTTATATACCAATAATGAATAAGATTTATATCTTCAATGGTTCTTGAGATATTTGAGGCAGAGAGTTAATTGAGATACACTTTATATCATTCAGTATGGTGTTTGTGAGACAGGTGTTTTGTTTTTATGTCATTAATTCCTGTACATAATTTTATATTTAGTTTTATTGTAATGTTTTCTTATTTATTTTAAATAAACTTATCGAATTGTTCCAAGGATTGTTTAAAGATGTAAATATATATAACTACAATTTTTTAATAATATGAGATTTCATTTCATATATAGTTTTTTGTCCCTTCTTGTTTATCCAATTTTCAGGGCATGATAGAAATGTTACAGATAGATGGAATATAGTCACCCCCTGATGTTTTGATCCAACAAAATATAACCCACCATCTCCAATATCAATTTTTATTTTGTGAACAGCGTATCTGTACCTAAAATGTACATTTTTTAAGTTATATACAGGGGTAATATACAAGGGGTAAGTACTAGTAATATTCCAAATGAGGAAAAACGACCAGAAAGTCTTGATATATATTCAAATTGTACTTATTATCACAGCCATTTTTCAATTACATTACTTTCTATTTTATTTCAATGCATGCAGGGTCTACGACAGGGGGGGGGGCGCAACTAGGGCAATTGCCCAAGTGCCCGGCTCGGGCAAAAACAAATTGAAAAAATGGTAAAAAAAGGCAAAAAATTACATTTTGTTTCAACATTTAACTTCGACATAAAAAGGGATGAAATCAAATGTTTATCGTAGCGTGCGTGGCGCGCCAATTCCCAAGGGATAGAATAAGCGGGCGGCAGGCAGGTGATGTGAGTTACATTGCTGCAAATAAGGGTGAATTCCCAATGCATCGTTTTTGCTTTTCGCGTCACGCATTCTGATTGGTGTATTGGTTAATCGTGTCAGAAATTTGCCAATCAGAATGCGCGACGCGAAAAGCAAAAACGATGCGTTGGGAACTCACCCTTAGACTCTAATTTACCAGCAGCAACGGTAGTGGTGCCGGGCCCGGGCCCATAACCTTGTTGCTGTGCCATCCCATACATCCCGCCCTCATCATCACAATCACCACACCACCGCCAGTAATAATAATGATAATAATAATATTCATTTTTCTTTTTGATGAAATACGATTTGTATAGGAATGGTCATCAACGGCTAATTTTCAACATTACAATAGATCAACGATAAATAGCATAATATTGGTATAGTTTCAAATTGGAGATTTTAATAAAATATACAACAATAAAATAGAACATTAAAAGCCTTCACTTTTGAGCCTTTTCAGCTCAGCCGTGGCTCACACGGTCAAATAGTTTGGTCAAACTGCCTTGAAGTGACGTCATTTGTAGTGGTTTCAAGTTGTGTGAAACGAATCAAATCAAAAATCAAAGCAGTTTGATCTCAGAGTAATAAAAGACCATAGAGATCTATGATCTCCATCCTTGTCTTGAAGTAACATAAGTGCTAGGATTCGCACGTTAAAAGGTAGGACCTCGTTAATCCTTGGCTCGCACAAGTTTCGACTTTTGAGGGCTGCCGTTCCTAAGGGGACGACAGCTGGTGAACGAAAAAAACAATTTTAACAATTTCAACAATCTTTAACAAAAAGAAACTTTGTTTACAAGCGAGGGCCTTATACATGTTAAGTCCGTATTCATTCGGGTAGTTTCGTGTATGCCCGCTCATTTCATTCGGATCAAGTTGACATTCTTCGTTTGTATTATGGTCCTTCTTACTCTAAATGTAAACAAACTGTCCACCACTCGTCACCCTCCTCGCCAACAAATTGTATAGAAAAGGATAGTTCATGTTCACCGGTATTTGTAGGGCATCTCTACGTGTTTTATTACTCTGAGAGTTTGATCAAACAATTTGATAGTGAGTTCCCAATGTATCGTTTTTGCTTTTCATGCACTTCCCGCATTTTGATTGGAGAATTGGCGACGCAACATTCACGCCAGGTGGCGCTAAAAATTTAGCCGCGAAACAATATAATGGTGATCAGCTGCTAAATTCCATGAGACCATAGTGTTTAATTTCAGATTCATTCAAATTTGAATGAAGTACTGGAGATGTTTTTATCTACAATGACATTGTCATATATGACATAACTCCTTTGTTTTTTAATGGAAAATAATGAAAAGAAAATTTGTTTTTGGTACTATTGATAGTACATTCAGTATTGCGGCACTGAGCAAATACGCTTAGTAATGGATTTTTTGACTTCTGTCACCACTTCAAATTGACTTATTTTGAAACTATGAACACTACAGAATATCACTGAACTCAATTTATTACCCAAAAATTAATTAATGAGAAAACAATTGAAATAGATACACTACCGCTTATGGCAAGAAACAAACACACGATCTACTTTTTATCAGTTCAACCAAATAATTATAAATGTCGCCCCATTTGCGCAGACTGCGAATATCAAATAAGTAAAAAGATGTGAAATGCTTCGCCGCTGTCCCGAAGCGAGAAAAGTTTTTTTCATATCTTGTATTATTTAGTTAGACTAACCTTTCAGCACCTTTTTTTTTTTTTAAATATATACAATTATTTGCGAGCACCACGGAGTGGGCGACATCTACATTTCGAAATGCGAACATGAAACTCCGGGAAAACAAACATTCTGCTATAAGATCTCATGTTGATAAATTGTTGATTATTTCTTTGTTGAACTATATTTGGTTCGATTTTTTTATATAATGCAGAAAGCATATCTTTAATGTGACGACTGAATTAAAAAAAATTGTTCAGAAACTATCTAAAACATGTGAAATTAGATTCAAAATCGGGAAACCAATTAGTTATACGTATGAGAAAGATAATGTTTGTTTATAAATGGTGTAAATATATCCCACTATTTTCTAGATACAAAATAGTGTGACATTGATAAAAGGTCAAAGAGGTCATTCCGTCTCAAAAAATTACAGAAATTAGTTCATCGAAACTTTTTCCACTTAAATACTGAAATGTGTCGTCTAAATGAATCTTTACAACCGGCATTTCTAAAGAAGATCTCAAAAGTTGGAAGATAGGAGTGAAAGACTACTGAAAGTTCAATAATTCAAAAAATTTCAACAAAGATAGATGACATATATGCTTTGTTTTCCTGGAGTTTCGAAGCGCCACATGGTGCTAGTGGTGATCGCGAATATACGAACGAAGAAACAGAAGAACGAGGAAGATATAAAGGGCTACAAAATAATGAAAATCAGACAAAGTAGTAGTAGCCCCTGAAGTGACCTGGCTAAATGCACCAAAAGGGAGCAATAGCCAAAAAAATTACGAAGAAGAAGAAGTAAAAAGATAATGAGCTGGCCAACTGCCTCTTAGAAAAAGGCTAATTTTAATAATAAGAAGAAGAATCATAGGACATTTCATCAAGAATCAACAAATTTAATTAACAACATCAAGGCAATTAGTTGGTTTTATTATTTATACAAACAGTAATATAATATAATATTTATAATATTTACTGTTTCGTCTGAAAGAAGGAAATCCAGCGATATTATGAATAGAAAAACTACTAGCATAGAACTGCTAGAAATGGATAATACATTTAATAAAAATTTACCTTTAGATGGGTTTAGAACTGATTCAAAGTCTAATTTGTTGAATAAACAAGAAACTGTAAGTCATTGAAGCTGTGAAGTAGAAACTGTTTTATGTATATATTTTTAGACAAGTTGGGGCAAAACCTCTCCAAGTAAAAGCTACTGTTCTTCTAGCTCAACTTCTACAGAAAATGTAGTATCTACGCTGGAGCGAAAGAAGGTTGTGTTTATATTTTCGTTGTGATGGGTAACCATTGACTATATTTTTAGGTGCCCAATGAATCTGGAGTATCCAGTTGTCCTGATGACCCTCCTGTATTGCCTGGAGAAAAAGTTGCTGGTCAAGCAAGAGATGTAACTTATTTATGTCCATATCACGGTCCAGCAAGAGGAATTTTAACAGTTACTAACTACAAGTTATGTTTCAGATCAGGAGATAAAGATACTCCTAATGTTGTTGAAGTGCCTTTGGGAGTGGTATGGCTTTGAGTATATTTTTGAAATGCATTCCAACATTTTTGTCAGGTTTCTAGAATTGAAAAAGTTGGTGGTGCTTCATCCAGAGGAGAAAATGCTTATGGAATCGAAGTTTTTTGTAAAGATATGAGAAACCTGAGATTTGCACATAAACAGGAAAACCATTCAAGGAGGAATGTTTTTGAGAAGCTCCAAACATTTGCTTTTCCTCTGTCACACCAAAAGAAATTGTTTGCATTTGAATATTCAGAGGCATTTCCAGAAAATGGATGGGCTGTCTATGAACCAATTGCTGAATTAAAAAGAATGGTAAAGACTGAGTATCTCGCAACGAGACTACTGTTATATAATTATCTTCATAATTCTTCAAATTACCTTCAACCTCAGAGTAATAAAAGACATAGAGATTGAAGTGAACATGAACTATCCTTATCTATACAATTTGTGGTCGAGGGGGGTGACGGGTGGTGAAACATTATGGACATTTTGTTTACTTTTAGAATAAATAGGACCATAATACAAACGAAGAATGACGACTTTATGCGAATGAAATGAGCAAGCATATATGAAACTAACCCATTGAATACGGACTTAACATGTATAAGGCACTTGGCTGTAAACAGGGCAAGGCTTGTTTGAAATTGGTTCTGAAATTTCATGATTTTGAATAAATAATAGAATCATAATTTGCATCAATAATAATTTTGATGGGATGCTAAAATCAATTAGGGTCCCTAGCAACACGTTGAAGTAGTATTTACTTTTTTAAAATATTGGTATACATTCTACTGGGATAAAAATTGTAAGTTTTTTTTGAAAATGTATAGCTTTACTGAAAACAAAAACTAATTAACATACGCTGGCAAGCCCTTTGGTAGCTTAAAAATAAAAAAGTTATTTCAAAATTTTGAGTCTTTGATACAGTTATACAATGATTGTTATATAGTGGTGACACATAGTGGTAAATTATGGACTGGGATGTGCATTTCCTTGATGGATTAATGGGGGCACCACAAGGAACAATTTACGGTCCTAATTTGTATCAACTCTAAATCACCTATAAATTTGGAACTGAAAAGAACAATTTTTTTTATAAAACAGAAAAAAATTTCATTTTGTTTACGCTGTCAATAAAAACTCGTACACATCATGAACGTTCTCATTAGCTTTTTCCTGAATTTGGCCACTTTTTGAAAAATTGTTTGTTCTCTGATGTTTATGCTTCTTCTGTAACCTCATATTCGGATGATCTCAACCGGTTAATTTTTGAAAAGTTGTTTTCAAGTTGTTTATTTTTTAATAATGTGTAATTTTCAAGGGTGTTTTAATGAGATTCGACCAAGGCCTCTAGATTCCATCGTCACATCTGGTACATCATCCTAAGCGATGTCATTATAATTGATTTAGACTGTATTATCCTTCCACTAGATCTATAAATTCAAGAAATTTAAGCTACCCAAAACACCAAAAATACGTCACTTTCACCCGACGCGCGTTTCACTAACAAAGTAAGCTTATAGCTCTTGAGAATGCTTTGTTAGCGAAATGTGCGTCGAGTGAAAGTGACGTAGTTTTGGTGTTTTGAGTAGCTTAAATTACTTGAATTGTATTTACACCAAAGGTTCCAAACATCCATTTTCGACTAGGTCTATAAGTTTTCTTGAGATTTACGAAAAAAATTCAAATATGATTGTTATATCCATATTATTCTAGATACTGGGGTAAAAATCAAATGAAATCAATTCATATATTACTTACGGTGATCTTATTTCTTGTGCACTGAATATTTATTGTAAATTTAATTCCATTGAAATCATAATCTTCAACCATTTTTGAGAGTACTGTTTTTATGAATTTTAGGGTGTTAATAATGACATGTGGAAAATTTCTAAAATTAATGAATTTTATGAGATATGCGATAGTTACCCTGCTGTTTGGGCAGTTCCTGCACAAGTGACCGATGATGACATCAAATCAGTAGCCAATTTCAGAAGTAGAGGAAGAATACCTGTTCTGAGTTGGATCCATCCAGAATCTCAGGGAACCATCACAAGATGTTCACAACCACTTGTTGGGGTAAATAAAATTATTCTTATCCTTATTTTAATTTCTAAAACAACCAAAATGCATTTCCCTACATTAAATATGTAGCATCAGAAAAAAAATTTCTGGCAGATCACAAATACAGAATATTCACCAATATTCATTGTCCCCTTTTCCCAAACCATATTTCAATTACTAATTTGTGAGAAATGAGCAGATAAACCATTTTTTTTAGGTAGGTGGAAAAAGAAGCAAAGAGGATGAACGTTACATTCAGCTGATAATGGACGCTAATGCTCAATCGCATAAGTTATTCATAATGGATGCCAGACCCAGTGCAAATGCAATTGCAAATAAAGCTAAAGGGGGAGGGTAAGCACCTTTCATGATTTCATGATTAAGATTTTTTTATGAAAATAATGTTCATATCTCTATTGATGTAGCATTAACAAAACAAAGTGGTAGTAGTGAATCATATAAAAAAGTTATAGGACAAAAACCCCTGAACAACTGTAATTCAGTATTTATCGGGGAAAAGTTACTATCGGCTCCCCTCATATATTGGGTGGTTTACTTAGAACGGGCATTTGAAGTTTCTTTATCTTGCGGTTAGGTCAGAAATCTGATATCAATTTTGTCAAAAATGAAGTCACATGTATACAATCCAATTCTCATATCACCTAATCAAGGGTAAACAACTTTTGGAAAGTTGAACAATACATAATCATAGTTAATGACCTATACCAATTAATTTCAAAGGGTTTTCAATTTTTTTAAGGTACGAGTCTGAAGATGCTTATCAAAATGCAGAATTAGTTTTCCTAGACATCCACAATATACATGTAATGAGGGAATCTCTAAGGAAGTTGAAAGAACTATGTTATCCGAACATAGATGAAATAAAATGGCTTTCTGGTGTAGAGTCTACTTATTGGTTGAAACATATCAAATGTATTTTAGCTGGGGCGGTTAGAATAGTTGATAAAGTAAGTAATAGGTTTTATGAAAAATTGTAACCACTGTTTATTAAAAATTAATTTGTTTCAACAACTCAACACTATTTGAAACTCGTTCAACATTCACTTAGATGTTTAATTTTTAGGTGGAAAGTCATAAAACTTCAGTTTTAGTCCACTGTTCGGATGGTTGGGACAGAACGGCTCAACTCACAGCTCTCTCTATGTTGATGTTGGACCCGTATTATCGAACGATCAAGGGATTTGAAGTACTCGTCGAGAAAGAATGGATTTCATTTGGACATAAATTCCAACAGGTATTTGAATTTCTACATAAATGTTGCCTGCTTTTCCTCCTGTTCGCATTCAGCGTTCTAAATCTCACTATTTGCGGAATATACGATTTCTGTAATAGTTTACAAATTTTGTTGATAACAAATATAAAAACTTCATCAAGGCATTCCTTACATATTTAACTGACAAAATAATCATGAAGGAGTAATTCTCTAGCTCCTAGATATAATTATGATACCCCAATATAATAATAACTTTCTCAATGCCAAAAACTATGGAAATATAATGAAAACAAAACAAGAGTACCTAGAGCCGATATTACAAACCTCTCAAATCTAAATATCCTGGCAAATTGGGAATAACTGGAAAAAGTAAGTATGGTAACATACAACCCACCTACATATGTTCCAAAGACTGTGCAAACTTGTTAAATAAATTTCTTATAAATAAAACACATTTAATAGATCAAAAATTTCCATCTACTAGTGAATTTTACTTTGTATAACGCCAACTCAATCTTTTGAAAACTGGTTATTTTAAGCGTATTACTCGATATTCTGAATGAAACGATGAAGTTGTGTCTTTTCTATTTAAAAAAATATTTCATCATATTGTTGAACCATTCTGCAATATAGTCTACAACTCACTCGAAACTGGATTTTTTTCCTCTATGCTAAAATTTGCCATAATAAAACCTTGTCTCAAAAAATGTGATGAGATTTTTTTGCAAATTATCATCGTTAATATACAATGCTTTTGAGAATCTTTGCGATCTCCCTACTTCATTAACTACATGAATGGAGGGGATGACCCAGAACCGGCCTAAATCGCCTACTACTCTTTCGTTTAGCCGCAAATGTCAACTCTTGGTGCTTATCAGTTATATGAAAAGTTCCATGTTCTGTATCATTTGATAATTCAAATGCCTGATATCATGTGTCAATTGTAATACATACATTTTCATTTGATTTTTAATTTTACTCGCACCAAAAATTTTATTCTTATTACATTCATTTTCACTACATTGAAATGCAATGTGTCAATGGAATGTATGAATTCAGCTGAAACATCTTATTGGTCAAATTCGAATTATCACGAACATATTTTAGTCTTCTCATTGAAAAGGTGAATTTGAATTTTCTATATTTCCATTTCTGAAGACAGAAAATAAATAAGGGGTACCTCAGAGGTCCACTGCATATTTTTTTCCATATATTGATTGATTGATATGATATTTTGACATATTGATAATCTGAGTAGTTCCCAGAAGATGTAGAAAGAGTTCTGAGAGAAGTCAAGCTTCTGGTGTGATACTGAGATGTAATAGGTTGGCCTGTTTTCTGAATAATTCAGACCTAACCTGTAAATCAACAAGGTTTTATATGTTTCATCCTATCAAAGAGTAGGTTTCATCAGACAAGTAGTTGAAATTATAACATGTGGCCAGTTCATTAAATGTGGTAGACTAGTTTGTTTTACTCTATTATAACTAGGTATATTTGAAGCATATTACATACAACTAGGAAGAAAACATTCCTCTATTAAAAGGATGGAATATATATTCAGAGTATGAAAATAACAAAAAACGTTCAAGTGAGCGATATAATTTTGGACGACCTCGTGATTCAATTGTTCCATTATATGACCAACAGTTTATTGAAAGAAATTATTTTTCTAGAGAATTGGCCATGGTGATGTTCATCATTCAGATGCAGACCGATCTCCTGTTTTTCTACAATTCATCGATTGCGTTTGGCAAATAACGCAACAGTTTCCGAATGCATTTGAGTTTAATGACTATTTTTTGATAACCATATTGGATCATCTGTACTCCTGCCGATTCGGGACATTTTTATATAACAGTGAGAGGGAACGTGTTCAAGAGAGTACGTAAATCGACAATATGTAAGAAACAAAGTAATCTAACGTGAACATTGTTTGCAGAGCTGAAGGATTTAACAGTGTCTCTATGGTCATATACAAATAGCAACTTGGACTTGTACAGGAATCCCTTGTTTTGGGCAAACACTCTGCAACAAAGAGTTCTAGTACCGATCGCCAGTATTCGCCACATAAAATTATGGAAAGCTTATTATTGTAGGTGGAATCCCAGTATGAGAACCCAGGTGATTTTTTTTTAGCTTTGAAAATATAATATATTGAAAAATTAGCCGTGTGCCAACCACTTGATATAAGTTGTTTTGATTTGAAGAAACTTTTCTGTTTACTTGCTTTTTAGGATCCCGTGTACCAACGAATTAGGGAGCTGTTGAAGTTGAAAGAACAGTTGCAACATACTGCAGAAGAATGTAGAAAAGAACAACAACAAAGAATGCAGAGGAGTAATGTGTCGCCCACATGATCAGTAGTCGTCGAAACCTATGTATAATTCCCCTTTCCCGTTTTTAAGTATTTTTATAGCTTTATTTTCGTTATAATGTGAACCTTCATTTTGTTTTTTTTTTTATAATAACCCACTGAAAAGTGAAAAAAATATTATTGGTTGTTTTCAATCTTTTGAAGTTAGTAGAATAAATGAAATCATGGAGCTAAAGTGGTTCGGAATCCACTTTTTCGTTAGCTGTAGGTCCTGGATCTCCCTGGCTCTTACAAGCTCTGCTTCTCAGGGATTTTCTCCGAAAACCTGTGAGATTCATAAAAACAGAATAAAATTTGAATGTGCTTCATTTTTGGAAAGAATACATATAGAGAAATTAAACTTTCACGACCGGTAATCTCTGAACTATCGGATGTTTTCGGGTTTGTTGGTCTCGAAGTAATTCTTCCTGACGTTTCCTTTACATCTGCGGTAGACTTTCTCAAAGGCGGTGCGGTAACAGACGAAACGTTCGAATCGTTCCTTTAAGCCTAACGGAACATCAGCCACCGATAGTTCTTTACTTATAGTAAATGATTTCATATTTTGTTCAAATGAGACAATCTTTGTTGTCTTGAAGTGTTTAATGAAATTTTTCAAACCTTAATATAAACCAAATTTACTTTCTTGGTGAATCAAATTCACCAAAAATGTTCTACTGCAAACTTGCTGAATCTACTATGAGGCAGTTTTAAACCAACCGTAGAGAAATGATTGATACTGATATATGACGAGACTTATTTTTGAAAATGATGTATATTACATACATAGCTCATTGGATTATTCGCCAAATGGATTCATCTTGAAAATCCTGATTTGAGAATTACATAAAATACATTTTTATTGTGTAAACATGTCTAAATGTAATAAAATATATTTACCATAGAAAACCATCAGAAATTTGTATCACCGCCCTGTTGAAATAAAACAATTAGGGGTCAATTAAATTAATATTTATGTTTGATACATTTAATACAATAGCTTTTAGGCTAGTAGTAGGGCTATACAACTACGTCGGCAAACGGCGGGAGTAAAAAGTGCGTCCATCCGCCTCGCCATCGAGGGGCTGAGTGCGTTGATGAGGAACGCCCCTGCGAGAGACGGGGTGCGTGAGAGCTTCGACGTCTGAGATATTTCGATTTTTACTTCCGCCATAGTTGTGCGCATACCGTCATAACTGTATAGAATTGGGTAACTGGAACTGGACCCGCCTCTTGCAAGGACGTTCTTAGCCGACGTCTTCTGGCCGTACCACCACCCCCCAACTCCGAGAACTCGATGGCGATTACTCCCGCCGTTTGTCGCCGTAGTCGTATAGCCCTACTACTTGGGCTTAAAAAAATAACAAATTAATACAGAGAAAACTAATAACATGAGCTTCAATAGAAAATATCGAATACATTTCATAACTAATCTTAAAACTTGTACATGTGACAGTTATCTCCTCTTCCTGGAAACGTTTTGTCCTCGATGCAGTATGAACAGGAGCTTGGAAATATCGTAACAATTCATTGGTTATTATGGCAGTTTTTTATATGAGTTACGAGACTACCGCTCTGAGAAAAGTACTTTCCACAAAACTGACAGGGGTACGGTTTCTGCCCGGTATGTGTCAAAATATGGCTCTTTAGAGTTTTGGAGTCAAAAAATTTCTTCGGGCAAATCATACATTCGAATTTCCTGTTATTGTTGTGGGATTTCATGTGATCCTGAAAAAGTCCAAAACAAATATTAGGTATATGAGTAATGAAATTTACATTTGATATCACAAAAGAACACTGAACTTTGATACGTATGAATACCACTATTCGACAGAGAAAAATTGCTTCTTTGGCAGATACTGTGGCAGACACTATTGCAACTGTTTCTTGTAGTTGAATAGTCAAAGCTAGAATATACTCTGTCAGGGTACTATGTGCATAATATTTCACGGATTTGCCAATCATCAGTGCAGACCCAGTCAGGACGGAGAATTTTTCACTTGTGGAATTGGGCATACTTAGCGAAAGGCCGTAATCTTATCAAAACATGAGGATAAAATTCAATTGCAGTGAAATCAACTCCTATTGATAGTAAGTGTAGATTTTGAGCAAGTTCATTTATTTTAAAAACTGTAGTGTTGGGTGCTAAATTTATTCCTCCCTCTTCACCTGTCAATTTATATTAGCATATTCCTGATGCTACATCGCCTAATGACACTGGGTTTAAATTATAAATTGTAATGAAAACTCCCCGGAAAAATCTATTCATCAAGCTTTCATCTTCCATAATTTCTTTCAACTGAATTATAACAAAAAGTACCAATATCAACAACCAGACGTATTTTTTCAATAATAATATAATAACAATGATACTCCCTCATAAGAGTGTACCCAAAGGCATAGCCTGTGCGGGTAGAGGACTGCTATTATTATTATTTGCCGTGGCGCTCCGGGCGACTTATTGATTTATGGTGGCGTATTCACTCTTCAGCTGCAGAAACCTACAGCACCACTTCGGGTGGCCGGCGTGCACTCCAAGCTAGCACTAGATGATATGAGCATCTAAACAACTCACCTTTCCCCTAAAGTATAGGAAATTTGCAAAAGACTGCATTATTACTAATATTTTTCGTTTGGTTCAAAGTTGATTTTGTTTAAAAAATGACGTAAGCAAGCATTCTTTTGTGAATCAAATCATGAAGTTACCAGGCTATAAATTTCAGAATTAGGTTTTTGTTCACTCACTCTCAAGTGGCTTGCAGCCACATATTTTTTGGAACATATATTACACGAGTAGGGCCTTTCTCCAGTGTGGTATCTCACGTGAGTATCCCTTGTTTCCTTTCTTCGAAAAGATCTTCCGCACTGCCAACAGGGGTATGGTTTCTCTCCAGTATGAATCAACTGGTGTTTTTTCATTTGAGTACTAGCTGAAAAAAGAGTCATCAGAAGTTATAGGCTACAGAAAAGATAATGAGACCTTTCCAGGTTACAGAACAGAGATAAAAGATATGAACTGAGCCAGTATGAGAGAGAAGGGAGTATATAGACCATAGTCACGTCACATGCCAGCTGTAACACAGCCCTTGGGAAAACAAAGTGTATTTGACTATACTTTCAATGTAAAACTGTCATATTTTGAACCAATAGTATTTGAAAATGTCACATGTTTGCGAAATTGTGAACTGCATTTCTGGTATCCGGAAAAATATAAATCTCTCTCAAAAAAGAGACCCGAGCTGTGGAATCGGGCAACTGAAGAATGGTAGGTTTGACCTCTGAGAGACTAAAATGGGTAAAAATATGTTCAAAAAATTCTGTAGGAGATATAATAAGAATAGTCTAGGAGGTAGGTACAATAAATACAAACTAAGTATAGTGAAAACTGATTCAACATTGATAAAATAACAGAAAAAATATGTATATAATAATAATAATAATAAAGTGCCTTTATTAAGAAAAAAACAATTAATGAGTAACATATAGGGTGGCGATATTCGCATTACACTCTCTTCCATATCACAAATTAAACTTGCCTACCTAAAAGTTAAGGAAATGAAAACTTTTTTCATGTATAAAAAAACATTATTGAAAGAAATGGTAAATGTGGAATTTTAAATGCAAAGTCCTAGGTCGAAAATCACTATCAGGTAAAATATGGTAAAGATCAAATACGGCTGATAAACATAAGTGATCTTCGTGTATTATTCTCTATTGAAAACTTTATTATAACTACTTAAAATTTTAAGACAGCTTGCTTATTATTGGATGTTTCTGTAAATATTTCAAAGCAATTGATGATAATTGTTTATATTATCACATTTTTTCCTACGTTTCCATCTCTGCACACTTTGCATTTCATTAAAACTGGGAATTGGGATATAACATGTCAGCTGTCAAATGTCAACGATTGTCACCGGTGAATTTGACCAATAAGATTCATTCTTCGCCCACACGTGACGCGCGCAACTTTCACCTGCACATGTAATTCTAGAAAGGTCACTCAAATAAACATCTAGGAATACGTATAAAAAAAATGTGTGGTATAGAGAAAATATTTAAAAAATTATCATTTAAATAGTAAAACTTTCACTCACTGGTAAAAGACATTTGGCAAAAATTACAGCTGTAGGGCTTGATACCAGTATGAATTCGCATATGAATGTACAGATTCGTATTTGTGGAGAAATTCTTTCCACAAACACTGCATGTATGAGATTTTTGACCTGAAAAAAAAATGTTACGTATTATTAATATCATAGTCTACATTTTTATCTTCAAAGAGATATTATCTAAAAATTGGGTCTACGGGCCCTATCTAAAAATTGGGTCTACGGGCCCAGTTTTTTAAGTCTAGATGCATTTTGACAGCCTGATTGAGCTAGTGGTATAAAACAGTGTCCTCCAAAAACTTGGAACCAAATGGGAAACTTTTTTTTTATATATTCGTGATAAAAGTTGGTGCTCATAATGAAACTCATAATGGGTTATCAAAAAGTTATGTTAGGTTTTTGGTTTCTGAAAAGAAATTTTTTTTTAAGACATCAAGAATAAATTTTTTCAAAATACATAAAAAACTCATAGTGAATATTTCATTGCCATCTCATGAACCATTAAGATTCGGATTTTTATGAATGTGCTACAAGATTCAGATATAGAGCACCAACATTGATAAAAATAATCATAAAAAAATCTAAAGCGATTTATCTCTTAGATATTTTTATGAATTCATGATATGATAACATTTCTAATGAATGTTTTCCATGTTTTATATTTTGATAGGGGGTACTTTATTCTTGATAACTATTTTGATAAAAAAAAATATTTTTCAGAAACCAAGACCCTAAAATAACTTTTCGATAACCCATTATGATGAGCAACAACTTTTATTTTACCACAAACATATTTTTTTGTGAAATAAATAATAAAAAAGTTTTCCATATGGTTCCAAGTTTTTGGCGGCACTGTATATCCGAAATTTCGTATATATAAAAAAATAGAAAAAACTAGACAGTAGTAACAGAACGTTGAAATTTTGCATAGATGTGTAAAATGGAAACAGAAACAACTTTTCGTTAAAATTTCTTGAAATTCTAACAAATAGGCCTATTTTCAGCGATTATTTAAAAAAAAATTAACATATATCTTAAGTCACGTGACCTTCGAGTAAGCCATTTTTCATCTTTTTCAAAGCCCAACTTAACGCCGCCGAACTACCCCTAATCGCCCCTCCCCAACTTTCACGCCCCTGGATTAATATCGATTTCCTCTTCTTTTTCTTAATATCCAATATTTTCCGCAAAAAATGGATAAGTTTCATTCAACAAATATCAACGGTTTTCAAGATATTTGAAGTTGAATAAGTGCATGCATATCAAAATCTCCCGATTATATAACGGATATAAATAAATACCTAAAAAAATGATAAACCCCCTCATAAGCTTCATAGAGATTGTGCAAGTATTTTATAATGATTATAATATTCCTTATGTTCTCATAGGAGCTGATGAAAGAGAGCGCCTATCATTATAACTCCTTCAGGCAGATTTCATTTCGGTTGGCTATTTTTGAGTACACTGTTCAAGTAATATTAAACACTTAATTCCAAAATCAGTATAACAGAAGTAATCTGTTAATCTTGCAAAAAAATTATCAAAATGTCAATAGTTTATAAGCAATATTTTCCCTAAAAAAAAAAATACCACAGTTAAATTATGGAAAAATTCACCTACCTGTGTGGGTACGAAGATGTTCATTCAAATTAGAAGACTGATTGAATTTTCTGTTACAAATACTGCACTCGTACTTTTTTTCGGCAATGTGAATATTTCTGTGTTTATGGAGGGAGGACGGCAAAGCGAAATTTCTTCCACAAATTTCGCAGTTCAGAGGTCTCTCTCCGGTATGACTTCTCATATGCATCACCAAAAGTTTGTTTTGTCTATACCTAGAAGATATACAGGTGTCACAGTTAAGAAAGGTTAAAATACCAAAAGAAACAAAAAGAAAAGAATCATGTCAGATTCATGCAATTTCATGATATTGTAGTGACCCCGAGCCGGCCCTGGTATCGTAAACAGCAAAGCTATAAAATTATAGCAGATGATGTCATCGGTCGGCGCCAACGAGAAGAGAACTTCTGGGCTGATAGGGAATTTTACGATTTTGCATATAAATAAACACGCGTAATATAAATTAGCCTATTGTTAGTTTTGAAATATAAATTACCTGTGGAAATCAAAGTAAATAAATTATTTGTATAGTGTTTAAGTGCCTTTTTATTACAATATACAATTCACCAGAAAACGATTCATCAGAACTCAATATCCGGATTGAACCTGATAAAAAAAGCTGTTACTGAAGTCATAGACCTGATGGAGGATTAGAAGATACTTCAGAGAAAATTATGTAAACTTAATAATAGTCCAGGAAATAAGCAGTTTGACTCGCAATTTTTTCGTCCTACAACAATTCATTTGAAATTTTGTCAGTAGGTAGGGAATAGCCCAACGATCAAAATCCCCATATCTCGGGGGGTGAAAATTTTTTATTACATTTTAACCACAGGAATTGATAGAAAAACTAATTCTGAGTAAAATATGTTAATATTTTTTGCGATTGAAAGAAACTTTTCGACGAAAACTTCAACGGTTTTAATCTGTTTTTCGCGAATAAAAAAAGCCTTCAAACAAACAAAGAAATTTTTTTTCATAATTCCTGTACGACTAATACGAACCGTGCTACGGCTCGTTAATGGTTAGCTTTTGTTCGTCAAATGATAAATTTCAGAGATCAGAGTCAAATAGCGATAAAATTAAAATTGATCGTCGCACTTTTGCGATTATCTCTATTTATGTATTATTAATAGATCCTAGAAGTTTGACTGATTTGAAAAGACTAATTTTTGAAAAATTTGAACTTAAATTGAAAAACGATTTTCTGTAATTTAGTAAAAAATAACTTTTTCTTCAAAATAACTCCAAAAATACTGGAGATACGAAAATAATATGGAGTATCAAATTGTATCTTTTTTATTTGCAAAGATTTTTCTTTGAATAGATTTTCTGTATGATAAATATTTGGTGAGATATGGCCGTTTCAAACCTCTATTTACTAGCGAGCACCACCTTATTCGAGCCCTTGTAACTTAAACCATTTTTAAACTGAAGGATTCAAAGGATTTCAATTCACATAGCCTTGTAGCTTTTGAAAAATCCTACAAAATTATATTTGTATGAACTTTCTTTCATTAAAAATGAAGGAGTTATGTTTTTTAAACCACCCTGACATTTATTCCAAAATACAGGTGAAGAAACATCTGCTCATGTGTCTACATGTGTGAGTATATCACGTTGATTCCTCGCCAGTGTAATTCTTTTTTTAATTAAGCTACAATAGGGGTTGATTTATGAGGGTTGAGAAGTTGTAAAATGAAATAAGTACATATATCTGAAGCAACAGAATTCTTAAATTGAATCATGGAAAAAAAGGGGAACAAAGTCATTACCTACTTAATAATTATTGTCTCTAGTGAGAAAAACATGAGATAAATGCTTCAGAAATAACAACGTCGCTTGCTTGCAATGCAATGCTTTTTTTATTTTATTTGGGAGTGAATTCTATATCTATATTCTGATATAGCATCAAACCTGTTAATCATTATACTGCCGTCCTAACTAAAAATTCCTAAACACCATATGGGACTAGTCTTAGGACATCAGTGTTATTATTATTTAGAAGGATATTGCAAACTCTCTCTAAACTCTCCCACTGTGCTGTGAGCATGGAAATTATTATTATTATTATTTTGAACATTACCTTTTTCCACATATATTACATCCAAACTTTTTTTCGGGATCCAAAATTGGGCCAGTATCGATGAAATGAAGTTCTTTCAGGTGTCTTTTCAAGTATTTTGAATCACTGAAATTTCTATCACAGATCTGTAAAGGTAAACTTCTTAGACTTTCTACTTATGAAAAATGGAAGCCATTACATTACATGTGAAGTTCTGTTTCTTAGTAGCAGCAAACTCATTTTTATTACTAACAAATGTATGTTCGATGAGATGCTTATCCAACTCAATGGAAGTGTTCCATGCCTTTCTGCATATGTTACAACAATAATTAGGGGGTCCAGTGTGGCTTTTCATATGTTCTGCTAGAGACCATTCATCTAAAAATACAAAAAATCTGCTTCATTGATATTATAAATAGCTTCTGAAAAAGTATGCTTCTATTCTACTAATTCATCAAATGTGATTTTAAATAATTTAGTCACATTTACTTTGGAATGGAAATAAGGAAAAAAATACCTTTGAAAATATTTTCACAAAATTCACATTTGAATATTGGACCCAATGTGAAGTTATCAGTAGCTTCATCTGAATTACAAGGAACTATGTTTCCATCACTTTCCCAGGATTCAGGTAAACATTGTTCAGCAATTGTTTGCAAACTCTGCATTGTTTCCGCTAAATCTAAAACAACTAAAAATTAATATAGGATTGGTTTGGTGGTCTTCTCTGGTTAAAATCTCGTAACGTTTCAACGGCAACTATGGCAGTCATCTTCAGTGGGGTAGTCAAAGTACTCTTCTTAACATATCAGCTGAAAAAAACAGTTTTCAGTTGGAGATTTTACCCAAAGTAGACCATGGCAAAACCCGGAAACCAACCATACAAATTAATATATTCTTGATATACTGGTTATCAATAATTCTTAATCATTTATGACAAATACCTTACCTGTGCTAGCATTTTGATTGGTAAATGTTTCAACTAGTGAATGAGTTGTTGCATCGTTGAAAATATCTTGGAATAAAGAACTCTGCTGTAGTACTTCGCTGGTTCCAAATAAATCTGATTTCACTTCATCGATAATATTATCTGCTGGCAGTGCAATAGACTGTAAGTTGATACCCACATAATTTCTCAGTGTCATGTCAGATTTTTCGCACAATTGTTTAAATGTGTAAGCTTTATTGACACTTTGGAGACACTGGGTACAAATTTGATTTGGAAGGCCATCTCCTTGTATCACCTACAAAGTATATATTTCTTGAATTTTTTTGTTTCCAATAAACTTAAGGAGTATTCACCTGTACTGAAGCACAAGACATCAACATGTTTGCTATACAAGCTTCAAATAATGGCCTCAAGTTGGCCTTTTCCAATAGACATGTACGGCATATTTTATCCAATTTCATTGTTATTGTTCAAAAGTTGACAATTCAACAAATTACAAAATTTTAAAAACCCGCAAAAAATTGACATTGACATATATCAAACATATCCATCAAGCCCAAACAAAACAAATCACCTAACCTTAACTGATACTCTTCTACTTCTCCTTTCTTGAATCTTGGAAAAGCTTATGTAACGTCGCTATTAATCCAGTTCTCCCTACTTTTGTTACATGGGAATCCGTCCCAGAAGTAATTAATAATAAATTCAACAACACGTATGTTTCTAAAGCCACCCCGGAGAACCTGAGTCGCTTGAATTCTCCCGAAACGCCGTATACAGTATCGAAAAGTTGTCATCTTGGGTATGGTGGTTTCATGAGAGCATAATGAATGGGGCGAGCTTTCAAATTCATCGATGGATGATGATGCGCATTCGTGCTGTCATTGTCATTTTCCATTAGTTAAATAAGGATGCAATGCTCATGGATGGATCCATCGATGAATTTAAAAACTTGCCCATAGCTTGTTATATGTTGAGAGCATTACAATTTCTTCTCGACTCGCTCGAGGAAGGGATATCGACGTGCGCTGTGTGCCATGTGTCGCATTGCCACATGGTCTGTTAATACATCGGGTGGGGTAGCAGGAGAGGCGCACAGTAGTGCGTTTCTCTTATTTATGTGGTATTATCATATCATTGCGTTCCTTGTTGCTCGCGTAGATTTCTGTCTATACCCCAAATGAAAAGTTTACGATACTGTATACCGTTTATATGTGAATGAGTGTCGTGATGTCATTAAAATTAGTACATGCATTGAAATTAATTTTAATTGTTTGTGTGAAGTCTGCCGTAACGCCACATTCCGTGGGAACACGTGCATTTGCATATAATAAAAATCTACAGACAAAAAAATTTTTGGGTGAAGGAATTGCTTCGAGCAAGATTCTCCCTTCATCTTTTAAGGCAACTTTACGGAGTCTTCGAAAAAGTGACCTGGCTGATTGCACCAAAAGGGAGCAACGGCCAAAAAATTATGAAGAAGTCTTTGGAAATTACGCCGGTAACTAGGCCGGGACGGATTCCCGTTTAACAAAAAGAGGGGGGTTGGAAGAATAGCTTCCAAGAATTCAAGAGAAGAAGAAGAAATAGAAAAATTAGAATATTTTGAACAAAATAATAATAAATTTGAAATAAAAATGGTAAGGGCAATATATATATATTATATTATTTACCATAACAAGAATATTGAATTTTTTAGCCGAAAATTAAACAGCTCGAAAAATGCAAACACCCCAACAGCAGGAGGACTAAAGCTTTAGCAAAACAAATGAAAAAGTAAGGTTAAAAAAATGTGTGATCTTTTCCAGGGGTGGGACTCTGTAACTTGTTTCGCATACATGTTCAACAATCAATCCATAAAATTTTACATTGATAAACTTACTAGACAATCTTCGATATGAGGACAAAATATACCTAATAGCCATGTTCAAATTTCCTCAAAAAAATTTAAGGTTTCTGGTCTGGACTATAACATTTCCCAAACACACATAGGACATATTTCACCGTAAATTTTCAATTTCAGGCAACACAGTCGAGATAAGAGTAAACTATCCAACAACATTAAACTGAACTTGGTCGGGGAAAAGATTTTATGGTTCAGGGATAATTTAGACAAGCAACTGAGTGCATATACACCAAAAGAAATTGATGAATTAATTCTGAAATACTTATCAAGGTTTAATGGAGAGTTAGAACAAATACACATCAAGCATTCAATAGGTAACAGAAAAAATAGGCAGCATGCAAATAGAGAAGATATTATCAATCTAACAGTTAGAAGAGAAAAAGAAGAGTATGATACTTGTGGAATAGGTAGGTATGCCATTCAATTTCTACAAATTCAAACATCTTGTTGGGCACACTAGGCAACACATTCCTTATTTGACATTTCAGAGATTCCCAATTTACTGGACCCTGTACAGTTCAACTTGCTCAAAACATGGAATGGTGAACTTAGATTTCTTCAAAACTTCAAATTACGAAGGCTTGGCAAGAGAAATTTAGAGGAAGGTGAGAAGAAACGTGAAAAACTTGTAAAGTTTGGGAAACCAAATAGAGAAGAAAGTGTTTCAACAGCAGATATTTGTACAGAAGACACTGACCAAAACAATACCAAAGTACAATTTGAAGGCGAAAAAATTAAAGAAACATTAGCAACACCACAAAGTATGGATGTTGAAAGTTATAAATAAATTGGAATTTTGAATGTTCATTATTTGTTTTTTTTTATTGCAAAAACTTAATAACTGTGAATTAAACAGAAAGATGAACGATATTTATCCATCATACTTCTACAACAATTATTTAAATCAACAAGTAACAATACATAAGAGAAAACAACATCGACAATAATTACTATCCTTCTCTTTCATAGCTTTTTTGGTTTGTTCTCTGGATGTCTGGCTGGAGTACCTCTGATCCAATGTCTGAGAGGCCATGGTTCAGAAAAGAATACCCTTTGCCCATATACACAAGAATCAACATATTTCATTAATTTTTTAACCTGATAGGTACCCTTTAACACTCGTGAATAAGTTTGAAAATTCAAGTTCATACTCAATTCAGACTCCAACTACTTATATTAGTGTTTGATAATGCTAAAACAGATTGTTACACTTTTCCTAATTGTTTTTTTTTTTAATAAATATTTTATCAGTATAAATATTAGTATGATAAATACATTCATCTTGAAAAGATTTAGAAATTGATTAGGTTCGGTAAAAAAAAACTAGTATCATTTTCAGATGAAATATATACAAAAACATATAGTATGCACATTACAATTAATTAAAGAGGTTAATATTGCTCCATTAGACAGATTTTTGAAATGCTATTTGGAACATAACCTACTTTTAAAATAACAGAAAACATTGAAATGTTGCTAATATTGGAACCTTAATGAATATTGTTATTGTTATTTCTGTCAGTGCTTGTGACATTTGAATCTTACTAGAGCACCATGCAAATATTCTAATAAATTTTCAATATTAACTTCAGGCCTCAAAGTTTTGTTATAAGGGTATTTATCAAGATTTTCATTACACATTTTTCCTTCTTGACAATAGTTTGAAGATAACTGTACGGAAGGTTTTTCTACTGGGAATTTTGCACCTAAAAAATAAAAATTTGTAATGTACGGCAATAAATTTCAAATCAAACAATTTCTAATAATGATTTTTTTTAATATTTTGCAAAGTTTGTCAGCGAGCAGAAGCTATTTTGAAAAACGTAGAAATGATTTAATCAACTTCAAATATATGATTTATAAATTAGGACACCTGAAATTTTGTTGTTATTTTTGATGAGTTAAGAAATCCAACAGAAAGTTATATAGATTCAGAGCACCCAGAATCAATACATGAAAACAATATTACATTTTCCTAGATAAGAGACTCAAGTTTGTATAAACCAAAGTCTTGGCCAAAATATGAATCTCTAGTTTGTTATTTAATCTCATTAGAGTTATTTTTTAAAAAAGTAGTTACTGTCAAGCATCATACACAAACATATTTGAAAGGTATAGTTGAATGAAGATATATGTACAAAATTATTATATTTTTTTATTTTACTCCATGTATAATAATAAAAATCCACAAACTGAATATCCATAATTTCTCTATTGGTATGCAATACTATAATTCAACTCCGCTCTTTTAAATAGCCTGCAAACTGTCATTTAGAACAGTAATGTTCGTTTTTTATGCCACTCCTCTTGTCTAGAGGGGCCAATGGCGAATATACTAGAAACACTTTTGTGATGAAGTAACATTAACCTATTCCCTCGAACAGACAAATAGACAGGTAAGAAAGCCAGTTAATATAAATGTGTTAAAAAAATACACTTTTTAAAATTCTTCCAATATTTGTTTTTTATAGAAAACTAATGCGTCTTCAATCCCTGAATTGTTTTCGATTTTTAGACACCTTCTAATACACACGGTAATAATCGAGTTATGGTTGGTAAACTCCAAGTTTAAAAAATTACTTTTTTGAAGAAATTCAATTTTATTTTCCTATCATAAAGTGAATCAGTATTTCTGTTTAGAAAAATATAAATAGAAAAGTATAAATTTCATCTTACCAAATGTAACTGAGACCAAACAGTCATAATCATCAGCATAAAATATGAAAACAGCCTTATTGTAAGTTTCTGTGTCATATTCGATAATAAAGCGACTACAAACCGCAGCTATAGTCATAATATACAACTTTTTCATTTTATAATGGTCTACCACTACTGCAACACGGCTTTCCAGTAATTTAGATACTGAAGAAACATATTCACAAATAGACATGTCTTTACTGAACTCCGGTAAATGAAAATTCTTGTTATTTGCCATAATTTGTTCAACTCTTGGTGACAGCTGCAAGGAGACGTTAGCACGACTGCTGTCAAGTTTCAAAATGGTTATTTTCAGATGGGCATAGTCTTCGCCGGGATTATACCAAGCGGCATGTGGATGAGGATGTTCCTTGGAAAGACTATCATTAATATTAGAAAATGCTGTACTGGGTGTTGGAATACTTACATAGGTTGTATGTACTCTGGTAAAGAACTGCAGTCAACGGAAAGGGCAATCAAAAATACAATATTATTGCCTTCTATACTAACTTCAATATCATCTGGGTTTACGCCATTTTTTTTTTTAATCAAAGTTTCGTATTCTTCCCAGTAATGAGAATATATGTTTTCTGTTCGTAGTTTTTCCAACTGAAATGAGTAAAAATAAATGAAAACATTGTAACTGATGAAAATATTGAAGAAGATTTTATGCAAAGATTGGGTGAAATATAGCTAAAAAATATAAATGCAACTTTCAGGTTTTTTTTTATCTGATAAAAGTTGTAGTTGAGAGTTTGAAACATTGTAGAGTAAGTGTTTCAGTAGATTTAATAAAAAATGGAAAAAAAAGTTCAAATAATCATTAGGTTTATAGAAATGTAGGCTTTCACAGCTGGTTTCAATGTTTTGGTTGGTTTCAGGGTTTTGCCGTGTTATTCTTTGGTCAAAATCTCCAAATGTTTCAACTGCAACTGGGGTAACATCAGCGAGGAAATCCCACAGGTGTGAATATTCATATTGTTGAAGACACCATGAAGGAAAGTACATTGAATTATAACAATTGTGGGATTGTGTGTTATACTCCATTGCAACTATTTATTTTTTATATTCTAAAACGTTTTAGTTTTTTTTTTTGGGTTAGGTAAGACAGCCATTTCAATCCCAGAACTCAAGAAAATTTAATTCTCAAATCTTATTTCATTTCTTACTTCATTTTACATTTTCATGTGCCAAATTATCTACAATCTACCATACCTCTCTTCATTACTTCACCTCACTCTACCTTGCATTATCATAATATACTGAAAGGAATGTTTACATTTATAATTTTCAAAATTTGAATTATCAAATACACCAAGAACAGTTGATTTTACCTGTTGCTTTTTATAAAGTATCAAAAATTGATTTAAGACTAATGATAAAGCTTGGGGATTCTTCAAGTCCCAATTATCCAAATTTTCAATGTTATCTGTAATGATATCATTATCAGGATATGCTAAAAACTGATCATCATTGAAATCAAAATCGGGTGCAAAGTAGAAGTCTTCAGGATCGAAAATTATTTCCCATTTCAAGCGCTTTCCTGCAAATGGAACTTTCATTATGAAATGGAAATTACTCAAAATGTCATCATCAACATCGCTGATTAACCTCATCATAGGAATTGAGATATCTTTGAGAGTTACAGATGATAGACCTGAAACAAAAATAACAGTACCCTGTAGAATCATACTCACAACAGAAAATAAAAATTTGCTATTGAAAGGTGGATATCCACTATTTTGAAATAGTTCAAAGAATCCTTATATGATTAATAACAAAAACTAGAAACTGTTCTTCTTTCACATTTTTTACAACGTAATTGTCACCTAAGAACTTAAAATCTATGAGCTCATAAGAACAAAAATAACATTTCAGTAAACTCATTAACGTACCTATTTTACTTCTTAAACACAATTCTTCGATGTTCTTCCTCAGACATGGAGGAAAATTGCTCAAAATATTATCCGTGTTATAAGATAAATCAGTCATTATTAATAACAAATTCTGTAAATACCGCAAAGTAGAGTGAAGAGTAGATAAGTTTTGTGATGAAAGAAGTAGTCTGGAAAGGAAAGTAGTAACTTGTAGTTGTAATTAATAACTTTTTCAAATCAAATTCACAGGACATTCCACAACAGTCCCAACATATACAACAAACATGTCAAAATGTCAACATGTCAACAACAACTGTCAACATTGACGAAAAGATAAGGTTAAAATAAAAAAAATTAATTCTTCTTCTTCTGATTTCCTATATTGAGCTCGGTTATGAAACCATCTACTCAGTTCCGATCCGGTATTGGTAAATACGGATCCTTCTTTCATGGGATTCGACGTCGGACTCTCGATCCTTCTTATCCCACAACAAAATATGGTTTGAATTTCTCTATCTATCGTCTCTATCAACTGCAGAACTGTGTCACTTCTTTTTTTCCATGTGATGACTCTGAGGTGATGACTGATGACTTGTTGAGGTTATGTTAGTACTAGGACAACACACAACACAGGAAATAAAACTTTTTCCCATTTTTACTTATTTTTTTAGTAGTGCTCAGAGTAATGAATGACATAGAGAGGTCTTTTCCATCCTTGTCTTGAAGGCAACATAACTTTGTTTGCTTACAAGAGAGGGCCTTCTACATGGTGTTTCTTAAGTACATGTAGAAACTTCAGAAGCATGTTGCCGACGTCAAAATAATAAAAAAAGTTCCTATTAACATATGAGTCCACTCTCAAAGTGATAAAAGACCATAGAGATCTTGAAGGCAACATAACTTTGTTTACAAGTGAGGGCCTTATACATTGTTAAGTCTGTATTCAATCGGGTATTTTCGTGTATGCCCGCTCATTTCATTAGGATCAAGTTGTCGTTCTTCGTTTGTATTATGGTCCTTCTTACTCCAAATGTAAACAAACTGTCCATAACATTTCACCACCCGTCACCCCCCTCGCACGACAAAAAAACTAAAAATGAGTTAAATCACGGACGACATATCGACTCCAAAAGGCGCGTTTCATTTTGACACTTTTATCAACGACAATATTGCAGTCTTTGATATTGCCGTGTCTTGCGAAACTCTTTTTGTTTTTTAATAGAAAATAATGTAACGAAACTGTGTCTTTGGTGGTATTAATAGTACATATTCAGCATTGCAGCACTGATCAAATACGCTTGGTAATGGAACTTTTGACTTCTGCCACCATTTCAAGTTGACGTATTCTGGAACTATGAACACTAAAGAATATCACTGAACTCAATTCATTTTCCAAAAATCGATGAATAGTGTGAAAACAATTAAAATAGATACCCTACCTCTTATGGCAAGAAAGACCCGATCTACTTTTTATCAGTTCAACCAAGTAATTATAGATGCCGCACCCTTTGCGCATACTGCGAATAAGGAAGAAAGTTTATTACCATGAGCATAGAACTCTATTAATATCTATTTATGGTAACTAGCTCCATCGTTTGGGACATACATGCATTAATTTAACTATTCGAAAAAAACAAATACGGTTTTTAATGTTTATCTCCGAATGACGATTCATGCAAAGGCATTCTTTTGGAAGTAGTAGACTTATATAATCGAAAGTTATTCGTTTCTGAGATACATTGTCAAATTTGAATTCTCATATTTGTTTTTCGCGAATAAATCTCAAGATATTTGTGATATTCGAGTAAATTTTGGTATCTAGGAGTATTTTTTAATGACAAAATCGAATGTGGTATTAGTTTGTCTCTTTCGTGAGGATGGCGCCACCTACATGTCTCTCTATCTCTCTCTCTCTCTTTCTCTGTTTTGGCTTTTGCTCCCACTTAGGTGCATTAAGCCATTTCATTTCCGGGGGCTACAACTTTGTCTAATATGCGTAATATGTCATCATGTTGCAGCCCAGATTTTTGTATTTCTTTTTCTATTCAATTCTTTCGTTTCGTTTTTGTTCTGTCCTCAGCTGTTTGTTCTCTCTCTCTTGGCTGTAACAAAAGGTTGTAAGGATGTATGAAGATGATAACAGTAGGATGATACGATGGGAAGTAGATAATCAGATCATTTTATATCTAGTTAAACAATTTACTTCTCATATTTTTATATTATTGTAATCTACAAATTTTATTAAGGTGTTCATTACAGGTATATATTAATATATCTAAGAACGGAGATGATGTCTAAGGGGGAATTAAGGGACTCCTTTAGTAGTACACATTCACAATTCGGACTGTCTACAATTTTGAGTCTAGATAAATGTTCTTTAGTATTACAATGTCCTGTTTTCATTCTTATGATGATGGTGATGTGGCGCCTATTCATATAAGGATACTTCAGAGGTACCAAACTTCTCAGAGGTCCTTCCACCACCATTCCTTGGAAGAGCTTTCATGAAGGAGAATAACAAAATAATGCATCTAAAAAAAAGTTTGCGAGTATTGGGGACGAGTTGGGCTCAGCAATTTTTTTATTACAGGTCTTGCAACTTTTCTTTGGTAGAGCTTTCATGATGGAGAATGATGAATGAATCCAACGAGAAAAAAGATTGACCGAACGTTGGGGTGAGTTGGGCTCAGCAGTTTTTGATGATTATGGTCTGATTCTATTCAAAATCGATATGTGGGAGTTTTTGAGGTCGCAGGTAATGAATTCGTTGTCAAACTTCAAAAATTCAAGATCCCAAAAAATGGTGGTGGAAGGACCTCTAATAAAAAAAATTGCTGAGCTCAACTCGCCCACAACGATCAATAATTTTTTTTCTATCGATGGAATCTTTCATTCCCCCCAATCATGAACCCTCTGACGAAATATGGTGGTAGCAGGACCTCTAATTACTCAGCTATACTTTCCCCCAACGATCGGTAATTTTTTGGAATCTTTCATTATTCCATTATATCAAGAACGCTCTGAACAAATATGGTAGTGGCTGGACCTCTAATAAAAAATTGCTGTGCCCAACTCTCCCCCAACGCTCGGTAATTTTTTTCTGTCGATGAAATTATTAATTATTCTCAATCTTGAACGCTCTGACAAAATATGGTAGTGGCTGGACATCTAATAAAAAAATTACTGGATTTATTGCTTAAAGTAACTATAGGGTGTTTCGCAGAATACGTCTCGTGACTCGGAAGTAGCTATAATCGATTATTTTCGACGTTCTCGACTACTGACTTGACTTTTTTTTCATTTCCTGAGTAAAGAAGGTAAAACAATAAAAAAAAACTATGCCAGGAAAAATTTAATTCAACTTATAATTTCGTATCCTGCCTCGAATCTACAACTCTAACTTTTTGGGGATGTATCAGAATCTTAAGCTGCCAGACTGTCAGACGGAAATAAACACTGATTTGCAAAAAAAAAATAAGAAAATGGTAGGAGATTAAACCACGCGGAAGCTTGGTTCTCAGTTTCCATGTCTAAATAGGAAACTGCCACACCTATTTGATACCTAACATGATTTGATAACACCTTATCTATATTTTTATCTGTCCTCGGAAATACAATTATAATGGTTAAGTTCATTTGATAGTTGAATTTACTGTCAGAGTATTAGGTAGTGAGGTTGAAACATGACAAATTTATCGAATATCGCGAAAATTTCAGTACAAAAACATGAGAGCAAGGAACAGTTTTTGTATGATTTAGATAAAACAAAATCTTTGTGTGAGCTGGTGAGAGACATTTGCAAAACAGTGGGATTGGTGAGTTCAATATTTTCGGAAAATATATAAATACCCAATCAATTTCAAAAATATTTAAAATGCCTGCTGCTACAGAGATAATTCGGAAAATGTGTCGTACATGCATACCACTGCTTTTTCTGTTTTTGACTATTCAAATGAAAAATTACTGTCTATCATCAAGGTCGTCAGCTTTATCATTGTCGGTTCATACTGCATTTGGCGCATTTCAGTCTCAATAAAAGGTACAGTGCAGAGCAGAGCTTCATTCAACTGTTTTAAAAATAGGCGTCCATAACATACCCCTCAAGCGAACGCCTGTCTTGAGGTCGGTTGAAAAAAAAAACTTTTTAGAAAAATGCTTTTGATTAAATGCGCTAAAAGAACAAAATAAACTTTGAAGCAAATCGAATCCATCATTTTGTTACCTAATAAAATTTAATGTGATATAAAAGCTTGCCGCGAGAAAAGAATTTCTTATAAATTAAATTTGTACCAAGATTTATTCTCGCGACAACCTTTTATATCATATGAAATTTTATTGTGTAACAAAATGATCAGTTCTATTTACTACAACGTTTACTTTCTTCTTTTTAGTGCATTTAAATAAAAGTACTTATTTTTCTAAAAAAAAATTGTTTTTTATTTTGTACTTTTTAGCATTATATAGGTGCCCACCCTGACGTTCCTGTCGGCGTGCGTGAATAATAAATTTAATGAATATTATTATTGGGTAATAAAGTATCGAGTGCTTTTTCTGTATCGGAGATCTGCGTTTGTCGAAAAAATATTGTGTGTATTTCGAACACAAAGTGTAATGCCGCTCTCCAAAGATTACCGTGCTCCTCTTCGCGTCGCTCGGGTTCTCTCTTTATCGAGCGGCAATCCATTACTTTGCGCTCTAAATACACAAATAGCTATCACTGCTATTGCCAAATTTCTTCATTATGATGTATGGACAATTATTGAATGAACAAGTCTAACAATGTCTCCTTTCAGTAGATGCCAGGTATTGGATTAGATATAAGTTATACCTTTTTGTAACATTCACCAGATTCGTGAAAAATTAAAGAAAAACAGAAACCAAATAATGTCATCGAACATGAAAATATTTATGAAAGAATGATGTTTCGAATAAATTTCATCTTTCAGTTCACACGAGAAGAAAATTGTAATACTCAGAAAACAATCATGAGAACCAAAAGAAAGAAGGCACGTGACGATAGCTGTTTTTCAAAGTTATGTCCCTTGACAATTATATAGCTTTTAAGCTCAGCTTATTTTGGCAAGTGTCTAGGTCGTACTGCATAGCATCTGATGGTGACATAAAATTGTGGAGACGATTTTGAGTTTTAGTTCGTCTTGAATTCATACCACTCCACTTTGAGATACAATGGACTTCAACCACAGGTGGATAGTTTGATAATACCAGATTTCAACTCCGCGACCTTGAGATCCACGAGTCGTACTCTCCTCGAAAGCATTTTGTTTCCGATCGAGGTATCAGTCTATTTAACAGAAAAGTTCATCGGTTTGTTGAATTTTCCACGCAAACGCTTGTTTCACGCGAGAAGTAAATCAGTTCATATTCCCGTAATATGCACAACTGTCCACTTCGCAAATATTATCTATTTTACGCGAAAAGAAGGGTCCAACAATTTATTCTTCCCAAATATGGAAACTGTCCACTGACGCGAGCACAATTAATTTAGTTTGAAATTCCCACTTCTGACACCAATGAAAATAACTTTAACTTTTTGTAGGAAATTTATTTCTGACAAACAGAATATCTCCAAGTATATTTGCTAATTCATGCTAATTTAAATTCCACCAATTCACCATTGTTTGTCCACCACTCGCCACACTATTTATATTTGAAGTCGTAAACGCCTGATAAGTCCAGATATTCCTAAAAAGATCTCGCGGTGTCGACCGATGACATCATTATGCCAAGAATCCAACAGATATAATTCAACGATCGTGGGTGGCAGTAGCAGTTTTCTGTTGGATACTCTGTATATTCACATTGTACCTAATGATAATGATATTTTTACATTTTCAGCCCGTTTCCCCTGTGTACGGTCTGAAATTAATCCAAATAAAAAATGATCCTGCGAATCCCATGATAGACTGTTACGTTTCCGAGAAAAATATTAAAAATATCCAACACAATGACTGTTTGAAAATCGTGTTTTCAATTGAATATCTGCTGAGAGACAGGATAATTCCTCATATCAACGAAACCGAAGGAACTCCAGAAAGAGACATATGTTATGAGGATTTAACAAAATTGTGCTTTGACCCGGTGTTTATCGAGGAATTGGGTAAGTTTCATTATATTTCCTAAAAAATTGGCAGATATTTTTTGTTTATATTTGAAGAAATTATAATTATATTAACACAAGAGAGTGGTACTTATAGTTTACCATTTTCATTTCGAGAGGCAATAACTCACTAGTGAGTTATGGATTATAACACACTAGTGTGTTATTTGATAGTTTACTTGTCTAAAATGACATTAATAATGACAGTCATAACTGTCATGTGTTGGATAACGATTTGCATTACAAAAGTGGTTTTTAAACGTAGATTTCAAAAGACGAAAGTGAACAACTTCTTCGTAAGTATTAGATCAGTGGGTAAAATTCAAAAACAAACTCAATGAAAATGTTTACTATATTTATTTACGAGTCCCAAAAAAGGCTGTTGTGTTAAACTAAACCAGATGTAAAACTGTTCATCATAAAAAAAATCCATACTATTTCCATCCTGTGAAATAAATGTTATTTTTCAGTTAAATCAGGAAATCATGACACATTGATAGCTACTTTCTTAGATGACGATAATCTCAAAGAAAACGAACTGAAAGCCTTACTGGCAACAATTTGTCATCTATTCCAAAAAGGTTTCATCATGGATTCTTCGCACCGGTTCGTTCAAAAAACTATTAAAATAATCAAGAAAGATGTAGACAATCATTCACCGGAGCATGTTATATACGCACTAGCAATCTTACACAAAATTCTTATTCAAAAAGATGCCGCATTCATGAAATGGAAAGAACAGGTAAATGCTATTTATCTTTAATCCTACCGATTCTCGTTGAAATGATTTTTTTCCATCGTAAACTGGAATTTCTTCCTAAGCTTTCGCCGACGCGGGTGAATGGCTTCTTCGGAGGTACCCATATTTTCAACAATTATTGACAAGCTGACATTGACTCGAAAAACTGCATCTACCGCGTGCCCTGCGAAGAGACCATTGAGCGTGAGACTCGCTAAACACAAAAGAAACACTCAACGAGGAGAAACAACAAAATCAGGGATAGCGGATCATGTTTGGACGACCCAACACAACATCAAATGAACGGAAACAGAAGTCATCCACAAAGAGGAGAGCTGGTATACAAGGAAGTTTAAAGAGAATGCATATATTATGAACAATAATGTCTTTAGTCAAGCGGGCATAGAAATTTGTAAGGTGTGGAAACCCTTAATTAGTCGTATGGGTCAATTGAAATTAGGATAATAATTAACCTGGCACGGTAATTAACATACGTACCTGAACACAGACAAATTTACCCCCAGGCTAATGAAGACCAGTCATATATAAGAAGTATCCTTCAGAATGTGGCATTACACTTAAAAACGACTGTAGATATCAACAGTTGAAACGTCGTGAATAAAAACTGCAAAGAATTGAATTTTTCTTTTCTATGTATTTATAGACAATGGAAGTCCAGAGAAACCTTACTAAAAAAAGCTTATTTTATCGAGTCTTTTACTTTTTCGATGAATGCTGCTTCTTTGCTTTGCTTTCCCACTTTCAAAGAATATCCAATTTTGAGAACACTCATAATGAAACATCTTTTACCTTTTCCCACAAGGAATCATCAGATAATTCATCATTTTTCATCGTGACGGAGGTGAAAAAAACATGTTGCCATTTGGAGTTGTAATTTTCAACGTCTCTATGAGATCTAGCCTCTAGCCCCCTAAAGGCTAGCATAGGGAGAAATTTTTGACATTGATGTATTTTGTCATCGAAACTGAATCAACATCTACAACTTCATCTCAGTAGAATAAGAGGATGTGGTTCTAATTCATCTTGTCATTTTTTACCCAAACTAACTAGCACATGCGCTAACTCTGCAAATTTTTAATAACATTAACATTGCAAGCAACTCCATTCTTTGAACACTCACTATGAATGGTTACTGCTTGATTTCCAATGGTTGATATTCCACCTGAGACAGAAAGTTGAAAGTGTCATGATAACCTAAGAGAAAATCTCGATAAAATTTAACTTTGTTGTTGTTGTTGCAATATGAGTTTGTAATAGAAGTAAGGTTTTAATTAAATTGAACGTAAAACGAACATCAATTGGATGGCATGTGCTGTGTGGGTAGTAGTAGTAGTAAGGAGGAAGACATGTAGGCCCCTATATAATAGTGAAATGCTGAAAAGAAATACCAATTTATGACGGCCTTGAAATCGCGGAAACCTCCGATTTGAATTCTATGCTCTAATTTAAAAAATTGATCGTATAACCAGAAAAATTGATGTTTGAAATCATTTTTTAGCATTTTTTCACTTGAAGAAGTGTATATTTATGATTGAAATGTTTCTGAAGGGAGTTGTTATTATCAGTCATAGAGAATTTTTCGTTATGGGAAAATTTAAATCAGTCTTCGATATTGAAATGAATAAGAAGTAAAATACTGCATCAAAAGAATATCCTCCTCATCAAAAACAACTGATTTTTCAAATGTCTGCGCTTTATTTTAGAAATTTAATAATTCGAGCCATGATTTAATGTCATTCTTGAAAAAAAAACATCAAAATATTGCACCTTAATTTCTTCGAACTTTTTTCCTTTCAGAGTGTCAAAATTGTGAAATTAGTCATAATGTTGGATAAACTGTACTAATAGGCATTACAGGAATCCAAAAATCTCCCAATTGTTTAGTGGTGTCGTTTCTAAAGAACTGTGATGATCCTTCACATTAGTTGTTGTTGGTAAATGAAAATGTATGACGTTTTTGAGTTTTAGATAATAAAAGAAGTTCCCATTAGTTGCATTACTCCATATTTTCGTAATGGAAGTCCAATTGGAAAACAACTGCAATATGGAGTTCTTCTTTTGATAAATACTATCATACGATTATCTAAAGGGGACCAAAGAAAGCAGCTCATCAAAGAAATGAATTTGGCCAAAAATAGAGAAGACATTTACAAATACATAATTGATCCAGGAGGACAACTGGATAAGAATATGGAGCACGAGTTGTATGTCATTCAGACATACCTGCTGAGGTAACATTTTCTTGTTTATTATAACTCAATTTTTATACAAATACTTTGTTATTGTACTATCCCATTTACGTATTACTATTGGAGAATACGTTGTCTCCCACAATAATAAATAGGTACCAAAAATATGATCGCTTTAAGAATATATTATCGGTAGGGTCAAGTGGGATAATAGTGAACTAGGGGTAATTGTAAACACAGGCCAATAACTTTTGAATTTCATACAATGCAAGATGACACCACGCTTCTTCTATTCAGTCACAGCCGACTTAATCTCTCGAGCCGTGGTGAGAAAATCGGCAACACCGCATGTAAAACCATTTGACGTCCTACTGATTAATTCTTTAATGTGAATTTATCGGCTTATTCGGAAAACTAGGAAAAAACATAAGAGATTGAATTTTCAGAGAAAAGAACGACGATTGATGTGGTTATTTAATTTTTTCCATCACAAACTGGAATCGCAATATATTCAATTTCTTAGATATGGGGAATCTGTCAAGTTTGGTTATCACATGCCCTAAAACTCACATTTCAGGAGATTTTTTTGAATTATTTTTTCTGACAAGTGCAGAAACCACATAGATATGATCTCTGATTTTTTTCAGATTTTTCATTCGAAATCTGACTCATGAAAATAATATGTTTTTGTAAGGTACCTATACAGAATGTGCAAAACTACCTGAGTTTGGTACATTTTGTATAATGTACCTTCCAATAACATTTTATTTTCATCAGTCAGATTTCAAATAAAAATCTGAAAAAAATCAGGGATCATCTATGTGATTTCTTCACTTATCAGAAAAAAAAGTTGAAGAAAATCTCCCGAAATGTGAATTTTAGGGCATGGAAAAACCAAACTTGACAGATTTCCCACGTATAAGAAATTATATTGCGATTTCAGTTTGTGATGAAAAAAATTAAATAACCACATTAATCGAGGTTATTTTCTCTAAACATTCATTCTCCTATGTTTCTTTCTTAGTTTTCCGAATAAGCCGAGAAATTCACATTAAGGAATTAATGAGTAGGACGTCAAATTGCTTTCCATGCGGTGTTGCCGATTTTCTCACCACGGCTCGGGAGATGAAGTCTGCTGTGATTCAGTTCATGTCAACTGCCTTACCTATTGCATTGCGATTTCTGAAAAGTTTATTTATGTCAAATATTCAAATTATTTCTCCATTTTGATTTTATGTGACAAATACATAAATTCAGTTTTTTTAACTACTCCTAACTGATCATTTAGTTTCCATGGTAGATTGTTATTTTTATGGATATATTTAACGTTTTTATGCATGCATAAGAACCTTAGGTTATAATAGCGCTTTATTGTAAGGGAGGTGTTTACATTAATTTTTCTAATAATTTATTTTTTAAAGTTCACAAATTAAATTTAGGTAGAATACACTCCAGAATATCTTCTATTAAAATGAGCGCCTTATATTTGATACTTTTTAAATCACCACTGCTGGAACCTCACTTTAACAATAGCTATTTATATTACTAGGGAGGAAAGTGCCACTTTTCCTCCGCAGGATGTAGTTCACCAATAATCAAGAGCTGTTTGAGAAATGAAATTTCAGTGGAAATTAGACAATATCTATTTGTATTACTAGGCAGGAAATTGCCACTTTTTCTCCCGAAGTCGTTTACTGCCTGACGCGAAGCGAAGGGCACTTAATGAACCTTTTTTTGTAAACTTAAAACGCATCTCAACTGCTTTTATCTAAAACGGACCTATACTTGCATGATGGAAAGTATAGACAATACAGTCATGTCCATCTGAGAATCTGCGGTGGTGCAATGGCTAGCGTAATCCGAAGGTCCCGGGTTCAGCTCCTGCCAATTGCAACTTTTTTTTTAAGAACGTTATTTTACTTTTTTCTTGTTAGTGATTTGAATTATTGGACATTTAGATACCTTATACATTTCGGATTGCTATTGAGTGATTTTCTTATAAGTAATGTTATGTGCATATTTGAATAAAGTGTCGATCATTTTTTTTCTAAGAGCTGCGCTTGTAGAAAAAATAATGTGTGTATATCGAGTACAAAGTGTCATTGTCGTTCTCAAAAGATTAATCTTTTTGTCGAGCGACAATCAATCACTTTGCGCTCTAAATACACAAAGAGCTATTAAAGAACTAAAGTAGAAGTAACATTCATGTTTGATTTTTACCGGAATACAGGATATATGAGATGTTCTAGAAATTACGGAAACAATATGATTCACACATAGATTCACAAATTTCTTCGTTTACAACTAACTTGAATTGAGGGGGAGGAAAAGTATGAGTTTCCTCCCTGATTTGAGGGAGAAAAGTGTGTACTTTCTATAGGGGTAGGAGAAAAAACCGTTTACAGTTCCCCCGGTCAACCCTATGTACAGTAATTAGATTTCAAAGCAAAAAAATATTCATTGACTCATATATTTCAATTTATTGGTTTGTCTTGATTTTAATCATGATAATTGGAAATACGTTTTAAATGAATATGAACAAAGGTATTGGGAGAAAATAACATGAAAAATTTTAGCGAATTCATTTTTCGTTTCTACATAGATTGGAGACTATAATTCCACCACGGATAAAATTTGTGAAAGGTACAGATTTATCAAGACTTTATATTCGAAATTATTTTAATCTGAAACCAAAAATTGTAAAGTAACTTTTTTGTTCAGTACCCTATCATTCATCGAATATTTGAGAATTTTATTTTTATTAAAAGGGATTTGAGTTGTTCACCATTTTTATGTAAGGTTATGTTTCATCTGCTCTTTCAATGGGATTTAATTATGGTAGTTTTATAAGTTATTGAATAGTAACGCCAGAGGTGATTAGTTTTACGTTAGTTTTTGTATTTGCTTTTCAATTATTAATATGCATATTTTTGCAGTTTATATGATGAAGCTTTGAAAAGTGAAGTTAGTCTTAACGACAACAGCGTGTTCAAAAGAGAAGAATTCGAATTAGAAGAAGAAGATGTGAAGAGGGTCACGGTCCTGATGGATTTTGATGAAGTGGAATTATCAATGAAAAGTCCATCAATAGAGACAATGTTGTCATATAGTCAACCTGAGAGGTAGGTCTTCTTCTGGAATGCTCTTTGGTGTGGGCTCACTGGTAAAAATAGTAGTGTTAGTAATAGTAATAGGCCAAAGACCCGAATTTAAATACTAGGTATACCCTCCTCTTTCAACTTTTTTCTGATATACATTTTTATAAATTTATTTATTATACAAATTTTCATATAAACACGATGATATTTGTATGGCATCTCTATCGTTGCTAAAGTCTGATGACCAAATGATGACCAAATGAAGAATAATACTTATTCATTGTTTTATTATAATTATCACTTGCACTTGTAAAGAACTTTGCACAAATGGACTTTGATATGATTCAATATCCGTAAGGAATAGTAGTTGTTTTCTGGCAGATATTTGCCTCATATTTTCCGTTTTGAGAAAATGTGTGGAGTGAAGGGTATTTCAAAACATTCAGACAAGCATCACCAGTGGCGCAGCCAGTGGGGTTTTTGGGGCTTTAGCCCCCCCAAGCCACCAAATCACTACCGTTATTCATAACATCCAGTCGACAAAAAAAAACTAAGCATCACATCGCATGTTCCTTATATCGAGGCACACTTTTTTGATATTCTATATAATTTTTACGTATTTTTGAACACTTGATGAATTTTAGGATGAGGTTTTCTTTTTCAAAATATTTGACATTTTCTCACCTAGATTTATGGTCTAATGTTAGCAAAGATTTTGACTTTTTCCTGGGCTAGGGCCACCCTTTCCATGGTCGAAGGTGAAAATCAGTTGGAATATATGATTGTAAATAAAAAACAAATGAATTACCTTAATAAATAAGTAAGTTTATACTGAAAATCACACTACAAAGCCTAGAGAACATTCGAACTATGCGACGTAAAGTGATTTCCTCTTTTTTTATCCAGCAGTTTTTGGATGAAAAGAAAGATACGTCCGTGAGTTATAACTTTTTTTTTTTCATAGGTGGTCTTTAGCCTCACTCATGAGTGACAGAAGTCAAGGCTCAAGAAAATCATCGATTGCATACAGCTCAAAATCAAGGAACACTAGTATATATCTTGATTATGAAATGTCGTCAATCAGTTACTTGACATTAGAAGCTTTGAGTAAGTGAATTCTCAAAATTTTTGTTTTTTAGTAATTAAACAATTTGGCACCGCATTTTTTGTCAAACGACACTAATTTCACATTTCTTTCAGTACAACATTGTTCAATATTGCAGTATGGAGTTAAAATGTTGATTTTATAGCAGCGGCATATATTGTGTATGATGTGTATACCGTTCGAACAACTTATCCAAATTAGAAAAATTATTGACATTCTCCAAGAAAATAATTGAAAAATGAAAAATGTGATTTATTTGTAATATCTAACAGAAAACAACTACTTCCCCGGCTAAAGCCACGCTGGACATTGAACTACATCTCTGATAGATATTGTTGTAAAATCTGTTGTGGAATCATCTGCGGCTGAAAGACAAACTTTATTCGCTATTTTCTATCGTTCAAGATAAACTCTTCATAAAATTGGAAAGCTCTACTTAACTGTTGCACATGCCTTCCATATTCCTCGAGTTAACGTCATTTATGTTATGAAAAATTATTTTATAACTGAGCTAGAAGTCAAATCATGTTTTTACTTAGCGATGGTCTATTTGAATAAACGATTTTTTTTCAGGGCATTTCAAGGTCACTCATAAGAAAAACTTTTATCAGTCTCAGATAGAAGAAAAAGTTTACGAACCAGGACTATTCGCTACAAGTGAAAGGTAAAAATGAGAGTCATCTTAAATAATTGAAAGTGATATCTTTTTTTTAGGGTAGTCAAAATGCTAGCCAAAATGTTGCATATAGGCTTGGATCCACCCGACTCTAAGAGCGTGTTTTATCAACCCATTGTATTTAACACTTCCCCAAGACAACCATTCTTCCTTGAACTTTTTTCTAGAACCATGTGGTTACTGTCTAAAACAAGAAGGGAAATGAAGGTTTCAACAATGGAAGACTACCCAAAAGTAAATATATTTTATGAAACGTAACTGCATTCAAAATAAATACTTTAAAATACGTCTGAAGAATTTCACCTGAAGCTAATAATCCAGTAATCTTGGAAAGTATATGATTTATCGGAAAAACAACACAACACGGTGAAAAACAATTCAATTTTCCACAAAATTTATTACTAGTAATTTCTTATGAAATGGGCTCGTTTTCCCAGAAAACGTGATTGAACGCCAACATCAAATTTCAGGTTCACCCTTATCCGCCGCTGAAAGTTCTGGCGGAGCCGAATATTTGATTGGTCATAACTCTGCTTAAAAAGATCGGAAAAGGAAAAGTTCTTATCGTTTCTGAACACTCCTACCTTCTCATGCAAATATAATATGTGAGTACCTAAAATGTGTTTTGTCGCACTTCACGGAGATGTGAAGTGCCTCATTTTCATCTAACCCATAAAATCAGCATTATCTCCACTAAATGTTGAAAATAATCGCTTATTCATATCCTGCGTATATATATATTTAATAACACTATTTTGAAGTCCAAATCTCAAGCTTGAAATCACATACTTAATTTTTTATGTAGGATGTGTATGAGCGATTATTTTCAACATTTACTGAAGAAATTGCCGGGATTATATTGGAGTTGAAAACTGAGGCAGGAGTAAAACCCAGTTTTTTTTTGACATGTATAAGTGAGACTTGTTTCAGTAGTCTTAAATCGTTGCATATGGTCTAAAGAGGGTACTGCTTCAGTATAATTAATGACTTTCGGATTCTCCGTAAATATCGTGGAAGGGTTATGTGACGTGGGACAAAACACATTTCAGGTACTCACATACTCACAGTTATATTTGCATGAGGAAGTAGAAGACACTTCAGGAACAATATGCACTTTTTCTTGACAAATCTAAATATTCGGCCCTAATATTAAAACACGTTTTCTGAGAAAACGAGCGTATTTCATAAGGTATTACTGAAAATAATCTTGTGGAGAATTGAATTATCTCTCAACCTATCGAAATCGTGTTTTGATAAATCTTATATTTTCTGAAATAACAACAAAAAAAAATTATATCGAGATGTCGTGTGCCGAGTTTCAGAATGCTACAATTCATTCTTCACTTTTTGGTCGAGTTTGTCTGACGTTACTGTATTATAATGATTTATTTAGGTTATGAATGTTTTACAAAAACAAATCAAAATGGTACTGACAAAGAGGCCAATGAATATAAAAAAATTGACTGATGAAATCAAAGAAATAAATTTTGCTGCAGTTTCCGAACAGTGGCAGGTATGACTCCTAGCTTTTCTATTAGTGGAAAGTGTATAAATCAGTCTCCATTTCAGAAAGAACAAGAAGAAGAACTCAAAAATATTTTGAAAAACAACCAGAGCATAAAAGAGTTGAGGGAAAAGTACAGTGCAGAAAATGAGCATTACGTTCTGGAACACCGGAAAAATGTAATAAAAAAAGGAGATTTTTTCCCGATTGTACATGAAAAGGTAAAAATATACTCTGTAGGTAAAGTGTAGGTAAAGTGTAAAGTCGATACAAGTTTTCTAGTAATTTTTGCCAGATCGAAAGTTCAACGTGAAATGTCGGCATAAGTTATTTTTATCTGCTGACATGTCATAATGACATCGTTATGTCGATGTATTTTAGTGACATATTGAAGTTCATTATGGGCCAAGGACCATAATGACGTTTAAAAAGTCCTGAATGCCTAGCGTGAATAAACTTTATAAGAAAAAATGCAAGTAGGTAATTTCAGACAGTTTGATTCAAAATACAAAACGTCATCTTCCAAATCGGAAGGTAAACTATCATCAGAATGGCTCATTTTCAAAGATTTCACTGCACATCTAATTTTAATTGCCAGCAGTGTGTGTTTGACAGTGAATGAATAATTTGCTTTACATTGTCACTTATAATATCCCAAGGCTATTGATTATTTCGAAATAATTTGTCGCTAATTTTCGAAAGCGAGTTGCTTGGACTAAAAGTAACCCGCTTGCGGAAATTTAAGACAAATTATAAGAATTTATAGTGGTCGAGGGATATTCAGTAAGAATTTTTTTTTCAGAGAATTAAAAAAACAGTTCACCTACCTAACGCATTATTTTCGAAAACACAAAGTATTTTTCTTGTGAGAGTTTACCAGTCACATTCCAAATAGTTTTGATGGTAGCTTTTTCAAACTCTGATCCGTCTAAATTCTTCATGTTTACGGCCCAATCTTCAAGTATACGCGGCAACTCTTCAACAGTACACCATTCGTTTAAGTCCTATTTTCTCACCGCAATAAACTCTTTGAACATTTTCCACGTGTACTTTTAACTCAATGAAGTATTTTTGATGAATTTTAATTTATAATTAAGTATATCAATGGAGTCATTTTAATTTGATATTTCCATTTTTGCTCGAAGAAACTGACATTTTAAAAAATTAATTCTGTAAACGTCAAACTATATGTCATTTGCATGGGTGACACGATTGTTCAACAGTGATAATTTTCTGGGGCACTTATCCGGGGCCATTATCAGTGTAATGTTTGTCTGATTGGCTAATTCTGGTCACATGATCGCAAATACGTAGATATGATAGGTTCAAATTGAATGGAATAAATTTTCGGGGGTAATACCATCGCAATACTATCGATGATTCTGTCAGAAATCAACGAGATCAAATTGCTTGGTAACACCACGTGTCCCGTAGGGACGAGTGGTGTTACCTCAAAGCAATTTGATCGATTTAAAGATTTCTGACAGAATTATCGATTGTATTGTGAGCACGAGTCGTATTTATTGAGATAATTTCACGAACCAACCAAGTTATTATTTGAAATTTGATCGAGTAAACAAAGTGAATTCTTCAATAGTTGCAACTAATGAATAATAAACATGAAGTCTGTCAACCTGACGTTTATGTCATATTAGATTACAAGATGTATCATTGTTGTTTATATTTGTGGTTGACTTGACGACGTGGTCTTTCCGGATCGGAAAGAAAGGAAGCGAAAGGAAGCGTGTACTTTCGCGAAATCCCATTCTGATTGGTACTCATATCGCAGGAGACGCGACTTTCATATAGTGAGTGAAATTGTCAACGAAGGCACACCTTGCTCACTATTTTTTTCTAATGAATTACTCCGAACGTAGATATATACCTATTCATTGATGCCAGCAGATAAAGTTTTGTTTGTAATACGGATCATTATGGTACACGCCGTGTTATCGAGCTCGGCTATCACGGCTACTACCCTAATGATCGTTATTTATGATCCTTTTATAACATAAATATCTATTATATATGGATCTTTCAGAAAACAAATGGCACTATGTTCGTAGAGTTGTGCAAGAATGAAAAAGAACTTATTTTATATGATATAGATGAGAAAACAAAATCCAAGGTATTGAGAGAAAAAGTGAAACTTGCGGATATAACACATGTAGCAACTGGACTCAACTGTAAACATTCTCATTTGTAAGTAACTGATTTTATATATGTTCATTTATGTGTTTTGTATTTTTATCAAATGGTCTCTTTCAAGACTGTTATAATAAGTTACTTCAAATATTCCTAATATAATGGATGGCGCACTGAAGATGATCCACCCGACCCGACCGAAACGAAAATGATGTGAAATTGTAGAGACCAGTCGATTTCTATTTCGATGGTATATTTTTTGGGATTACGTGTAATCCACCAGACTGGTAAAATATCAAACTGAAATTTTGAATTATTGAACCGAGAAAATTCAGTAATAGAATTTAAATTCTCTAGAACTACAAGAATTGATTTTTGATAAATGTAAATGATTCGAGATATGATATTTCTCAAAACGAATACATTACAATAAAGTGATTTCATCACAAACAAAAATCTTCGACGAACTGAACATCATCAAATGAGAATAAACGAAAATGTAAAGATTAAACCAGAAAACCAAGTTTTTGAGAGGCATTTTTAGCAATGACATTTTCAGCACATATTTCTAGATCTGGTTTCAAGGCTCTGATTCTTCAACCAGTATGCTGCATGCTTGAAGCAGGCGACAGTTCTGGGGCAGTTTCTACTAAACCAGCCAGGATTTATCAGATGATATTTTTTTTTGACGTTTGGCATATGTCTCGGCGCATTAATTTGATCTCTAGAGGAGAAACACACTCTTTTCCATGAAAATGCCGGAAAACAACATATGGCAGTTTGATCAAACTATTTGACCACGGGTACAATATTTCATCAATGAGGTTGACTTTGTAAAGAACAATCATGCAGTATTAACCAAAAAAATTCCGTATTGAAACAAAATAAATCGATGGATCTCGAATATTTTCCATTTTCGTTTCGCGTTTCGGTTTCAAAAATATTATATAGTATTAAGTGCGCCACCCGGCATATTATATACATGATTATAAAGTCTACATTTTCGAGAGGTACAGTTGTGTACATAAAGAAGTCGTACAAGATTTGTATGGTATCTATCTGAGGCATAGCACAAATTCCAATAGAAAAATGTTGAAGGCGCGTTACTGACAAAAATAGTTTGAATTTTAACACTACTTGTCAAAGTCGGTATGAAGTTTAATATTGACAAGCCCGACTCACAATAGCCTATAACTGCTATTCGACTTTTTCTGCTGTACGACATTTTTATGCACATAATTGTACCTTTTACTAATTTTCTTAGGTGTAAATCCCCTTTACTGGCGTTTTCCATTTTGATAAACTATACGGAGAATCAGTGGCATTTCATAGCTAATGATGAGCGCATGGCATGTTACTGGACGGATGCCTTTCATATACTGACAGGTAAGAGAAGAAAACCCTTCCATGATTGTTTTCATTGTAGATTACTTCCACATTTGTCGTTTGAAAAGTAGTATATGCTATTGCTTCACCAAAAAGTATATACTTTGCAGCAGTTGATTTCACATAGAAGTATTTGCCTCTCTGAGAAGAACACATCAGATGACGTACCTACTTCTGTATTGAAGTATCTTGTCGTGCGCATCACCTGTCACAACAATAGTGTTAGAACTAGTTTTTCTCCACAACCTTCACAGAATTTTCCAATTCTGAAATCATATTTGAAAACAGATTGGTAACATATTCACGCTCTTGATATTGAACAAATATTCTAATACACTTGCTGTCTTATGCATTTTGCATGTATTTCATTCAATCACTTGTATAGGAATGAATATTCTGACATTGTTGTAGCAATAATCACGTTAGCCTTGACTGGCACCATAGTGACAAGATGTGAAATGAAATGTCAAAATAATTTTTCGTTTGCTTTCCATTTGATTTTATGTGAAATTTTGTGGTTGTGGAGAAAGCACAGCTCGCGTTCGGAACTTCCCACTCGCATCGAATTGTTCAATTCTAACCTAGTTACACAGAATATACTATTCCATCACATGCATTATTTTTTCCATCACATGCATTACTTTTTCATTAACATTTCCTCTGTTGAACCTGAAATACCAAATTGTGACAGTAACTTGATTATTATTATATTATTACCATCATTATATACTTTTCTATGATGTATATTCATGAAAGTTGCCATTTTTTACAAAAAAAAACACTTACTTTGCGGTGGCCGAAGTTTGTCAAACACCAATTTCACTCAAACTGGAGTAACTAGTATTGTAGTACTAGATACTTTTAAAGCGTAGAACCTTATTTTATGTAACACGTACATAGTAGCATTTGCTACTCCCGGTAGTGTAGTAGAAACTTCAGAGTTGTTATATATATTTTTAATAACAATAATAACGTTTATTAATCATAATTCATTGCTACAATAAGTAAAAAAAATGTATACCCATTTCTTAATAACCATTGTTATCAGAGATACAGTGCTTTTTTTAAGTAACTTTATAACATTATAAAATATATTATATTGAAATTGAAATATACATACTTGAAGCATCAGCATGTACTACGTTTTATGCATTTCACCCAGTAATTACTTGTTTCTTTTTTTTTCCGGGATATAAATTAATATCTACCATAACGTCTTGTTTATAAATGACATCCTGTCACGTTCGACTTTACAGCTTACTGTTTTCTGATTGGCCATCGAATGAGAAGTTCTCGAACAGCAACTAATCACAGAATGCTGAAAACTATTATTCTGTGACCTAATCAGAAAACAATACGCTACATGTAACTCCAACTCATATTTCATACCTGCAAACATGGCAGCTGTATTCGCAACAAAAATGCTTGACTTCTTACCGTTTTCTTTTCACTAAATAAAGTTTCACTATTAACTGTTACATATCTATTGTTACGAAATACCCTACTCAGAACATGGGGAGCTGTAAATAAACTGTCCAGTATTTTCTGTAGCCACTAGCTACGAACCAACAATATATTGAGATTTCTTATTAAATCTCATATGTGAATTTTATCGGTTCTTGCGACGATATTTCAAGGGGAAATCGTGCCAATACACCATTGTGCACGAGAGCTAATAAGGCATGAGTTTTCAGAAAAAAACATTGCCATATACTCAGATAGCCAAGCTGCGATAAAAGCAGTCAACTCAATGCAAGTTACCTCAAAACTTGTTTGGGACCGCATAGAAGCCCTAAATGAGCTGGGCAGTCAGAACAGACCCTGGGTACCAGCACACACAGGTTATAGAGACAATGAAGAGGCCGATACACTAGCCTGAGGAGCAAGTAAGGTCCAGAACCGTTTTGCAGTATAGTAAAAGCTGTACTAAAAACAAATACCAAATCATGGATCCAACAGAAGTCTGAAGAATGGTGGAACAATTTACCAAAAATGAGACAGGCCAACCGTGTCCCAACATTCAAAGAATATCTATTAGGCCAGTAGAGGAACACTACTGAAATACTAGTAGGACTTCTCACAGGGCACTGAAGGCTCAACAAAAATGTAGATCTGAAAAGGTCGCGGTGTAGAGGCTTGTAGCATGAAAGCCCCCAATCTAATCTAATCTGTTTTTAAGCATAAGCACAAGATGTAATTCTCAATTGAATGTCATCATAATATAGTTTAGTTTATAAGTCAAAAAATTATTTTCGTCCTTTATATTGTTGAATTTTTCATCTAGGTAACGCCAAAAGGAGTGTTTACTTCAAAAGCGAGTTGGAAGAATTAGTGGAAATGGACTTGAGGTTGAAGATCATTGAATTGCAAAATATTTCAATACCAAAGAATCCTCCACCTTTACCACCTGTTCCTAAACCGCCAGTACCACCCAAATCACCAGCTTTATCCGAACATATGAGGACTAGAACAAAGAAAATGAACTCGAGATGAACAATGCAAAAAAAGAAATGCATTATTTACGTAATGAATTATTTATGGAACAAGTTGGAAAATACATATAACCCTTTCATTGCGGAAGCCGGGAAAATCCGTAAAACATATGTCACGAAATACGCGGGTTACGGCTTTTCAAACTCGTGTTTTTAATGCATTTATTGTGGCAACCACGCGGTCCCGTCTAGGTATATTGTTATCTTAGGACGCAATTAAACAGGTCTCAACAGGACTTTACCATTGTGGATGATGTTGGGAATTTTTTCAATAATTAATTAATTATTATAGTAATCAAATTATGTATATTAACTTTTATTTTAAATAAATACAATTAAAATGAAACCTATTTTGTGGTGTATATCATTATGAAAGAAAAAACATGTTAATTTTCTCACGAGTTATAACCTGTTGTTGCAGAAGACGAGTGTAAACATCCGTACTTAACTTGCGTATACCGGGTGATGGGCGTTCCTGCAACTTTTAATTTTCCCGTTTGGAGATCACGATTATCAAAATTTTACCCGCAATGAAAGGGTTAAATGATGTAGGTATTGATATAATAAATACACTTACCAAACTGAATCTTATCTTTGCTTTTATTTAAAACGCCCGTCCTTATTTATGCATCATGATGCTCGATATGTTAAAAATTTTCAAATTAAAAGTGAAGCTATGAATGAACAGCCCCAATTCCTAATCAGACCCAAGACCTAAATGAGAAATAGTTTTTAGAATTATTCTATCAAACTACTGTTAATATCATTAAATTTTAACTTAGTTGGATTAATTTAAAAAAAAATTATGATGAATATGCTCAATGATTTTTAGGAAGATTTTCCTTAAAGCATTTTTTCCTAAATTAAATCTCATAAACCTCTCGATTTACAATGTCTGTGGTTCCACGCGAATTAACAATTGCAGTCACCACGTATACCGAGACATTAATTCTGACGTAATTGTGTTAATTGATCGTTCAAAAGGCCTCAATAGCTTGGATCAATTATGATTTGTGCTCGTAAGAACATTGTTTTCGGGTTTACGGAAAGTTCGTTCGACATCAATATTATTCACTTAATTATTATTTCATGTGATGTGTCCTTCAAAAATCATCTATTTCGCATCCTCCTAAGGGGAGTCCTAATAAAACTTTATTTCAAATATCCAGCTTCAGTTTGATACAGGAGGATGAACCGAGATACACTGATTCTTCTTTTCCACGTGCGTTCATCCAGAGGCGGCGCTTTCCTACACTTAGAAAAGGTAAGTTTTTTTGTCCAGATTTCCAAATTTCTATTTTTTTTACTTCTTTTGGTGAGGAGAGCACACTATAATTTTTTCTAAGTGCTCATATTCACTCCATATATTATGTAATACTTCACAATATTTTAAGAAGATTGATAGGTACTTCCATAGTAAGTACAATGTTTGGTCTAAAAAAATGGTGACTAGCCTGATAGTGTATGCTACACAATCATATTGTTGCAATGATTCATCACATGCGAATAGAGTTCTATTCTATAATGAGTTGTTAAACAACAAATATACCGACTTGTTATATTGTATAGATGTTTCAAATTTCTGAATGATGGAAAATAGCGACTAAAGTTTGTCTTTCAGCCGCAGATGATTCCACAACAGATTTTATGAATATCCCATTCTTAATTTCGAACAAAAATCAATCAAAAGCTATTCAAGAATTCAAAATCCAACTAGTCAACAATATAAGATCCAACTCAACATAGCAATTCTGTACTGAAAACCTACAATCATTGTCAATTTTAATTATTTAACCCTAATAGAGATTTCTAATGGCTTTGGACACCCTAATAAAAAGAGACAAAAGTTCTTAATTTTTCCGTTCTTGTTGACCAGGGCGCGCTCTGTGATTGGTCACTATAATGGTGGGGAATTTGAATGACAAGACAGCTACAGTTGAAAATGACATTTATACTTCCTGCCGTCATAGTGACCATTCACAGAGTACATCCCCTGGCAACAAGGATGGAAAAATCAAGAACTTTCGTCTCTTTTTATTAGGGTGTCCAAAGCCATTAGAAATCTCTATTTTAAGTTCATGTACCCTGTTATAAATATTGTGTCTTTAGATATAAGTTTTTTTTTGTGATAAATTCTTGCATGTACATTAGGATTATTTCCTATTCGATAAAGATTCATTCATTCATAATTAAATAGGAGTTTCCAACCTACACAAAAAAATCCCAAGTTAGCATTTAAAAGAAATGAGTTTATTGATGATGAAAATGAAATGAAAATAATTATGTCTGCATACAAATCATAGTGTCCTTGTTTGATAATACAGAAGTTAGTCAATGATATAGGCAAAATGGTTTGATCCAAATGGGCATCACCACTAGATGTCACTAGCTCGATTGTGCCCAAGCGTTGTTTGATAATACAGAAGAATAGTGTGAAAACTTTGACATCGAATTATTGTTACTCAAAAAATAGGGATAGGATCTGGTGAGGAGTTTTTCAGTGAATGAAACTTGAACATTACAGTGCATAAAGATATATTTAAGTCTTCATGTACAAGCAAATATTACATAATATTCCGTTTAATAATGATCCTACCATTTGTTGAAGATAGCAAGTCTCCAAAAAGTGCTTGCCATGCCAGGCGCAACATTTCGTGAGTGGCAAACAATCACTGCACTTACCACGTAGGAAAGAAAATATATATTCGATCAGAGAACAAAGAATCACAAGTACATATTTGTCCCTTAATCGCCAATCCCTCATAACCTTTTTGCGCAACTACTACATTTTACATAATGTTTAGTATATTTTATAATTAATGTCTATAATTCCCAGCTCATTCGGCTGCTCGTAGCCACCAAAAAGCTTCACAATTAAAAATTTGTCGGGCTACAAATTATTGTTGATAAAATTGTTTTCAAACTATAAGCGGTTTATAAAAAAATCAACATGCAAGAAACTACAATGAACGGCTCATAATAATTTTATATACACCAAATGCGTTAAAACGGGCAGAGGTGACGACTATATAACCACTTGCCAGAACATTGACCTGTATAAAGGGCCAATACGATCAGATATTTTATCAATAACAAAAAAAAACTAGACCTAGATTCTACTGCAAAAACTTGTATTCCAAAAATCACAAAGAGAGAAGCTAAATTTCGCACGATTTTTTGGACTTAATTAAAATACGCTTATAGTTCACATGTTGATGTATAGTTACTGATTCCACTTGTTGGTCCACCCCTGGAAAAATACATTATAATCAGTCCTTGAAAAATAAAAAACATCAAAAATTATCAACATACGAGGGTTGCTACTTAATTTTGAGATATACCAACACTGATGTTATTGAGTAAAATCTGACATTGTTATCGTAAAGTTTGACATTTTTAATGGCGTTGTTTTCAGATACTTGAAACATTCATTTTGGTAAAAAAATTGAATTAAGTTTTCGTGCGATAATATTCTGACTTTTTAAACCAACAGCTCTGGTTATAAATATATTTTTTATCTCAAAACTCAAGTAGCAACCCTCTTAGCAATAATCAGCAGATTTTTTTATAAAAATGGGTATAAAATTCATTTGTTATTTGATAATAGTATTTCTCACAAAAATGTCTGCATATTTTCAAAATGGAGTGCATCATTTATAATTTTATTAAGTTAAAAAATATGAAAATATCTCAGAAGAACAAAAATTATATTTGGAGAAACTTTAATTGTCTACTTGCTAGTTTGAGTAAACTCAAATTTGTCAGTATTTTCCTAAAAGCAACAGAATCAATGAGTGAAAATTCTTCATAGAGAAAAACGTATACAGCGCGACTTTTAATAGTCCCCCCCCCCCTGTTAACTTTTGAACGGTATGACGTACAAACATGAAAAAAAAAACCGTTTTGAGAGTTTCACCAATAATACTTTCTGAAATGAAAAAAAATACGGTGATTGCTCAACAGGGGGCGCGGGGGGCACATCAACTCAAACATTTTAAATGGCATGAGGGGTCAAATGTCACATCGTTGAAAAAGGAATTCCATTCTCTTTACAACCATCTAAATTTTTTTGAAATTCGTTAATATTTTTTTTGCAATTCAAATTCAAAATATCAAATATAAATGCGGATCTGAATACTACTCATACCTCGATAAATTTGAACGGTTTGATGTGGAACAATGAAACCAAAAATTTTTTGAAGGGTATTACCCTTACTCCTTTTTTAGAGAAGAAACATTGCAATTACTCAACAGATGGGACATCAACTTAAAAATTTCGAAAGACATAAATATCGAAATAAGGAAAAAAATTAATAAAAGAATTCAAAAATAATATCTATAATGAAACTATAGTTTAAATGATTTTCACATCAAAAGGGTTTACAAAACCACGACAATTGTTTCTCTTTACAAAAGCTTCTTCAAGTGGTAAAGATACACTAAATTACTTATTTGCTATGTTACTTTAAATACTTATCTAAAATTAATTAGGGTACGGTTGTATACCTGACTCCTAATAAATTCACAATAAGTACCTTTACATTTCTATTAATTAAATCTAACCTTTCCAGGAAAACAAATTTATGAGTGGTGACGCATTTAATTCGAGTTGGTCATTAAGCAAGTACTGAGAATTTTTCCATTTATTAATCTCCAAACTTTCTACCAGATTCAGCTTTTTACCTTTGTTTTCGACATGAAGGATTTCAAAATCATTGTCGAAAATATGGTTTTCCATTAATAAATGGTTAGCATACGTTGAATTTGTTTTCCTGTTTACAAAACTACTTCTGTGTTCGGCTAGGCGTTGTTTGAAGGTTCTACCAGTTTGTCCAAGATAAAACTTAGGGCAACTACCACAGTTTAATTTATAGACTCCACACTTTTCTTGTTTTTCCACCCTATCTTTATTGTTTTTAATATGTCTGCCTAAACCATTGTCTGTCTTGAATGCAATATTTAAACCTGGCTTTTTTAAGAAATTACCTATTTTATTGCTTGGTTCACCGATATATGTAATTGTTTTGAACCTTTGGTGGTCTTTTGTAGTAGGGTAAACTTCTTGAATAGCTTTTTTGTATTTCTTTTTGGTCAGCAATAAAATAGGTAATTTCTTAAAAAAGCAAGGTTTAAATATTGCATTCAAGACAGACAATAGTTTAGGCAGACATATTAAAAACAATAAAGATAGGGTGGAAAAACAAGAAAAGTGTGGAGTCTATAAATTAAACTGTGGTAGTTGCCCTAAGTTTTATCTTGGACAAACTGGTAGAACCTTCAAACAACGCCTAGCCGAACACAGAAGTAGTTTTGTAAACAGGAAAACAAATTCAACGTATGCTAACCATTTATTAATGGAAAACCATATTTTCGACAATGATTTTGAAATCCTTCATGTCGAAAACAAAGGTAAAAAGCTGAATCTGGTAGAAAGTTTGGAGATTAATAAATGGAAAAATTCTCAGTACTTGCTTAATGACCAACTCGAATTAAATGCGTCACCACTCATAAATTTGTTTTCCTGGAAAGGTTAGATTTAATTAATAGAAATGTAAAGGTACTTATTGTGAATTTATTAGGAGTCAGGTATACAACCGTACCCTAATTAATTTTAGATAAGTATTTAAAGTAACATAGCAAATAAGTAATGTAGTGTATCTTTACCACTTGAAGAAGCTTTTGTAAAGCGAAACAATTGTCGTGGTTTTGTAAACCCTTTTGATGTGAAAATCATTTAAACTATAGTTTCATTATAGATATTAACATGGATTTTCATCAAGTATCGGCTATTTCAATTCAAAAATATTCAGATGGTTGTGAAGAGAATTGAATTATCTTTTCAACGAGGTGACACTTGACCCCCATGCCATTTAACATTTTTTAGTTTAGCGCCTCCCCGCGCCCTCTATCTAGCAATAATCATATTTTTCATTTCAAAAAGTGAAAACCCCGAAACATTTTTTTTTTCATTTTTGTACGTCGAACGTTCAAAAGTTAACAGGGGGGGGGGGGCTATTAAAAGTCGCACTGTATAAATGCCTGAAGAAGGATAATAGTCTAAATTAACATAACCAAGATACATAAAGTAGAAAAAAATCAACAAAATATGCAATAATAATAATTTTTGGGACAAATGGCTGACTAAAAATTTAAAACCTTATTTTTTCACAAAGAAGGTGATGATCAAAGTTAGTCTAGTGCATTCTGAGTTTAAGGAGATACCAACAATTGCCTGACATATGAAATTGATAATTCCCATAAAAACATTATTGCCATTTTGACACTTAACCCGCAAGATGTATGTTGAACCAAAAAAAAAAAAAAAGTTTGAATATATTCTTGAATGCTTTATTGAGGCTTTCTTTCGAGAAAATATTGAAATTATCAAATGAATACATAAATACACAGGTAGAAGTCAAGCTACGAAAATTATTTTATTTTATGTTTTTCCAATTATCGTTTCGTGAGTTAATAAAACTTTTTTCCAGAAAGAGGGGAGTCGGCCGCCGAACCGAAATTATTTTACCGTTATTTTCTACTTTTGAAAGTCGATTTTTTTTTCGAATTCCTACGATTTTTCTGTCTAGCCATCAGGGGGGGAGACAGGAGGTAATTGGTCCCATATTTTTCACTACTTTTATGGATTTTCCAGATTTTATTTTCTTCGCGAGCAATTTGTTTTTGAGAAGGGTGAGCTTAGACTACCGACATTTTTTGTCGTAATTGTCGACGTCGGAATTTTTTCCGAATGCCTACTTTTTCTCTACATGGCTTTAAGAGGGAGGAGAGGGGTTACATTTTTTCAAATTGAATTATTTGATGGTCCCATGTTTGTTATTATATTCACGGAGTTTTCAGATTTTACTTTCGCGAAGGAAGGGAATCCGGGACCCATGACCCACATTTTTTTTGCTGCAATTTTCTACGTCTGAAGTCGCCAGAAGTTGCCGAATTTCTACGCATTCTCTATTTAGCCTGCAGGGGGGTTATTTTATGTTATTGTACAGTCATCGGTTCTTAATACGTGTGTAAAATTTCAGCGGAACCGTATGACAGCAAGTGCTTGAAAACTGGTTTGTAAATTTTGAACTAGGACAGACAGACATATGAACAAAGCAAGTTAAATATGTTTCCAATAAAAATAAATAAAAGATTTATACTCTGTTATGTATATATAATATAGGAAACAAATATCCCATTAGATTATCAAAAATGCATCACGAATTCCAATTCATAGCAAAATAATATGAATTTTTGTACATGAAGCCATGAAGATTCACAGCACCCTACCAGAATATGAAAAAACTATTCAACAAAAAAAAAAAAAAAAAATTATACTAATATGTACTTTTTTCGTGAAATACCTAAATAGGCCGGTGTTATTACGTTTTATACATGATTAATCAACAAATGCATTGAACTCAAAACAAAGTTAGATAGAACTTAAAATACCTATGAATAATAAAGGTACTAAAAAGCTTCCTATCTTCGATCAGACAACCAAACCAACTTCAGATCCTGTTAATATGTGACAGAAATTTCATACTACTAAAAATTGAATAGAGAAAAAAAAGTATCATATCTACTCAGTGTCGCCTAAAATTAAAGTAAATATACCGTCCAAAAGTCCAAAAATACAAATATACTTTTTTGCGAGCTATTACTAATCCCTATAAAAAAACACAATATTCAAGAAGCACTCACATGCTGTTTATCTTGAAGATCTGGTAATGGCCTAGGAGTGTTATCCCAAGAGGATAGGTCGAGTTTTGAGATATCCGGCATAAAATCGTGTCGCACTGGATTCAAATGGGGTTGATTGAAATAGGGCTGCCCATTCATGAAAGTATGAGAATTGTTCACGGCAGGCATAGGGCGCTAAAAGAAAAACGTATAGTTAGAGAGAGCGGAAATAATACCCAAACAAGTGCTTCTTTAAAATCCACATTTTAATGCGGAACACTTTTGTCACATATTATTCATTTAGAATAATTTTTTTCCGTTGTTTTATTCATAATAGGTGAAATCCTTTTTTTCATTATTTCTTATTTTAGCCCAACATATATATATATATTGCTGGGGCTTAACGTGATCACTTTCATATTCCCTTAAAAAGTTTAACTTATATATACTTCTATTTTATCTTAAAACATGCAGGTGCATGCACAACAGGGTCCAATTATGAAAATCTTTCATCTAAACATATTGAATAAAATAAAAATTGACACAAAATTTAATTTTCAAATTCAGCAATTTCATAAAAGATTTATTAAAGTACGCTATAAGGAACACTTAGCACATCTTAAATACGGAAGAACAGAAAAATCAGCAGTTGCCAATCATGTTTTGCAACAAAACCATTCCATAGACTTTAGTTCATTAAGATTAGTTAGACAAATTAACAACAGGCATCTAGATGCTTATAAAAGCTTAGAAACAAGAAAACATAATAAAATTATGAATAACGATGGACCAATACCTAATAGTTTACGGTATAGCTTGATGAAATAATTATTGTTTATCACATGTTGTTAATAATTAGCATATCCATTCAATTCAACATGTACCTAATTAGTAGTTAAGGCAATATTGTGAAATTATGATTTTTGTTTGAAATTATGAATAGGATATTCATAAAATCTGTTCTGGAATCATCTGCGGCTGAAAGACAAACTTTAGTCGCTATTTTCCATCGTTCAAGATAATCTCTTGGGAGGTATTCATGTTGAAAATTGAAATATGTAATTTATTTGTAATATCTAACAGAAAACAACTACTTTCCCGGCACAAGCCACGCTGGACATTGAAGTACATCTGATAGATATTGTGAAGACTAACTGATGTGTGTAATTGCTTCTGAAGAGCCTGCTTTTCGATTCTATCAATCTCCCTGATGAGCTTGACAAAGCGAAATAGATTTTCGTCGACCAAAATGTATTGGATATTAAATGCGAGATAATAACATTCTCTGCGAATTTTCACTTCAAGATTTTTTCTTCAGTTAAAGTATTTTCACAATATCTAGCGTGGCTTGTGCCGGGGAAGTAGTTGTTTTCTGTTAGATATTACAACTAAATCACATTGTTCCCCTTTTCAATTGTGAAATTAATTTAAGATAAACAAGTCGCAGGTATCTATCTAATCTAATGGGTAATGGGTATAAATAAGGACAATTCTGTATGTAAATTTTATTTAATATTCCTCTTGAAGATGATCACTTGGCAATTGAAACACATGTCGAGGTGTTAAGAGGCCATGATCGCGATTACATTTGGGACGTTTTTTGGGACAAAAAAGTCGCTCAAAAACGGTTCGTCGTATCGATTTCAAAAAGACAGGCTTCTAGAAGACGCTCGATTTTATGTACCTATGTCTGCGGTAGCACCTCACGATGTTTTTTATAGGTAGTCGAGGTAGCTGCAGTGGTATTTCTCTTCCATTAAAATTCGAAGCAATCTTTATCCAATTGAAATGAATTTGTTATCGAAAGAAAGGTAAAACGTTGATCAATGTACGTGCTGTAATGTTTTTTTGAACTTATTTGTTCATCTACCAAAAGTAACTGCATTTTTGAGATTTATTTTTGTGAAGAAGTGGACTGAAAATTCAATTTCCATTACAGCACGTACGTAGAGTCAAACATCCTTTAGATGCCTGTCCTAGTTTGAAATCGATAAGACAAACAGTTTTTGAGTTATCAATTGACTCTTTTACCCTAAAAAGCTCATAGCCTCTTAAAAATAGCGGTCTGGTGTTGGGATAAAACTCCAGTATATTCATTACTACACCAAAGGTTCCAAACAGTGCAGTGCACGTACTATTCTATTCTATTATTTCTTTAGTGTCGATACTTACCGAATATTCCATTGGTTGTAAATCCTCTCCGTACATCTGAGGATTACGCATGGGAAACTCCGCATTGTTCCCTATCGGCCACTTGTCCTTATCATTCAACCTCCAATTCTCCATAGAGTTACCGAAATTCTTCCTACCAGTACCTATGGGTTGCGGCGGTTTTCTGTCTTCCACCTCATACATATTATCCGAATGGAAACTGTGCGCTGGCTGTCGATTCGGCGATATATTGGGAGAGTTGTTGACCATACCCAGTTCGCTACCGTTCTCCAACACTTCGTTCCCAGTGAACTTGGCGATATTATGCAATGTCATACCGGTCATACCGCTGAAAAGTTGCTCGGATTGCTGAGGCGTGAAAGATGGTTGCATCTGCATCCACAAACGGTTCGGCGTCGAGCCCATATTAGGCGTATGGAAGTTATCCATGCTACTTTGCTGTTTCGACATGAACATATTGTTCTGATTGGTCATTTGATAACCGTTGAACAGGTGCGGTGATGGTTTGCTTTGCAAATTATAGCTAGAGTATTCTGGCGCTTTGGGATTCAATCTAGACATGCTAGTGCTTTGCTGTTGCTGCTGCTGCTGTTGTTGTTGCTGCTGCTGCTGAGACTGCGAAAAATTCAAATTCGACATCGGATTGAAACAACCTGGTAACAGATGTGCATCGTTGCATACGTTGAGCATGCTTGGAATGTTGCTGGTACCAGATTTGAACATGTCCACGAAGTAATCGGGATTACTTTGGGAAACAGCAGGTCTGTTAGGCACTACGTTACTTCCGATTGGCGGCAGTGTACTCTGACTCTTATTCTGATCTTGGTAGCCTTGAAACGAGTTGTTGGCTGAAATGTTCGGAGGCGTAGTGCTGTTACTGCTAGTCTTCGACGATACCGGAGAACAAACAGCCCCGCCTCTATAACCAGGCGCTTTGGCGGCATCAACCTGCGGAGGCGGTTCCTGGTTGATGAATTTCGGGGCGACAGATTGCGAAGTAGATCCACCAGTGACAGCTGCGAAGTTAACAGGCTTCTGAGATTCCTGTTCTCGCCTATTCCAGTAATCCGCCTTATAAAACAGGGAGTATTCCGAAAGCGGCTGAGCCTTCTCAACTGGAGCTTGTTGAATAGGAGCGCTTTGTACCAAATTAGGCGTAGAGCTTCTCAAGACGCTAGTACTGGGTTCAGAAACTGGGGCAGTGACGTGTCCTTGAGTAGACAGCGGAGTCGACCCAAATATAGGTTGTACCTTACCGGGACTTTGAGAGTGTTGCATATTGGGAGGTGCCGAAGCAGTGGGAGCGGGTCGAATATTTCTGTTGGGCGAAGTCTGCGCGTTGGCAGTGGTTGCGGGCTGTAATTGGGGCGAAACTGGACCCACAGTAGACGGGGGCAATACGAGAGTCCGAGGCTTACTTGGCGTGATGCTGTGGTTTGTATTGGCGATCGGCTGACTTGATGACGTTTCGGTTAATTTAGCGGCGAAAGTTTGGTTCACATTGGATGTGATCACTTTGTTTGCAGGAGGTATCCTAAGGGACACCGACGAAGGGTGAGATACAGGTAAACGTAAAGCTTGGCTTTGCGCCTGTGCTGCTGCGTTCTTTTCCGCTTGTGCTACAAGTCGTGGTGCTGTTACTCGAGCAGTTACAATGGGTACAGTGCCACGAAGCTTGATCGCCGAACTAGTTGAAAATCTGTTAGTTGAAACTACAGATGGAGCTGAAGTTTGTACGATTTTTGGATGAGCACTGGTCGTCGATGCTGTGCTTTGAACAACTGTAGCGATCTTTCCAGCATTCTTCTTTGTCTGAAAAAAAAGTCTTTTATTTGTCATATATATCATATACAGGGAGTCCTGTAAAGACAAGTCCAACTTAAGGAGATTGTATCAATCAATTTATTAATCCTTTGGATACATATAAGTTATAGGACAGGCCAAAAAACATTTCTAATGTGCTTCATGAAAAAGAAAAAGTACTCCCAAAACTTCTAATACAAATTGGAAAGGTGTAAAATTGTACAAACAGCACAGAAAACACTACCGAGTAGGGCAAGACTTTCATAATGGAGATTTTCTCATCGCTGGTAGGGTATCCTTTGATCTACATTCTCCTTAAGTATGACATGGTCTTCACGGGACAACCTGTATAATAAAGTCATGACAAGATGTAAAAAAAAAAATCAAAGTCTGGTAAGGGGCGATAGATTCTTGACCTTAATGAAATGAGATCATGTAACAGGTATACTTACATCAATGTCATTAATGTTGGAAAATTTGCAATGATTATGAAAAAAAAAACAGAATCTATTTTGGAAGAAAGACATTTTTTATTGTCAAAAGATCAGTTAGAAACTACCATTTGAGAGATTCTCTACTAATACCTCTTAACCTCTTCACTAATTTTTATTTTAACCGCAATATTGCCAGTGTATGTTGTTATGTAAATGTTGTCTACCATTGAGTATCACCCTATATATAGGTCAAGGGGATAGAGACACAGAGAGAAAAACAATAGAGAAAAAAGATAAATAGATATAGAGAGAGAGAGATGGAGACAAGAGTGTGGAAACAGAAAGAGAAACGTGAGGAGAGAGAGAGAAAGACAGATATAGAGAGAGAGTGAACGAGAGAGGATTAAAAATGTAAGGAATAAGGTTTTTTCAAGGTATAGAGCACTGTCAGTGACGTAATATGACAGTTGCGGAACAATGTCATAGGGGGACAAACAAACCAAACTGAACAAAAACAAACCCATTGAACCCATTTTCCATAAGGGTACATGAATCTTACTGGTCAATTTTCCGCGAAAAGTGATTTATAAAAATCGCAATGATCCACTAAAGGCTAGTTCATGCGAATTTCGCATTTGCATGAACTAGTCTTAACACCCACAAAAAACGAATTTTCATTTCATCACATGTCAAATGCTTTGTTTGTCCCATGTCCGCCATATTGTGACGTCAGCTGACAGTGATCTATTAAGAAAAGAGAGAGAAAAAGAGAGAGAAAAAGAAACAGAAAAAGAAGCGGAAAGAGAACGAGAAACAGCGAGAGAGAACGAGACACGGAGAGAGAACGAGAAACGGAGATAGAACGAGAAACGAAGAGAGAACGTGAAACGGAGAGAGAACGAGAAACGAAGAGAGAACGTGAAACGGAGAGAGAACGTGAAACAAAGAGAGAACGAGAGACGGAGAGAGAACGAGAAACGGAGAAAGATAAACGAAGAGAGGGGAAAGGGAGAGTGAAAGGGAGTAAGGGTAATGGCAATAGTGATATGCAGAAAAGAAGAAAGCTGAATGAGTCTCCCTGAAATATGCGACTTCTGAAGATCATCTGCTCTGTGTTGGCTCCGACTTGACTAGACCTTATGGTAAAGGGAGTCCTCCATAGCGGCATCAGTTGTCTAATGCATCTCTTATTATAATTATTTTTTTTTCCTATCCGTTAGGATTATCCCAGTCAGTCCCTGTCTCCGCAGTACCGATACATCCGGAGCGCGCCTGGTATCATTTAACCAAGGATGAGAGAACGAAAAACGGAGTGGGAAAGCAAAACGGAGAAAAAGATAGAGAGGGAGAAAGAGAAATAAAGAGATAACAAGAGAAAGAGAGAATGAGAAAAGGGTAAGGAATAAGGTTTCTTTGATGTCTTTGCATTAATTGTGGCAATCATTCTTCAATCCAAAATAAAAAAAACAGTATTCTGTATCTGTATTTGAAACGTGTGTAGTATTGAAACAAAATATAAATTGTTTTTGACATCCTTTTTAACTTCCACCATCTGAAAATTAGCTTTTTTCTACTAAATGAAGATTATACATGAAGTGAAATGAATATAACTATATCTACTTACACCAATCTGAGTTTTGTCCCACAATGTTGTTGCGCTGCTAACAGTTTTATTTGTTTTGGGCAACATCGACAAAATATCCACATCTGGGTCTTTGATGAGCGTGGCAATGAGAGTATGGGCTTGCTTGGTGGCTTCCGCAGAACCCCTAAACAAGAAAAAAAAAATTAATCTTAAGATCGATAATATAACTAGTTACTTACTTGATGGTGATTATTCTTTCTCCTTGACCCTTGCTCTGCTTCTCCACCTCAATGTGGGCACCAGTGGCACCCCTGATAGCATTTATATTGCTACCTCCTCTTCCGATTACCCTAGAAATAGCATTCAGAGGTACGGACACCTTTTTGATTCCAGACTCAGTAGCAGTTAGAGTTTGAACAGACGATTTCCTGACCACTTCTTTCCAACCCTCCTCCCGTTTGCTCGATTGCTTGGGACTGGTGGAACTTTTTGTTGGTTGAGGCTGAACTTCTTCATAATTTTGTTTAGATTTCTTGCTCGAAACATACACCTCATTGCCCGTGGCCTCGAAATCGTCACGTTCGGCAGGGGATTTTGTTTGCACAAACACCAGCTCTTTTCGAACATTCAGATTTTGTTTGTTTCTGCTGTCGAGGTTTTTATCACTTTTGTCAGGTGAATCTTGTTCACTCGCTTTGCTAGAGCTCGCTTTCGAACGGCTATGGGATTCTATGCTCTTTAGCGTGCTGGTTTTCTTTTTTTTCTTTTCCTTGCGCTTCTCTTGAGACTTCAGGTCAGCACTCGAACAACTGCCTTGACTATTGGCATCGATACCGCTGTCACCCTCTTCTTTATCATTTGCTTCACCATTGCGATTAGCTGGGTGGACTTCAGGAACATGTTCTGAAATATTAGAAATCAATCAAATAAACATATTTTCATTGTTCAAAAATACACTCTGTATATTGAAGAAATATTTATTTTCAATAAATAAACCAAGATATTCAAAATTTCAAATACACATATTATTATGGATTAGTGAAGGCAATCTTGCTATATAAAACCACTTCAAAATCTTCATATATATATATATAAGTTTGAGTTTCATGGCCAAAACTTTGTTCGATTGAACAATCAACTGTATCTCCGCCATTTTTCAACCGATTTTCAATTTTGAAAAACAGTGTTATCACAAATTGCGTTCTCTTTCGGATAATGAAAAAATATGTACAGGGTGTCATTTGAAAAAAAAAGTTTTGGGTCATTTCCGATTGAACCGGAAGTGGTGAATTTTCAGTAGAGACTTCAAAATATGCGTATTCAAGTACTATAGCGACACACCAAATTTGAAATCCGTATCTTCAAAACTAGAGGAAAATCGTGGTCACCCGGTATGTACTGATATATAAATAATAATAAACTTTATTGACCCCAATAAACATAAATGTTTATAATAAAAGAATGGCCCAAGAACAGAACCCTGGGAAGCACCAAGCTTGTGTTTTGGTATATACACATCACTACCACATATTTTATCTCAATCAAATAGGAATCTACATAACTGATATTTTATAAGAAAAATATTTTTACAACTTTTTAACAAATAACTCAGATAACCTGTATGAAATTCATAAATTCATTTTCTACTTTATTGGCCATTTTCAAGAAAAACCCTGAAACATGTCGATTTATGTTTTTGAAAAGACACTCTGTATATTCAATGCACCTCAATTTTTTTTCATGCAATTTTTAACTCTACTGTCATGTATGTCAAACAGTTGGTAAATGAACAAAAAAAAAATTTTTTTTGGTTCATTTAAAAATTGGTTAAAAAATTATAATTTTTTTCATTTACCAACTGTTGTTTGTCATAATTGACAGTAGAGTTAAAAACTGCGTGTAAAAAAATGTTGGTGCATTGAATATAAAGGGAATTTAATATTAAATTATATAAATTATGATACTTTTTAATATTTTGAAAAAGAAATTTTTTCAAAGCATGAAAGAAATCCAAAAAATAGACATGGCCTTAATAGACTAAAATGAGGTTTCACTTGAACCCATATTCTATTTAAAAAAATTGGAGTGTATGTTACTTTGACGGGGGTGGAAGAATGGCGATTTTTTTTTTTCATGTCTCAGTCTTCTTGAAAACATAAAGCGACATGTTTCAGGGTTTTTCTTGCAAATGACTGATAACGTAGAAAGTGAACGTTTCTCTAGGACTTAAAGAACAACTAAAGTATTTGTTAGTGTCATTTTGAGTGTATTTGTAAAATTGGAAGAAATGGTAGAAAGCCGTTTCTATTCATTTATTCTTAAACCATGCTGAGAAGTACATAACAAATTGTTTTTTTTTTAATGATGAAATATTGTACTGATTTTTCAAATATCTGTGAAGTATCAACAAAATAATGCCCTCACCATCCTCCTCGGGTTTTTCTTCTTCCTCGATACTCTCCATATTTTTATCCTCCTTCTCATCGTAATTCTCATTTTTCTTATTTTCTTCCAATAATTTCCGCCTTTCCTCTTTCTTCTCCAACTTCTTCTTCTTTTTCCTTTCACGTCTCCTCGCAGCCGCTAATCTCTTAGATTCCTCGCGGGTCTTTTCTGATTCGAGCTCTTCTAGAAGAATAGAAGCATTTTTATTCGCTTTGGCTGCTTGGGTTTCCTTAGCGGCTCTAATTATCTTAACGCACTCGTGACATTTCTCCAAAAGTTCCTTATCACTGACCGTGGAGTTATACCTCATCATTTCTTGATCACTAGGAAATTGGGTAACGTGATGGACCATCCATTTGACTACTTTCACGTGACCCTTTCTGAAAGCTGCCATCAAACACGACACCTTCCTGTTGTCCTGCGAGTCTATGTCGGCGTTAACATTATAAAGAAGTTCCACTACTGGTTGGTGGCCTCCGTTTGCGGCTAACCACAGCGGAGAGTTCCCTTTCTTGTTCTTTACTTCAACTTGGGCTCCCCGGCAAAGCAATAGCTCCACGAAGCGAACATGTCCTTTGTCAGCAGCTATAGTGAGGGCTGTATCCCGAGAAGAAGGTACAGGGATGGCATTTACATCGGCGCCTTTATCGAGAAGGACCCGCCCCACATCTACGTAACCGCCACTTGCGGCTTCCATGAGCGGTGTAAGTCCAGTCTGAAAAATGAGTGTTATATAACATTATATTCAAGTGGATTTAGCATGTAAGCTATGACAATAAAATTTCACTATATCATTCGTTTAAACTCGCTTATTTATCTGTTTTTTTGTTTTTGTCATCAATAGAAATCAATGACAAAATTTTTCAAGTATAAAAAATATTTACAAACAAGTAAGACGGTTCATTTGGAATCATTTAATATTAACACTTCACCCGATGAATATTGAAAGGAATTCATTAATCAGAAAGACAAAGGATTCTCATACAACTACTTGAATAAATGAATATTTTAGGCAATATTCTCATCCCAGTATGAGGGTTGCTACTAAGTTTTGAGATATGGCAACACTGATGTGAATATGTCAAATCTGTCATTGTAAAGTTTTGACATTTTTAACGGTGAACGTACTCGGAACGTGCTGTCATACAAGTGCTATTTGTGTTGTTCACAGATACTTGAAACTTTCAATTTTGGTCCAAAAATGGAATTGAATCGTGAACATTTTCGTGCGATGACTTTCTATGACTTTTGACGTGGATTAAACCAACAGCAATGTGATCAACTCGCTTCAACTTTTGGTGTTGAAGCACCATCTCAAGCCACCGTTTTGTTGGTTTTTCCGAATTCAACCGTGGTCGCACTTTGGGACAGGACGAATTTTGTGAAGGTCGCCCATAAAACATCAATGCTATGTGTGAACTGATATACTGATATTGCAAGATTGTCATATGGCGTACATTAAAAAATAATAGGACCGGAAATTTTGAAAATTCAAAAACATTTCCTGGCTTTCGGCCCCATTATTTTTGCACAGCAGTAGGTTCTAGATTATTATATCATAATCTACCCAACGTGAGGAATGCAGTACAAGAATATTTTGTCCCAAAAGCACATCTTCAGATGAAAAATTATCATTATTATAGTTAAATGCACCACCTAGAATTGACGGCATAGTACATAAAGTTATTTTTTCATATAGCAGCATCGTTCTGTACATGTTTTATGCACTCTGAATTGATACTTTACGGCAAAGAGAATGATGAAAAATAACTTGCGACATCTACAACAGTCGTCACTTGAAACTTAATTTGAAACAAACCATGGAATCCAAAGTAAAATGATTATAAAGCTGTCCTGACGAGTTATAACCAACGAAACAGCTGTCGGCAGATGAGGGAACTCTTGGAATCGTATCGAAAACAGTCCCTTCAATTTAGATTCTGTTAGCGTTCCTCGTAACGCATTAAAAACTTGATTGAACCATGGATTGGACAGAACAACAAAGTTGTTGGCTGCCTGCCAATGATTACATAATCATCTGACTTTGGATTCCATGGTTCGTTCTACAGTCAACTAGTGACTAGATGTCACAAGTTACTTTTCTATATAAAAAATATATATAATATATATAAATATATATTTTTGAAGGTGAGTGAGATTTTCAATAATTTTGGTAATATTATTCTGGAGTTCAATTATCCAAAAAATTCTTGAATTTTAAATTGTAAATGATCTTTTAAAATATTATTTTGACAGAAGGACTATACGGACCTACACTAACAACGTGGAGACTGACAAATTGAATATAACCAAAGGCGTTCCACAAGGGTCGGTTTTAGGTCCAATTTTATACTTATTATATATACAAAATTTATCCCAAATCGGACGATATAGTGCATGATCTCGAATTTTTTGGCTCATCAATTGCTACATTTAAAAATCATTTAGAAAGCATAAATGTTTAGGTAATTTTAGTATTGCAATGTAAACAACATATTTTTATTTAGTTTGCCTTTTTGTGTGTGTATTATTTAGGTTTTTACTCATTTGTTTTGGCACTGTACCTATTTGTAGTTTCTCATGTATTCCTAATTAGACTTGCACCTAAAAAAAAATAAATAAAAACGTTTTTGAGCAGTCAAAACATCGAGCCGACATCTAGCTGATCAATTGTTTGACACCCGATGATTTCTTCATATTGGTGCCTGAAGAAGAGTCGAAATGGAAAAAGTACCTTGAAAATTGATTCAAACGCACGCAAAAGGGTATTGATATTGATGGAGAATATTTTGAACAACAATAAAGCCATTTCCGATTATAAATAAATATTTTTTTTTTATTTTTCCATCTCAAAACGTAATTAGCAACCCTCGTAGTTGCATTCAGGTCCCTACTTACCTTTGCTCTATGCTCAACATTTGCCTTCCTATCAAGAAGAAGACTAACGACCTCATGCCTCCCTTGAAAGCAAGCCAACGTCAAGGCCGTATTCCTATTCGTCTCGATCTGCGCATTAATGTCACTTCCCATGTCTAGCAGTAGTTTCACAGCTGCAGTGTGTCCATTCATGGCTGCCAACATAAGTGGTGAAATACCTAATTTGGAACCAGTTCGAGAATTAATTTCTGCCCCGTGACTCAAAAGAAGCTTAATGATATTGACGTAACCACCTGAAGCAGCCAAACTCAGAGGAGTATAGTCGGAAACGTTTCGGTGCTCCTTGTTGGCATTCCTGTTAAGCAATAATTCGACTACTTCGTAACGCCCACCGGAACACGCCAAACTCAAAGGGGTGTCTTTGGTTCGTTCGGACTGCGCTTCGATATCGGCATTGTGGTTCAAGAGTATCTCCACAACTTTTTCGTGCCCTGCCGTCGCCGCCAGAATGAGAGGGGTGAATCCTTTTTTGTCTCTGTGCTCTATATCGGCGCCCCGACTGATCAACAATTCCACGAGTTCTTCGTGTCCACCTGCGCAAGCTAGAGTGAGAGCTGTGTCGTGATTGCTCTCCGTTTCCGAGTCCACATCCATACAAGGGGAAATCACCGCATTCGGACATTGCTGTTGACTGGCACTGTATTGAGTGATTGCTGGAAAAAAAAAAATCAATGAGTGCCTCCTATATACTGGAAATTATTTCTCATTTTATTTTTCACTAGTAATAAATGCCCATCAATTATGTGACTGTGAATGTGCATATAAAGTGAAAATGAAGAGTGTTTTCGATTTAATTCAGAGAGTTCCATAATCTGTTGACAGTTGTTTCGTTGGTTACAACTCGTTAGGACAGGTTTACGGAAGCTGTCGAAATCAAAAAGAATGCACTCTGAATTAATACTTTACGGCAAAGAGAATGATGAAAAATAACTTGCGACATCTACAACAATTAAAGTCATCAGTTGAAACTTAATTTGAAACAAACCATGGAATCCAAAGTAAAATGATTATAAAGCTGTCCTGACGAGTTATAACCAACGAAAGTGCTGTCGGCAGATGGTGGAACTCTTGGAATTGTATTGAAAACAGTCTCTTCACTTCAGATTCTGTTTGCGTTTCTCTTAACGCATTAAAAACTTGATTGATTCATGGATTGGTCAGAACAACAAAGTTCTTGGCTGCCTGCCAATGATTACATAATCATCTGACTTTGGATTCCATGGTTCGTTCTACAGTCAACTAGTGACTGTAGATGTCACAAGTTACTTTTCTATATAAAAAAAAATATAAATATATATTTTTGAAGGTGAGTGAGATTTTCAATCATTTTGGTAACTTTAATCTGGAGTTCAAAGTTCAACTATCCAAAAAATTCTATATTACTTGAATTTTAAATTGTAAATGATCTTTTAAAATCATATTTTGAGAGAAGGACTATACGGACCTACACTAATAACGTGGAGACTGACAATTTGAATATAAACAAAGGCGTTCCACAAGTTTCGGTTTTAGGTCCAATTTTATACTTATTATATATACAAAATTTATCCCAAATCAACTTATCATGTCATTACACGATATACGCGGACAATACAGTGCTTTTATATGCAAATGAAAACCCTTTGACTCTAGAAAAAAACTATAAATGAGAACTTATATGTTGAAATTTCGACATTAATGTAGAAATTTCGACTTTATTCCCGAAATTTCGAGTTTAATGTCGAAATTTCGAATTTTTTCTCGAAATTTCGACTTTTTTCTCGAAATTTCGACAATAAAGTCGAAGTGATCAAATTTCGACACAAAAGTCGAAATTTCAACACTAAACTCGAAATTTCGAGAAAAAAGTCGAAATTAAAATAAAAAAATATTTCCTCTAAAAAAGAAATTGAATGGATTCAATCTTTGTGCTATTGTTTGTTTTTTCTTCATTGTAATTCTTATTTTTTTTTTCTTTTTCAATAGAATGTATAAATACAAAAAGGTTCATGAAGTTTTAAACTATTTGATTGTTCATGCCATTCCTTGCATAGAAATCATATAAGCATATAAATATACCCTTTTATAATGTTATAGTTACTAAAAAAAAACCACTGTATATCTGATAACAATAATTATTAAGAAATGGGTATACACTTTTTAGTTAATGTAGCAATGAATTATGAATAACAAACGTTATTATTATTATTATTATTATTCAAATTACATAAACATAAAACTGACGATGGAAACTCATTCACTGGATATAAAGTGATAAAAAAAGATAAAGCTGAATATTAATAGAAAATTTGAGTTCTATCAAGGTGATAAAAAAAATTGGTATACAAACTATTGCATTAAAAAAACTTCAACATCGAATAAAAATAATATTATTCAAGTAATAAATTCAAATAGTAATATTTATTTATTTATTTATTTTTTTTTATTTATTTATTTATAAACGGGGAAACCTCTCTTTACAATATATAGACAATAAACTATAAGAATTAATATAAAATGGTAATGATATATATCACAAGATATCACAGAGTAGCTACTTCATTAAGTGAATTTTTAAAGGTAAACAAGCTCACACCAGTTATACATACATCATTTGTGTTAAGTAGATTACCCAGTCTCATAATACGAGATATACTGCTATTGTAGCCATAATTAGTATGGTGAAGAGGAATGCTGAAAAGTTCAGAATTACGTGTTGGTATTCTATTGAATCTGAAATTGATTTGTGCCAACAATTCTGGGCATGATATTACGCCATGAACTAATTTGTATAATAAAATTAAATCAGATCGATTTCTGCTAGTTTCTAAGGTATGAATTGATATATGCTCTAAGATTTGGGAATAATTGTATGTACCCTGGTATAAGCCCATTTTATAGGCAATACTTCTCAAAAACTTGTTTTGTATATGCTACGTTAATATCGTTACGGATTAACTGAAAATAGCTGAGGTGATGAATTATCACTTTTCAGCTGTTGGTGAAAATATAAGTAGAGAATATTTGGTCCACAGTGAATAATATAAATATATGTGGCGATTAAAAAATTTAATTAGGGCAATCAGGTCAAATTTTGTCCTGTTATTCTCTTTGAGTTTCCTATCAAAGTCCTCTGCAACAAACGTTATATTATTGTTATGACAACATTGTTACCAATACAAATTTATTAAAGAATAAATTCAATGAACTTTCACTTGGTCTATATAGAGAAACTAGAATTATTATCTGGTCTGAATAATTGAAATTTGTCTTATTTTTGGAATAAATTCTATAACCATCACAAACAACAAAAAAAAAAATATTAAACTGTATATTAATGCCCACCTGAATTATGATCTATTTGATAGTTCTGACTTGGTGGGAAGCTGCTGCCCGGTTGTACTTGGTTCTGATGCCGTAATACCCTCCCTTTTTTGAATTTCATGCCGTCACCGTTGGCTTTCACGATTTTCTTTGCGTCGTTCGAAACGGCCTGAGCCGACTGGGCAGTTTGGGTAGCCGCCTGAACTTGATTCGTGGTTTGCTGATGGGGACTTTGTTGCATCTGTTGGTGTTGAGTGCAGGGCATCTGACAATGATGCGGCTGCTGCAGAGGAACAGCCGCACCCACATGACTGCAAGAAGTCTGCGAAGGAGCACACACAACCTGTTGTTGTTGTTGTTGTTGCTGTTGCTGAGGTGTTATGTACTGTTGACTCGAGGTACCTGGCAGAGCCCCCACGGTGGTGGGGACTACAGATGTGGTGGTGAGAGTATCAGTTACGCTTGCATTCGGACACGCTGTAAAAAAGCGGATTTACAATTAGTAAAACTCGAAACGTAAACAAGAACCATTCAACAGAGGTGTTTTTCCAAACTCACCCATTTGCTGCTGCATGAGACTGTAGCCGGCTTGGAATCCGGCTTGAAAAAGTTGATCTTTTGGTAGCCCAGCTGCACCGAGGTAGTCGTAAGGATACAAGGCATGTACAGGAACTTGGGTGCCATTTGTGGGTACTGCAAAATACTCGACCCGGGACAAATCTGTCTGTGCTGGTATGTCTTGTTGGGCCGCTAGAGATGCTATCATTGATTCATCTAACGCGCTAGGGTAGGGTTGAACCTAAAGTCATTATTATTGTTAGTATTATATAATATTTTATACTGAATATTTTGTAATTAAAGGGGTTTTCCCGTCAAACCCCAGATAGGCCTGATGGCGAATATGCAAGCAATGCTTTTGAACCGAAAATAACTCTCATGGGAACTGCTATGTGTTGGGTTTCTGACAGTCCAAACAAAGAACTCTTGCATAGTGCCGTGCTTTTTTAATCAAAACCACTTTTCATCAATTTCATGAAGAAATAACGAAAGTATCTTGGTCGAGTCTAATCTTGGGGGAAATGTGAAAATTTTACCAATAGAGGTTTATTAATACAGGTTTATTAATGCAGGTTTATTAATACATAATACATCAAAATACAAGGAGTATAAAAAATTATTCAGAAGTAAAATAATACTTCTAGAAAGAATATCACAAAACAGTCAGACAGTTACGTAAAACTGGTATAGAGACTGTTCATGAACATTTCAAACAATTTCTGTAAATTTCAGTGAGATAATTTGAGGTACAAAAATTAAAATAACAGTTAATCAATATAAAAAAATAATAATAATAATAAATAAAGAAATACAGATACAAAAAGAACAGTAGTTGGTAATTTCAAAATAGAGGAGGCCTTGATTATATGACATGCTGAAAATGGATATTAATTAGGTTTATTTCTTTGTACAAGCATGTACTTTTTTAATCGATTTTTAAATTGTAAGATGTTTCTGGAATTTTTTAACTCAAATTTGACAGAGCTGAATGTGTGAATCTCTTTTGTCCAAAAATTGAGTTAGCAGGATCAATATGGAACAAGTTATGTTGTCTAGTATGATAACTATGAACTTCAGAATTTCTAGTTGATATGAAGTTTGATTTAACTTTTTTATTCACAATATTGAAAGACATTTTGAAAGTTTCTGTTGTATAGAGTTCTTCTAACGAATATTTATCTGTAATTATATAGATTTGAATTGTTGGTGTAGCATATGGAAGACGATACAAGGCTTTTTTATATAAGTTGGAAATTTTGTTGAAATTATTTTTAAAACATGTTCCCCAAATGTTTATGAGATAAGTAATTCTACTTATTATATGAGAATGTACAATCATATCTGCAATTTTTGGATTGAGTTTGGGACATCTTCTCAGGGCTCCAATTAGGGGTAACTTTAAAAAAAGAGTTTTTAATTTCAAATGGAAAATTCATGGCAGTCAAATTTTGTAATTTATGGTCGATTAAATTTGAAATTGATATGTAGGGATTTTGGGGTCGGAAATGGTTTGTTTTTATTCAAAATCAAAGAATTAAAAAAAAAACAAAATAATAATTTAAATTCTTATCAATTAATAGGCCTAGATATTTGTGTTCTTCAACTTCATTCAATATTTTATTCTTTATTTTTACATTCAATTTAATTTATGTTATGAAAAGTATCCCAAATTACAGTTATTTATGAAGGTAAAAAACCACAAAAATTGTTGAAAACAGACATGAAGTTTCTCAACAGCTCTTCAAAACAAATATATCAGTCAAAATGGCCGTTCCTAGTAGAGGTGTTGCCAAGAGTGAAATAATTCTGGTAAACACTTGAAATTTTCAGATTTTTTTTTTCGGCTTTTTGGAAACAAATATTTCTCTGGAACTTTTAGAATAAAAACTCTGATATAAAATATAATATGAATGATTAAGCATCGATTTATAACTACCGAAATCATATTTTTTTTACAATTTGACAACAAAGAGTGAATATTTCAAAACTACAGGGGGTGAGAGGTGAATGTGAATAAATCTGTTGTCTTTGCTTCACTGAATATGATGTTTACATAGCATCAGGCCTACCTAGGATTTTTCATTGGTCTGAGACTGACAACCTTGTCACACAGTATGACAAAAGTTCCCAACTGATATGCTCACCTGTAAGTTATGTTGGGAAAGGCTTTGTTCACTGATTTCTGTTGCGTTAAAAGATTCAAGTGTTTGGACAACATCGTCCACAGAGGAAAAGTCTTTGTCGGTAAGTTCCAACTTTGTGACCTTACTACCATCTTCAGTGTGATCATAGAGCTCCAATCGTGTCTTGTGCTAAAAAAAAAGAAACAAGTTATTTCTCCAATGATGACAACTTTTTTTTTACTCACAGGTGATCCTGAAAAGGCTCTCAGTGAAGGCATGGGATTACTATGAAACTGTTGTAGGATAGAAGCGGTGAGAAGATTCTCATGATTTTCGTTCGTAAGTAGAACATGGTCATCGTCAATGGCCGTCAAATCCAAACCTGGAAACCGCTCTGTTTTTATTATTAAAACTTCCAACCCAGGTAAACCGTAACTAACCTTGAACATTCAAAATTTCCTGCTGTGTTATCGCTTTGTTCTCCTGTTGTTGAAACTGCGTTTGCATCTGTAACTGTTGAGGTGGTTGCAATTGCAACTGACCAAATATCTGAGAGGGTTGTTGACCGTAGAGATTAGGTTGGAAAGTTTGAGCTTGCGGCTGCTGTTGCAGGACAGACTGTTGCTGAAGGGATTGTTGTGGTAACATATTTTGTTGCAGTACAGTTTGCTGCTGCTGTTTCCTGATGTTTTTGCCTTCCTTTTTCGAGACAGGTTTGGCCTTAGGTCTATCACTAATTGCCGTGTTCTGGTTTTAAAAATCAAATTTTCAGTTAGAAATATTGTGTGACAAAGTAACTAATGACTTATAGAACCACTAACAAATAGTAACGAGATTTCACAGACTAATATGAAACAAAGAATATAAGTATGCCAGCATTTCAATCCATAAAAATTTTACTGTCTGAAGGTGTACATTACGTTGACAAATTCTTTTAGAATATAAAATTTGATTTAAAAGTTAATTTATATAAAAAATATTTCACTAAACACTAAATGGATAAAAGTATGGTCACAAAGCATACAGATTAAGAGTCAGACGTATTTCTAAAATAAATTACAATAAAATATCACCTGAATACACATTTCAGTTGAATCAGAGACATTTTATTGGTATTGAAAGAGAGGCAACTGGAATCACATCAACTTTTAATTTCAGTTATATCTTTTTTACACCTGCCTTCAGTTCATATGACTTCGACTATCCCAATGATGGTCGTGACATTCATGAATGATGTGAACCTTCCTGAGATAAGAATTCATGTTTGTCATATTCAACACTACTAGCTGGATTTTGCAATCTGATTTCGGTTTTGTGAGTAGGATTGAACACACTGATAAGACAATGCCCTAAAGCCATAGTTTTCCATGATCAAAATAATATCGAGATATGGGTGGAAGAGCGCAGCGCAGCGACTGTTATCGACATCGTGCTGTGCTCTGGCAGCAGAGGTCGCGTGTTCAACTCAGTTTGGTAACATCCAAGATATATAGACCTTTAAATCAGAGTATCTCCCATTTCTCTCTAAAATGAGTCTCTTTATCCCTCTGCCGCATTTGGAACCTAATCTGTGACGGGCGTTTTTGAAAGGGTGTCATATACTGATAAGTATTGGCATTTGAAATTAAGAGTGTTATATATTGGTGATTTTACCTTAACGTTCATCACAAATGTTTTTATTTTTTGTTGTGAAATACATTTTGGAACACAAGGTATATATTTTCAATACTATCAATCACTTAATACCCTTCGACGCTTGCAAGTCATAGGGGCGTATCTGATTTTTCCTAACTTTTCAAGAGATTGAGATTCTCCCTTTCGTCTTGAAAACTTTTTTAATTATGAAATAGGACCGAGTTGTAAAATGCAAGATCTTTGCAGTGAATATTATTTGAGATACTTCGATGATATTGCCGTGTAGAGCTCGTCAAGATAGGCCTCCTGGTGGGCGTATCTCACTTTGGCAAATTATTGTGATAGTCCCCTTCGTCTTGCAAGTGTCGCCTTGATTAGTGAAAAATAATTCTTACTTGGCTGACTTCAGCGTGAGACGTGACGCTCTGGAACTTGATGGGCTGGTTCGGAGCAATGGCAGTGACGGTCGTCACGGCTGGATTCGTGCTGGCAGTGGACAGGCTGACGGCCACCGACGTCGGCATCGGCGTGAAAAAGTACGGCGTCTGCGGCTGCTGCTGCTTTTTGTTCTGCTGAAAAGCCGCTTCGGCGGCCGCAACTGCTGCAGCCCCCGGGTCCGCGGGAGGTACGGAGAGTTTCGGAGGTGGCGTCTGCAGACAAGTGGTGCCCCCTGTGTAGAAAGCATTGTGGACTTGTAGATTTTGTCCGGGAAAGAGCGTACCAGACAGCATGCCACTTCCCAGCCCTGATAATAATATAGGCAGCCTATCAGAGACCTTAGCCAATAGATCGGGATGATACATAAAAAAAGCACGAGCTGGGCATCATGCAAACTTAAGGATTAGGAAGCTGGATATATAGAAGCATGCGGGATAATCTAAGTATTAACAAAAACTACCGAATACTTAATATAAAAACATGAAAGTTATATAAAATTTTTCAAAGAAATTATGTTGAAACTATTCCTTGTACGTTAATATTTTGGAAATACAATTTTGGTAGTTTTTGGGAATATGCTGATTTGATAAAATTTTTCGACACAGCTTACTAACTACATTAGTAGAAAGTCACATCAAGGAAGAAAATAAGCAGTGAAATAATTATTATAACATATACAACAACTGCTGTCCCGTACAACGGTTGAATTATATCCGATATATTCTTGACACAGCCTCTACAAGAAATACTTTCCAAGTGCTCTCTACAAACAGCATTTGTACACCACAATAGAACTTTCAACTGTCACTTTGCTGGAAACAGGAGAATCTAAAGACCCAAGACCTTCATTAGTAGTAGTAGAGATTGTAGAGAACAAGATGGATCTGTCGACTCTAATCCTTGGAATTCTCTATAAGATAAACTAATTTTTTACTTCTATAAAAGTGACTTATGTTATGTTAATTGCTCATTCTAGAAACAAATGACAACCAATAATTAACCAATAATATTTGTGGACAGTAGGTGTTCGACAGACGTCAAAAAATCATCACCCATTTTTTATTTATTTATTTATTTATTTATTAGAGTTTTTGCAATCTCACACTATCAAAATACCGTTTTTCCTTATTTACTGGGACACACGTTAAAGACTGTCATAAGAATAACACATATTTCAGGTTCGGGGACGGTTCGGCACAATATGAAATGTCTGCTATAGCAGGCGTGTCCCATCGCTCATGACGGCGATAGCAGGTCTGTCCACCAATCTGTTAATATTTAATGTACTATTGAATACTGTAAAATCCTTTGAAAAATTGATCAATTTTAAAAAACGTAAAAATTGTCAGTATATCAAATATCAACATTACATACATGCAATAACTATAAATATAAATTACACAACATTAAATATTCACTACAAAATACATCTATTCTCCTATTTGCTTACAAATTTTGAAAGATCAAAATAAAATCAATAGTTTCATGCACAAGAAACAGATCAAAGCAAATTTGGTAAAGCGAAATTTACTTACCTTGTTGTTTCTGTTGTTGCATAGCTATATCGATATTCAACATGTGAGGCAGTGTATTGTTTGTAGAGGAAGGGCACTGTTCCTGAGATGCCGCATATTGGAACACATGGTTGTGGGTATGAGTTTTACCATGGAACTCCCGATCTGCCCGCTAACGAAACAAACAGATTTTAGTAAAAAACCATATCAATATTGAGTTACTATTACGGAAAACCAATGAGTATGGAATAAAAGGCAAGGTCCTTAATTGGTTAATAAATGTTCAACTGACTTAAAAACTGAACATGGGGTACCACAAGGCTCAGTCTTGGGGCCAATATTATTTATTCTATTTCTGCACCTCGGAGGTAAAAGGCACTATGTCCATTTTTGGCAGATATGAGATCCCACATTTGCATATAGCTTTTTTTTATTTACAGAGAGGAATATGGCATACTGTCCTCAACCAATTGTATGGCAAGTTACAGCCTTTTATAAATGGGCACCAAGTCTCCGAGAAGTACAGCACAATGTGCATTTTGAACTGCTGCTAAGAAATTGAATATATTGAGATTCCAGTTTGTGATGAAAAAAATTAAATAATCACATTAATCATCGTTCTTTTCTCTAAAAATTCATTATCTTATGTTTTTTTCTTAGTTTTCCAAATAAGCCGAGAAATTCACATATAAGCATTACTGAGTAGGATGTCAAATTGCTTTCCATGAGGTGTTGCCGATTTTCTCACCACGGCTCGGGAGATTAAGTCGGCTGTGGTAACTTCATATAATATGCAAAAAATTACTACGAATTAAAAACTATATATGTTCCGGTCAACATAAAAGGTTGCAAATTTGCACAACTGTTCAGAAAACATTTTTCCAATGTATCTGTCAAGTTTGCAGAACTTTTGGAATTATTTCTTCCCTGGATTTTTCATGTCTATCTCTACTGGCTTATTGGTATTTTTGGGAAACAAAAGTATTTTTTTGTAAAAAAAATGTGTAAATTTGGTAGACTGTTAAATACCACCCATTCAATAGTTTACCTAGGTATATGAAAGAATGTAACTGTTTGAATAAGTTTAAATTAAAATGTTCAGAATATGTCAAGCCCGAGTACTAGGATGTATTGTATAAGGTTAGGTTATGAGTAGTAAGTAGGTGTATTAGTATTGTATTAGTATTTGATTGTTCACTGTGAAGCCGGGATCCAACAGCGTGTGAAGTTGCGCTCCTCGTGCCAAACTTGCCAGTTCACGCGCCATCGGACAGGGCAGGTTGGCGATCTTCGGTCGGCGCGGTGAGTCCCGTCGACTGTCGGTAAATATACACTGTTCAAAGGAGCTCGGACGATGGAACCCAAAACGCCAACCTCGACACTCAACCCTCAATCCATGATTGCCACTCCACGAGCCGTTGGATCCCTGCCTATGAGCTTTTGCTAATGATATTTTCAGAAATCCTACTTGTATTTCCTCGAGAATCTGTTGCTTCTTTGTCGAGCCATCATCCGAAGTACTGTTGAACTGTTGTTTCTTTCGGTTTTTGATGAAGCCAATCAAAGTAGTATTGGATTCATCTTTGTTGAGAAAATCCATTGCTGCATTAGACGAAAAGACCTCCTCCTCGAAATCGAGGGGTTGGGTCCTCACTTGCTGCGCTTCGGCCGACGTGAGATTCCCATCGAATACTGCCCCTGCCGATCGACTTTTTGGCAAAATGGATTTTCTACCAGTAGAAATTTTTTGCGGGTCTGACGTTCGATTCGCTTGTGACTGTACCTGCTGCTTGTTAACATCTATAGGGGGATTGTTAGCGTCCTCCTGTTGGACTATCCTCACTGCATCAGGAACTTCTTGTAGGACAGCAGCTGCAAAAAGTAAAAAAATAACATTTGATTCATGAAACGAAATAAGTATAGATTAGTAACAAATTCATTTCCTAAAAAAAAAAACAGTCTGAAATTTATTTCAGACTCACTTCAGTTAACTCAGAAAATGCACTTCTTGTAATCTAGCTTGAATATGCATAAGACTGAAAGATAGCTATGAAATGACATGTGTGTATAATTTTTATAATAAGTTAGCCTGTAATATCTCGTCAAACGCCATTTGAAAACTATATAATTTTAAGGTACTAAGGGTGATGATGTTATAAGTACTGTTAATTGCCTATTTCAGCGTTGCCAGTTGCAATATTAAAGAGGATAACCAAGTAAATACTTCTTAAGGTTGTTCCGTAGTTGCAAGTGAACTCCAGAAATGCATTAACCACCAAACATGTGAGAATTTAATGAATGGGTCTTATTCACATTTTTGTTTAATTCTACTAAATTTTTTATGATTATTAATCCATAGCAAAAAAAATGGAAACTTCTTCATTAATTTTAAATAATATTCATATAAAAAATAACTGAGTTGTATACTCTGCTCACGATATTGAGAAATGTATGCAGACTATTTATCAACGCTGTCACCCATTTTAACCTTTATAGTTAAAAAATTTCTAACCTTCCAAATGCACTGATTTTCAATGTTTTATTGTTAGGTTAGATAGATATTATCAAAACACTCACCTGTGGGGGGTTGGAAAAAATTTACAGGTTGGGGAGGCAAGCTGGGTATCGTTGTTGTTCCAGGCGGAAGAGGTGAGTCTCGGCTACCAACCTGCCCCGGAAGCATCGACAAATTGGTAGCCGCTGTAGCCCCTTGTTGATGTTGGTTCAACATCATAGGTTGCATGGAGTGGGGGTAGTCGAGGAGCAACTGTACAACGTTCGTATGCCCTCCCTTTGCGGCTTCGATGAGCATGGTGGAATTGTCCTTCAGCTTGTGGTTAGGATCAGCATTATGACTCAACAACAACTCGACGACGGGTAAATGCCCTCCGGCGCAAGCCAGAGACAGAGGAGTGTGATCATTATTAGTTGTTTGTCGCCTGAAATTTTGAGGCTGTTTTTTAATACCGTCCTGCTGACATATCTGATCATCATGGCAATACAAATTGTAGAATTTTGAAACAATGAACAAAAATATAGGTATATATGGAAAAAAACAGGAACATTTACACAAAAAGAGTTTCAAAATTGTACTTTGCAAATGCACTAGAAGAAAATGAACTCACCTGACATTTGCTCCTTTTGAAATCAGAAACTGTACTGTACACATATGACCAGCCCTGCACGCTTTCATCAAAGGAGTCCTTCCTCCTTCTGACTCATGTTCCAAATCAGCCCCGTACTGTAAAAGCAGATCTGCAACATCCGTATGTCCGTTTTCACAGGCATATGTGAGGGCTGTATCTCCTGTTTGGGTTTGGGCATGTACATTCGCTCCATTTTCAAGAAGAAATCTAACAAGGTCCAAATGCCCCTCCTGGGCCGCCTCCATGAGAGGGGTAGACGCACCAAGTTCGATATCTGCACCCCCTTTGAGGAGTATATCTGCTACTTCTGTGAATCCTCCGCAACAAGCTAACGTTAAGGCTGTCTCTTGAGTTTCATCGGTTTGGGCATTGATATTAGCACCTGCAATGCCAGAATGGTGATTAGAATATTATAAATCAAATTCAAATACTTGCATAAGGCCCATAACCACAAAAAATAAGGATCAAATAATAGGTAGAATATGTCTATAAAAACCTTTCATGATTCTGGATTTTAGAAATTCTGATTCAAATATTCACAAATCAGTTCAAACTTTATTTCTGTTCTGAGTTTCACTATTTGGATGTTTTTTCTTATTTTCAAAATTAATGGTCTGACTGGCATTATAACTTCAAATTGACACTAATGACAAATATAATTATTCTGTTCAGTTGTACTACTCTGCTTAGAACTAGTGTGAGGAAGAACAGAGATGCGTTCATAAAGTTTGGAGTTTAGAATTTGCCAATTCTGAAATCAAATTTGGTAACAGAATGGTAACATTCTCGCTCTTGATATTGAACAAATATTCTACAACACTGGCTATCTTATGCATTTTGCGCGTATTTCATTCCATCACTTGTAAAGGAATGAATTCTTGCACTGTTGTAGAAATAATAACGTTGGCCTTGACTGGCATCAAAAATAGTTGATAGAGGTTTTAAGTAACTTATTCATCATGAATAATTTATCGAGTGATTCAGAAATTAAATATGAAAATAGACCACTTGAAATGTAACAAGATCCATGATTTTTAGTCGAGTTGCCATTTTATTGAATTTGGATGCTGGCGCCGTAGTGTAGTTCATATATTATTATTTTTATGCATCTTTTTCTGTAGTAAAGAAATAGTTTACGTTTACCCAGGGTTAGTTTTCTTCTTCTCATGAATTTTTTATTGTTCATTTAATTTAATTTAAATTTTTTATCGGGGAAAAACCACAGTCTGTTACTCGGTTAGAATGAAAATTCTCGCTCCGGAACTTTCCACTCGCATCGAATTTTCAGAACAGAGATTTACAGAATATCCTATTATTCATAAAATTAAAACACAAAGTTCTACAACTTTTTTAAAGAGCATAAAATCCATTACATTTCATAGACATATTCATTATACATTGGTCATTAACTATCAATAATTTTATCCTTCATTATAAAACTGTCCTTTGCAATTTCTATATAAATACTAAATAAAAAAACCTGCAGATTGCAATATGATAGGTAGATAATAAATATCATATATTATTATGTCTTTGTTTGAAAGAATAAATTAAGATAGTATATGTAACTGACTATAACGATTTTATATTTTGTATTTTTATAGTTATTTATGCAACAAGTGCAAAAAGTAAGTGCAATAAACAATTTTTGCACGAGTTGCACACAAAATTTTTTCTACGTTCCTGCAAAAAGAAAAAAATGATTTATTAAGGTGCGGTAAGGTAATCTCAACTTAATTAATTATTACTATTGATTTGCATTGAAACAGATCACTATCATCTATTTTTACATTAATAATACTCATTTTAAAAGCTTTCAATTCTGTAGTTTGCTCTATGCAGGTTTATTGTACTAGTGCAATAAAGAACTTCTTTTTCCACTAAATATAGTTCAATAAAGTTTGAGACTGGCTCCTGCACGGTCCGACCTCTCATTAATTTAGCGTTTCGGTGCCGGTCCGACCGTACAGAAAAGAAGGCAAACTGAGTTGAAAATTCGTGAATTTGTCTTTTCGCTCGCACTTGACACAAACCAAACCTAAGCGAACTAACCTATCTTGAGAGTTCACCACAGGGTACTTTTTCGAATGTGTATCAAGACAAGAAGGCAAAAAACAAGTTCAAAAAAAGTTTAGCTTTTTGCGTGAATGTGTAAAATTATGATTAGGCCTATGGAAGAATTTTGTCCATTTCAAATTTGAAAAACTTTTAATTTAATTCAATATAATTTCTGTCCACAACTTGAGAAATTTGAATGTTTCAAAAACTCCCCAGCTGTGGAGCTGAAAATTTAAATATAAAATTACTAATACAAAACATCAATGTAATTAACTCACAGGTAAACTTGGACATTGGACCGAGCATTTCAAAATTACTAGAGGATATATTTTTAGATGCAAAAATAAATTTTCATGATTCATGTTTATCTGAGAGAAAGTAAATCCAGCTGGCTTTGGCTTGAAACTACTAAATTTTCTCTCAGCAGGAATTCTTTCAATAAACTGGCTCGTAGCCAACAGACAAAACTGATGAACATAAGACATTTGATGACAAAAAAAATCATAATAAAATAAATGGTATATTCTATGATGTTGACATCCTGTAGAAGCTGGCTTATAACATTGACTTGGCAGAGGGATTTTTTTTACATGAACTGGAGTATTCACAGTGGTAATGAAAACCATATGAAAAGGCTCAAATATTTATTGCTAGTTATAGTTTCCCAATATTTCTTTAGAGAAAAATAAAAAGGTTGTTAATTATAATGCAAACTTAAAAAAAAAAACTGTTAATAATTAGTACTTTGCAAGAAGAAATTGCAGGATGTGTAGAAATAAATTAATATTATCATAAAACTACCAAACTTGTGATTACAATTAACAATAATTTTCAATGATTTTCAGAGCTTAACAAACTCAAAAATGTTAACCAATATATCAACCGAAATCTTGTAGGAATTTTAAAATAACTTCATCAAGCTCTAACAAATCTGTACATGCAGTTTTCTGACCAAAATACTCTTATATTTTGAAATAATGTGGAATGGCAAATAATTTATAATTAAGAGTAAATTGTACTCCCTTTAAGAAAAATTCAAACATGTTATTACTCATATTCCAATACAAATCTTAACCCAAAAGTAATTCACTTCATTATTGTAGCAAACAAGAAAAGCAAATATATTTATATAAAATTTTGAGTTGAAATATTTGATGAAAAAAATTATAGTAAAATGAAAATGAATAAACATTGTTTGAATGTTTCTTGGGGAGGGTAACTTACTTGTTCGTTGGAATCTGTGGGATAATCTCTCCCCTGAAAGTGAAGAATACAGTTAAAAATATCTGTTCTGAGTAAATTATTGAATTAGTTCTTATACCTTACTGGGATAGGAAAATTTTTACGCCAAAGTAAAAATATTTTCCTACTTGACAGTAACATATCGAACAACTATTTGATGACTAATAATAAAACAATTGTTTCTTCTGGTGGTTAAGAAAAGGGAAGCAAATTTGTCCCTGTTCTGGAACCACAATGTCAAAAAGCTAGCAAAATGTTCTGAAAAGTTATCGCCATCACTCTCAGGGGTGAGAAAATCCCATATAGACCAACTCCGAGAGTATAGAATCCCTTGAATGCTCACAATTTTGTCAAATGGGCTGAGAAAAAAACTTTCTTATTAAAGAACAATAGACTGAAATAAAATGCTCTAAGAACGTACATAAAGAATTTTTTTGACAAAGAATGGCCAAAAATCTAAAAAAAAAAATCATAAATATAGTTAACGCATAAGGTAGCTAAGATGTTTATTTTCAATAATTTTGGAGTACAACATTCGGTGCTGTAAAAATGTATAAATTTCACAAACATTTCTCAACATACTGATAATTTTTCGCGATATTGAAAAAACAAATTAAAATCTACCTTTGTGCATAATTTCAGAACATTTAAAAAAATTGTGAGATTGACACCAAAATCACTGAAATGATAGTGGAACTAAAAGTGGTTTGTATGAAGTACCTAACTAATTTATACGAAAAAGAGAATATTGTAGTAAAATTATGAAGAACCAAAAAATTATCTGATATTTTCATACAGTATCACTTTTTTTAATGAAAAGTTGTAAAAGGTTATTCTTTAAAGTTAGACACTAATAAAATGGAAATCCTATTGGAGCAATTGTTGTTATGCCTATGTACTTATATAAATATACAGAGAGTTACAAAAAGTTTTCATTGGTCAGAAAATTGTTTTCCTCATATAAATTGGTACATCGCGGAAAACTTGTAATTGGGTTATCAAAATTCTAAATTTTCAAACTGTGTACAGGAGAGAACAACAAAACGGAATTTTGATCAAATTTTCAAACTTATCAAAAAAGTTGTTTACAATAAAAAACAATATTGAGATTTGAAATTACAGCCACTTATGCAGCAAAACATTTTTTTCCCATTTTTGTATAGTTCCAGTCTAAAAAGAGTACTAGTAAAATATTGTCAATTTTATTATTGACGCTTGTTGAAATGGTTTAGATTTTTACTAATTTTTTGGTGAAACTTTGATATTTCACTCTGTATATTCATAATAACTATCAGTAAGATTTAATTATAGAAAATAATTAAATAAATTCATTAATTAATGTTAAACAATTAATTTATACAAATCTGTAAGTTGACGAACATTTCAATAATAAAAATTTTTAAAAAATAATGTTGCGTAGGTGGCTGTGATTTCAAATTTAGATAGTGTTTTCAATTCTAAACAACTTTTCCAAAACTCCTGAACAAAATTCCTATTTTTTGTTCTCTTCTGTACGTCAATGAAAAAAGTTGCAGAGAAAGAAACATGTGATAGTTAAAATGAAGTTTGTAATAGACTAGTCAATCATAAAACTGACACATTTAAATTGAAAGTTTCCTAAAAAAAAAAATATAAATTTTTGGAATAATTTTTTTTCATTAGGTGGTCACTAGGACACCAATAAATCAAGAATAAAGAAGAATAAAAACGAATTATTTGCGATTTTTTTAGCAAAAATACTTTATATACAGATATATAAAAAAATGCTCCAATGAGATTTCCAACTTAAGAAACAATTTTTGATTTTTTTTTTATAAAAATGGCTACTGTATACTAAATGTCAGATAATTTTTTGGCTTTGCATATTTTATTACACTGGAAAGGTACATATAATATGTTGTAAATACAAAGCTTTCATATTATCAACGTTGGGCAGTACCAATTTGAAAGAAAAAATTATGAATATTTTTATTAGAATTTGAATACTCTGAAATTACTACCAAACTAATATCAGCCTATCCCATTATCCATTATTAAAAGACAGTGAAGGCATAAAAAAATAATGTTAGTGAAAAGAATTAGTGACTATGGGATATTATTAGTATTATATGCAGTGTGTTCCTGTATTTCTATGAGAATATATTAATTTCAGCGATTTTTTTTCAACTTTTAGTAAACGAAAATATCTATTTCAACTATCATCCATTTTACATTTATATGTCCTACCAACCAGTTAGAAGAACAAATTGTAATTTATTTTGGCTAACATCTTATACTACGATATATTTTCCTTGATTTTTTTTCATTTAGTTGAAATTAATAAAATTGTTTATGACAAACTGATACAATATCATAATACTTTACAAATATCTGGGACAATCAAAGCATTTTATTTAACTAGTTATAAACAAAGTACATAGATATTTTTGAGTACTATAACACTTCTCAATCAGGAACACACTGTATAATCTTAAAAATTCAAAATGACATTAAATTCCAAACTACAAAATGAGCAACTGAATGATGTCCTTTCAAATATCACGAGTCAATAAATTTTTCCTGACTAATTGAAAAAGTATTGGATGAAATTTAATGAGAATGAATTTATAATTGAAATAAAAAGTTTGAGACTACTGCTTGTCAAATTTTTAGGAAATTCCTGAAACTAAGAACCCTTTGAAATAATTAGAAACCTTGAAAAAATGTCTCTTGAAAAATTCTTCTGAGCTGATTCAAAAATTGTTGAGATAATATTTTGAGGGGAAAATAAACAAAATAAACACAGTTTCAAATTTCTCTTCAGAATATATTCTATTTGAAAGACCATGTGCAATGAGGACAAACTTCAGTCAAAGTGAAAAAAGATAAATTATTTTCGAATAACATATCTTATATTTCAAAGCTATTGCGAAAAAATATGAAGTGTGCAGATACTTTTGAAAATACTCAGAAAAAAAAGATTCAGACAAATTTAACTACCAATAAGCCTGCCCAAATGTTTACTTACCCTGGCCTAGTAAAAGATGTACCATTTCTTCGTGGCCCTCCCTAGCAGCTTCCATCAAAGGTGTGTATCCCTCATCATTAACTTCTTCGATGTTCGCTCCTCGTTCGATCAGCAACATCGCTAAATCTACATGACCACCGCATGCTGCAAGGGTAAGGGGTGACTCGAAGCTGTCAGTCGGCATATTGACTTGTGCTCCAGAATCTAGAAGAAGCCTCGCAACCTGAAAGACGATACTTTTTCAAAACTTGTAATGACAACTGACTTCGAAACTCCTGTTCAAGTATGTTTGCATGTAAGTTTAAGTATGTACTTGTATTATATTTTATCTGTAAAAAAAAGGGTGAAACAGTTTATAATGAATAAATAAATAGGTAAATGAAATTGTTTTATAGAAAAATGATGAATATATTCCAACAAGGCGAAAAAAAAAAAAAACTTCCTATGTATTTATACCAGTTATATTTGTGACACTAACGTTACTAAAATTTCATCCTATATCAACATTATCAAGCAAATACTTTGAAGTGAGTCACTCAGGACGAAAATGCCGTATAAGATCAATCATTCAATGGTCTCAAAAGTATCCCAAGGTATTAAAGTCACAAAATTCTTTTATAGTGTGTATGTTCCTTTCTCCACAACCTTCACAGAATTTGCCAATTCTAAATCATTTTGAATGATAGTCCAAAGAGGGTATGGGTTGCTGCTTTAGTATAATAATTCCATATTTACTAAATCATTCATGATTTTTGGATCACCCGCAAACATCTACGTGAAGTGCGACAAAACACATTTTAGGTACTCAAATACTCGCATATTATATTTTCATGAAAAGGTACGAGACTTCAGAAACAATATGAACTTTTCCTTTTCCTTCTCCGATCATTTTTAGCAGAGTTATGACGAATCAAATATTCGGCTCCGTCAGAACATTCAGCGGCGGGTAAACGTGAACCTGAAATTTGATGTCGGCGTTCAATCACGTTTTTTGAGAAAACGAGCGCATTTCATAAGAAATTACTGGGAATAATTTTTTTTTTAATATATTCAATTCAATTTATTCCTAAGAAATATACAGTTTATAATAGGGAAAAAAAACAAAATTTAAATAATTTCACATAATATAAGTAACAATATTAAAAATTAATTTAAAGATAATCAAATCAGAATTGGAATGGATTCAAAGGAGTAAGTATTTTTTTAGGTTATTCTTGAATCGCAATTATCTTTCACTCTGTTGGGTTGTTTTTCCGATAAATCATATACTTTCCAAGATTACAGCAAACATTTATTTATTTTTGAATGAATAAAAAAATATGTTCCACCCCTGGAATTTTGGTTAACAATTTTTTTTTCTTATTTATCATGGTTCCAATTACTAGCATACCCAGTTTGGTGGTGCTACAATCGATTCTTGTCTCAAAACCCAATCGTACTGGATTACCTGCTGTTTTAAGGTGGCCTTCCATACCAGCTTTCAGCTTCAACTTCTTTCAGAAAAAGTGCTGCTATTTTTATATGACCATTTCCACAAGGGCAGAAGAACGCTACGCTTTACGTCAACTGTCAAAACACCGAATAATAGTTTGGGTTTTATGACTTATATCATTTTATTCGTTTAATTTATATGACTTATATGTCTATAAAAAGAGATGGCAACATATTCATAAACAAAGATAGTCAACGGCATGGCGCTAAACATAAAACTTGAACCAACAAACAGCGGCATGACCTTGAAGAAGCGGCGGCTACTTTTGAAGTACTCTGATTGGCTAGAGACAAGAAGCCAGCGGCAAAAAGCTGGTGTGGAAGGCCGGCTTTATGCATTTTACGTGTATTTCATTCAATAACTTGTATAAGAATGAATATTCCCTCATTGTCATAGTAATTATTGATATGACAATGTGGGACGTACGTTAGCCTTGACTGGCATCATAGTGACAAGATGTGAAATGAAATGTCAAAATAATTTTTTGTTTGCTTTCCATTTGATTATATGTGAAATTTGTGGTTGTGGAGAAAGCACAGTCTGTTACTCGTTTAGAATGAAAATTCGTTATGCTTGTGCACTCGCATCGAATTTTTCATTCTAACCTTGTTACAGAATATACTATTCTGGTATTCCACAAATGGGTCTGTGGAAATATGTATTTTGTATGAAATTTCTGTTCAGATATTGCTTTCTTCATAGGAAATAAGGCATTTTGAATGGTTCTATCGTCGTTAGAAGATGCCTTTCAACCTTAGGATTTGATTTTCGTCGAAAGATTATTTTTGGGTGTAGGTGGAAATATGGCCTTTGGAAAAATCACTCCTCATATTATTGTATTATTCTACTGATTTTATATGCTACTTTTGTATTAAGACAAATATTCTATTATATAAGTACTATAGACTTATAACTTGATAACTGTAAACCATATATTTGTCTAGTAATAATTGGAATTACTCCAGTTAGACAACAAACCTTTTTATTTTATCTAAAATTTTTAACACACATGTTGATATAGACTCACCTCGACATGACCGTCCATGGAAGCTTCCATCAACGCGGTATGCATTTCGTCGGTCTTGTGTTCTTGATCGGCTCCAGCCTCGAGAAGGAACCTCACCATGTCCAAGTGACCCTTGTAGCAAGCCAGGGTGAGGGCGGATTCTTTGAACTCATTAGAGTGGGTGTTGATTCCCGCTCCGTGAGCAAGAAGAATTTTAGCGAGGCCAACGTGACCCGCACTCGCAGCTTCCATGAGAGGAGTGTGGCCGTTCTCGTTGTGGTCTTCGACATTGGCCCCATTTTCGAGAAGAAATTTGACTACGTCGGTGTGACCGCCGGCACAACCATACATAAGGGGGGTATTTCCTGAATAATAATAGTAATAATGTTTATTAACTAATTTTTGACACAACAATGAGTATACAAAATTGTAAATGAACAGTGGCATCAGATATATAGTAATAACCAACACTTTCAATATACACTTTTGTAGGACTAACTATGGACGGAACACATTTGTTGCTCGTTCGACCAATTTAGCAAATCATTACAACGAATGTCTCGACTTTTTTGATACCCGTGATAGTTTTGTAAGCCAATTAAAAGACCTAGTCATGTGATCGTATTTAGCTCTATGCTTTTGTTTATATTCGTTCATAAACAGTTGTGTTGTAAATTAAATTTTAAGTTACTTTAGCTCTGTTTACTACTAACATTTTATGTATTATCTGTAAAAGGGTTTTCCCCGTTTATAAAGAAATAAATAAAAAAACATTAAGACTAAGAAATAACTAACGTAATATAAGACTTTTCATGAATGTGCATCAACAGTAAGTACCATCAATTTGGAACTGATTCATAACTAGTACAAACCCATTCAGTTTGAAAAAAAAAAAACTAAAAAAAAAGAGAAAATAGTAGTGCAAGAATATATTGTATGAAAAATATCGCCTTCTATTAAGATTTTGCTATTGAAATAATTGTTCAAAAATATATATTCTAGACTGAAATGATAATTTTTAATAGGATGTCAGATCCTAGCGCATCTTTTACATTTTTCGCATTTTGCGACCATAACGAGACAAATTCGTTAAATACATAGCTGTATAAAAAGAAAGCTAAGAAAATTTGCTACAAGAGGATGTTATTGTTTGCTGGCCTAACAGTTCGCTTGTAGTTGTTATAGGTGGTTTGGTGTGCTAGGAGACCGGATCCTAGCGCACCTTTTACATTTTTCGCATTTTGCGACCATAACGAGACATATTCGTTAAATACATATGTATATAGAAAGAAAGCTAAGAAAATTTGCTACAAGAGGATGTTATTGTTTGCTGGCCTAACAGTTCACTTGTAGTTGTTATAGGTGGTTTGGTGTGCTAGGAGACCGGATCCTAGCGCACCTTTTACATTTTTCGCATTTTGCGACCATAACGAGACACATTCGTTAAATACATATGTATATAGAAGGAAAGCTAAGAAAATTTGCTACAAGAGGATGTTATTGTTTGCTGGCCTAACAGTTCGCTTGTAGTTGTTATAGGTGGTTTGGTGTGCTAGGATACCGGATCCTAGCGCACCTTAACGAGACACATTCATTAAATACATATGTATATAGAAAGAAAGCTAAGAAAATTTCCTACAAGAGGATGTTATTGTTTGCTGGCCTAACAGTTCGCTTGTAGTTGTTATAGGTGGTTTGGTGTGCTAGGAGACCGGATCCTAGCGCACCTTTTACATTTTTCGCATTTTGCGACCATAACGAGACATATTCGTTAAATACATATGTATATAGAAAGAAAGCTAAGAAAATTTGCTACAAGAGGATGTTATTGTTTGCTGGCCTAATAGTTCACTTGTAGTTGTTATAGGTGGTTTGGTGTGCTAGGAGACCGGATCCTAGCGCACCTTTTACATTTTTCGCATTTTGCGACCATAACGAGACACATTCGTTAAATACATATGTATATAGAAGGAAAGCTAAGAAAATTTGCTACAAGAGGATGTTATTGTTTGCTGGCCTAACAGTTCACTTGTAGTTGTTATAGGTGGTTTGGTGTGCTAGACCGGATCCTAGCGCACCTTTTACATTTTTCGCATTTTGCGACCATAACGAGACACATTCGTTAAATACATATGTATATAGAAAGAAAGCTAAGAAAATTTGCTACAAGAGGATCTTCTTGTTTGATGGCCTCACAGTTCGCTTGTAGGTGTTATAGGTGGTTTGGTATGCTAGGATGCCGGATCCTAGTGCATCTTTTACATTTTTCGCATTTTGCGACCATAACGAGACACATTCGTTAAATACATAAGTATATAGAAAGAAAGCTAAGAAAATTTGCTACAAGAGGATGTTATTGTTTGCTGGCCTAACAGTTCACTTGTAGTTGTTATAGGTGGTTTGGTGTGCTACGAGACCGGATTCTAGCGCACCTTATACATTTTTCGCATTTTGCGACCATAACGAGACACATTCGTTAAATACATATGTATATAGAAAGAAAGCTAAGAAAATTTGCTACAAGAGGATGTTATTGTTTGCTGGCCTAACAGTTCACTTGTAGTTGTTATAAGTGGTTTGGTGTGCTAGGAGACCGGATCCTAGCGCACCTTTTACATTTTTCGCATTTTGCGACCATAACGAGACATATTCGTTAAATACATATGTATATCGAAAGAAAGCTAAGAAAATTTGCTACAAGAGGATGTTATTGTTTGCTGGCGTAACAGTTCGCTTGTAGGTGTTATAGGCGGTTTTATGTGCTAGTGAGACGGATCTTAGTACATCTTTTACGTTTTTCGCATTTTGCGACCATAACGAGACACATTCGTTAAATACATATGTATATAGAAGGAAAGCTAAGAAAATTTGCTACAAGAGGATGTTATTGTTTGCTGGCCTAACAGTTCACTTGTAGTTGTTATAGGTGGTTTGGTGTGCTAGACCGGATCCTAGCGCACCTTTTACATTTTTCGCATTTTGCGACCATAACGAGACACATTCGTTAAATACATATGTATATAGAAAGAAAGCTAAGAAAATTTGCTACAAGAGGATCTTCTTGTTTGATGGCCTCACAGTTCGCTTGTAGGTGTTATAGGTGGTTTGGTGTGCTAGGATGCCGGATCCTAGTGCATCTTTTACATTTTTCGCATTTTGCGACCATAACGAGACACATTTGTTAAATACATAAGTATATAGAAAGAAAGCTAAGAAAATTTGCTACAAGAGGATCTTATTGTTTGATGGCCCAACAGTTCGCTTGTAGGTGTTATAGGTGGTTTGGTGTGCTAGGATGCCGGATATTAGTGCATCTTTTACATTTTTCGCATTTTGCGACCATAACGAGACACATTCGTTAAATACATATGTATATAGAAAGAAAGCTAAGAAAATTTGCTACAAGAGGATGTTATTGTTTGCTGGCCCACAAGTTCACTTGTAGTTGTTATAGGTGGTTTGGTGTGCTACGAGACCGGATCCTAGCGCACCTTATACATTTTTCGCATTTTGCGACCATAACGAGACACATTCGTTAAATACATATGTATATAGAAAGAAAGCTAAGAAAATATGCTACACGATGATGTTATTGTTTGCTGGCCTAACAGTTCGCTTGTAGGTGTTATAGGTGTGCTCGGATGCTGGATCCTAGCGCACCTTTTTCTTGGAGAAACTATTATTATTTTTTTAAATCAACTGTTATTTTAATTTTTCTACTTCAAATCATCTTACTAAAATTTACAGAATATAAATTGTTTAAAATGTTCATGAACAGTCTCCATACCAGTTTTACGTACCTGTCTTGACTGTTTTGTGATATTCTTCACAGAAATATTATTTTACTTCTGATTAATTTTTTATACTCCTTATATTTTGATGTATTATGTATTAATAAACCTGTTATTTATTATTAAAAAAAAACTACTATAGTTGGATTTATATTGAAATGGCAGTATTGCGAGATAGGACAATAGTTCATACATCAGAAAAAGGCATTGATTTAATATAAATAACATGCCCATATGCAGGAAGTATGTTATACAGTTGTGATTAATTATTTTATCATGATTAAAGAAGCATATATTTTGAATTAACAGATGTGATTACATGTTCAATGTTCACTGTAATCACATCTGTTAATTCAAAATATGCTTTAATCATGATAAGATAAATAACCACAATGGTATAATGGTATAATGTACTACCTGCGTATCAGTCTTTATTTATGTTATATCATTGCCTCTTTATGATGTATAAACTCCGGCAACACTATTGTCCTATCTCCGAATACTGCCATCTCAATATGAATCTGACTCAACCATAGGTATCATTGGAACTAATAAAGATTATTCTTATTCCGAACTAACAATGGAAAAGAGCACACGTAAATACAGATATCTGAATTAAAATAACTAACCTGATGTAGACTGTGCATTAACATCAGCTCCATGGGCTACTAACAGCCTTACGATATCGAGGTGACCTGCTGACGCTGCTTCCATTAAAGGAGTACATTCTCCTTTAATTCCTCTATCTTCCACATTAGCATGCATTGCTAAGAGAACCTAGAACAAGAAGAAGAAGATTGGAAAATATTTCATTCAATAAATGAGCCATCATATATTATCAACTAAGGAGTTAACGATGGTGATGGTGGATTTTAGAATTGTGGGTTCAGAAGAGAAGGGTAAATGTAAATTCAAGTTAGAACTCAAAATTCAAGTATAATATCGCACACCAAGCAAATATTAAATTCATGAACTTGGCTCTATTACGTGTTGTCGAACTGAATTTTCGAAAATATCATAATTTTAATGTAATCATCAAAATATTGGATACTAACGACCCGCCATGGCTTCGCAAGGGTGCAAATTACACGTGATGTCAAAATCACTGTCCGATCGATTCAAAGTTTATCTCTTTGGTGTTGATAATTCATCATTACACGAAAAGTGCCCTTAGCAGGAAAATATATTTTATAATGGTCATTTATCATCACTTATATTTAATTGTATGGCATAAATGAGAAACATAAAATATTTCAATCGACGTCTTTACTACTATTGTTTACTGGCTTGAGTTCAACTTGAATTTACTATAAAATTCGATTGTAAATTACACCAGGTGTAGGAAAAAGTGCTACACCTCGATGCAAACGAACGAACCTTATATTTCTATGGATATTGCTATGTTGTCTAACCTGCGCAAGCTCGAAATATCCAGCGCTGCACGCCAACGACAGCAAACTCTCTCCCTCTTCGGAGGTTTCGTGCACCGACCGTCCTTCCGTCAGCAGTTTGCGGACGGTGCCGACATCGCCGTCGGTACACGCTTCCACCAGAGACGTCTTCTCGGGCTGTTGCTGTTGGCTGTTGCTCGAGGCGGCGGCGGATCGGCTGTTGGGGTTGTCGGATCGCATGCGGGTGAGCGCGGCGGCGGCCTCGTCCAGGGCGCAGGACACGCTCGACGTCAGCCTCCTGAGAACTTCCGGATCGCCTAGATGCTTACCATCTTTGGCCGCCAGTTGACCAATACCTGAAGGAAAACAAAAATGGATTGGTTACGTTAGAAAAACGGGCGCGGCACATTCCAAATACCCCCCTCGTGAATTGTTTTGATTGAAAAAGTAAATCCTAGGCACAGAGGCGGATTCAGGTCCTCTGACGCCCTAGGATACCAAAATTTTGCCACCCTTTTGAACTCTAAATAAGTTTATAAAACGTTTTAATAATGCACATAGATAATTTTTAAGTGTGCTTGGCTTTATTAATTTCTGTATTTGTTAAACGTAAAAAAAGTAGGATAAAAGATAATAACGAAAAAAATTGTATTTTTCTAATTATCATTTTGAAAACATACAAATATATACAGTAACGGATACAGTAAACGGATAAATTCATTTTCTACGTTATTAGCCATTTTCAAGAAAAACCCTGAAACATGTCGATTTATGTATTTGAAAAGACACTCTGTGACATAAAAAAAATCCCCCCTCCTTCACACCCCTCAACGTGACAGTCACCCCCCCAATTTTTTTAAATGCAATAGGAGGTCAAGTGATACCTCATTTTGAAGGGTATTCAATTTTCTATACAGCCATATCTTTATTTTTTAATTTCGTTCATGCGCCATAATAAAAAAATATTGTTCCATAGGTTGAAATGTTGACAGGTATCATTGAACCCGCTGTATTATGCCATGCACCTTCAATTGTTTTGGTTTATTTACTAACCGTTTTTTGTCAGCCGTGACAGTTGAGTAAAAAATTTTTTGTTCTCTGTGAACTTGCTGAAGAGAACGGTTTTGCAGTTGTTGGTTGTGTTTCTTGTTCAGTATAACTTTCAGACAATAGGCTGAAAGTTCTAGCAATGTCTCATTTGACTGAACGTCAAAGAATAGAAGTGTTAATAATGCTAGGATGTGGGGACAAAACTAGAACCCAGAAGAATGTAAGTGAAATGTTCAATAATAAATATCCTGATCATCACATTTCTCAATCTACCGTTAGAATAGAAACAAAATTTCGTGAATTTGGGACTGTCAAAGATATTTCAGAACCAGGCAGAAGGTTATTGATTGACGATGGGAAGAAATTGGATATTTTGGTAGACATAGAGGAGATTCCATATAAACCTACCCGACAACTTGCCGCCGATTACGACATAAGTCAAAGTTCAATATTGCGTGTTTTTAAAAGTGAAAAGTACCACCCTTATAAAGTACAATTGGTACATGAACTCAACGAAGACGATCCAGATCGCTGAACTGAGTTTTGCGAAATAATGGAAGCCAGGTGCCTGCGAGTTCCATCGTTTAAAAAAAATATCTTGTTTTCCGACGAGTCAATTTTTTTTTTAATGGAACCGTCAATAGACAATATTGTCGATATTGGAGCCGAGAGAATCCCTATTGGATGATGGAGGCCCACACTCAATGTCCCAGAAAAGTAAATGTTTGGGCAGGGATTATAAATAATCGCATAATTGGACCATATTTTTTCAACGAAATATTAAACGGTGAACGTTACTTGGAATTTTTGACTAATTTTTTAGTTCCAACGCTAAAAAGACTTTTTCCAGATAATGATAATCCGAATCAAATAGATAGAAATATCTGGTATAAGCAAGATGGTGCTCCACCACATTTTGCAGCTGAAGTTCGTGCATATCTGAATGAAGTTTTTCCCAACAGATGGATTGGTAGACGAGGTGCCATAGAGTGGCCAGCCCATTCTCCCGACATGACACCGCTTGACTACTTTTTGTGGGGTTACCTGAAATCCAAAGTATACGTCAGTGGACCAAACAATATTGAAAGTTTGCAAATCAGAATTAGAGAAGAAATAGAACGTATCACTCCCGAAACCATTCAAGATGTTGTTGATAACTTTCAGCAACGTCTTTATTATTGTCAAGAAACAAATGGCTGTCAGTTTGAACATTTGATCTGAAAAATTTCGTTAGTAGCACATTGATTGATACCGCTATAGTACATGATTTAGATAACACAATTTATTCAATTGTTTTTTCATGGCGCATGAACGAAATTAAAAAATAAAGATATGGCTGTATAGAAAATTGAAAACCCTTCAAAATGTGGTATCACTTGACCTCCTATTGCATTTAAAAAAATTGGGGGGGTGGCTGTCACGTTGAGGGGTGTGAAGGAGGGGGGATTTTTTTATGTCACAGAGTGTCTTTTCAAATACATAAATCGACGTGTTTCAGGGTTTTACTTGAAAATGGCTAATAACGTAGAAAATGAATTTATCCGTTACATATGGTGCTCACTGTATATTTGCACTTATGAAAATCCACGTCTCAATTTTTTGGTAGCAAATTCATTTATCACGTCTTCATAATCTAGGGATTTTGACAACTGTGATTCTATACTGAGTACGGCGATATCATTGAGTCTATCTTCTGTCATTCTTGAACACAAGTAGTTTTTTACACGTCGTAACCAAGAAAAGCTGCGTTCTCCCGAGCAATTTGTTATCGGAACACAAACACACATGCGTAGTGCGATGTCGACGTTAGGATACACGGTCTGTAGATCTTCTTCGTGAAGCCATTTCAACAATTTTAAAGCTGTTTCCGATTTTTCGGGAATTAAGGAGCAGTGTGCACCGAAATGAACACATTCATCAGCAAAGCTTTCTTCTAGATCAAACGGGTATATATTCTGTAAACTGACTGCTTTAACTCGGGTTTCAGTTGGGTTTAATATAGATAAGTTGGTCAGGAAGGCAAATTTATCGTGAAATTTCTGATAAGCATTGCGTCGCTTTTCAAACTCAAAGTTTTTTCTATTACATTAAACTTGAGTAGTTTGATTCTGTTACGAGAGGTAATAGGAATTGGCCTTATTTTTAGATAAAAGGAGTGTTTTGGTGCGAATGTTTATCCTTGCATCGAGAGGGACACCTAAAAGTTACAGTTCAACGACGTTGCTGAGTATACCCATCACGAGTCTAGAAGCCAACTTATCGTAAGCCGGTTCATCCATACTAGAGATTCGTCACACGTGTGGGTAAATAACGTGAATTCCTTGGCGCATGGCAAAATTTTTAGTTTACTTATATAATTTTCCTTCGGTGTTGGTATATTTAAAAATGTCCAAAAAAAAAAATCCTTTCCTGCAAAATCTGCCGCCCTCTAGATTTTGCCGCCCTAGGCTGTAGCCTACTTAGCCTAGTGGGAAATCCGCCTCTGCCTATAGGCACATTGTTCACGACCTACATGAAGTTAGCGAGAGAACAAAATGTAATAACGGATTATTCCATAATTTGCCGCTTTTATGTTGGCAAATTAGTTGCGGGGAAAAAAATTGTCGCTCTCTTCTTTTAAAAAATATACTTCGTTTCGCTAACATCATGAGAAGTAAGCGAAACATGTATATTTTCAAAAAGAAAAAGACGATAATAGCTATTTGTATTACAAGAGGGAAAAGTACCACTTTTCCTCCCGCAGGATGTAAACATCCAAGGCAGGAAAAGGCACTTTACTCCCATGTAATACACATATGATTTTTCCTCCTACCCACTTAATAAACCTTTTTTTGTTAATTTGAAACGCATCTCAACTGTTTTCGTTTAAAACGGACCTATACTTGCATGATGGAAAGTATACAAAATTAATTTATACCCATCTAAATTACTCTGATGGCGTAGAGGTAAGCGACGCTGACTAGTAAACTGAAGGTACTGGGTTGGGTTCGATCGCTCGCTGCAATCGGTATTTTTTTTTAAGCAAGTTATTTTTCTTTTTTTCTTCTGTTAGAGATATAAATTATTGGATATTTGAAGAGCTTCTCTATTTGGGATTGAGACTCATTGTTAATTTTTTCATAGGCAATATTATGTGCCTATTTTGAATGAATTGTCAATCGGTTTTTCGTCCCTAGGGAGGAAAAGTAAGAGTTTCCTTCCTGATTTGAGGGAGGAAAGCGTTTACTTTCTATAGGGGTAGGAGGAAATTACATCCCTGGATTATTACCACCGCCGAAAGTTTTTGTATCAGATATTTGTCTCTAATCCAGTACGATTGGGTTTTGAGACAAGAATCGATTGTAGCACCACCATACTTGGTATGCTAGTAGTTGGAACCATGATAATCACGAAAAAAAAAATTGTTAACCAAAATTCCAGAGGTGGAACAGATTTTTTTTTTGTTTCAAAATATATTAAGAGATTTTTGCTGTAATTTTGGAAAGCATATGATATCGGAAAAACAACTCAACAGGGTGAAAAAGAATTCAATTTTCCACAAAAAATATTCCTAGTAATTTCTTATGAAATGCGCTCGTTTTCTCAGAAAACGTGATTGAACGCGACATCAAATTTCAGGTTCACCCTCACCGCCGCTGAAAGTTCTGGCGGAGCCGAATATTTGATTGGTCATAACTCTGCTAACAATGATCGGAGAAGGAAAAGGAAAAGTTCATATCGTCTCCTACCTTCTCATGCAAATATAATATGCGAGTATTTGAGTACCTAAAATGTGTTTTGTCGCACTTCAAGTATATGTTTGCGGATGATCCGAAAATCATGAATAATTTAGTAAATATGGAATTATTATACTGAAGCAGCAGGTTTGCACTTCAAGCATGAAACCTCAAGCATGAAATCACATTTTTTATGTAGGATGTGTATGAGCGATTATTTTCAACATTTACTGAAGAAATTGCCGGGATTATGGGTGAGTTGAAAACCGAGGCAGGAGTAAAACCCAGTTTTTTCTTTGGCATGTAAAAGTGAGACTTGTGTCAGTAGCCTTAAATCTTTGCATATGGTCCAAAGAGGGTACTGATTCCTACTTCATTATAATTATTTTATATCAACTAAAATATCCATGACTTTCGGATCCTCCGTAAATATCGTAGAAGGGTTATGTGAAGTGGGACAAAACACATTTTAGGAACTCAGATACTCACATATTATATTTGCGTGAGGAAGTAGAAGTCTTGAGGAACGATATGCACTTTTTCTTTTCCTTCTACTATAATTTTTATCAAAGTTATGACAAATCTAACGAGCGTATTTCATGAGGTATTACTGAGTCATTCTTGTGGAGAATTTCTCCACTTTTTGCTCGAGTTTGTCTGTCGTTACTGGATTACCGAAATTTGTTCGAATTCTCGTACTTATTCTAGATTGACTGAGATGAGAATTATACTAATAAATACATGGCGTCATTGTACATATTATAATGTTGAATATGAGTTTTTTCAATTCCACTGTAATTTCCAATTGTGTTCCTATTTCAAGAAATGATGCAGGTTGTAACAATCTCATCAATTACTTCAAACTACTTATGAACTAGTTCGAAAAAATTCACGGGACCATAACAAATTAAAACAATGAAATATTATGTCCCACTTCTAATCGGCTTTGGTAAATATTATTATGACTACATAGAACATAATAATTCATTCCTCAAAACACGACTACGCAGTACGCACATTTTTTATCAGATATTCTGTATTTATTAATTAAACAAAACACTGCCTTATTGCGTGACTCGATTATACAGAGCAACTCGTAACGAGCTTGATTGATCGGTATGTCAAGTGATATGTCAATTTCTAAAATTTCGAGAAAAAATTTGGTATCTGGAGTTTCCATATGAAATATTTTCGTTGAATCTCAATTTCCGGTTAACCGAAAATTGTTATAAACTTTCTTTCGAATGATATTCAGTGTGTCCACTTGAGAAGGCAAACAATGGAAAACTCTTTTATTTTTTGTTTTACGAAAAAAATCAGTCTTCATAAAAAAGTTCTGCTCGTTCTGGAACACACTTTTGAATAAAAATCTTAAAATTTGTCAGTTGTCCAAGGGTAGTGTCAAAAAATATCAATTGGTGCAAGAGTAAAGTGCATTCATTTCTGACAAAATTGAAAACTTTCATTTTAAAAAGTTGTTTCTGCTGCAGATGCTGTGAACCGTTTGAGGACGACTGCCATTGTTTCTATTCAATCGACACATTTTTTTAAATTGTTTTTAAAAGGAATCTTTTTATGCCAAAAAATTAATGACAGTGATTCTATTTCATAGTGTAGAACATCACTCATTTGCAAGGCTACTCCTATTCTGTCAAGTTTTTATAAACATGGACGGAGGCAATTTTTCATTTTTGTAAGGATAACTAGTTAACGTGAAAAAAGTCACAAGATGTTAATGATTTCACATTCATGTTTGATTATTACCAGAATACAGGATATATAAGATGTTCTAGAAATTACTGACACAATTTGATCATAATAGATTCACAAGTTTCATCGTTTACAACTTACTTGAAATGAGGGGGAGGAAAAGTATGAGTTTCCTCCCTGGTTAGAGGGAGGAAAGTGTGTACTTTCTATCTAGCCTTCAGGATGACAGAAAGTCAAATTTTCTGAAACTGTCAAGAAGGACCATGCAGTTTATTCGCAAAAGGAACAAAGTGGGTTTATCAGCGAATACATTTTGACAGGTGAGGGAAATAATCAAGATCCGAGGCCCCAGACTAATTTTTTTTCCTGTCCGAAATAGTTTTTTTTTTTCGAATTCATTCACGTTCTCTATGTAAATATTAAATTATTCGACGGTCAAATGTTCTTCACTATTTTTACGGATTTTTTCGATTTTAATGTCTCGCGACTTTTTTTGACAAGGAGAGAAGTCCGAGACTCCCTACCAATATTTTATTTGTCGTATTCTCCATGTCCGAAACTTTTGGAAATTTTTCTGAATTATTTTGCGTTCTTTATCTAGCTTTCGAGAGGGGTGGGAAATTTTCTTAAAAATATATTATTCGACGGTCAGGTATTTTCCACTATTTTTAAGGATTTTTCCAATTTTAATTTCGAGAGTTTTACAACTTTTTTAGAGAAAGGGGGGTGCCAGCCCCCGAATGACATTGTTATTTTCATCCTAATTTTCGACATCCCAATCCGTCAAAAAAATTCCGAAACCCTAATTGTTCTCTATCTAGCCTTCTGGACAGAGGATACTTTTTTTACAATAACCAACACGTAATATTTCAACTCCGTAAGAGAAGAGGAAGTGGTTCCAATTCAACTTGCAAGATTTGACCCAAACTAACACACTAACATTGCAAGTTAAATGAAAGCTTTTGAATAAAAAATGGAGGTCCATATTTAGACCTTAGCCGCTATCTACGATGCTTTTCTAACTTTTTCCATCATATAACTGTAATCAATTCAGCGCCTTATAAACATAATGAATGATTTCGAACAATGGTATCACTGGAGAAGAATGAACAAGTACTGTTTTATCGCTATATACAATGAAATGTTTTTTTACGATACTTTTTTCTTTTTTATAACGCTCATTACGTTCACTTTAAACGTAAGATAATTATTAGCAACAATATCCAACAAAGACAACACTCTCAATTAAGTAAGTTGTGTTTTATTGACAATCGCTGAATTCCCAATTCTATTATTTGTAAATGATAATTCGCAGTAATTAAAAATTCAGTGATTTATATCAATTTAATTTAACCAACCAAGATTATCAAGAACTAATTGCAAAGCCGCTGATTTATGGGTCGTGAAATTGCAATTGCTAGCCTTAATACATTTCACTCAATTAATTTTTTGAATGAAATGTTTCTTAATAGTTTTTTCTTCTGCCACGTTTGTACGTTAGGAACACTACTATTGTTTTATACTCAAGGCGGTGGATTCCAACTGAGGAAAACAAAAGGAAGAATGAACCCATTAATGATTACTTTTTTCAGTATCAGACAAGAAGAAACCAGGAAGTCAAGGTGAATCTATGGATATAATTCTCAATTTTAAACATAATATGTTTGTAAGGCATAGAAGTGAGAAACGATTTGATTCTATTAATTCTATAAAATTCAACCAGAATTGCTGTTTTTAAAATCCATTAAAATAATTCGATTTTTTTTCCTTTAAATTCTATGAACGGTGATCCAGTTTATCTGTTTAATATCTGGTTATATTATTCAACCCGAGGGGGAAACCACTCTTTCATTAGGTGTACATCATAACATTTTCATTAATTCATTATTAAATGAAATGTCGAAAACTCGCCAGAAATTATTTTTGCGCAAAAAAAAAACATTTGAAAACTGATTCAGAGCTGACTAACTTGAGAACGGTTAGAGATAGACGAATTCTGCGAATTCCAATCGATTCAGAATGGCCGAATTAGTAGATACTGAGAATTTGAACGAAAAAAATCTACGGACAAAAAAGTCCCCGAACGTATTCTGACGTGCTGATTCCGAATCTTCGAACGAAAATATCGAAAACTCATCAGAAATATTTTTCGCGCCAAAAAACCATTTGTAAACTAATTCAGAGCTTACCAACTCGAGAACGGTTAGACAGAAGGAATCTGCGAACGCCAGTCGATTCAAAATGGCCGAATTAGTATGTATTATTATTTTGGAGTCAATCAAAAGAAATTAAAAATTACTCAAAAAAGTCACATCGACTTGAAATTCGCACTGTTTACGTACAATTTCATGCTCATTCCAAAAATGTATGATTTTCTATGCTCAGATATACGATTTAGCCGAAAAAAAGCGTTTAAGATAAAACATTAAATTTTCTGAGATTTTTTATTTTTCATTTTTCGAATTTAAAATTTTTGTCCTCGGACGTATTTTGACGTGCTGATTCCGAATCTTTTAACAATAATGTCGAAAACTCATCAGAACTATTTTTGACGGCAAAAAAACCATCTAAAAACAGATTCAGAGCTGACCAACTCGAGAACGGTTAGACATAGACAAATTCTGCGATCGCCAGTCGATTCAAAATGGCCGAATTAGTATGTATTGTTATTTTCGAGCCAATCAAAAGAAATTAAAAATTACTAGAAAAAGTTGCAAGGGGTTCACCCCTAAAAATCATTAAAAGTACCAAGTTGTCACATCGACTTGAAATTCGCACTGTTTACGTACAATTTCATGCTCATTCCAAAAATGTATGATTTTCTATGCTCAGATATACGATTTAGCCGAAAAAAAGCGTTTAAGATAAAACATAAAATTTTCTGAGATTTTTTATTTTTCATTTTTCGAATTTAAAATTTTTGTCCTCGGACGTATTTTGACATGCTGATTCCGAATCTTTTAACAATAATGTCGAAAACTCATCAGAACTATTTTTGACGGCAAAAAAACCATCTAAAAACAGATTCAGAGCTGACCAACTCGAGAACGGTTAGACATAGACAAATTCTGCGATCGCCAGTCGATTCAAAATGGCCGAATTAGTATGTATTGTTATTTTCGAGCCAATCAAAAGAAATTAAAAATTACTCGAAAAAGTTGCAAGGGGTTCACCCCTAAAAATCATTAAAAGTACCAAGTTGTCACATCGACTTGAAATTCGCACTGTTTACGTACAATTTCATGCCCATTCCAAAAATGTATGATTTTCTATGCTCAGATATACGATTTAGCCGAAAAAAGCGTTTAAGATAAAACATAAAATTTTCTGAGATTTTTTATTTTTCATTTTTCGAATTTAAAATTTTTGTCCTCGGACGTATTTTGACGTGCTGATTCCGAATCTTTTAACAATAATGTCGAAAACTCATCAGAACTATTTTTGACGGCAAAAAAAACATCTAAAAACAGATTCAGAGCTGACCAACTCGAGAACGGTTAGACATAGACAAATTCTGCGATCGCCAGTCGATTCAAAATGGCCGAATTAGTATGTATTGTTATTTTCGAGCCAATCAAAAGAAATTAAAAATTACTCGAAAAAGTTGCAAGGGGTTCACCCCTAAAAATCATTAAAAGTACCAAGTTGTCACATCGACTTGAAATTCGCACTGTTTACGTACAATTTCATGCTCATTCCAAAAATGTATGATTTTCTATGCTCAGATATACGATTTAGCCGAAAAAAAGCGTTTAAGATAAAACATAAAATTTTCTGAGATTTTTTATTTTTAATTTTTCGAATTTAAAATTTTTGTCCTCGGACGTATTTTGACATGCTGATTCCGAATCTTTTAACAATAATGTCGAAAACTCATCAGAACTATTTTTGACGGCAAAAAAACCATCTAAAAACAGATTCAGAGCTGACCAACTCGAGAACGGTTAGACATAGACAAATTCTGCGATCGCCAGTCGATTCAAAATGGCCGAATTAGTATGTATTGTTATTTTCGAGCCAATCAAAAGAAATTAAAAATTACTCGAAAAAGTTGCAAGGGGTTCACCCCTAAAAATCATTAAAAGTACCAAGTTGTCACATCGACTTGAAATTCGCACTGTTTACGTAAAATTTCATGCTCATTCCAAAAATGTATGATTTTCTATGCTCAGATATAAGATTTAGCCGGAAAAAGGTGTTTAAGATAAAACATAAATTTTCTGACATTTTTTATTTTTCATTTTTCGAATTTAAAATTTTTGTCCTCGGACGTATTTTGACGTGCTGATTCCGAATCTTTTAACAATAATGTCGAAAACTCATCAGAACTATTTTTGACGGCAAAAAAACCATCTAAAAACAGATTCAGAGCTGACCAACTCGAGAACGGTTAGACATAGACAAATTCTGCGATCGCCAGTCGATTCAAAATGGCCGAATTAGTATGTATTGTTATTTTCGAGCCAATCAAAAGAAATTAAAAATTACTCGAAAAAGTTGCAAGGGGTTCACCCCTAAAAATCATTAAAAGTACCAAGTTGTCACATCGACTTGAAATTCGCACTGTTTACGTAAAATTTCATGCTCATTCCAAAAATGTATGATTTTCTATGCTCAGATATAAGATTTAGCCGGAAAAAGGTGTTTAAGATAAAACATAAATTTTCTGACATTTTTTATTTTTCATTTTTCGAATTTAAAATTTTTGTCCTCGGACGTATTTTGACGTGCTGATTCCGAATCTTTTAACAATAATGTCGAAAACTCATCAGAACTATTTTTGACGGCAAAAAAACCATCTAAAAACAGATTCAGAGCTGACCAACTCGAGAACGGTTAGACATAGACAAATTCTGCGATCGCCAGTCGATTCAAAATGGCCGAATTAGTATGTATTGTTATTTTCGAGCCAATCAAAAGAAATTAAAAATTACTCGAAAAAGTTGCAAGGGGTTCACCCCTAAAAATCATTAAAAGTACCAAGTTGTCACATCGACTTGAAATTCGCACTGTTTACGTAAAATTTCATGCTCATTCCAAAAATGTATGATTTTCTATGCTCAGATATAAGATTTAGCCGGAAAAAGGTGTTTAAGATAAAACATAAATTTTCTGACATTTTTTATTTTTCATTTTTCGAATTTAAAATTTTTGTCCTCGGACGTATTTTGACGTGCTGATTCCGAATCTTTTAACAATAATGTCGAAAACTCATCAGAAATATTTTTGACGGCCCAAAAACCATTTGAAAACAGATTCAATGCTGACCAACTCGAGAACGGTTCGATATAGACAAATTCTGCGAACGCCAATCGATTCAGAATGGTCGAATTAGTATGTATCGAGCCTTATGCGACTTATACGTGCTACAGGAATTTTGTTGTAGACATGTCGGTCGACCGAAAGGAAAAAAGTCATAGGAGCTTTGTTATTGAAAATGTAGTTACGAGTCGAAATGAATGATAAAATATAGAGTGTTCCATAAAAAAAAATATCATTTTATGAAATATTTCGAAAACGCGACTGTCAATTTTTTTTTGTTTTCGGCGTCGAGAAGGCCATTAAAAATGCTACTAGTTTGCCCATTTAACCGAATTCGTATCAATAATAACGGAGTTGGCAATGGTGTCGACTTAATTTGGAACACCCTGTATAGCTTTCAATTTTTTAGATCCCCAAGCATTATAAAGCCATATTAAAATCTGATTATCAACTACTCACCAGCCGCTTGGAGAAGTTGTTCGAGCCTCGCTTGTGTCTCGGGGTCTACCGCTCTGTCTTCGTCTGGGTTGAGGAGAAACTTGGCTGCTTCTACTTGGGGATCGTCCTCGAACTCCTGATCAATCATAAATGACTCCACCTAAATCATAGTTTACTAACCTCAGACACCATTCGCACTAATCCACATCGTTACAAAAAAAAAATCGAATTCAAATATGTCGATTAGTACAGAATGACGAATGACAATTTTTTGGGACTAGTATCAAACGGGACAAACGGGAGGCGATTAGGAGATTACAATCAGTGGCGGATCCAGGGTACTGGTATGGGGGGGGGATAATAAATATAAATATTCTCATTTAAGAAAAGTAAAATATGAATATATTTCCAATAGACATATGAAATATTAAAACAACCAATAAAGTGGTTCGGTAGTAAGAATTACGAATAAAAGTATTTGAAACACTCAAATTACGATATTTTGAAACATACTGCGTTCATCCTCAGACCTTAGGACGGCAGTATGAGTATTTTGGAATAGGCTTGGGGGGAGGTTATTACCCCCTTTACCCCCCTGGATCCGTCACTGATTACAATGCATAGTTTTCAAAGTTTCTTTTTATGACCAAATTCCGAAATGTCTTTCAATTTTCAATCCACCACACAAAATATATAAGCTTAGCTTTGACAGTCTATTGAAAAGGTCAAAAGGCATTCTTTAAGAGCAAACCCGACAACATTATGTATGACATATATTTCCACATTTGGAATAGTTAATGATAAAATGGCAATTAAATCTTCTATATTGCAGAACATTACTTGGGACTTATATGCATTGTATTATTATGACCTTATGACAATTTCATTGATGCTACAAATATTATTTTTAACTATTATGCCATTCTACAACTAAAACACAATATCTATATATAATCCAGTAACGACAGACAAACTAAAGCAAAAAGTGAAGAATGAATTATAGCACTCTGAAACTCGGCACATCACATCTCGACATCATATTGTATTATTGGAAAAAAAATTGTTTACCAAAAAATCAGGGGCGAAACCTAAAAAATTTTTCATTAAAAAAAAATATTTTTTTTGTTGTTATTTCAGAAAATATAAGATTTATCAAAAAACGATTTCGATAGGTTGAGAGATAATTCAATTCTCCACAAGAATGATTTTCAGTAATACCTTATGAAATACACTCGTTTTCTCAGAAAACGTGATTCCTCATGCAAACTTAACATGTGACTATCTGAGTACCCAAAATGTGTTTTGTCCCACTTCACATAACCCTTCTACGATTTTTACGGAGGATCCGAAAGTGAGGGATATTTTAGTTGATATGAAATAATTATACTGGAGCAGAAATCAGTACCCTCTTTGGACCATGTGCAACGATTTAAGGCTACTGAGACAAGTCTCACTTATACATGCCAAAGAAAAAATTAGGTTTTACTCCTGCCTCAGTTTTCAACTCACCCATAATCCCGGCAATTTTTCTCATAAAAAATTATGTATGTGAAGAGAATGCCGATTTTATGGGTAAGTTGAAAATGAGGCAGGAGTAAAACAAGGTTTTTTTTTGGCATTTATAAGTGGGACCTTTCACACTAAAATTGATGCATATAGTCCAAAGACGGTATGAGTTGCTGCTTCAGTATAATCATTCCATATTTACTAAATTATTCAAGATTTTCGGATCATCCGCAAACATCTCCGTGAAGTGCCACAAAACACATTTTAGGTACTCAAATACTATCATATTATATTTGCATGAGAAGGTAGGAGTCTTCAGAAACGATATGATAATTTTTAGCAGAGTTATGACCAATCAAATAGTCGGCTCCGCCACAATCACGTTTTCTGAGAAAACGAGCGCATTTCATAAGAAATTATTTGGAATAATTTTTGTGGAAAATTTAATTGTTTTTCACTTTGTTGAGTTGTTATTTCGATAAATCATATACTTTCTAAGATTACAGCAAAATCTATTTATTTAAAACGAAAATAAAAATATGTTCCACCCCTGGAATTTTGGTAAACAATTTTTTTTCGTGTTTTATCATGGTTCCAACTACTAGCATACCAAGTTTGGTGGTGCTACAATCGATTCTTGTCTCAAAACCCAATCGTACTGGATTAATAGTATATCAAATCAAAATCAAATGGATAATTTATTCGTACAGAAAATGCCCAGTTAAGTGTTTGGATCAATATTATAATTTAGAAAGGGAAAGTTTAGCGGCAATTCAGACATGAAAATGAAAAGTTGAAAAACCGAAATAAAAAAGTGGACCGCTTGGGTAGGTGTTAGCGCGCCCGACTAGAGATTGGGGAGCCCAGGTTCGATCCCCAGCTGGTCCACATTTTTATTTCAGTTTTTCAACTTTTCATTTTCATATCTGAATTGCCGCTAAACTTTCCCTTTCATATCATTTACAGACACCAAACCTAATCAACATTATAATTTAGTTGTTATGTTTGTAAAAAAGTAATCTTGATATTATACTTTCTTAAATAAATGGGATACAAATCGATACTAATTTTTTATGTTCTTTTTTTTTGAGATTGGATTTTTCTTCTCGTGCGTGAATTCAAATCCAGTAATTGATGAAAAAGTGTTAGAGCGAAATCGGCATTTCTATTCATATGTCAACATACATGAATCATGGCCAGAGATTTGAGAAATGTATCGGTAACATCTTTTGAATATGTTAACATGCGAAAACGAGGTTATCGTACAACGAACACGTGGGCTATCTTCATTTGAATCGCCAATGTCCATCGCCAGACATTCGTTCATCTTTGCTAATCATAAATGCACAATCATTTAAAAGGTGCAACTGTCTTTTACCGACCAAAAAAAGAATTTCAAAAGTTTTCAACAACTAGTACATAATATGATTTTTCCGTCGATCGTTCATTTATGATGTATTTTAACGCACTCAAAATCGTTGATTAATGACACCTGTTAATGAATGATTTTCTATTAATAAACGATTTAATTATATGCAACCCACCATACATTGCTCTTATACATTTTTTCTACGTTCATGCAAAAAACAAAACTTTATTGAACTATATTTGGTGAAAAACTTTCTCTTTATTGCACTTATCTGTCATTCTACTATAGCGTTCTGTCATCATGACAAACATAAACTTGTATTACGTTTTAAATAGTTGCATGTTTCATCATATTCATTATATAATGGACTATGAAATTACTAGAAAATGCAATTTGTTAAAAATAAAAATATTTCCTTACAGTTTAGTGCCACCTAAATGAAACATTTTCTGGTTTTTGCATGAACGTAGAAAAAATATTGTATGAAACTCATGCAGAGAGAGTTTATTGCACTCGACGTGTTGTCCAACTCGGCCTGATGACCTTGTTGGACAATTTCACGTCGAGTGCAATAAACACCTACTTTTTGCACTTGTTGCATAAATAACTATTAACATTCTTGAATTTTGTACAAATTTGGTATAATTCAATACTCCAAAGATGTTAACGAAGTTGTTCAGATACACTACTATGGTTTGTCATAAATTTGATCATTGAGCTGAGTAACTATACTACGATAGGGTTCGATGGTTGTACATTACATTTAATGGAGGAAATATATTTTTTCTACAAACGTCAAAAAATGACAAGGTTCGCGCATTGACAACAATATGCGAAGTGACACTTTTTTTCATTTTCCTTCGTTACCATGACACCGTGAGAGAAGTAATGGGCGAAATACTTATTTTTCTACAACTGTCAAAAAAAGTCCATTTCTTTGTTATGGTTTGTGTGCGTAAAGTATTACAATATTTCACTATCAACATACGATTTCATTATTAAACGGAACAGCGTAAAAAAATTGCACTTTTTTAACGGCTGTTGCTAAGCAACCGACAGTTTCATGCAACAATAGTGACAGATCCGAATAATAACGAAATCCTGTCATAAAGCCAGTTCTCATTTTCTTTGGCAACTGATAACCTATAAATGTCTGATATACAAATGTTTCACCAATAATATTCATAGCATTCTTACTATTAAATAAGTATTATCAAAATTCCAAACTATCGCGGCGAATATATTCAAAATAATAGCATATACCTCTAAGGAACTATTGCACCTAATCTACACTAGGTAATCCAAGGTAGCTACGGCTGTTTGGCCGTCAGAAACTAGTTGACAACAATAATTAATGAAATTTGTGAAATTGGGCATCTATCCAGATAACGAATTCTTGATAACTATAAATTTAATTTAAGTAGAAATGAAACGTGATGAAGATTGAACGGAGAAAATCGTGGATAGTGCAAATATGAGATTTCCTTGACATAGTTCAAAGAAAGAAAAAGGTATTCGTTGCTTCACGAGGATTGTTTATTTATTTTGAATACAAATCTAAGAAAATGAAAAGTTACTTCGATGGAGTAGTTATTCGAAAGTCAAATCAACATTAATAATAATAATATTGACCTTGATGAATATGTTATTTTAATATTCGCTTCAAATTTTCCATTTTGCGGAATAGTGTGAAGAGAAAGGGATTTCGACTCGAAATTATTCGTTTCATTGGTTTGAAACTCAACTCTCCGGCATACTCTTCGAACTTTGTTCGAATAAAATGAATCAATAAAAATATGTCGAATTCATTTCATATTTGCAAAAAAATATGAATTGGTTATTTTTTTTTGATAGCTGTAGAAAAAATATTGTATGAAATATTTTCTCAAGGTTTTTGTTTGAATTTCAAGTTTTGTACGATTTCGGACCTCATTAAATAAATTGTATGTAATTTTTGAATAAGTGACCTGTATCTTTATTATTTGATCTAAATAAGGTATGCGCAGAGAACTGGGGGGAATTCACTAATAAACTTCAATAATAAAATAGAGTTTTGAAGTGAAAAAGTGAAAAATATGCCAATTTACAAGTAGTCGTTGAGCCCTAACGGTTCGTCGTAGAAAAAAACTTGTATAGTAAAATTTGTAGAAAATTTTATGCTATTTCATTTCTATAGGGATGGTTATCAACGAAAAATTTGTAGTTTTCAACTTATAAGCAATAAACCGCACAAAAAAGAGATTTTTTTTGTTTGTTTTTTTTTGCATTTTTTTCAATGTTCCGTCAAGAAAAATTTGTTAGTAAACCTCAGATTCGGATTCCTCACCCCAAAAAACATAGACAATGGAAGTAATCAAAACTACCCCAAAACTTTCTTGATTTGATCAGATTAGTAGTAGATAATTATGGTAACGACATATTCACCGTTGGTTCTGAAAATGAACTTTATATAAATATAAAAAAATGAGTCATGTTTACATCTAGAAGCTGGTGTATAAATTCGAAGAAATAAAAAACTGGTGTATAAATTCGAAGAAATAAAAAGCTGGTGTATAAATTCGAAGAAATAGAATCCCTAACAAGTGATCAACAATAACCCTCAAAAATACCTGAATGATGAATTTTGGTTCGACTAGTTTTCGGAATATCACGATTCCATCAGAAAGACCTTGAAATTACGCAAATGCCGTCCTGACAAAATCGATATTCTTCTTAATAATCGGGGTGGACCCAATTCAGTTGTGTGAGTGACAGATTATTACCGGTGACGAATATTCCTTTAGGCGATGATTAACTCCGTTTGAATGGTCATTATATACATATATTGGACTTACTTGAATGTATCACGTTTTCGAAGAAAAGCACACACAAGAGACCTTCAATACATGTATCGTTGGAGAACAAAAGGAATGTTATAATGTTTGTCTAAAATATTCAAATAGTGAAATGTTTCCTCGAATGTTAGAAACAAGCATTAGATCCACTAATAATTCACGAGTCAAACAGACTTGCATGAAAATAAAGCTTTACAAGAGGATGTAAGCCTAGGTTAGTTATATGGAACAATAAAATATTGCGTTACATAGTTTTAGGTATCTTGAGAGGGGGTTAACCTCATTAGTGGCTATTGGTGAAACAAGGAGCAGGAGAAATCAAAATACTCGGAGCTCGCTTAATGAATTCGAGATTTTTTGTTCACTATCTGGATTCAAAAGGTTGGATCTAGGCATCTCTCGGAGCACCTTCTCAATTTTTGTTGAAAATTGCAGAAATTTGACCAGATTCCCTATTTTTTTATCTCACTAGGTAATTTTTTTTTTCGAAAAAGTACTCAGAGATGCCTGTCTCATACATTTATCTTTCTTGTCAAAAAAATTTGCAATTCATCCAAAATCGCACCGTCAGTGATTTTTGCTGAACCCCTGCATACTCAACATTGGATCACTTTTCTTCACTGATTCGAGCGCCCTCACATAAATTTGTACTTTTACGTGGATACTATGGATGTTTGAATGGTTTGTTGTTTCATTCATTAAATTTGGAAATAATACTGAAGCTATACACGAAATTGAAATCAATAAAAGTTGCAAATGGCATTATTGCAGTTTAGAATATATATTTGCACTAGTGATCGACCGATATAGAAATTCTAGCCGATACCGATAATCGGCCGATACCGATATTTCCAATACCGATATAACGATATATCGGCCAATCGGCCGTTTTTTTCTTTCCATCGTGGTTCGCAGTGTCTCGCTTAGACATTTCTCCTTATTGCTAGCGCACTTTTCTGCCGGTACTAACTTGTATTAGTCTTCAGTCATTTCATGATAATTTTAAGTTGTGCCTTATTTTAGTTGTATTTGAAGTGTAGGATGGAGTATAGGCCAAAGTGTTTAAGTGTTTTCAAAGTATATTATGGTGTTTGTTCGAAGTAAACTAAGCAAGGAATGCCGAAAACAAGCCCTTTATGGCAGTATTTTAAAACCATATTGAAAAACAATGAGAAAAACGAAAGAGCAATTTGCAAAATTTACCAAAAATCTGTTTCGTTGGGTGGCAAAGAAAAAAAGTCGGCACGCACGTCCAGTCGGCCAATATGAAATACCATCTGTCGAAGAATCACCCACCCAGTGGAATATTGCCAGATAACAGATTCGGGTATGTTGCAAAAACTTGTAAAATTAAAATATATGTGTGTGTGTGTTTTTCATTCATTTTTTAAATTGAAATTTTTTCCCAATACAAAAAGTGTATCGGTCTATCGGCTCTTTATATAGGCTGATACGATAATCGGCCAATGAGGCCGATACAACCGATAGGCCGATATAAATATCGGTATCGGTCGATCCCTAATTTGCACACGACAATTTATTCGCCAATTCTGTTGTTAGTTTATGATATACCAACATAATGATGAAATGGTTCAACCCAAAAACATTTATCCTACGAACAGCTATCATAACAGACCTAAAGTTACAAGAAATTGCCTTAAAATTCATGAATTATTGGTGAATGAAAATTGACGACAATTTTCCATTTACACCTGTCAATAAAATTCAAGTTCACAAAATTGATGAATTTTGTTGATCGTATACATTGGCACATTGTCAATGGTTTTCCGAGTATTTTATTTTCGTTATCTTATTACGAAACACATGGCGGCCTAATTAAAAGTATCCCCTAAACAAACAATTTTCGAACAAAAATGACGATTCATTTTTTAATATGAAGAACCCAGGACTAAATAAAATATAACACTTGAGAAAAAAACTAAAATTATCCCTGGCGGAATTTTGACAAGCTGATAAATAAATAGGTAGGAAATGAGAGCGGTGGACATTATTATAAGGGGGATTCATAAATAAAATAACAAATAAAATACTATATTTTAAAAGAAAATCATATAAGAATATCATAAAGACATAAAATAAAAGAAATAAAAGTGATGGAATATATAATTCCAAATTTTTGATTGGCAGCTTCTTATTTATTATAATTCACTGTATAAACCCATCTTTACATCGTCCACCGCTCTTATGTCCTACCTATTTATAGCTTGTCGATATTCCGCCCGGGATAATTTAATTTTTTTTAAGTTTAGTGTGATATTTTAATTAGTATGTATGAAATAATGTATTAACATAGTACTCCACATAATGGCATGTTCTTTTGATTATTTAAAAAAATAGATGGAAAGGCAGAAGTTATCCCTATTCACGTAGGAAGTTCGGCTGAATGTCGTCTCGGCTTTTTCTTTAATTATTTTTGTTCTCTTGCATGTCTGCATATTCCAAATAAACAGGTACTTCATTAATAAATAAATTAAATAATTAAAATTGATTTTTTTATCACTGGATGTGATTTAGCATCATTTCCTTGTTACTGTACTATTTTGAGCAAGTTTAGTTGTTAACAAAAAATAAAACTTTGCACCAACAATTTTGAATTTTACTTCAGTTCAAAAGCAAAATTACCACAGGTAACTTAATATTTGGGCACTTTGTAATATTAGACGATTTTTGATAAACCGTTGTATACATGATGTCGTTTTAAATGAATAGTGCACTATTTCGTGCCAAAAATTATTTCACTTTCCGTCAACTCATTATGATTTATAAGGCACAAATCCGACCAGTCTTGGTTTTCCATATATGGAGTGAAGCACATAAACACACATTGAAATTTTTAGAATCTGTCCAATAAAGAGCCACTCGTCTCGTCGGTGATACTCCGTTCACAAGCTCGCTCACTTCTCTGGAACACCGCAGACAGGTTGCCGATCTGACCCTGTTTTATAGATATTTTCATAGACGATGCTCTTCCGAAATATCATCAATCGTTCCACCGTTAGCGGTCCCATCGAGACTGACCCGTTGAGCTCAGACCTCACATCCTTATGCCGTCACTTTGGAGACAAGCCGATCATCTCTCTCGAGAGAGACATGGAAATGATCTTTCGAATTGACTTCATGATTAGAAATGAAAAAATCAGTTGATTTAAATCGTCGCAACCCTGGCAACCCTAGAGAGCTTTTCTCCATAAGAGAATTCAGAATAGGTATAGGTGAAAGTACATACAGTGACAAGAATTCCTTTCCACATCACTTCCCAATAGGCAATCCGCATGGACCAATCAAAACTATTATTTTAGTTGCGCCTGCGCGATGTGCGATGTAATTTTAGGTTGGAAATGTCGCAAATGAATTTTCATTCCTCACATTAATTTTTGCAATGATCTAATAATAATATTAGGATAATCCCTATTTAAATAAAGAAGATTTCCAATCTAAAATTACATTGCACATCACGCAGGCGCAACTAAAATAGTTTTGATTGGTCCATGCGGATTGCCTATTGGGAAGTGATGTGGAAAGGAATTCTTGCCATACAGTGCCTCGACATTGCCAATTGGTTCATTTTCATGCAGTTTTTATAATAATGGTAGCTACTATTATTATGTAGCATGAATTTCAAAAATCTGTATGGTTTCAGATATGCCGAAAATTGCAACTTCCACCTTGTAAAAAAAACGCCAATGAATTGGAATAATTAAAAACACTTTCGCTCAAGTACGGTTATTTAAGTAAATCTTCTGTAATCTATTTATCAATTTTCGAAATCTCGGAAAAAAACATTTTGATAATCGTGTTTTCTCCAAAGGATTGTTAGCGATTCAACTCTGCATACAGGCTTTTTCTACGTCGGCCAACTCGACGTGAATTTAAATCAATTTAATCGCTGGGTTCATGGAGTTTATTGATTGCAATAATTTACTTAAATAGCTTCGTATGAAGCGCTCCATTAATTTTACGCTCGGTTCGTCCGATACTGAATCTCCGAAATGCTGGCGAAATGAATTTGAGCTACCGCATATAGGCAAAAACGAGAAAAAATTTACAAAACTAAGGAAACTTTTACAAAAGTTGTATTTTAGTGTTCAATAAAACTATACAAAATTTCCACCTCGTACAAGCCCGGCAACATTTAAAAAAAATTTGTAGGAAAAAAAGGAAGGGTTGCAAAATTATGGAAAAAGAGAAAATATCACCATTCATCGTTCCTCAAGTTTGGCATGAGAGTAAATGGTGGATTTATGGACAAGTTTTAGATCGTAAGTAATAAGTCGGAAGTTTTAAGTTAACAAGTCATAAAAAGTTCAATCATTTGCTTTCAACAGGAGGTCTCATACACGAGTCGTAAGTTTTAAGTCATAAGGAAAGTTGGCCAACTTTCATCTTTTACGATAAATTTTGCGAAATTTTTTTAATACGCATGCGTCAAGCGGCAAATGCTGTCATCTGTCAAGAAGAATAATAATATTGGAGTTTTGAATGTTATTTGTTGCTAAATATAAGTTGTTTGTTTTGTGATGTTCATTGTAGTTGATTATAAAATTCTCAGACCGTTCAAAAGTGACCAATAATACACTAATTTTCTCATGATATTGCAGTCTTTAAGACTCGGTCATGAATGGTCATTTTTTTTTTACGACTTCTGACTATTACTTTAAACTTCCGACTTATTACTTACGACCTAAAACCTGACCATAAATCCACCATAAATAAATTATATATTCGGCGAGACTTCTGACATAGAAAGAAACGTTTCTTTACATTCGCCACTCTTTTAGATTTCTTCGGCCAAGTTTTCAACAAAAGTATGAATAAATAATGGTTTCACTCTGATGCATGACATGTTCTTTGTTTTCACCATTTTTCGACTGTTTTGCATTTTTTCTACAAAATAAGAGTTTTGACCATATTCACCGTCGCCATATTGTCATGCGACAATACCAGCTATCCATTGTTACCAACCAGCTTTCACTTGAGCTTCAATGCTGACAACATTGGCACTATAGGTAACTTAGTATAACATTTTGTAATTTATATATTTACCTTTTATACATGCGGTAAACAAAAAAGTGCAATATTTGACACTGCCTTCTGTAAATTTCTCTTTTTATTTCAAAACATCATTTTCATTTGATGTTTTTGGAAATTCCGAAACTTTTTTGTCCACGAACTCTTAGTTTTCATCTAAAAATGAAATCAACTTGATAATAAACTCACTCCCACTCTACTAAACATTTTTTGATAACTGTACTGCCTGAATAAATATCATTTTAAAATTTCACTGACGTATGTAATTAGTAAATTTGGTTATCCCTAGTTGAGAACCCTGGGTAAGTTGGTATTGTAGCATGACAATATGGCGACGGTGAATATGGTCAATTGCTTAGGATTCATATTTATCAATGTTGCCAGACTTGTCCGAGGTGGCAAATTTGTAAAATGTTATTGAGCCCTAAAATACAATTTTTGTGAAAGTTTATTATCTTTTGTCCAATATTAACTAAAATGCTAAAATGATTGGCCTAATACACATGATTTCCCATGTCAGACAACAACTTTTAAGCTTCTCCAAGTGAAGTGTTTATAGATTCGTACCGACAAGTTCAAAAATCGCAATAACAATGCTAGCATAAACATTTTTGGTGTTAAACAGCGTGAGCGAAAAAAAAACAAAAACAAATGCAGAACAATCTGAAGAGTTTGCGGTACTGGTTGACACCAATTCAAATCAGGCCCAATCGTCAACAGTATCTAATTACTTACTCTGCCCACGTATATTCAATTCAGCCTTACAGAAATCAATAATTTGAAAAATATCTATAAAATATCAATACCATGAGGATTGTTCAAAATGGCAGCTATATTGCAGGCTTAGTTATGTATATGTCCGTGATTTTTGTTACAATTTACAATGCAAATTACATAGAAATTGAATGTCGGCAATATTAATCATTATTCACCTTATCAACAGTTGATACTAATTTTTGTACCATTTTTCATTTTGCTGTTCTTTCTTTTGTTTGTGATTAAGCAACTAGTACACTTAGGAGTCCATGAGGGTAAACGAGTCAATTATTATTATTATTTGATAACTCAAAAACGGTTTGTCGTATAAATTTTAAACAAGGACAAAAAAAACTCAAAAATGTCCCAAAAATGCAATTACTTTGAAGCTATTTTTTGGGTTTTGTGTTTTTCGGCTAACTCTAGTCCCCTGTACCAGTCTGTACAGGTTCTTCCCAGGTTGACTGCTGTATTCTTCGGGAGTTACTCTAGGTTTCCCGAATATTGCCTGTCTCTTACGGTCTAATGCCTCGCATTCTAACAGTACATGTCTGGCTGTTTCTGTCCCTTTACCGCATTGTCTGCAGGAAAGTTCTCCGTTGTACAGCCCCATTTTGTGCAGGTGTTTTGTCATAAGGCTGTGACCAGTGAGAAGGCCTGTTATTGTCCTAACTTGATTCCTGCTGAACTTGAGTAGTTCTTCAGTTCTGTGTTTTGACGCTCCTTTAATGAATCAATTGAATTGAGAAAGTCCAAAATACATTTTTGAGGTCATGTGCATTCAAACTTGGTTATCAGGTTTGGAATATCGAAGGGTTTTCCAAATTTAATTGAATGCTAATCCCAGAAGAACAAGAATTTCAGAACTGTTCATGGTTCCTCATCACAGTCAAACTATTGCCAAAATGAGTCAATCCTTGGATATACTTATTTGAAGTTAGCGCCAACTTTTTGCAAAAACACAATTATTTTTGGAGTTCTCGGTAGATTTGATAGAGTTCTGGAGTTCCTGATACAAATTTTGAATCGTTCTAGCTATAACTGCACCATCTTTTTCGAAAAAAGCTGGAACTATTCAAAATTTGTATCAGGAACTCCAGAACTCTGTCAAATCTACCGAGAACTCCAAAAAAAATTGTGTTTTTGCAAAAAGTTGGCGCCAACTTCACATGAGTCTTGGATATACAATAGGTATATACAGGAGCAGAATAGTAATTTTCAGAAACTGTGGCCATACTTACTTGAATTCATCAGCTAAATAAAATTCCTATACAAAAATCAGACATAAGTACAGAAGCTTTACTTTACCGTTATCTGCCAATGTTGAATTCAAGTCAGATATTGAAATCAGAACTAGGTAAACTGGCTTAAATTCAAATCAACCTAGTAACCAATTCATTAAAAATCATTTATAGAAAAATTGAGATGATATGCAAATGATTAAAATAAATTGAATGCTGAACTATACTTTGAAATTGTCCATAGAAAACAAGCAAATACAAAAAACGATTCAATGACTTTGATCATCATTCTGTTTTTTGCAAAGAAACGACGCTAAATTCTGAAAATAAAATAAAATTGATACGTACGTAGTTTTTGGCTAAAACACTATATAATACTTACTTACAAAGAACCGGAAACATTTATGGAAACTATGCATTGTTCGCGGAATGGATGTTTGAGGAAAAACCCAAGTATCAATGAATGGCTTGTATTTCCAGTTGAATGATTGATTATCTGTTTGAATGATGGAAAAATCTTGCCAACAGGAATACCTTTATACCAGTGTTTCACTTTCACTGCTATTTTTGGGACTTTTGCTCCAAAGACTAGCAACCTACCTAAATTAATTGAATTCTCGCTAGACTTGTCATCATCAATCTGCATATGTATAGTGCTAGTGGCATTAACTGGCGTCAATTTTTGATAGTAAATAAACACTTGGATAAGTTTAGAAAATATAAAATAACACCGAGGGGATATTTTCAAGTGATAAACACTGCACGTCAGCAGTGAAAAGTGGAACATTCTTCATAGAAATAAAAAATAAGGTGTCTGAAGGACAACGCAATATTTCACTTTCAAATAACAGCACCAAACTTGGTATTGTTGGATTCTTTATGATCATCCTTATGCAATGAAATATAGTTTCCTATTTTAAAAAATGAACTTCTAAGTCGCTGCGTTTTTTTGAGACACTTTGTATAAATGAAACTTAAAGTATCAAAGAGATCGAATGAAACCCTACAACTTATATGTATTCAACATTTTTCGGGCAATCACCATTTTTGTATTTCAAAAAGTAGTATTGGTGAAACCCTCGAAACTGTTTTTTTTTTTTCATGTTTCTACGTCGTACCGTTCAAAAGTTAACAGGGGGGAGACTATTAAAAGCCGCACTGTATGGGACCTCTACTAACAGTTTGTGAAGAAAAATTTCCATGCCTGCCAATTTATTGGGTGAATAAAATGTATATTTTACTGCACTAAAAATATACAGTGTGTCCATAAAGTAACCCCCCCTGTTAACTTTGGAAAGGAGTGGAATTTTCTTTTGAAGTTTTTTTTGGTGAAACGGTATGTTATAAGCTACTTTTTGACAGTAATAAAAAATGTCTACTCTTCAAAATGGCGGCCAGGCGCCATTTCGAAAGATTTTTTAAATGCATAGGGGGTCGAGTATACCTCATTCGAATTGTCTTTTGATTTTCTATACGACCGCAAATTTTCAGTTAAAAATATTCATCCAAAACAAAATGGCGGCACATTATGTTAGAACTTTTATACGCGATTTCTTTGAATAAATGGCTTTGAGCGAGCTCAATTGAAATGAAAATTTTATTTTCGATATCTACAAATGTTCTCTGTTTCTGAGAATCGCATATGGGACATGATTTCTGAGATTTGCTGAGATTCAATAAAACTTATCTACTTATTTGAATTTTTTTAATATGGCACCCATCTGCCATTTTGAGTGACAAGAAACTCTTGCAGAAACGAAAAAATATTCCATATTTGCACTAAAGCTCTTTAACAGCCATTTATTCGAAAGTATCCTCTTGTGACAGTTCTAAAATAATGTACCGCCATTTTGTTTTGGTCAAATACTTTTGTTTGAAATTTTGCTGTCGAATAAAGAATTGAAAGACGAATCGAATGATCTATCACTCGACCCTCCATGCCATTTAAAAAATTATTTCAAAATGGCGCCTGGTCGCCATTTTGAAAGATATAATTTTTTTAACATTGTCAAAAAGTAGCTTATGAACTACCATTTGATCAAAAAAAATTTCAAAGAAAAATTCCACTCCGTTCAAAAGTTAACAAGGGGGGCGAAGGGTTACTTTATGGACAGACTGTATAGATACATTTATGATCAACAGGTAGGTTATTATCTCCGACGAACTGTTTAGCGATAGAAAACAATACATGTTGATATAAGACGATATCGTCATGCAATAGTGGGTGCCAGACGAACCGAATCAATACGCGAAGATAAACATCTTCATTATTCATTTAATTCACCTGAGATGATCTGTGATTAAGCTATTGAAAACAGAAATGCGTCTGAATCTGAATGTGTGATAAGTGCCGTAAGACGAACGTGTAATCAGAAAATGTATGTCGCAACTGAATCTTTCGAGTGGGATTATGCGAGCTATAGAATTCTGTTGTCGACATGACATTATGGTTGAATTCATGGGAGAGAAGGAGACAAAACTGTCGACAATAGAATTATTCTATGGTACACAGAATCCCAGCCCAGGCTTGGAGAGGGATGAGGACGAGAACGGGAACCAATTGATGCTTTAAATCAGCTACGATGGCCCTCTCATTTCAGGTTATTGACGGAAAAATCGTGTCGAAAAGAAGACTCCGACAAAGATGATCCAGATGCCAAACCATATAAAAAAAGTATAAACAGAAAGCCATTAGAAAATGAAAACAGTTATTTGTTTGGATCGACTCGGTAGTGATCCAGTACGATTGGGTTTTGAGACGACGATCGATTGTAGCACCACCAAACTTGGTAGGCTAGTAGTTGGAACCATGATAAACACGAAAAAAAATTGTTTACCAAAATTCCAGCGGTGGAACATTTTTTTCTTTTCGTTTAAAAATAAATAAATAGATTTTTGCTGTAATCTTGGAAAGTATATGATTTATCGGAAAAACAACTCAACAAGGTGAAAGACAATTCAATTCTCCACAAAAAATATTCCCGGTAATTTCTTATGAAATGCGTTCGTTATCTCGGAAAACGCGATTGAACGCCGACATCAACTTTCAGGTTCACCCTTACCGCCGCTGAAAATTCTGGCGGAGCCGAATATTTGATTGGTCATAACTCTGCTAAAAATGATCGAAGAAGAAAAAGGAAAAGTTCATATCGTTTCTGAAGACTCCTACCTTCTCATGCAAAAATAATATGCGAGTCTTTGTGTACCTAAAACGTGTTTTGTCGCACTTCACGGAAATGTTTGCGGATGATCCGAAAATCATTAATAATTTAGTAAATATGGAATTATTATACTGAAGCAGCAACCCATACCCTCTTTGGACTTTATGCAACAATTTAAAAAAAAATAAAAACTTTGCTTAACTCCTGCCTCATTTTCAACTTACCGATAAAACCGGCATTCCCTTCAGTAAATGTTGAAAATAATCGCTTATTCATATCCTGCATATATATGTTTAATAACACTATTGTGAAGTGCAAACCTCAAGCTTGAAATCACATACTTCATTTTTCATGAAGGATGTGTATGAGCGATTATTTTCAACATTTACTGAAGAAATTACCGGGATTATGGGTGAGTTGAAAACTGAGACAAGAGTAAAACCCAGTTTTTTCTTCAGCATGTCTAAGTGAGACGTGTCTAACTAGTCTAAAATTTTTGCATATGGTCCAAAGAGGGTACTGATTCCTGTTTCAGTATAACTATTTCATATCAACTAAAATATCCATGACTTTCGGATCCTCTGTAAATATCGTAGAAGGGTTATGTGAAGTGGGACAAAACACATTTTGGGTACTCAGATACTCACATATTATATTTGCACGAGGAAGTACATGTCTTCAGGAACGATATACACTTTTTCTTTTTCTTCTACTATAATTTTTAGCAAAGTTATGACAAATCTAATTTTCGACCCTGCCGGAAATTGCAGTCGCGAGCCTGAAATTTTATATCAGAATTCAATCAGGTTTTCTGAAAAAAAAAAACAGTGCATTTTGTGAGAAATTACTAAGTATATTTCTTGTGGCGAATTGAATTATCTTCCGCCTTGTTGAAATTGTTTTTTGATAAATCATATCGGAAACAACAGCAAAAAAATATAGTTTTTTAAATTAAAATTTTTTTGGTTTCCACCCTTGATATTTTGGTAAACACTTGTCTTCACTTGTGGCTTACATTTGTCTGTGGTTACTGTACTAAGAAAACTCATTTTGCAAAGATGTCATCAACAACTTTCGGGAGGGATTTTTCATCTCGGGAAACATGAGAAATCATTTATGCATTTAAGAAAATACAATGCTTCTAAAAGTTCAAAAGAAGTTGATAAATTATTGCAGCAATTAAAAAAACAGAACTGAAATGATGTACCATTTTGTAAAAATATAACATACCATTTCATTTGATAGATTTCCTGATTCCTGTCTTGGAAGATATTTATAAAGATTGTGTCATTACAAAGTCTTTGAAGATGAAGAGAGACAAAGCCACGCAAACTGTAGTGAATAAGTTGGGTCTGTCTTAGCAGGAACATGTTGTATGATAAGACAACCTGACAAATATTTTTCATTGATAGTTGATGCAACTACTGATGTTTACTAAATACCACGAAAAGTCTGGTAATTATTACTCGGTTTTGGGATGATTCACTAACGGAAACTAGAGATTATTTTTTCAATTTACTGAAGGTAAAAGAAACTACAGCATCTGGATATTATATAACTAGGATCCGTCTGAGCAGGAACATGTTGTATAATAAGACAACCTGACAATTATTTTTCATTGATAGTTGATGCAACTACAAATGTTCACTAAGTACCACGAAAAGTCTGGTAATTATTGCTCGGTTTTGGGATGATTCACTAACGGAAACTAGAGATTATTTTTTCAATTTACTGGAGGTAAAAGAAACTACCGCTTCCTTGACGAAGAGTGTGTTTCTCCTCTTGAGATCCAACACTATGCGCCAAGACATTTTCAGAAATCATCCCGCTAGGAATGCAAATATATACCAAATATAACAAGAACATGATCGGACGAGAAACATGTAGAAACAGCTTGAGTAGATTATTTTTCAAATTAACATTGAAATGTATACCGTACGGTGAAGCGTTTCCATGACATAGGGAAATGCAATGTATTTGTATACATTTGGCAATAAGGATCAGACTAGTGCACAGACAACAGCGATAGTATATTCGAGTACGATGTGCTGCGGCCGCCAAACTCTTCTGGGATCTCGATAGTGCTATTCTGAACCGAATTGTTCATGAACATGGATACATAAGATTTCCCTATGTTCTTAGAGCGATTCACCGTACGGTATACATTGATTTATCAAACTGCAAGCATTGCACAAAATTTCATGACACATTTTAGATAATCAATCATTCACAATAATGTTATTCTGATAAGGAGGGGTTTGGAAGTTGACACAAAAAATTCGAAACGTGTCGGCTTCACTCTTTTCTTTTTCAGGTGGAAAAATACAAAATGATCGCTCAACTAAATGCAATTTTGATAGTAAAAAAGCGTGAAAATAACTTCAGTGGAAGTAATGGATTGAGAGGTTCCAGAAAGTTCAGGTTTTTGCTGTTGATTTCCACAATTGGAATGAACTACAGAATAATGTTAGGTCCATCGAGAAACTACGAAGGCGTAGAAGGGCCAACAACAAAATATTTTTCGAAACATTTGGAATTGCCACTTTGAACTGACAATTGCCACTTTCAATTGGCAATTGCCACTTTGAACTGGCAATTGTCACTTTGATCTGGCAATTGTCACTTTGAACTGGCAATTGCCACTTGGAACTGACAATTGTCACTTTGAAATGGCAATTACCACTTTGAACTGGAAATTGTCACTTCGAACTGGCAATTGTCACTTTGAACTCTAAATTGTTACTCAAAAAAGATATTTTTTTTGCAATTAACAATTGCCAGTTCAAAGTGACAATTGCCAGTTAAAAGTGACAATTGCCAGTTCGAAGTGGCAATTGCCAGTTCAAAGTGGCAATTGCCAGTTCAAAGTGGCAATTGCCAGTTCAAAGTGGCAATTGCCAGTTCAAAGTGACAATTGTCAGTTCAAAGTGACAATTGCCATTTCAAAGTGGCAATTGCCAGTTCAAAGTGACAATTGTCAGTTACAAGTGGCAATTGCCAGTTCAAAGTGACAATTGCCAGTTCGAAGTGACAATTGCCAGTTCAAAGTGACAATTGCCAGTTCCAAGTGGCAATTGCCAGTTCAAAGTGGCAATTGCCAATTGAAAGTGGCAATTGTCAGTTCAAAGTGACAATTGTCAGTTTCAAGTGGCAATTGCCAGTTCAAAGTGACAATTGTCAGTTCAAAGTGGCAATTGTCAGTTCAAAGTGGCAATTTCGAAAAATATTTTGTTGTTGGCCCTTCTACGCCTTCGTAAGAAACTTATTCTCAATATACCAAATTATTATTCAAGTTAACACTGAACAAGATTGCAAAAGAATAATTCATTTCAATTGTTTTACTAATAACTAGTCTGACAAATAATTTTCAATTGTTATCTAAGGTTCGACAAAAACCAATTCCAACAATTGTTTTTGAACTGTTTGTTTTCAGACGATAAAGTGAAAATGTTCACAAACTTTGGTTTATTGGCTGATTCAATAATTGTGAGAGCATTGACATTTAATAGTAACCCAAAATATCGCTCAAAGAATTTATACACGAAGAAAAAAATTTAATTTTACTGCAGTGAAACAATTTGTTTGAAGTAATACTAATTTGTGTCCAGAATAGAATTGTTCAAATCGAATGAGAAGCCGTTCGAATCAAAGAGATAGTTGACTGAATCAACTTTATTCTGCTGGGCTTACTGACAACAATTTATTTTGTTTTTAATTTAACTGTTCAACTGGCAAATACTTGCTGAACATTTTAGATTAGATTTCGTTCTACCTAATGCACATGTATTTAATCGACCATTTTCACTCGTAAAACCTGGAAATCGGGACGTTTCGAATTTGATGACTATGTTAAAAAAACAAAAAAAAATAATAATAAGTAGAAACTGAATGAAGCGAAATCTACTCACTATTCCTCCTGATAGACTAGTTAGACGATTAACATCATGGGCGAGAATCTCCAGGGTTACCTGAAAAATATTGACTATAGGTATACCTGGATATCTCTCCCCATTCAGACAGTATAAGTTATTATTACGAGTTCATACAATCTAATAATCAAGAAAGTATTCAGGGGCGGTGGGGTAAAGGGGGTAGTACCCACCCAGAACGATCATTCTGAGAAAAAAATCAGTAAATCTTGAATACTCCTTCGAGAAACATCACGATAATCGTTGCCGACCGGTGTTTTGCCCTTTTTACTACCAACATAGACTTAGTGTGGCAAATAGAAAACAACTTCTCTCCTGGCTAATAGCACGACGGGTATTGAATCATATATACAGATACTTGTGCAATGTACCTCATTGTAGAGAAAATAATTGCAAGCGCTCTCCTCTCTCCTGTAATCAATTAGCAGAATTTTGTTTTGATCCGGACAGGGGGACCACCTGCAGACTAGTTTCGAGGATTTGCCTCTCATCAGTACAGGGTAGGTTACTACAGACAGCTTTGAGGCCATCAGTGTCCCATTCTGATCATCCCATCACTCTGTCTATTTGGTTACTCTGGAGAAGGACTCCAATTCTCCGGGTTGAGAGATTTAGTCAGATATCTGAACACAAAGCTCAGAGTTCTTTTGGAAAATCGTTTAATAACGATAGTCGTTGCCGACTGATATTTTAACATTTTTACTCCCATTACGGGGAGCACTTGCAGATGAGGCACATTGAAGTTTCTGTAAATAATATTCAATACCCGTCGAGGTATTAGCCAGGGTAGTATTTGTTTATTGAGAGGTATTTTCCACACTAAACCTACGTTATTAAACGATGTCGCAAAAGAACTCTTGAGCTTTGTGTTCAGGTATCTGACTGAATCTTAGAAAAACTTCACTTGAAATCAAACGAATTCAGTACTTTCAAATTAGCAAAACAATACTTGTGGCACTATTTAGGTACACGTTCTTACAGCATGCCGCTCCTCTGCAATATTTCATAAACCCCCCCAAGACAGATACTGGATAAGCCCTTGATAATAATATACCCATTGTCCAGGACAAAATAATTTCGGAACTTTGTTATTTTGAAAATAAATAAAAGTAAAAAGTGTATGGACATAGGTACGAAGGCGTAAGTAGAAGGGCCAACAACAAAATATTTTTCGAAACATTTCTTCAATTGGCAATTGCCACTTTGAACTGGCAATTGTCACCTCGAACTGGCAATTGTCACTTTGAACTGACAATTGTCACTTTGAACTAGCAGTTGTCACTTTGAACTGGCAATTGCCACTTTGAAATGGCAATTGCCACTTTGAACTGGCAATTGCCACTTTGAACTGGCAATTGCCACTTTGAACTGGCAATTGCCACTTCGAACTGACAATTGTCACCTTGAATTGGCAATTGCCACTTTGAACTGGCAATTGTCACTTCGAACTGTTAATTATTACCCAATAAATATTTATTGCCAACTGCATGCATATTGTTTTTTTGCAATTAACAATTGCCAGTTCAAAGTGACAATTGTCAGTTCGAAGTGACAATTGTCAGTTTGAAGTGGCAATTGTCAGTTCAAAGTGGCAATTCCAATATTCCAAATGTTTCGAAAAATATTTTGTTGTTGGCCCTTCTACGCCTTCGTACATAGGACATCCCATTTGGACGTTTGGTTTTTTGCCATTGAAAATTCCTTCCAAGTTATTCCTAAATTGGTTGTGAGAATTCCAAAAAATTGCCTAAATGCCGAAGATGAAGGTTTTTTGACAGATAAAGGCCTTTTTTTCTACGAGCGTGCGGAAATGTAAAATCACTCAAAAATCACATTGCAGGAAAAATTTATATTAATTTTATATCATATTAATTGATCAGCATAAGCTGACTATACAGGGTGTTCCTAAACATCATGTACATCCGAAAGTAGTGTGTTGAAATTTCAAGTTTTTTTTTGTTTTTTCCTAATAGATCCTGCAGTTTTTAGGATATTATTTGGCTCAAATTGAAAACACAGGTCAAATGTTTGTGAGAATCTACAGGGTGATATTTTTTTATGGGTCATGTCCCCTTTTCTCCCCCTGAACTTTTTGAGGTATGCCGTTGGTAAACTCTAAAATACAAAATAAATTTGTAGGTTTGCTTACAAACTTTTTTGTTTCCTGTAGTTTTTGCGTAGCTTAGACCGTTATCGGGAAATAAATTAAAAATGATTTTTTGTAATTCGCTACAATTCAGTTTATTCGCCACTGTCCGCTAAAAATTAAAGCTGAAGGCTTTTGCAACAACGAAATTAACTGCTATAGAAACTTCAAGTAGGCCGATTGTAAAAACTTTTTCATTTCTACATCGCGAACTGTACTGTAATGACCATTTCAGTACAGGATATTTCATTTCCCAAAACTTTCATGAACTACTGGACTGTCATTTTTATGATCATAAATCATTATCCAAAACTAATAATACTTTTTTTAAATATGTAAAGTACTTTATGAATTTATAGCGGGCACTGTATATTTAAGTATAATTGAAAAAAAAATTGTTTACAAAGTTTTTCTCTATTCAAACTTTTTACGTTAAAAAATGTTTTCATACAATGATCGATGCAACAAACTCTATTACTTCACATAATCCATCCAACACCTCGTACATATTCGAAATGATAGGACAAAAAAATTATATTGTTATACCTGGTTGTAGATGACTATTAGAGCGATACAAAATAGGCGGAGGTCAATGCACTATTTCTCAGTCAATTTCATGACTTCTTACGAATGCCGCTTCTACTCACCATCTCTATTACGTAGAGAATAATCGAACAATAAAATATTGTCAAAGTGAAGTGAATGTTCCGGGAAATATTATCCGAAATGTTTTTCGTTTTAAGAGTCAGTCCGGGTGACGCAGTTTCTCCTGCTCATTTGACATCGTAATGTAATTTCCAACAGTTTTAGCGAAATGTTGAATAACGTATAAACAACTATTGAGCGATTAAACAAGTCGAAACAGAATATAGTCTAGTTAACTAACTAACTTGGTCAACTTTTTTCAGCAGTCTCCGAAAATTATTATGATTGAGGTGTCTAGAGGCATCTAGATGATTTTTGAAAAAAAATGGGGGATTTTGTTTTTTTTTATTTTTAAATATACGTTGTCCCTAATTTCGTCATTCTTACCTGGTTTTTCATCCTTAAAATTATCATAATTTATAAACTAATGGAGATATGATGAATAATAATTTTAAGGATGAAAAACCAGGTAAGAATGACGAAATTACGGACAACGTATATTTAAAAATAAAAAAAAACAGTAAAAAAAAATTCTATTCTATTTCTCCGTTTACTATACCAAAACCCCCATTTTGTCTACTTTGAGCAATTTTTTTTTTTAAAACTGTCCATTATTTTTCGTTGTGCCAGTGGAGACTTTTGATCAGGACATTGAAAAGTTCATCATGCCAAAAAATCAGAAGAATTCACCGAAAGCCATTTCCCATAAGGTTTGTGCGTGGTCCTTTGGAACATAGCTCAGAAGTCGGAGATAATGCATGAAAATGTGAAGAAAAAAACGTGAATTACTAATAATAATAATAATAATAATAATGTAAATATTTGGATCTCGCAAACGGCCCTAACGATTTGGATCAAATACATACCAATACATACTAATTTATAAACATTTAGTGAGCGAAACAGAATGTTATAAAATATTCAATTAAAAAACGATCCCCATAGTTATAAAAAATAGGTAAATAACTGAAATATTCTCTCGAGAAAATAAAAAATTGTAAAAGTGTCGAAGAAATTAAGCAAGACAAGGATAAAATTTAATTAACTTAATTTTTTTTAAAACATCTCGAATTTCACTCAGGTCTAATGATAAGTTAATTTTTGTTATTTTTTTGCGACATCAAAAGCATCTATCATCGTTTATACAACCAGGAAAGTTTAATTGTTTATTTCTGACTAATTTCCATTCAGTCCTGAACAAACTTATATTTTCTAAATTTTATGAAATCGCTTTCAGTTACCTTTGTTTAGGAGGCACTGGTTTGATTCTCCAGTCCACATGTGTCTACCCGCTGGCCGTGTTTTAGCGCGGTTTGCGCAGGCTTTATTTAACTTCTTCTGATCAGTGATTACCAAAAAAATTTTTGGAAACTTTAAAATTCAATATCTCCCAAAATATATTTTGTTCGAGAAAAATGTATTCTTTCATTTCGTTTTGTTTTGTCATCTTCTACTCCCCATTTTATTTATTGGCCCAATTTCGGAAGCACCCTGTATATTCTACGCGAGACTTAAATTACATATTTACTGTGATACGATCACCCAGTATATGTATTTGCCCTTACACGCCTAATGCGCACCTCAAGGTCGCGTCTGAGATGAAATCTGCCAAATGCAGCGATTTTTGTCCGACGCGACGTAGAAATGACTGATTACAGTCTAGCTTATACATTGCTCGCAAACCTAGATACCAAATGACGTCATCCAATAAGCCGTAGTCGTCACAGTCGAAAGAATTATGACCTATACCCGTATATTTTCTATAAATATGCTCGAGATCAGTGACTGTAAACGAGTCGAAAATGATTATAGTAATTTTCACAAAACTCGAACGTAACCAAACGCTTTCGAATTGTTTAAATACCAGGCGAAGATATTTCTTGTTATGAACAATACATATTTTGATTAGTTCTACCTACCTACATAGTGCAATTCTGATTTATCGCGCAAACATTCATGTTGAGTGTCTTATCACTGGATATATTGCGGACTGTTATAGTCCGTTGTACGGCGAATGCGCATTATGGTCGTGCATGTTTTCACGGTTTCAGCTGTGAGTACAACTGTACAACTTACACACTGATTTTAAAACAGTACCTAAAAGAATGCATACGTCAGTATATACCGGGTGAACACGAGGTGAGGTACGCCCCCCAATTTTTTTTATAGTTTCGAACATACAGATTTCAAATTTGGGATGGTATGGTATTATAGTACTTGGATACGCATATTTTGACCCCTCTGAAAATTCACCACTTCCGGTTTAACCGGAAGTGACCCCAAACTTTTTTTTCAAATGACACCCTGTACATATTTTTGCATTATCCGAAAGAGCACGCCATTTGTTATAACACTGTTCTTCAAAATTGAAAATCGGTTGAAAAATGGCGGAGATACAGTTGATTATTCAGTCAAACAAAGTTGGCCATGAAATATCATCACAACTGACAAACGACATCAGAAGTTATCAGGAGGAGGAGTTAAGAGGAGGCTTCGAAGTGCGAAAAAGTTGGAAACTGAGTTTCTCGTGTAATTGCAGCTCCAACATAATCCAACAATAAAAAAATTACTAAAATTGAATAGTACCCATAAAGAAATGCTCACAACTGCTATTTCTCAAATGGCAACATGTTCTTTTCACTTTGTCATGACGAAAAATGATTAATTATCAGATTACTCGTGTGAAAAATTTTGAAGAATTCCCAAAGAAATCGCAAATACAAGATGTTTTATCATGAGTGTTCTCAAAATTAGATATATTCTTCAACGAAGGCGGCCATGAACATAAAAAAGCGAAACAAAAAAGCAGCATTTTTAAATAAGTAGAACAAACTTTGACTTCGTTGAAATAATATGAGCTTTTATGTATTGCTTTCTTAATTATTTTCTAAGCCGCCTACGTTGAAGAATTCAATTTAGAAAAGTACATTTTGCCATTAAAAAAATTGGCAGTATTGTGAGCATTTCTTTATGGATACCATTCAGTTTTTAGGTAATTTTTGATAATTGTAGGAATCTATGGGAGCCGCAAGCGGATTACATGAGAACCTCTTTTCAACTGTATCGCACTTCGAAGCTTCCTCTGATAACTTTTAGTGTCGTTTGTCAATTGTGATGATTTAAGGTTGAGTTCATGGCCAACTTTGTTCGATTGAACAATCAACTGTATCTCCGCCATTTTCCAACCGATTTTCAATTTTGAAAAACAGTGTTACCACAAATTGCGTGCTCTTTCGGATAATGAAAAAATATGTACAGGGTGACATTTAAAAATAAACTTTTGGGTCACTTCCGGTTGAACCGGAAGTGGTGAATTTTCAGATGAGGCTTCAAAATATGCGTATTCAAGTACTACACACCAAATTTGAAATCTGTATCTTCAAAACTATAGATATTATGAGCTGTTCGATGAGCATTAAAACCCAATATAATCATGACACATTCAAGGATTTCGATACAATTCAAATGTAGCCATGGTAACTTCAAAAAACGCGAGTTTTGGAAAGTTCGATTTGCACACGATCAGGCGTGCTTCAAATAATTAAAAATGGGCACCAATTGAAAAAAAATATTTTTTCTCTGGAAATAAGGTTCACCATTTCAACCGTGACAACTGATTGAATTAATTGCTTCTAAAGTAGGTCACTACAAAAGTATTGCTGAAGTTAGACACGGAGGACCCCAATTAATTCATTAAAAAATAATATTTCTGACTTTCCATTGAAACAAATTGAATTATCTATACACTATTCATATAGACAAAAAAAAACAAGCAGTATAAAATAGACTATTTACTTTCATTAATTTGGAACTACATACTACATTAAAAACCAGGACGTCTTAACATACCAGTGTGTCATCATAACCAAAAATAAACTTATTATCTAATATAAAATATATCAGCACCAACAGTAAAATTAAATTTATATGACTAGTGACCACTGTAAGTTTCACGTTGATTGTGAAAATGCAATTAAGTCTTGGTTGGTCGTGGTTGGTAAGTGGCGAGACAATTTTGAATAATGTGGCAACAGTGCCTGCGTTATTCATTAATGCATTGTCGAATTACGCTTAAATAATTACCAGTGGCCAAAGCAAATTAGTTATAGATTAGGTAGGTGCCCGGTGACTTATTGGTTATTGAAACCTCTGCCAGAACTGGACCAGGTTCGAGGCCGGTTTGAGGGAGGTTTTTTCTCAAGTGCATCTGTATCAATGCTGCTACGGACGAAGGGCATGGGAAGCGAGCGGGGAGAGGTATTAGAGGCAGGCGTGCACCTAGTGGATTTCATTCATTCATTTTGACCAATGTTTATATGCATAAATCTGCAGTAATTATTGATAATTGATGAAATTCTGGTACCTATCTATGGTGAATATTATGCGCCTCAGTTGACATAATTTAATTTCGAGTGGTTCGATATTCGCCACTTTTGCGCTGGCATCTAATTTCGAATCCCCAATTGGTAGTCATGCTAAAACTTCATTTCAAATCACCAGATTCAATATCACGTTTGGTTAAGAAGGAGGGGCGGGGGAACACTGATTCTGGCTGTGTTTCCATATGCGGGCACTACCCCATGTCACGAGTGCAGTTATATGTACCCTCAGTTTTGCTGCGAGGCTTTGGTCGCCATCTATGAAAATGGCCGCCAAATTGTTAAATTTTATATCTCCGTACCCTGTGGTCCGATTTAAATTTTTCAAAGCTCATTATACTCTATCTCTAAAAACAAAAAAATTTTGTACATACACATTTTTTGAGAAATCCCGTAGTCTTGAAGTATACAGTGTGTCTCACTTTTAATGGGAACACCCCCGTATATTCGGGGTGTTTTCATGAGAAGTGTGACAAAATGGGTCTTTCAGAACCGAAAATTTTTCCGTTAGAATTTTGAGCCTATATTGTTTCCTTATTTTATTTTAGCTAAAACTGGGTGATTCGCCTCTGGCGAGCAGTGTATCTCATCCAGATCAACCTCAGGCAAGATTAAGACTCATCGCCGGTATATCTACTGATCCTAGTGCGGAAAACTTTTTTTCCGTACTCTTTTTATTGTGGAAAAAACAATTTAGAGCGGAAAAGTAGGTTTGTTTAGTTTTTGCGGATTATACTGACATTTGAATATTGCGTCGCAGAAGGTTAAAATAGAAAGCTTACCAAGTATGGTTGTATAGTTCAATATATATTTAAAAATAAATGTTCTTTATGTTAACTTTTTGATGTTTTTTCCGCTAGTAGAAAAAATAGTGTACCTAATACGAGCGTAAAGTGTCTTTTCCGCACGCGATTTCTGGCCGAACGACGCGTTAGCGGAGTTCTGCAATCGCGTTCCGCACGCGATCTGCAATCGCGTGCGGAAAAGTATCACTTTGCGCACTTGTTAGGTAAACTACTATTCCAATCCTGCGGTTGCCGTTATGGCTGTAAGTAGTTTCTCATATAGACTTACGAAATTTTTCTTCTCTGGCCAATTCAAATTTGAGCCATACTGCTCAATTTTAGGCATTTTGTTTATTTCAAAATTTTTGATCAAATGCACTCACCCCCTTCAACAGACACATGTGACCGCACACAGTAAGGGGATTCACCTCGGACACGTCAACCACATTTTTGAGGGGGACATCGTTCGCGATGAAATTCACCCGAAATACATTCCATCCCTTGGAGCTGTGACTGCCACCCCTAAATTTTTAAAAGGCAACATATGGCAAGTGATACCTCATTTGAAAGGTATTTTCCTTCTTAATATCAAACAACAAAAATAAATCAATTCCATCGATTCGTTTTCGAGATATAGGAACTTGAAGTTGGGAAATCACTTTTTATTCACTCAATCAATAAAAACAATATCTGATAAAGCAACTGTCGCAATAATTATTATTGTCAATGAATTAAATGTTCAAACTGTCTACCACCCATTTCCATACAATAGCACAAGTTCTGCTCAAAATGAGACCTCACATTTCGTAGCATTTCCGGCGTTATTCGACGGCATTCTTCAATAATTCTACGTCGTAATTCTTCCAGAGATTCTGGTTCGGTTGCATAGATTTTGTTTTTCAAGTGACCCCACAGGAAAAAGTCGAGTGGGGTTAAATCTGGAGATCTGGCCGGCCACTCTATAGCGTCTCTTCTTCCAATCCAACTTCCAGGAAACATTCTATCCAAAAACGCTCTAACAGGCTGTGCATAATGTGGAGGTGCCCCGTCTTGTTGAAATTTCAAGTGGTCTTCATGGTAACGATTGTCATTTTCAATGATGTCTACTAATTGTGGATAAACAAATTCATTCAATAATTCCAAATAAGTTTCTCCTGTCAGGTTACCGTCGAGAAATACTGGTCCAATCAAACGGTCCCCAAAAATACCGGCCCAGACATTGAGTTTTTCGGGAGTTTGAGTATGGACTTCGTGGAAAACATGTGGATTGGCATCTGACCAATAACGACAATTATGACGATTCACAGTCGAATTCAAAAAGAATGTAGACTCATCAGAAAAGCAGATGTTGAAAAGAAAATTCTCATCAGCATCTATTTTCGTAGTCATAATTTCACAAAATTCCTGTCGCCTATCAAAATCATCTTCATTCAATTGGTGTACCAAATGTATTTTGTAGGGGTAAGTTTATGATGTTTCAGGATTCGGCGGATACTGGTTCTACTAATATTGGTAACACTTGCCAATTTCCTTGTGCTCAATGTTGGGTCTGCATGAACTTGTCCTAAAAGTGCAACTTCAACAGGTTCATTTCTCACAGGAAATTCACGTTCTGGGTCTCGTTTCTTGTTGGCTACTGATCCAGTTTGACGAAACTTTTGCACTAATTCTAGAACGTATTTTCTAGCAACAAGTTTATCTGGATGCGTTTCATTGAACAAATTAGCTGTACGGTTACCGCACTCATCATTCTTGAAAAAAATTGTTATTATTTCAATTCTTTCCGCGATCGTATACACCATTATTGAGGAAATATTCAGCAGCTGTGATTCACTCTAATGTCGTTCAATCAACGATCAGTTTGACATTGCCAGACGTTCAAAATTGCGATTTGGCGAAAAAAATTATCGCATACATGTTTTTGTTGTACGCGCATTGGAGTCGAATTCGAGAAAACGTCTTTTTATCGATTCTCAAGAACTTTAACATTTTTTCGATCAAGTAATTGAAGATGAAATAAGAACTTGAAACGGAATTGCATGTTATTTGTTGGTAAACAGTTAGATCATTTAATTCCTTGACAATGATAATTATCTTTAAACAGTTGCATTGTTAGATCTTATTTTTATTGATTGAGTGAAAAAAAAGTGATTTTCCAACTTCAAGTCCCTATATCTCGGAAACGAATCGATAGAATTAATTTATTTTTGTTGTTTGATATTAAGAAGGAAAATACCTTTCAAATGAAGATCACTTGCCATATGTTGCCATTTAAAAATTTAGGAGTGGCGGTCACAGCTCCGAGTGATGGAATGTATTTCGGGTGAATTTCATCGTGAACGATGTCCCCCTCGAAAATGTTGTTGACGTGTCCGAGCGTTTTTATATAACTCGGTTCTGCCGACCTACAGAGCCGCTGTTTCGTTTTCAATGGCCCACTCTGTATATCCATGATATCAACTAATAAATATCAAGATATATATCAATGATATATATCCGATATATATCGAGTGATATATATCGGCGAACCCTGGCATCTTTCCCATAACAACCAGTACCTTTTCAACTTTGCGGCGACTTAATGGTGAGTTTATACAGCAAGTAAAATAAAACAAGAATTAAAATAAAATAAGATGTAAAGTAATAATTTTTGGAGTGTTTATACAGCAGAGTAAAATAATATAAGAAATAAGAAGCTGCCAAACAAAATTTGGAATTTTATATTGGCACTTCAAAAACACTCAGCCTTTTCCTATTTCTATTCAAAGGTCATATTTTAAATCAACAGTGCCGTGTTTATACGTTAAATAATAATCTACCGTTGCCATCATTAAACTTATAATGAAATCTTCGTCCTCTAACGGATCTTTACTAGGCTACAGAAGTTTATTGGCAATTTTCAATATTGGCAATAGAAATAATAAATAATGCAATGAGGAAATAAACAAAAACAAGCACTCAGTCGTATTATTTATATGTATGTGTTCTGTCATCTGTCAACTGTCTTGTCAACTTGAAATAAAACAAAATAAAATATAACCATGTTTTATTTTACTTCTCTTATTTTATTTTCTGTATAAACTTGTTATGGGTGTTGTGCAGTTTTAGGTATCTTTTTATGTTATTATTTCTTATTTCTTATTTTATTTTACTTGCTGTATACACTTACCATAAAACATATCTACGCAGCACAGTGGAGATACACTTCATGACTTGGCTTTACTCCATGTTCATCAGGATATCTCAAACGAAATTATGAGAAAGCAATAAAGAAAATTATCCCTTAAGGTTTTTTTAGAGATTTCGAATGTAACCAAAATAATAATAAACTGAATAATGTTTATATACTTTGAAATTCATTATGCCCTGTCCCTAGATTAGATTAAAACATATTGTCTTGTGCCCCCCAAAACAACTTTCTGGACCCGCCTCTGGGTTCAACCATGTCAACTTTTAATTTCCAACGGCGCCCTCATAAAGGTAGCACGTTATTTATCAATAACGATATAACTTCCATGAATACAACGCGCCGATGAGTTCGCAGTATGGAAATAATTGAAAAATTATTGCGAAAGTGAAGGTCGTCCGATGGGAATCCAACAAACGAGTTAGCGGAAGGGCTACATTTAATGTAGTAGGGTATGTTCATGCTGTTGACTTATGGGTGTTGGAGCAATAAAAAAATGGGTTGTTGTATGAATCATAATGTATCAATAAATGGCAAGAATTTTGTTTTTGAAGCAGTAAAAAATTGTCGAAAATATGAAATCGCTTTCAGTTTCTCCCGAAAAAATGTTTCTCCCGAAAATGTCTTAGGTCAAAAATTAGCCGGTCTCCTATATTCTCACTTTTTAGTTCTTTAGTTTCAATTTTGCCCTTAGATAGCTGAAATCGCGGAGGAAGGAATTTTTAGCAGGGCCGGGTCACAGGGGGGCAAAAAGGGGCACTTGAGAAACTCGCGGGACCGGCTATATGTTCAATAATTTGAAAAAGGAACTTGGAATGATGATAAAGCTCTGAAACTTTAGATGGCACTTCTTTAAGGACGAAGAAAAGCAATGAAAGAAATGAAAATATGACGTAGTTCGAGAACTCGAAGTTTAAAAAAAGAGAATGGTCAAGTAGACATTGGAAATGAATATAATTGACTTCATTGGTTCATTTTCCCAGAAGTAAACCCTAAGGAACAGAGTAAACAACACATTTCTTGGATTCGACCCTTTTTTTTTCTTTCAAAATACGTTCGGGGACAAAAATTTGAAAAGTGAAAAATAAAGAAGTTCAAAAAATTATCTATCATGACTTACTCGACTATTTTGTCCGTAGATTTTTTTCGTTCAAATTCTCAGTATATACTAATTCGGCCATTCTGAATCGATTGGTGTTCGTAGAATTCGTCTATCTCTAACCGTTCTCAAGTTGGTCAGCTCTGAATCAGTTTTCAAATGTTTTTTTTTGCGCAAAAATAATTTCTGGCGAGTTTTCGACATTTCGAATAATGAATTTAATTAAAATTAATAATGAATTAATGAAAATGTAGTTTCCCCCTCGCCTATTTGATTTCTTAGAATATAAAACAATGCTAGTGTCTAGTTTTAATATGATTGTAATTATCTTCAACCATTCTTGTTTTATCTAAAGGAAACTGTAGCAGAAACAATGTGAAATCCTGTTTAACAAAACATGTTGGAACTTATGCTTTACAAACCTGTGAGCTTAAGTACGGACAAACGATTATTGGTGTTGCAATAATAATCGAGAATTAGTTTTTTTTGCACAGAACTGACCTTTCATGGGATATGAAAAAAAATATATAGCCTGTGAGTAATTACATCATCATGAGAAACGTAAATCAATGGAGGACATAGCTAATTTCAATAAATTTCAACAAGAAATCGCAAATCTAGTATATAATTTCATTTATATTTTAATTGCAATTTGAACTGTTCACAAATGCAATCTATTAATAACTCGCGATTTTTGCAGCCACCCAACCATGGAGAAATTGATATTTTCTATAAATAGGGTGGGATGATGGGCAGGCATTGATTTAAATAGGGTGGTCTATTGAACATTAAGCAAAAAAATAATCGCAATAAATTCAAACAAAGTTCGAAACAGCGTGTCCGAGAATATCAATATCAAAAAAATGAAAGGAATAATTTCAATGACATCAAAATACCATTCACTCCACATTCCCACAAAGTGGAAAATATGAGGCTAATATCTGACAAAAAAACAACCACTTGCCTGGCTAATACAACGAGAGACATTGAAATACATCTGACTGATATTTGAGCAACGTTCCTCGAAGAGGGTACTATTGCAAGTGCTTATTGTAATAAAATAAAGTGTAATGTCCATCGTCGTATTTTTAAAATTTTGTAAATTTCTGCTTTTAAAAAGCCCGCCTTAACCTGTTTGATGTTATAAATTTTCTCGCACGGTGGTTGGCCGGTTCAATCTGTCATTGTTATAACATGTGTGAGGTTAAACATTAATTTTTAATCTTATATTAATAGCTAGGCACGATAATTTTTTTCATTGAATACTAAATAAAAGCATTTGACTTTTTATACGATCGTTTATTTGATTGTATTTTTAGTCAAAATTGTAACATAACCTACAAAAAGATATTTTCTTTATATTCAGTTTGTACTGTACTCCGTTAAATATCATTTTTCTAATCTGTATATTTTTAGTTTCAAATAGTTGTGTCATGACTGTCATGAGGAATTCAGAAATTGTATAGAAATTTCAATAGAACAATAAGAATATTAATAATCCTGGAAAACATTTTTCGTCAATGTGATAAATCGTATATTCCCAGAAAATGTCTCGATCTGTTCCTTCTATATAGGGTGTTAAAGGTAATTTCATTTGCATAGTGGACCTGGTTACTGGATTAGTTGTCTAGCAACCAACACCTAAGAACCATTATGCAATATGACATTTAATGCAAATTATTCATGACAGAAATTACTATTATTAAAGTTGCAATATGGAATTTTTTTGTAGTATCTAATTCTCCAAAAATTATTTTCAATAGTTTGAAATTCAACTTCAATTAATAATTCCTTATTGCCGTGTATTCTGAGCAATGAAGAACATATTTCTGTATTTATTTATCAGTTTATTTCTCAACGTAAGAAGTAGAATGTCTTAAGTATGCAAGTCAAACAAAATGATAATTTTGAGCCTTATTTTATGCTCATTGCATAATATACCGTTTTATAATGAACATTAAATATAACAAATCAATTATTATTGTCTGTCAGCAGATAGTCCTTCAAGAAACGAAAGGAGAGAGAGAGAGATAGAGAGCGAGCGAGAGAGAGAGCGTGAGAGAGAGAGCGAAAGAGAGCGAGAGAGAGAGAGCGAGAGCGAGAGCGAGAGAGAGAGAGAGAGAGAGAGAGAGAGAGAGAGAGAGAGAGAGAGAGAGAGAGAGAGAGAGAGCGAGAGAGAGCGAGAGAGAGAGCGAGAGAGAGAGAGCGAGAGAGAGCGAGAGAGAGAGAGCGAGAGAGCGAGAGAGCGAGAGAGCGAGAGAGAGAGCGAGAGAGAGAGCGAGCGAGAGAGAGAGCGAGCGAGAGAGAGAGCGAGCGAGAGAGAGAGCGAGAGAAAGCGAGAGCGAGAGAAAGCGAGAGCGAGAGAAAGCGAGAGCGAGAGAAAGCGAGAGCGAGAGAAAGCGAGAGCGAGAGAAAGCGAGAGCGAGAGAAAGCGAGAGCGAGAGAAAGCGAGAGCGAGAAAGAGAAAGCGAGAGCGAGAAAGAGAAAGCGAGAGCGAGAAAGAGAAAGCGAGAGCGAGAAAGAGAAAGCGAGAGCGAGAAAGAGAAAGCGAGAGCAAGCTAGAGCGAGAGAGAGAGAGCGATAGAATGAAAGAGAGAGAGAGCGATAGAATGAGAGAGAGAGGGCGATAGAGTGAAAGAGAGAGCGATATAGTGAGAGGGAGTGATAGAGTGAGAGAGAGCGAGAGAGAACCTTTTTCAAAAGTTTCATATTATTTATTTCACTATAAAAGTAATTGCAAATTCATGTTCACTTTTTATAGAAACAATATTTAAACATAGATTGTCCAAAATAAAACCTAAGATCAGTCAGGCAACTCAATATACACGATCTGATATTTACATATTGTTGAATAATGTAGGTGGTCATAGGAAAAATAGTGTACATTACTTGTCCGCACTCGCAATGTAATATACTATTTCTCTGATGGTATTTGGTTGAACAATTCTTATCCGAAGACGAGTTAAGAGTTATTGACAAGGTTTTTTCGGGATGTTTTTAATATATTCTCTATAGATACTCTATGTTAAAACATAAGTTTGTTCGGACATTTGTTAATTTAGGAGTTGTCTCCATATTGACGATGTCATGTTTTTGTCTATTGCAGGATTAATTTTTTTAAGATTTTTGTTGATATTGCAAGTTTTTGTATCAACAATTATAGCTGACATGTCAGAAATTGAATAGATAAAGACTGGTTTTAACTCTATCATTTCGATGAAAAAGGATATAATAGTACATAACCAATGGTCATATTTTTAAAGGAGTTAATCAGTTGTAATATAACAAGAGTATCACAAATATACAAAAAAAAAATACCTCAAAGAATTCCTGCGGAAAGTTTCTAGTTTAAAAATTCCCACTATACGAAGGTTCTGATTGGTCAAAACTTACTTGAATAATAAAAATTACAGTTTCTATTGCTATCTAGCAATGTCAAACAATAATCACTCATGTTGCAAAACTCATTGTAATTTTTCAACTTTTCATTTCAATATTTAAACCAAACTGAATGAAACATATTTAATGAATACTGAACCATTTTTTCACTTACCTACTGTGTACTTTCAACAGTTTTCAATAAATAAAATTTTAGATCAACAATATTCAATATATGCCTGTAGGTATACTTTGTTGGCATCCATGAGATATGCTACTTTGTGTGGGTGACAGTGAGAAAAAACATAGTTTTGAGTCTCTGTTTGAGATTTCACAATACTATTGGAATAGTTCGACATTCTGAATAACACTTTAGAAATTTAACAGAATCTGAATCATGACGATGATGAAGAAATAGACATTTACTACAAAATTTTTCATATATTTTTCAACTCTGAGAATTGATTTTGATTTATTGAAATCAATCTATCATTGTGACGAGTCCCGAAACAAAAATACGAGTCTCCTCATCTCAGTTATTTAATTCAGTAGTTACTACCTATCCAATGAATTTCAAAACTAAACCTCATTATGGATGGAATTCTGAATTGATGAAAGCTGAAAATCCAGCATTTACCACAGTAAGTACATTGTTGAAGGTTAGAAAAGACAAAAAGACTTTAAAGATTTAATTTCGAAGAGCCATTCAATCTATCTGAAATAATATAAATGGCATGTTTAAACATAACCTAATTTTTGTTCTGATATACTTTTATACAAATTATTTTCATGAGGATTTTTATTAGAGTATTCATCTTCACCCCTTAACTCAATATGTTAATGATAAAAAAGTACTTGGATGACAGTGAAATTCCTATTAAACTATCATCTGCATTGTTTCATTAGAAGTAAATTCATTAGATGTAAACAATAGTGAAAGTTTCAATAGTGTTATTGCTCATGCATTGTTCTTTCCCAATATGACTATAAAATATGACAAGACAAATGCAAGCAAAAAAGAGTTCAGTTGATAGTTACTATTTTATTGTTTTTATAATTGCCAGTTGGCAGGCTATGGAATTTGTAAATATTGACGGCACCCACTACCTACCTGTAAATGTTCATTTAAATGAAAGGAATTGACTCAGCAGACATACTTTTGATTGATTTATCAATTCTGATTTCTGGATTTTGCTTATACAGTCTTGAGGAAAATAAAAAAAAAAACGTGAATTTTACTGAAAGTAGCCAGCCATCATAGGATTTCAACTTTAAAATTATACATACCTACCTACTCACAAACTAGAAACCAACCTAAGTACTAAAATTTTACCTTTCCAATTTATAAAAATCTATTTCACTTGATTTTCAGTTTGATGAAACAAAAGAACAAGTTGACGTGTACTATAGTTGACTTGATTTTTTTTACGTCGGACGGGACGAGAATCATTACTTTGGAAACCATTCTTGCAGTGAAACATTGCAATTTCCCAGGCGCAATAAGTTTTTGGAACGCAATTTTTTTCTGTACTTACATAATCTAGCAGTTTGATTGATTCTCATTTCTAATTTCAGCAAATTCTAGGAAAATTCGATATTTTAGGGCGAGTATTGTACAACACGAAAATTATTGCCACAAGATGTCTCTCGGCTAGAAGTTCATTGATACTTGGGCCTCGAGGCAGAATTTGTTGGAAAAAACAAGAGACGATTGCTTAAGAATCTAAGCCTACCTCTGAGACACTATCTTCTTCACTTTCTGATGTTTCTGACATATATCTGCGATGTTCAGAAATGGTTTCAGTTTCAGATTTAGCTGGACTTGAATTGGACGTCGTCGATTGGGGAGTAGACGATGAGTTCCCTAGTTCGTGAACAGTCACTTTATCTATTTTCGGATTATCTGTAGAGGATTCTTGCGAAACATTCTGCATGTTGGCATTTCAATTAAACTATCAACGTTGAAACAGTTTCGATTTTTTAATAAAATAACCGTACGCGCACCAACACCAAGCACATTCGTTCACATTAAATTCTTGGCCATCGCCATTTTCTACTATGGCCGAGACAGAAATCGAGTTCCGTATTACTTGTTCTCACACCGACCCGACATCTAGTATAAGTATTTTCAAACTATCCATCAGAATTTAAATGTACAAGTTATATTACAGGAAACTGTTCCAGAAAAATTTACGTAGGTACGATAAAAAATAGATACCGCTATTCCTGACATAAAAAAATTATCGGAATATTCCACAAACATTCTTAAGTTCTTTCGGTTTTATGGTTTCGAGATAAATCACGGATTTTCATACGGAAGCACTGTCAATGACTGGGCCACTCTGGGCTGTCACTTGTCAAACAGAAAACAGACAAACAATCGCTGCTCAGAGTAATAAAATACATAGAAATGCCCTGCCTATATCTACACAAATACCTGTTTTGAAGTGAACATGAACTATCCTTTTCTATACAATTTGTTGGCGAGGGGGGTGACGGATATGGTGAAATGTTATGGACAGTTTGTTTACATTTAGAGTAAGAAGGTCCATAATACAAACGAATGATGACAACTTGATCCGAATGAAATGAGCGGGCATACGCACGAAACTACCCGAAACTATCCAGTTATTATTTCCGTAAATGTTCCATATCCAGTGTTTTACTAAAACTGTTGAAAACAGTTATTTGATATAACTAGATTTATTTTATAGTCTTTGTATATGTAGTTATTTACGAATGTGTACTTCAGTTGTTAATATATTTAATAAAAGTTGGTTCCAAAGTCAAAATTGTTAACGACTTAGGCCGGATTTTCATGCATACGATATCCGATGGTAAGAAAATGTTTTGATTATTTGTCACACCTACCAAGTGTGATAATTCAATCAATCAGAGCATTTTCGTACCATCGGATGAAAATCTGACCTAAGGCCGGATTTTCATGTGTATGATATGCAACGATTTGATGGTACGAAAATGTTCCAGTTGGGTAACTTCAGCGGGAGGAGAATAAAAGCAATATAAGTTGGGACTCGTTATCACTTTTCGGAGTACCAGAAACCAAACTAAGGGCCAGTTTTTCAATATTTCTTTCACATGTTTGTGATACGTGTCTGACGGTTAGATTGTGAGTTTATTCCTTCATTTGAGCAAATGTTTCACTCATCCTAACCACCAGTCAAATTTAGCTGTCAGCCAAACTATGCTAACAGAATATTGAAAAACCGGCCCTAATCTGCCAAACAAGAAGCACAGAACAGAACTGGGCAGATGACCGAGATGTCGAACCCAAAAAATACAGAAGTAGAAGAAGACAGTTGACATTGTTTTGGCGCCAAGTTGTATAGTTTTATTTGTTTTAACTTTTTATTTTTATTAAAAATTGAAGTATTTGGAATAATCGCAAAGTAATTTGGAAACAGAACAGGAAGAAAATAGAATATGAGGTGTACCATACCAGAAATATCGTGGCACAATAGGGAACCAGTACTTAGTGTGGATATTCATCCTTTGTCTAACGAGTTCTACAGGTTAGCCTCAGGTGGAGGAGACAGTCATATATTGGTATGTTCATCAGCTAATATTTTAAATGAAAGTTCAACTGAAATATTTATTTCAGATATGGCAAATGACTTTATGCGAAAATGGATCTGTGAAACAGGAAGTTATATCTGACTTGACTAGACATCAAAAGGCCGTTAATACGGTTCGATGGTCTTCTACTGGACAGTATTTAGCCTCGGCTGATGATGATGCTAATATTATAGTATGGCAATTAAAAACTGACAATATACCTAGTCTAGAAGGAGAAACTGATGATAAAGAAGTTTGGAATGTTCACAAGGTGAATATATTGTTTCTTTAGTGCATTTCCATATTCGTTTTCATTGTTATTTACAGGTGTTGAGGGGTCATAAAGAAGATGTTTATGATTTATGTTGGTCAGCAGATGATTCAAAGTTATTTTCTGGATCTATAGATAATACTGCCATACTATGGGATCTGACAAAAGGAAAGATGGATCACATATTGTCTGATCACAAAGGATTTGTTCAGGTGAATTCAATAAATATCAATATAGAAAAAAATAGATATTGTTATTCAGAACCAACATCAATGAATTAATGGTGAATTTATGCAGCAGTCAAAAGTTTTGGGGAGGCCGTTTATTCTAACCAATCATAGACAAAGAGTCTTTCTTATGACTTGAAACTTATGACTCATGACCGCTGCATGAATCCTCCATAAATATAATGCTAGTTGGATTCATGGTCAACCACGCATCCTTTGTATCTGAATCTGAAAGTTCAGCAAGATATACTTCAGTTTCTTACAATATAAGAATTCATGATGAAAGAGAAACAGTATCTCCTGGTGTAAAGAGAGAGGCCAAAGGTAGTCTTGGACTTTTGAAATCACCCAAATTCCCATACTATTAGCTCACATCTATAAATGAAATATTGGATGTTGAAATGAAAGATGTGTGTTAGGCATCTTCCGGACAACTTGTGTATACGATTTTTTACATATATTTTTTTTATAATGACACACATAATACAGCACAAAATAAGTTTTATTTTAATAGTCTTCATTGAAAATAACTAAATAAATTAATAAGAAAAGTACTTTATTGGTTACCCAATATACGTGCCTGTTATACATTCATAATTCATTGGTATTTACATTTTATGGTATATAAATATATAATACAAAACAATTTGAGAATTGTAAAAAAAAAATAGTTTCTTGGCATTTCAGTTGAGATTTTTCGGGGTTTGGCTTCAGCCTCCATTTGTCACACCATTTTATAGTTTCTTCAATGGAGTCTTGTAATTTTCTTACTGTTTTCTCCAGTATTTTGTTGTGGCTAATTATGGCGGTATCTTCAGCAAATTGCATTTCATAGAATGATATGAATTGTTCATGGGGGTCTGGATTGTTCTAGATGAATAGGTCGCAACAGTAAATGTTATACAAAAATGGGGATGTGGGTGACCCTGTGGGGGACCTTGTTTAGGATGAAAGAAGGCAGATTTCTGGTGATTTACTTTCACATGAAGAGACCGACTTTGTAGGTAATCTTTTACTAGATGAATCATATATTTGGGGCAGTCTAATGTGAACAGTTTGTACAGATTTCTTTTGTGCCTGACACTGTCGAAGGCTTTGTTGAAATCCAAAAAAATTGCAGCTCTGCCATATCCTGTTAGTTTGTTAGTCTGTATGTTTGAGATCAGAACTGATATAGGCTGAGTTGTTCCGCATTTGTGGCGAAATACATATTGATGAGTTGGAATCGCATTTCTCATCCATAAGTGATTTCATCAGTTTTTCGAGGTTTTTGACATAGATTTTAAATGTTTGTCTTTATAGAATAGAATAACAATTTGAGCTGCTTGTAAGAGAAGTTCCATGAATATATTTATAGAAAAAATCTCGTCATCAAAACAGACTGTTAGAAGTGATTTTTATTCTTCAAGCACTGGCTTTGGAAATGTCCTTTCTTATTACATATTTCACATTTATATCCATAAGCAGGACACTTTTGTCTTCCATGTTTTGTGGTACATCTTCTACATTGAAAAGTTTTTCTTTAATTATTGAAAACAGTACTGTTTCTCAGTAAATTTACATGATTAGTTCCAATATCCAGAATTTCTTTCACTTGCTTACATATTGCTGTAGCTTGTTGAAAATCTATTTGATCCTCTGTAAGTAGTTTTTCACGAACACTTGCAAAGTTGACTCCGAATATTATCATTTCTCGCAGATATATCATGCAAAACACCAAAATCACATTTTTTAGCTTGGGTCATTCCAACTGTGAAAAATTCTGGGTTCGTATCCCACTACTGACATAATACTTGCAATGTTGAAACGGGAAATATTCTCCATGAAAATTGAAAAATGAAAAATGTGATTTATTTGTAATATCTAACAGAAATCAAATACTTCCCCGGCACAAGCCACGCTGGACATTGAACTACATCTGATAGATATTGTGAAAAGACTAACTGAAAAGAAAAGAAAAAATCTGAAAGCGAAAATTTGCATTTTCCTTCAGATAGTTGATTTTTTGAATTTTCTCTAGTTTTCATTGAAAAAATCATTAAATAAATTCGATAGGAAGAATGTTATTAAAAAATATCACTCACAGAAATCGTTCACTTCATTGAAGCAACTAAAATCATAATACTTGCAATATTCGATAAAGATTGCCAAGGTATTTATTTAATGATTGACATCTTTCATTGCAAGTAATTTTAACAATTTTTATCAGAAATGTGCTTTATTAAAGTATAACTGGCATGAAGAAACTAATTTTCGTAAATGAATTTATCTTAAGAAATGCTTGAAATTTTTTTTCAGGGTGTTGCTTGGGACCCAAAAAACCAGTATTTAGCAACAATAAGCACTGACCGAATCTGTCGAATCTTTGATATTACTGGTAAACATGTAAAAGCTAGGATAAACAAAGGAAAACTACCGGTTCCTCCCGAACACTTTCTTTATGAGAAAGAAAGTAAATATTTTCACGATGACACATTCAAATCATTTTTTCGCAGACTTCAGTTCACTGCTGATGGATCGTTACTTATTGTTCCCTCCGGCCATATTCAAGCAGATGACTGCAAAAAAATCGTAAATGCCACGTTGATATTTACTATGGATAACTGGAATGAGTAAGTACAAGTTATGACGCTATAATATATATATAACGGGATGTGACAAGAAATCGCAGAAACTGATTGTAGGGTATATTACCTGTTAATCAATATGTACTGTAATCCTTTACTTTTCCAATAATGAAATGCTCAAAGGTGAGCATTCTGATTGGCGAATTCTGAAATGAAGATTCGTTATTTACATTGATATGCAAGCAGCTACACGATAGAGTTGAAATATTCAACTTTAAAATTAAAATAATATTTGGTTACACTCTCACCAATTGACAATGTGTGACGCGCGTCTCGAAGAGTAAAAATGATTCGTTGGGAATTCTCCTTTAGTATTTCTTAGTCAAAACTTTTATTTATTGACACACAATGTCATCAACAACCCATTGTTTTTATCTATAGTGGGTGAAGTTGCCAGTTGATGCTGAATCGTTCTTTAAAAGTAACGGTTAACAGACACAATTTTGAAATTGCGGTCTCAACAATACCATTTTTTGTTTAAATATTCACAAGTACTTTTTTGTCCGGCCTCACAATCATTTCACCTCTGAGGGACATCCCGTCCTTGTACAGACGTGACAATTTGGGACATAAATGGAATGTACCAGGGTTGTTAGGGTCTATACCTAAAAACCCCAATAAACGCAAGAGCTGAGAGCAATTCGAAGTGGATTTCTCAGGTGGAAAAGCAAACAAATAAACACACCCAACATTTTGAAAATGTTGCCCCTTGTCCCATGCTGTCTCTTACAGATGACAGACCAACTTCTGTGGTAAATAAAGGAGGCTTTTTTCTCAAACATCTGATACGCAGAAATACAATTTTTGTTGCCAATAATCGAATCATTTTCTATTAATCAGCTCATGAGCATGAGAGGACCCCCAACAAAATATGTGTTTCCCATTTTTTTATGGTTCTAGCCTCATAAAAAGTACATATACACCTTAGGCGGCTCTCTCATATTCCTATAATAATAAGTTAAAAGGAAATATGGACAAGTTTATTATTTGTACTAAAATATCGACATTTGTTGAAAGTGGTTTGAATTTTTAGTAGTTTTTTTGTGCAAATTTGGTATTTCATTCTCTATGTATATCCATAATAACTATCAGTATGATCTTATTGCAGAACATTTTTAAATAGATCCATTAAATGATTGAATAGTACAAATCTGTAAATTTACTTTAATACTCTTTTTTTGTATTGATTATGAATAATTTTCATGATATCATTTTAACAGTTTTGAAATTTACAGACCAGCAGCAGTTCTACCACTTCCCAAACAATGTAGTACTGTAGTAAGATGCTGTCCCATTTTGTTTGAACACCACACTGATGGTCCTGAACCATTAGTGAAGACACCATATCGTATGATTTTTGCAGTTGGTGCAGATCATGACGTTATTCTGTATGATACTCAACAGGCCGTGCCTTTCGCATGGTTTCATCAAATTCATTATACGAGACTTACCGATTTAACTTGGTCCAAAGATGGGCTTCTCTTGATAGCATCCTCCACTGATGGGTTTTGTGCCCTCATAACTTTTGAACCTGGAGAACTGGGCAAACCTTATGTTAAAGACGATAGTGATGCTGAAGAAAATCCACTAGAGGTAAGTGGATGTTCAGAATTACTCGGCAAAGATGAGAATGTGGACATCAATAACAAACTAGAAAAAGAAGTTGAGGCAAAGAAGAAACCAAGTTTCATAGCACAATGGGCTTTGAACACTCCTAAAAAAAATAAACTGGTAGCTAAGAAAGAAGGTTCTCGATCCAAAATAAATGGAAATGATGAAATTATAGAGATTACTGATGATGATACTAAGCCGGTGGTACTGAAGAAAGAGATCAGGATAGAAATCCAAAGATTGATCCCTAGAAGAATAACTCCAACAACCATTGTCCCATCTGGTGAGAATAAGTCGGTGGCTAAGCCTATTGAGATTAGGCGAAAACCTAGAGATGTAGAAGCTAAACCTATAGCTGTTAGAAGAAAACCTAGAGAACCAGACAATTCATTGAATGAAGGAAGGGTGGGCGTTAGCAATTTTCCAGTGACAAATAAAGAAACTGAAGTTAAAAAAGCTGAAAAAGCAGAGACTAGTGAGGGCAACCTAATGGAATCTGTGAATTCATCTAAAAACAATTTAGAGGTGTATGGTACTGAATGTGAAAATGGGGAGAAGAATAAAAGTCTGAAAGAAACTGAAAATGATACTGGTTTGACAGGTTCAAGCAAAGAATCTACAAAAAGTAGTAAAAATGTAGAAGATGCCATAGGCAATGAAAAAGATAGTTTATTGAAAGAAACAGAAACCGATGTAGCAAAGAGAGTATTTGTCAGCAAAAAGGGAGCTTCTGAACAGTTAGAAAACCAAGATTTGAGCAATAAGGCTGATATAACTGAAATAGGATCTGAAAATGAAAGTAATGATAAAGGAGTTGATTCAGAGAAAGATTCAAACAATAAAAACAAAAAAATTGTTCCTGGAAAAAAAGTTGCAAAAGATCTAAGTAGTCAATGGGGTAAATCCTTGGGAGAAATCAATACCCCGAAAAAGACCAGCAAGACCACTAAAGAGTCCAAAACCACGCCATCATCATCTCAGAAACCATCAACAGGTAAAAGGAAAAAAGAAGACACTCCAAAAGTGAAAGTGGGCTCACTTGCTAGAAAAAAGCTGAATACAGGTACCCCACCCAAAAATAACCCTCTCCTCAACTTCTTGAAGAGTTCAGGAGGAAAGAAAAGGGGCGTCAAATCCACACCCTCGGTTTCCATTGAAATCGATTCAACTGCCGAGGAAGCAAGAGATGCTTGGAGTAAGGATAGCAAATCGAAGGATACTAGTCCAGAAGCTCTAGTTCCTGAAGAAGACTGTACTGAAGATTTCAGCCTACAGTTAGAAGACAGTCAAGACGATAAAGAGAAAAGAGTCACAGAGAAGGGAGACACGTTCAGCAAACCCATGGAAGTAGATCAACAACCTACGGTGTCAGAAGTGGGTGATGGTGATAAAAGTAAAAAACATTCCTTTGGTTCTATTGTTATAGACATTTCGGATGAGAGCAATGATTCTGTGGTACAAAAGAAGGTGGAAGATAATATAACCAATAAAGTGCCTCGTAGAGTACCTTTAATTACTTTGTCGAGCCCCAAAGACAAGAAAAAGCAGAGTAAAAGAGAAGTTTCTTGAGAGAGCATGCATATTTGAGTTTTGTTTTTCAATGTAAATTTTATTTATTTTCAACCGTTTTTTACTGTTGCATTAGGAATATTTATACTTATTTAAATATTAAGAGCTTTACTATTTTTTATGAAATATAATTTAGGACTGTCCATACATTGTAAATAGAAATCCTTTGAAATATATAACTTTTTCATTATCAGTGATCATTAATGGAAGTTCTATCCATATTCCTTTCATAACATTTTGGATTATAGCCTATTTATATAGGCTATATAATAGGTATATATATACCTGGTGAAATGAAATTAGTCAGAAGTTGGAAATAAAACGACTCATTTTTATATATATTTTTTTAATATCCGAGATATTCTGTCTAGTTTACAAAAGGAGCATTAAACAATATAAAAAATTAACAGTCAAATAATAATTACAATAAACTTTCTTAAACATTATTTATGTTACTTTTATACAGGGTGTAAGGAACACTGCATTTTTTGGCTTATTTCATGACTAAAAATTCATATAAACATAGATCTGCAAACCGATCTACAGGTTATTGAAATTTCAAGATTTTTAAAAAAAATTTATGACTGCAATTTTTGAGATCAAATTTGAAATACAGGTTAAGCTGTAGAGCTTCCTTCATTGGGCTTGACATATTGTTGTGAGAATCTATAGGAATACATTTTTTCAAGGTTCATGTTTCTATTTCTTCCACTAAACTACAAAATGAATTTTCCGGTTTGTTTAAAATATTTTTGTTCTCTTGTAGTTTTTTCTTTTCTGCGACTGTTTATTACGAAAAAAATAAAATAATAATAATAATAATAATAATAAACAAATTTCTATACTTCCCTAGATGGAATATATTTTTTTAATGGTCTAGTAGGCTCTGGCTTTATTTGGATAATCTCTTGTTTTTATAATATTTAGTCAGCACTACCTGTTGAAAATTAAACCTGGGACGACCAATACAAAAAACCAGAATAATAATATAACAACAAAACTGTGTTATAACAATCATGCTCGTGCTCTTCTTCTCATTGATGCCCCCATACTCTTTCTTTCTAACACCCTCAGAGAGAGAGCGAGAGAGAGAGAAGAGAGAGAGGGGAGAGAGAGAGAGGAGAGAGAGAGATTAAATAGCATGGGGGGTGAAGTATCACATCTTTGAAAAGAAAATTTAATTCTCTGTACAACAATCTCATTTTTTTTGAATTTTGTTCATAATTTTTACCCAATTTTGACTTTTATGCCTTTCGAAATTTTTGAGTTAATCTGCTCCCAGCGCCATCTGTCGAGTAATTGCAATATTTTTTTCTCTCAAAAAGTAGTATTGGTAATACCCGTCAAAAACTTTTTGATTTCATTGTTCCTCATCAAACTGTTCAAATTTATCGAGATATGAGTAGTATTCAGATCCACATTTATATTTGATATTTCGATTTTGAATTGCAAAAAAAAAATATTGACAAAATTGAAATATTCATAAAAAATCAGATGGTTGTAAAGAGAATAGAATTTCCTTTTCAATGATGTAACGCTTGACCCCCATTGCCATTTAAAAATTTTGAGTTGATGTACCCCCCTGTCGGGCAATCATAATTTTTTTCATTTCAAAAAGTAGTATTGGTGAAACCCTGGAAACGGTTTTTTTTCATGTTTCTATGTTGAACTGTTCAAAAGTTAACAAGGGGGGGACTATTAAAAACCGCACTGTATATTCCTTTAACATTATTCTGGATTTTTGTTATATTAAGTTACACACCATGCATATTAAATAATTTTAGTGAGATTTCAATAATTTAATAGTCATGGCAGATGATGAAAATCCAAATTTGACAGCATTGAGTTGACTTAAACCACCTTTCAGTTTATGTCGCAATATTTAAATGTATTGAAGAATCCTGTGCTTAACCTAACTTCACATCAGCAATATGTCGAACTACATAACTTTGAATTTAATGTGTTCTGCAAAGGGTTAATGCCTCATATCCAGTACAGCAAACAGGAGAAATTTAAGCTTGTTTGCATGAGAGATGACGGAGTCATCGGTGAATTATCAAAGATGAATAAACCTCTGAAGAAGTCAACCACTCATGCTGAAGAAACGTTAGGAAACAATACCAACAAACGGCCTTCAAACTCGAATAAAAATAGTGATAGTGAAAACTTCGACAGTGAAAGCCTTAGCCATTTTAGCACAGAAATGAAAGTCAGAATGTTTCTTATTGCTTTTATTTAATAAATTTACCTAATTTATTGACTGACATATACATATAACACTTTCTAATTACAAGTAATAACATGTACAACAGATGATATGAGTATGAAGAAATACACATAACCCAGTCAATAGTAAAAATAAAGAAAAAACTTGCAACTACCTTTAGAAGCTTCTTATTTACAAAAGAAAATGGACTAGTTGCATTTTTATCAATATAGATTATATACAAAATTTACAGTGTTTTCTTCATTTTTTATATACATATAAGTTCCTAAATATGAGACAAACAAAATTTTAAATCTCATTTGCTATCACGTTCATTAACATTTAAGTATTTGATTTTATGTTGATAAAAAAATTGCTTTCTAATAAACAGTCCATGGTGTAGATATATCTCACCTTAGCATTACAGTGAGAAGTAGTATGATATAGAAGTACAGTATCCAGCCACAGGAGGATAACAGTGCGTGATTATGAAACAATTATAAACTCTGAGAATTGAGAATCAATATTTAGAAAGTATTTATTTTCGTATTCAGATCAGTTTTTGAGATATTTTAAATTAAATGAGTTGGATACTAGAGTAGTACAATTTTTTTTCAATATTTATTTTTTGTTTATCAATGAAATCATACTCTGTCGATCTTCCTTGCCTGAAGAGCTAAAAAATTCCTTTAACTAAGTGAATGCATATGTCATTGGCAGTGCGCTCAGAATTGGCACAATGAAGTTTTCTGAATCAATTTGAATTTGAACTCAGCTAGATTCACATACTATATGAAATATAAAAAATATCCTTTCTGTTGGTTTGTCATCACTGTCCAACTTCAAAAATCAGTTAATCAGCATGGTTTCTCAATTAACTTGTTTGAATAGCATGTAGTGTACAGTATCAGAAAGTTTTCACCTGTGGTATGGTGGTTTTATGAGAGCGTAAAGAAAACCTTGCTATATGTTGAGAGAGCATTACAATTTCTCCTCTACTCGCTCGAGGAAGGGATATCGACGTGAGCTGTTAATTCGTCGGACGAGGTAGGAGGAGAGGCGCGCAGTAGTGCGTCTCTCTTATTTATGTGATTTTATCATATCATTGCGTTCCTTGTTGCTCGCGTAGATTTCTGTCTATACCACAGATGTAAAGTTTCCGATACTGTATAAAACCATAATGCTCACGAATATTGTGAACATTTACTGGATATTGTTACTGTACTTACAATATGTACAACTGTGCCACAGAGGTCGAATTGTTATAATTGTGTCTTATAGGAGTTGAAATTCAAATCGAATAATTTATTCATTTTTTTTTCAATATTCCACTAAGTAGATGTGTTTGGAAAGGTCATTCCTGCATAAAATAGGATAATAGTGTTTTTGGTGGTAACTAGATATAAAAATATAAAACCAAGAAGATTAAACTATAGCCATATTTTCTCATGAAAGTATTTTAAATAGTTTGAAAACATGCTATTTTCTTGATGGAATTATTTCGAACCATGACGTCGCAACTGTCAAATATTGAAAGTATTTCAAAATCACATCAGGAGGATGTTTCAAAAGAGTATGACGCACGTCAGGTGTCATTTTTTAGTTGAAGACGAAGAGTTCAAAAACAAGGAAAATGAATATCTTCTCTTGAATCGTACAGAGAAATAAAAAATTGTGAATGGAAGGTATGGTGCAAATCCAGCTGGAAGATCTCATATTAACAGTAGACAATGCAGCTGCCACTCTGGGGAAACGGGTTCTCCACCACCTCCATTATAGGGTGTTTCTAAATTGGACCTCCCTAATTCAAGATTATTTATTTCAGTCAGGAGTTTACTGCATGTATTTTTTGACACCCGGATGTATATGAAAAATTCCTAGTCTGTAAAATTTTTGAACCAGTTCTCTTCATCTCTGATGGGACTACTTGGGCTGGGATTGGAAAATAAAAAGACATAATTGAAGAATTCATCATCCTCTTCATGACACTGTTACAAATCATTAATCAAAAGTGTTATTTGAGAACCCTTCTGCTGTTTGAATACAATGTGGTTATGTTATTGTTCGACCTTTGACAACTTTGAAGTTATGACGTAATTCTTTCGAAAACATTCATTTTCTCGACAACAAAAACGATGACGTAGTTATTGAAATCATCTCTCGAGAAAATATGGCTTATATCAGATATAGTCAGTATATGTCAGATATAGTTTACTCTTCTGAATATAAACCCAATGTTGAGGATGGCATCAGAAATGGCAAAACCCTATTTTCATTTCACAACGAAAAGTTATCCCCGTTACTACAGACATTGTTTTAATCTTTCTGTTAAGGAAGAATGATTGAGACCAAAAAAATATATTCTACACTTCTGAGAACTGAAATGTCTTCTACTTCTGTTGTAATAATTGTTAGTCAATTAACATTTTCAGTTTATTTCCATGTATTACATGATATATGATTTAACTGACAGGTGACTAATGTGTTAACATTTGGTATCAAGGGAGAGGTCGTCCAAAAATCAGAAAACGAGTTTTTGCAAACACATCTAAATGAAAAGATATTTTGGGATTCAACATTGACGAAAATCTCTTTTAACGCTGATCATATACAAATTTATTTAGATAGCCGCTAAAGTCATAATATGACCCGTAAATATACGGGGTACTTTTAACAACTACCTACAATGTTTCGAAATATTTATCGAGAATTTTTTTAAAATGGTAATAGAAAAGAGCATCTGTGTATTGGTAAAAGTAAATGTTCAATCGAATATGGAAAAATCAGTTATGTCACATAGATGCCCTATCTATATCCAACACATAACCTCACTTATGAAAAAATTTTGAGTAGATCGTAGAAGCCAGTGGAATAAATTCATGAGTTGTGAATGTTTTTATTATTATTTTTTAGAGATTTTAATGAAGAAGTTGCAGAGCAAAGGCCTTCCAAATTGTTTTAATATTTGCTTGTCGTTGAACACTAACTAACAAAAACTAATTTTGTAAAAACTTGAACAAGCCATATACAGAGTGACCCATTTGAGAGCGGGTCACCTCTCTAAAACTGTTATTTATTATCCGATTCAGAAGTTTTTTTTTCAATAGATAGAGCATCGATAGTTCTAGTTGAGAGCCATAAATTCGAAATAAAAATAAAAATTTCAAGGCCTACTTTGAATTTTTTTCTAGGTCAAAAATCCTAAAAACATACTAGCGATTTTTTTAAACAAAATTTGACGACACCACTGAATTCGCAACAATTTCAAATGATTTATGTGAAAATTACGTAGGAATGCATCCATCAATAAAAAAGTTATATGGGAATAATATTTGAAAATTATGTCAATAAATCAACCCATAACTTCAATTTCAGAACTTCTAACAAAATTCTGACTACACCACTGGATTCAGAATATTTTAAAATATATAACTTTTCAATGAAAGAAGTTACATTTTAAATTTGTTCTATTTTGAGTCATGCTTTCAAACCAATAAATGGTAAGTTGCTACTATCGAAACATTGCCAAGTTGGGGTCTCAGTATGGATCCAAGACAGCTCAATCCTATCTAGATAATCGTCTGTAGAGCACCGTTGTGTATGCGGGTTCGATTGAAAAAAATTAAATGTTTAGGTTTGCCGCAAAGATACATTTTGGGGCCTTTGTTTACCCATGTTTACGTCTCACTAGAACATGGATTATTATGTTTGGAATAGTAATGCAACATTCACACAAAAGTATGAGTCATGATCATTGTGAAAATGTACTCTGTTTAAACAAAGAACGAAATTTAAAAAAATACCTTGATGTTTATTTGCACCTGAATTTCAGAGCATAATAAATAAGACTCTTCCTCATAAACACTTAATGAGTGGACCCAAGGTAGAAGACATTTGTTTATACACATACATACAATTTCGTGATTCTTGATATACTTTTGGATGTAAATGTGACATGGAATCCTCATATTGGTCCAACAACGTCGAGGAAGATAAGAGCTCAATATTTGACAGAAAGCTACTTCTTTGGCTAATACCGCGGCAGACATTGAATCATACCTCATATTGGTGCAATGTTCCTTAAGGATACCAGTGTAAGCAGTTTTTCTTTTAATCAAACAGCATTTTGTTTGATTTGGACAGAGTGACCATCAATTTAGGTTTTCTTGCTATATGGCTGTGCAAGACGACATTGAAGATGTCCGTTTTCAATTCCACCAAGATTATTTGATTACCTTGTCTTATATTAACGAAGTGGAGTCTTCTATTGACTAGTCTCCGCTTCACCTTATGATCAAAACAAGAAGAGTAGTATAGAAGTATATGAGCGGGTTTCAATATAGAATAGGGTAAGGTTTTTAAAGATAATGTGATAAAATTTGGACAATTTGTATTTACGACATAAAATTGCATTTTTTGACGAGTGACTCAGCTTCATGCATGATAAAATCTGTGCAGTCATTAGGCTCGTTAATTGAAAACTGCTCTAGTTGCTCGAGATCACTTTCACATATGTTCATCTCTCTCTAACCCTTGTACTTGGCAACAATAAAGATTCAGTCACTCAGATTAACATCTGAAACTGAACAAATCTTGCCCTGACTGCGCCAATACTCGCCCGAATAAAGTTATTATTATTATTATTATTATTATTATTATACTAGGTGTCCCATTTGAAAATTGAAAGTTTCTGTCACTTCTGGTGAAAGCAAAAGTTGCATGAAGTAGAGTTATTTATAAAAAATGAAGTTTTACGTCGTATCCAAATCCTCACATTTTTCATTTGATAATCATCAAAAACAAAAATTACATAGGCGAGCTACTTTCCGCGGCTACCTCTGATATACGACTAATGGTGCGATATTCGAATAGCAAGTTTCAAGTATTACTTTGAAGTTGAATTTCGGCCCCTTTTATTTCGGACACAACAGCGAAATACTCATAGAAGAGGTTATGTAGTTGGATTTTTTTTCTTAAAGTTACCATGGGCGGGGTTATCTATTAAATGTTGAGTCAGGACGGGACGGGTTTCTTTAGTATTTGCAGAAGATAAGGAACTACTGCTAACTCCAGAATCACTAGATTTCTCACTAAGACAACTTCTTCCGAGCACGTTAATGCTTCCAGTTTCTAGACTCAGATCGCTGGCTCCACCTACAACATATTTTTCCGATGTCAGCTTTTGGTCCCCTTCACACACTTCTTCAATATTTTTTCGGCCACTGGCCCGACTTAGATTATTTTTACGACACGGATCTACTAAGGTAGTTTGTCCATGGACACTTACATAGGAATCTTTTGGTTTTTTCTGCAACAGCTGAAGCTCAATGCTTGCAGAGTTGGAGATATTCGGTTGATAAGACAGTTCTTCCTTCAGGTTGATCGAATTCACCTGAGCCTGTTTCACCCTAGCAAGGATTTCGTTATTGCATTGCTCTACTACGGAATCTAAATTATTTTTGGTATCACTGAAGCCAGCGCTATCGCTTGTATCTGATTCGCCTTGCGGAGAGGTGTGTTGGTTTTGACGATTGCTCTTTACTGATGCATCATAGCATCCAGAATCTCTAGGAAACTGTCTTCTGCCAAAAGGTGAACTACCAGTCTCTCTGGTTAGACCTCGATGCTCGTCACACTCACTGCTTGAGCCTGCTATCTCTCCTTCACTACCTGCTAAAAGAACATATTTGAGAAATACACTTATAAAAAGGACCTGTTTACCACTGGATAACAAATGGAAGGAAATAAACAGATGTACCATAATTTCTCTATTTGTTCTATCGTTCTCTCATCCTAATTCATCAAGATGAAAATTAGGGTACTCGTGTTTATCGAGTTTTGTTTTTTTCAAAGAATTGGAAACTATGAAAATCTGTCCACTCCAGAAGTTCTTTGTGTCACGACATTACTTACAGTCTAATTCATGAAGGAGTTGTGCAGCAGTGAGGAGTTTTGATCGATGGTCAGTATTGACTATTCCTAGATAATCCAAATCGGATGGCTCTATCTCTTTGAAGAGCTCTAAATCTTCATAGCCATTCAAGATAAAAACAGAAATGTAGTCGTGCAAACTCATTTTCTGCAATAAGTCTTCGACAGATGTTGGCTTCCCTTTAATATTTCGATGCCACTTGATTTCTCTTTTAGATTTAACAGATCTTTCTGATAGAAGCTCTACATTGATGAACTTGAAGGTTCCCTTCTTGCCTCTGCAGATTCCTCTCCATTGTCCACTCGCATTCATTGAAACTATATCTATTATATCACCAGCCTGTAAAAAAAATAGTGAATGAGTTTGTGAAGAAAAGGACCCACCATTCAACAAATTACAAGTTGGATCAACTCGGAAATTTATTAAACTTAACAATTATTATTTTTTGAGCGAATTCAGACAATAATAAATTCAACTCAAGTTGAATTGGATTCTTTAAATTTGAAATTCATGGTATAAAATATTGGATACCTTAAATTTTAATGCTTCCATATCATATGGACTTGGAGTTTGATCCACTAAAGCTCTTGCTCTTCCCACAATTTGATCTGTTGGACTTGGATCTGGTTCCTCAGTGGAAATGGAACTATGGTTACTACCGGCCCTAACTAATGCCTGTGTGCCTGTAAAAAATATTGTTAGTGAACTTTAATGTAAGGAAACTTTTAAATAGAACAAACACTACTGAACTGCATTCGATGAAAAAATATGAAAAATTTAATATGTTTAAGTGATAGTATGACGTAGGAGTATGACTGCTGAAACTTCTAAAAATGGTATGCCTAGCTTAAAACTAAATAAACAACAAACTGGGTAAATTCGGTTAGAGTGACCCGTCGAATTTGAAAAAAATTCACAATGGATCGCAAATATAGGTATACAGTATCGGAAACTTTTCATCTGGGGTATAGACAGAAATCTACGCGAGCAACAAGGAACGCAATGATATGATAATACCACATAAATAAGAGAGACGCACTACTGTGTGCCTCACCTGTTACCCCACCCGAGGCATTAACGGACCACGTGGCAATGCGACACACCACACACAGCTCACGTCGATATCCCTTCCTCGAGCTAGTAGAGGAGAAATTGTAATGCTCTCTCAATATAATAGCAAGCTATTCTTTAAGCTCTAATGAAACCACCATACCCAAGATGAAAACTTTCCGATACAATAGTTTTTTTTGTATTACCTATTTTCAACCAATCAGAAAGTTCAGTTGAGGGGAAGTTCACTCGTATATATTCAATGATACCTATATCTCAATATCACAATTTCTGTTGTCAAGATTTTTTTGCAACTATGTTCCAACTCTTTGACATGAAATTTCACAATGGCAGTAGGACAACTGAGCCGGTTCTGGATCTCTCCCCACCACTTTGACTTCATGAGTGACCTTCTTGGGTCAGTCTGGTTAGCAAGGCGATCCACGGAACATTTCATGTCAGATAGTCAGGTTATGTTAGATTGCCTAATAATTTACGCATTTTCAACAATATTGTAATTTTTCTGCACGTGAACGCAAGTTTTCCCAGGTGAAATTGCCTTTATTTCGTCAAGTTTTTAAATCAGCCACACCAACACCCACAACAGTTATGATTGGTTCATGCATGAAAGTCTGGTCGATTTGAACTTTTGTCTGGTTTGTGCATAGTTACCACTGTGTGGCTATGAACTTGATTTGTCCTTGGTGGGACTTTGACGTTGTTGTTCGACCTTAATAAAGGTTGTCTATTGCCTGTTTGTGTTCTTGAGATACCATTGGTGATGATGGAAGATACGCTGTTGGGTCTGCTTTTTTTTGGTTGTAGTATTCATGAGTGATCATGAAAAACCACTGAATATTCAGAAGCTTGACATTCATATGCCCTCATAGTAAACTTATTAGAGAGAACATACGTCTGTACAACAAAGAAACCAAGCGACGAATGTAAGCTCTCGTTTCTCTCTGGTTTGGCGTTATGATGCTGTTATAATCCTCTCGCTATGTGGTCGATTTATTTTAACTGTCACACTGACACTATTTGAAATTAGGCAAGTTATCGATGTATATTCTTCAATTCAAACAGCATTTGACCTCGATATCGAATAACAACCCCCAAACACTAGCGCTATTTGTGGTTCTTTCCGGAATATTGAGTAATAATGGCAGTTTTAGGCGAATATTACAGATTCTTCAAGATCCCTAGCGGTGAAAGTTTGAACTGTGTGAATTAACGATGCAAATATCCCTCAAAGTCGCTAGTAGTATGTTTTCAGTTTTATATTTATTCATATTTTTTGTCATTTTATATTTATATTTTTATTCTTTATGTTGTGTCATGTAAACCATATTTGGTTATTCTTAAATTTTACTGATGTTTTCCTCTTTTTTATTTGTATCCCCGCGCTATTGGTGTGCAAATTAATTTGAGAAAATAAGGGAGTAATAATAATAATAATTACAATGGGATGAAAGAAATATCATGTTCAATTTCGAATTAGTAAAAACGAAACAAAACATTTAAAATTTTGAAATGCCTTTTGTTTATTTGAAAATGATGTAATGTTTAAGATGATCCATGTACAGCAATGTTCATGGTAGCATCTATTGAAATTTTGGAATTCATATTCCTAGGTTATTTAAACACAAAAAAAAACGTTGAACAGAAATTATGATAATAATATGAGCTCAACATAATGTAGTTAAGTCATACAAAATTGTTATATTGATTTGAAAATGACACCTACTTGAACCAGATCCACTTGGTAAACTCTCAACTGAACTTGCCGAGCATTGGAAGGATTGATCGGCAATCCGTTGGAGATCGGCAGTGTCGTTTTTCAGCCTGGAAATTTTTCTTTGGACGTCTTCTCTCAGTCCTCGGACTTTACCTACTAATCCAGATACACCGGCCGATCGACCATCACTTGACTGAAACAATTCATAAAATATTACAAGGGTAGTTAGATGCTACACGCTATAATCACACATTGACAAAGTGATATACTGTCTAAAAACTGAAAATCAGCATGACGAAGGAGAAATTCAATTTTTGAACGAGTTTATGAAAGGATTCTGGAATGACAATAAACTCTTCAAGGAATTGATTGTTTCCAAGCTCTAGTTTGTTCGGACATGCAATTGGTTTTGTCATCAACTTACTGTAGTTAGGTTTTCATAAAATACTGTTACTTCTACTAGTTTTCTTAATGAAGTAAATGATACTGCAGTGATTGCTGATTCGAACCGAATTTGACAGTTTACTTCATATGGAGTTAGTTTTTACCATTATAATTATATTGTCACCCAATTTGAATTTGACTATAAAAGTTATAAATGAGGACAGTCCAGTATGCTCAGTAAAATCGATATTCTTCAATTTTTTAATACTTACTACATGCACAGTAGCTATCTGTTGACTGCAATTACTGTAATCTTCTTGATCTTCGTAATCCGAACTTTGACTTGGAGACATCCCATCTTCACTTCTGGAGTAGCCGCCGATTTTCCTGAAATGTCTTATTTTACCCTCCAACTGTGTATAATATTGCGGCGAAATTATTTGGCCTAATTCGTGATGATCTGATCGACTAGTATCAACTGATAGTGTCGATAATCTGGAGCTGATGCTCTGTACATCCGACCCAGCATAGTCTCCACTCTCTCTGTCTCTTGAAGATCTGAAATACCAAATTAATATCACAATATAGATTTTAGCTCTCGGTTTTTTGTGTCTCCCCGCTTCGCGACGGGAGACAACACAACCTCGATATACTTTTTTCCCTTGTATAATAAATAACTATGACATATATCCAGGAACCTTAGGGAAACAGGAGAAGAAAATGTCCAGGAATAATAGGGAACACGCATGACTTTTAGACTGTCAGCTAGTGACAGATTTAGGTGCCCCATTTTCGCATACAAGCCTCGAATAGGTTTGAAAAGTATATCGATTTGGAGTAAAATGCAGATAATTTTACGAGTGGCTCCTGGGGATAACATACCGAGAATTCGATTTTTCAGAACAGTGCTTATTTGTTTCCCTCGTGTTTCTATTTACGGTACGAAACTACAGAGGGTGATTCGTTAAGTCGCCTTAAGGAAAAAAGTTCCTATGAACATATGTCCGGAGTTGCTTCGTTTCTGAGATACAAAGTCGTTTGAAAAAAAAATCAATGTCCTGTATCTCAGAAAAGAAGCAACTCCGAACATATGTTCATAAAAACTTTTTTCTCAAAACGAATCACTCTCTGTAGTTTCGTACCGTAAATAGAAACACGAGGGAAACAAATAAGCACTGTTCTGAAAAATCGAATTCTCGGTATGTTATCCCCAGGAGCCACTCGTAAAATTATCTTCATTTTACTCCAAATCGATATACTTTTCAACCCTATTCGAGGATTGTATGCGAAAATGGGGCACCTAAATCTGTCACTAGCTGACGGTCTATTTATTTTTCAGGTTTTCTGCGTCATTCGGGTCTCAAAAATTTAGTGAAAATAATTCCTTGAATCCCATTTTCACCGAAATTTTGAGGTTTGAAATTTCTCTTCGATTCAAACACAATTTGACCTTGCTGTCGAATAACTTCCCCCAAACACCAGTTTCAAATGGTCCAAGTGTGCTGAAAAATTCTGTAGATACTTTTATGACTATGCACATACCTAAGCGGAATGATGGCCGGAGGAAATCCTGCCTGAGATGGCAGTATCAGTCCTCTCCTGGGAGTACCCCTCGGGGTTGTTCCCCCACCTGCAGGCGATTCTCTGGGCAGTGATATGTCCCCCGCGCTTCTCAACGATATCACCCCTTCCCCCCTTTGTTCCTGCCGTAAATTCAGTGTGAAACAAACTCGGCCGTTATGGATGGTTGCGGTGGGTCCATCAGAAGCGCAGCCCATTAGGAAATCTTCCGGGTCGCTCTCGTAGGGCGGCTCGTCGTACCAGTGAGCGGAACGGTCGTGCGGAGCTGGGGCTAACATCCTGGCATCTTCGTCGTACATGTAGGTATCATCTGAAATCAGGGTTGATGACAATTTTATTTTGGCATATTTCGCTTATAGCTCAGGATCCCACGGCTATTTTCAAAAATGATTGATAACAGACTGAATCTTCGTGAGTAGCTTCATTTTGCCGAGACCCCCAACTTTTTCCTCTACGAACTTTCTCGAAAGTGGTAGCAAATAAACTGCGCAGGCGTCAATCATGTCGATTTGGTGAGTTCAAAAAACTCACCACTAACAGTAAGTTTTTTAGTCGAACCTCGAAATAATTCCCAACATGAACCAATGACGTGGTCATAAGAAATCATTAGTAACCAGCGGATTTTTTTACCGTTGCTTAGTAACTGTAGGACAATGATAAAACATGAAAACTGCTAGGGTTTGCTAATTTAAAAAAAAAATGGGGTCTTCATCAAGTTTGCACAAGAACATAATGGATCACCCTGTATACTGCGGGTTTTGCACGTAGGCCTGGGAAAACCTACCTAGGACAATGTAACCATTTGATTATACAAATATAAAGCAAGCAACGGTAGAAAAATCTATGACTACTGATGACTAGATACTGATGATTTCTTATTACCATATCATTGGTACATGTTGGGAATAATGGGAAGGGGGACTCTTCAGTCCTACCATCCATTTTGTAGGACGAAAGTTTTTTCGAGTACTTTGGCGAATTATCTCGAGGTTCAACTAAAAAACTAACTGTTATCACGGGTGTGAAGTTGTCCACATCCACAAATGTACACTGAGAAATTTAGAAGGCACAAATGGCTTTGTAGCCGATTCTGCTCGGAATACGTTATGGAAAATGCTCTTTTCTTTATCCCTCATACCACGTAGGAGTTTTCCAGGCCGTCCAAGGGGGTAGAATGGGGGTGAATTTCCGAAAAAAAAAGTACCTAAGTATTTTTTGTGTTTTTTTTTACATATCTTCACATTTTTATGAGTGTTTTCAGTTCAGAACAGTCTTAGAGAGTGATATGATAATTTTGGCAAGAACATAATGTATATCGGTTTATAATTTTTTATGTATTTTATCTACATTTTTATTTTATTTAAGAATGTACATTTTGTTTTGGTTGTTAACTATATTTCTATATAAGTATATTTTGAGTATATTTTTTATGTATTTTATGTATATTTTATTTTATTTGAGGAAGTATATTTTGGTTTATAATTTTTTATGTATCTCATTATTTATGTGATTGATACATTTAATGTCGAAGAACTCAGCACTGTATGCTCCACGGTTTCAGTAATCCTGATCTAAAGTTAACAGAGGCACAACCTCTGTTAATACTTTATTTGATATACAGGATATATATAACGAAATTTTAGAATGTAGTATAATTTCGAATTTGAAGATTCCGTTCTTTGAATTTCAATACCTATTAATTCAGGGCATGCAATAGTTCGTTTATTTTAAATTTTTATATTTTTTTGTATCAATATATATAATATGTTCTTGCCAAAATTATCATATCACTCTCTAAGACTGTTCTGAACTGAAAACACTCATGAAAAATGAGAAGAAATGTAAAAAAAACACAAAAAATACTTCCCCTTTTTTTTTCGGAAATTCACCCCCATTTCACCCCCTTGGACGGCCTGGAAAACTCCTACGTGGTATGAAGGATGAAGGAAAGAACATTTTCCATAACATATTCCGAGCATAATCGGCTACAAAGCCATTTGTGCCTTCTAGGATTTTTTTTCGGAAATTCATCCCCATTCTACCCCCTTGGACGGCCTGGAAAACTCCTACGTGGTATGAGGGATAAAGGAAAGAGCGTTTCTCATAACATATTCCGGGCAGAAACGTGTACAAAGCCATTTGTGCCTTCTATGATTTTTTGTGGATGTGGACAACTTCACACCCGTACTGTTATCAATGACTTTTTTGGACTAACCAAATCAACATGATTGACGCCTGCGCAGTTTATTAGCTACCACTATCGAGAAATTTCGTAGAGGAAAAAGTTGGGCGTCTCGGCAAAAATGAAGCTACTCAGGAAGATTCAGTCTGTTATTAATCATTTTCGAAAATAGGCGTGGGATCCTGGTCTATTAGTACGGAATAGTTTGATACAGTTCAATTTTTGGATCTTTACCCATGCGTCATCCTTATTATATATATGAAATAAGTCGAGATTTAATTATTTTTTCCTTTGCTTTGAAGATAAATGTTAACGAATTTTGATCTTCTCATATCGGTTGACAGAAAGTGATTTTACATTGAGAGAGTGTGATTTCTTTGATCATAAATTGATAACGCATGGGTAAAGATCCAAAAGTCCAACTGTAATGTCCACATAGGACAAAACTAGAACTGATGGAAAGTAAACAGTTTAATTTCTCATTCTCCTTACAGAATACGTGTTATGATAAAATACATTGATAATATTAATGTCTCAATGCTCTCTCCGCCAAGGAACATGAGAGTACTGTAGTATTGTGGTAGTAATAATTATGAATTCCTTTGAAAAACTGATGAAATTAGAACTTTTAAATTTTCAGCAATGATTTCAAATCATTTCCATATTTCCACAACTGTAAATTGATAACACTTTTTAATATATTATCTTTCCATACAGGAACATGAAAGAAAGAACTTCTAAACTGGTGAAACTATGATTATAAAGTTTTTATAATGTTAAAAAAAATTGAATTGAACCTGTAGAAAATTATTGATCCTTCCTCAACTTTGAAGAACTGCTCGGAATAACCACCAACAATGCACTTTCTTGGGAAAACCTTAAGAGTTCCACTGCCAAAAGTGCTTCTCAAAAATTTTTCCGTTTATGATCTATATGGTCCAGAATGACATAACGGAAAATACTGTTTCTATTTTATGAAACGCAGCTTCTAAGTATATCCCAAATTGAGCAATTTGATTTACTAGCAATTTCGACGAGATTGATCTAAATTAATTTAATCTTTTAATCTTTTGTCGTGACCTTTGTCGTTACTTTGGAGATTTGTCTAGGGAGGTATTTCCAATGATGTAGATACAACTTCCACCAATTCAAAAAAACACCAATGTCTACCTGATACCACTTGGTTCTCAAGATGTTCTTGAATATTACTGATTTTCATTTTCGGGCCGCCAACTAAACATCTCAATACTGAAAAATTACACTTTCTTCATTGCCGAACTTGGAAAAAACAATCGAAAACGTCACATCAACCTGCATTTTGACAATGAACATTGAATTGAAGTCTCATTGTTCGTTTTGTCCTGATTCATCGCTTAACTATTCTTCTTTCCACTTCTGAGTGAAATTTGCGCTTGCTTTGGAAAACAATAAAGCCATTTATTCTAACAATATTGTTTTTTCTTAGTTTTTGAAAAATGTCAGTGTTACCCTCATATTGCAATTATATTTTTATCATTAGAACATGGAAAGTTTTATAATTACTACATACCTCCTGATAATGGTCCTCTGATCCCCTCTTTTCCTAATTGTAATAAACCCTGTTTGATGTCTCTTAATATCTGAAATGAAAAAATATTATTTTTCAGATAGTGTTGCCGTATTGATATGTTTGATTTTTACCAGAATACAGGATATATAAGATGTTCTAGAAATTACAGAAACTATTTGATTATAATAGATTCACAAATTTCATCGTTTACAACTTACTTGAAATGAGGGGGAGGAAAAGTACTTTCCTCCCTAGGGAGAAAAGTCTACTTTCTATAGGGGTAGGAGGAAAAACTGTTGTTCCTAACACGTGCGTAAAGTGCCTTTTCCGCACCAAAAACTCATCCGAACTCCGCAACTCCGCTTCGCGTCGTTCGTCTAACTGTATTTGCGTGCGGAAAAGTAACGCTTTGGGCACTTGTTAGAAAAATAACTATAATCAACTCAGATAATTTGTTGTATTACATTAAATAACATAAAATGAATAATTATAACAGCATGTACTGCAAACATGTTGGGACATCGGATAGTCCTACTGAGTTCAAATGAAACTATTGAATTTCACAGCTGTCATTTTCACACCGCAGCATAAGAGCATAACTTGGCCATTATCTGCCTTATCACGAAGAGACAACCTTTGGTCTGAATGGAATACTTTCCCAAAAGCTCAAATTTTTATGAAATTCATATACTTTGGGGAAATTAACTAGGTAAAGTTCTTACGATCATTTAAGACTCAAGGCAATGAGTTTTAAATAGGCAAATGAGTCTTAAATAATTGTAAGAACTTTACCTAGAAGTTAACGTAATGAGAATTTGTCACAAACCTTTTATGAGATAAGGTCAGTGTAATTTGAGATTCCATGGTGCACAACTTATACAATATATTACTGTTGACATAACATAACATAATATACTGTAAGTAAATAACAATAGAACTAAAAATGATCTCAAAGGTGCGATTTGGTGCCTTCCTGCTCGTAGAAGAGAACATAGACTTCTCCGCTTAGGAGGGATTTGGGTGAAGAAGGGGTCACTCGAGAATCATTGTACTCATGCCAGGTGCCTACATACGGGTGTCGACAGTAAGCCGTGTAGTGCCCGCTGTATGTAGTCCCGCTATGGTTAGATAAGGCATACAGACTGTACCAAAAAAGGTGCTACATTGTCTGCGGCATAGTTACTCATGTCTAACCCCTCTAGAGGGAAATCGATGGTATAACGTTTAATTTTCCTCTGAATCTTTCCGTTGGAGAAAACCGTTTCAAATGTATAACCAAAATTTTGGGGAATTTATATATTGATAGGGATTTCGTCCATTTCCTCCTCTTTTTGCACTTTGCACAGGTCGGCTTCTCGTCACCATCAAGAGTTTCTTCCCTTGTAAACGAATCTAAACACTGTGATAATCTTAATTGGCCTATTCTTTGATTTATCAGTAGAGACAGGTCCCAGAATGGGTCAAAGGTGACCAAACAACAGTGACCACAATAGGTACATTTCAACGTCGATTTCAATTGGCCAACGAAGTTATCAACTATTTTAGAATTGTCCATCCTTAAGAATCGTGACCAAGACTCTTGAGCCTTCTCACTGTCACTCAACTTTTCCTCTATTTCTGTCAAAATGGGTTTCGGCTTTTCGGTTATTCTATTAACGTCTTCATGAAGTCTTGTGGTGTCGGAGTTTTGTTTTTTAGAAGTGGACTGTAACAAGTTTTATTTACCACTCCGTAGCTACCACTCGACTGTTGAATTGCTGGTAATAAATCTCGTAGATGTGTTCAATTTGAATATATATTGGATCATTTCTTACATTTGACGACAGTAGTGAAAATTATTTGACAAGTCTCTAAAATTGTTGCTAAGTCTAATTCAGATGAAGGTGACGTCACGAAACCACATTTTTCTTTATTATAAATGAATTGACAGTCAGAAAAACATGATGAAAATTCCCGAGTTATATCAGCATACACACTTGATTCCTCAGGTTTTGAAAAGGTCCGTTATTTAATTTCAGAGAGGAATCCAATATTTTTTCCAGACTAACTTTTGTAATAATATTTCTAGATCGATATTCAAATATTTACCTCGAAGTTTCAATGTTCCGCAACATAAAACCCAAAACAAATAACAATTCCCATTGAATTTAACAGGGTTTTACAATGGCAACACGGGCCTTGTGCAAATAGATCGGGGATCATCATTTGTTTGGGAAAAAGCCGTGGAATAATTGCCATCCGTCGTCGTTATTGCACCGATAAATTACCCACTTACCTCTTCGTGCTCCTTCGTGAATTTTTCCCGTTTTCTCAGCGCTTCTTGCAGTTTCAACTGAAAAAAAGGAACAAAAAGTTAGGTGACTTTGTCAGAAAGGCATTCAGCGGAAACTTTTTATTGTCGTTGCTCGAGAACTGCAACTGGACTAAGTGAGAAACGGTCTAATTGTGAATTGGAATAAATCAATTTGGCAAGGTGGGTTTTTCATTTCTTTTTCTTTCGAATGCAAAACCGCAATTTCTTCGATAATGGAAAAGGAACTAGGTTAATAGGCAAAAATACGGCGTTCCATACCGAATATTACTTCTGCTGAATTGGAAGTTACACGGCATCCAATGTTCCCGTGGAGGTTTGATTATTAGTTTTTCATTTTCTTGCTCGAGTCAGAAATAGCGTTCCGTTTTATTTCCTCAATTCAATAAATTCATAGGTTACTACGGGGTGGGAAATCGTCATGAAAAATGAGGAATACAACTTCCTGTGTGTTTATACCACTTAATAACATAACTAACTTTACTGCAGTTTTGTCCTCTATGGACATTATCAGGCAGGCAAACATTCATTTGCTGATGTTGAAGGGATTTTTATATACCATGATTGACACTGTTTCAAAAACAACGCAGTAATGTCAAAACGAAGAGTCTAGAAATTTACTATCGCATATTCGTAGCTATTGTACTTTTGGATGATGTGACTGTACAAGTTAAAAGATGGATTCATAGACTACAAAAGTACTTTCCAACTTATGTTGTGAGAAATCGCTGAATGTGAAAAATTTGCGTACTTATATGAGCGCGTGTAAACACAGACTTTTCTTCAGCAGCAGTAAACAACTTTTCTTCAGCTCGTGGAAACGAAGGATTTTCTTTAGCGTGAGTGAGCAAAGGATTTTCTTTAGCGTGAGTGAGCAAAGGCTTTTCTTCAGCACGAATAAACAAAGGAATTTCTTCAGCGTAAACGAAAGACTTTCTTCAGCGTAAACGAAGGACTTTCTTCAGCGTAAACGAGGGACTTTCTTCAGCGTAAACAAAGGCTTTTCTTCAGCATGAATAATCAAAGGACTTTCTTCAGCGTAAACGAAGGACTTTCTTCAGCGTAAACGAAGGACTTTCTTCAGCGTAAACCAAGGACTTTCTTCAGCGTAAACGAGGGACTTTCTTCAGCGTAAACAAAGGCTTTTCTTCAGCATGATTAATCAAAGGACTTTCTTCAGCGTAAACGAGGGACTTTCTTCAGCGTAAACAAAGGCTTTTCTTCAGCATGATTAATCAAAGGACTTTCTTCAGCGTAAACGAGGGACTTTCTTCAGCGTAAACAAAGGCTTTTCTTCAGCATGATTAATCAAAGGACTTTCTTCAGCGTAAACAGAAGACTGTCTTCAGCGCGGGTACACAACGGTCTATCTTCAGCGCGAGTCAATATAAAGGCTTTTCTTCAGCGGGAGCTAACAAAAGCTTTTTCAAATTACCTTAAATATCAATACTTTTTTTACTGGTGTATTCTGCTGTAGTGAATGACTTCAGAATCCTTTAGACCAAATTTGGTAACTGTAGGAAGAATTGCATAATTAGGTCTCTACAAGAAAGAAGTCTAACCCCTTTGGAAATTTTTTGTCCATAAATGAAAAATTGATTTGGTTCAAAATGTCACCAAAGGAGGACTTTGACTCGCAGAACTCGAAGACAAATGTTTAATTAAATAATGAAACCAAGGCAAACTTCCGTTAGAGTTAGCAGCCTTTCTAAAAAAAATTATCGTGCAAATATTTATTTATTTTTTGTTAATTTATATATAGTCTATTAGTTTCATGGAAAAAATTTGAGGAAATATTATATTTTTACAAATATTTTCATTCTTTTAGTCCTTATTCATCCTCACTGACCGTTTTCTATGATCAAATTGCAGTTTAGGGAGAATTCGCAGATCTCATTTTTGTTTTATTGCATGTGGTAGTTTAGTTCTGTGAAAGCTTAAAAATAAATAAAAAATTTGGCGATCTCAATTATTTCAGAAAATATGGCCCATATTGAAGTTCACAAAATGGTTATTTTCAGGAGTTCATTCCGGATATTGAAAACATGTAAAATTCGTTCTTTTTTTAACTATATTACAACACACATATTCCCTTTCACATGATTTCGGCATTTTTTACATTGAAAAAGTATTTTTTTCCGCAATTTCAGGATTCTTTAGAATGCAAACAAAACTTCCTACTTTCCAATATGAAAAAGCACAACATTTAAAAAGAAATAAATGGCTGAAACCAAGTGATAGAGAATGTGTGTGAGGGATGGTTTAAAGAAAAAAGAATTTTGTTTTTTTAGTGTCCGAAATAGGTGAGTGAGAATTTCCATTTCGTTAAATCGGAAGACTGTATTTTTCGAGACTACCAAGAGTTTTTTATTGTTATGCTTTCAAAGGATTAAACTACTACATGCAACAAGAAAATTGTCATCTCCGGATTATCCCTAAACTGCATTTTAAACCATAAAGGTGATTGTGGGATGTCCTAAGGACATCATTTGTCAGAGCCAGGATATCCCATGGTTGTCATAAGACATGCATCCTGAGGACATCATAAGGATCCAGGGACAAGTTTAGGATACCTATAAACATCCCCGGGACGTCCTAATCATGCAGAAATTGATTCTAGTGGTGACCTAGTTGTATCCCTGTTTCATTCCTATGACTTGCATGGGACATCCTGAGGACATTATGATTAAGCGGAGTTTGGTAACATTTTCATCTCCCAGGGACTTTTTTGGGATACCTAGGAACATCCTGAGAACAATTTTGGAACCTCCCATATTGGTCCTAACATGGTCATCGTGTTATCTGGGTGACGGACGGCTACTCTACTATCAACAATTTTTTAAATTGTTAACGTGAAAAAATATGGCTCGTTGGGGTGATGAAAAAACTGTATTATTTGTTATGCAGTATATGGAGTTTAAATGTTAATGGAATACGTCATCTCCAGACTAAAAAAATGAAAGTGTATTTTGTGTGAACCTACAAGTAGTTAGCATATAAATTACTTAACCACTGGCATGCTATTTTAATGGCATGTGTGTTCTCGCCTTAATAGCAAGCCAAAAAAGTTCACGAATCAGTATCTTGGTAAATTAGTTTTCTGGAAGATATATTTCCCAAACACAGTGCCAATACGAACACTCTTCACGTCAACCTGCGCCTAAATTAACTTTATCCAGATGAAATACGTCCTTTCTCCGAAATGCCTCTCGCCACCTCGACCTACGAGCGCGATACAGACCCGAGCGGTCTCAAACTTCGTCCTTCCCGGTCGTAAAGAAGGCAATAAAACGCGAAATTCCCATCACCTCTCCCGCGGCCATAGTTTTCCGCCCCGAATCGCAGCGACATTTTGATTTAGGGGCCACGGCCGTTTCTCTCAAGGTTTACACTTGGGAAAAAGCAAACTGGATAACCAAACATCGCGTGTGCTTTCCGGCCACGGACCTGATAAACTTTACAGCTGGCCGTGATAGAATACGGCCGTCTGGGGAATTTTAAGTGACCATCCAAAAGACGACCGGACGGTAAATATGGTCGACCAGTGATCAACGCTGATGAGGTGATTCCGAAAACGACCGGATTGTTTTGCTGCTGCCGATACGTTACAATGATTTATTATTATTGAGACCGTTCCTACCCCAAAGCTTGCGGCTCGTTCACAGCTCCCTAAGAGTGGTGAGAAGTTCGGTATTCCACAGGGATCTTGTTTAGAATCTGTAAGAGGACTATTCAAAAAATGGCTTCATTAATGATCCTCTTTCGTTCCTTCTTAATATTATCCATCACAGCTTTCAGATATCTGTGGCCCACGTTTTAAAAATAACGAATAATCTACCAATTTACAAAGGCATGCACAGAGCTCGTCAAAATTGTTGTTCTAAGTTGTAAGTAACTATACAGTGCTAATCTAAAGTCCGTTCCCCCCCTACTAATTTTTAAACCACCTGGTATATCGCAACGAAATTTGGAAAGGCTCAAATAGGAGATAAAAACATATTTTTTCATGAGAAAGTTCCAGCTAAAAGTTTCAAAATGGCAGCTGAGCGCCATCTTCAATAATTTCTTTAAATAGAACACCCGGTATATCATTGCATGATCGGTTAGGGACGATCATAAGGAATCCAACAACACCAAGTTTGATGCTATTATCTCCAAAGACTATGGAGATATCGCCTATTATTTTCTCCATGAGCCGAATGAACACACATTCTAGAACTTTCTTCCGTATATTTTTATTTTCTGGAGATTTCCAGAACGTTTCTTCACCACGCCTTCTCCTTGATGGCCGACTTTTCAAAAACTGTATTTAAGGGTCTTTTCAGTATGTTAAAAACATTATGAAAGCTCTGTTCTGGTTCATCGAAGATCTCGAATATTCTAGAACTTTCCAGAAGCTACAATAATATTCTGGAATTTTCTTTCTTATATTATAGGAATGTCTTTTTCATATTCTAGAATATTCTAGAAAGTTACATCACCACGCCCTCTCCCTGGCTACCGAACTTTTGAAAACTTACTCAGTTGTATTGTCAGTATATTCTAGAACATTATTACGCAGGCTATGTGTTTGCTTATCCAACGAAGATCTTGATATTTCTAGAAGTATCTAGAAGCTTCGAAAACATTCTTGACTTTTCTTTCTGATATTCTAGAAATTTCATTTATATGTTTAAGATATTTCCAGGAAATTTCCTCCCCACGCCCTCTTCCTGATAGCCGAACTTTCGAAAAATGCACTTGAGGGCCTTTTCAGTATGTTATAAAACATTACGAAGACCCTGTTCTACTTAGTTTGTTCCACAGAGATTTCGAATTTTCTAGAACTTTCCAAAAGCTTCAAGAACATTCTAGGATTTTCTTTCTTATATTATATTCTGGATTATTCCAGGAAGTTACATCACCTCGCCCTCTACCCGGTGACCAAACTTTTAAATTTTCAGTATGTTCTAGGACATACGGAGACTCTGTTCTAGCTTATGCCACGGAGATCTCGAAATTTCCGGAACTTCTTAGAATTTTTTTTCGTATATTCTAGAAATTTATTTTTTATATTCTAGAGATTTCCAGAACAAGTCCTCATCACGCCCTCTCCATGATGGCCGGCTTTTCAAAAACTACGCTTAATGGTCTTTTTAGTATGTTATAAAGCATTACGAAGACTTTCTTCCAGTTTATTGCACGGAGATCTGGAATTTTCTAGAACTTTCCAGAAGCTTCAAGAACATTCTAGAATTTTCTTTATAATATTCCAAAAAGTAGAAGTACCTCATTACACATGTTTACCCCACATCCAAACTCCGTTACAGTGAAACCATTCTAGCGATACAGCGATACAGTAAATTCAAGTTAAACTCAAGCCAGTAAACAATAGTGGTAAAGACGTGATCACCGCGTGCTTTGCTCGTGATCGAGGAGAGGCGGGCCGCTATTGGTCTATGTTATTCAGGCAGGTTTGAGTGGGAAACACGCCCTGCCTATTCCACCAATCCGACATCGATGATCACGAAGTAACAGCGTGCATTTGTTTTGATGCGGCTTGGCCTGGATTTGAATAGACTACAGATTTTAAATTGCGCGTTCGATTATGTTGAGTGCCTTGTCACTGGATATATTACGGGCTAGAATCCGTTGTGCTACGACGTTTTCACGTCTATTGGTAGGCTGGTTTCACTGTACTTGCAAGTGCACACGTGGGGCCTCTGCAACCGCAAGTGGATGGCAGTGGGTGGTCACAGAAATAAGGCTGGACATACCCACTAACACTTTCCTTTTATATATTTATAGCTGACCCAGCCACGCGTTGCTGTGGCTCAGTAATTATGATAGATTGAATCAATTTTTTTCTAATTCTTCTAACACAATCAGCCATCTATAATCTAGAAATAGAAATACGGCGCCATCTACCAGATATCTGTAAAACTTAGATGCCAAACCGCCATCTATTAGGCTTTTATAGAACTAACCGATAAATACACAATAAAGTCGTATAATAAACATTTAATTTGCAATAACAGATATTGAGATCAATAATTGAGATAAAAACTACCATATCTCTCAAGTTGGACCAAATTAAAAATGCTTACAAAATTTGATAAAAATTGGTTCAGTAGTTTCGGAGTTTATCGCGAACATACATCGTGCCACGAAATTTTTATATACAGGGTGTTCCAAATTAAGTCGGCACCATTGCCAACTCCGTTATTATTGATGCTACGAATTCGGTTAAATGGACAAACTAGTAGCATTTTTAATGGTCTTCTCGAAGCCGAAAACAAAAAAAAAAGACAGTCGCGTTTTCGAAATATTTCATAAAATGATATTTTTTTAAATGGAACACTCTATATTTTATCATGCACTTCGACTCGTAACTACATTCTCAATAACAAAGCTCCTATGACTTTTTTTCCTAAAGTTGAAAATAAGTCAGTTTTGTCAATAGGAAACATTTATAAAAATCGGATTTGATAAAGCGCTATGAAATATCGAGTAAATGTTCAAAAAAACACCGCCTTCTTTTTGGTCTAGAGGCTAAGTGAGGAATCACACTGATCGACCAAGATCGACCAGGACCGACCGTCCGCGACCTTCCACCTACGACCAAAAGTAGAAGTAGATCAATGAAAACTTTCAAAGTCACACTGATCGACCATCCACGACCGTCAAAATAAATGTGTGTCAAAACGACATTACGTCAGGATAGTGTGACACCGACCAAAATTTCCAGCAGACTACAATTTCGAACATGGTCTTTGAAAAACGGTCGAGGACGGTTAATGACGATTATACAGTGTGAGTTGTGCGATAAGAATATACGTGTTGGAAATTTTGGTCGTAGGTGGACGGTCGCGAACGGTCGGTCCTGGTCGATCAGTGTGATTCCTGGCTAAGGCTCTCTCACCTCACGCCGGCGACCCGTGTTCGAATCGTGGTCGAGCCATTTTTGTTTTTTTTAATGTGTTAGAGATATGGATTGTATTGCCAGTAATTTGGATAACGACTTTGGCTATATCTATTAAAAATTGTCAGAATTGTACATTCAATTTTAATCTAGTAAATAATAAAAGAAATGAATATTATTATAAGGTAATCAATGATCAATAAAGTATCGAGTGTATTGTCTGTATCTGAGATCTGCGTTTGTCGAAAAAATATTGTGTGTATTTGGAGCACAAAGTGTAATTGCCGCTCTCCAAAGATTTTCTCTCTTTGTTCGAGCGGCAATCCATCACTTTGCGCTCTAAATACACAAATAGCTATTTCCAACCGCATTAATATGACGCCCCAGCATTTTCTGTTCCGTTCAAAAACGGCTTCAAAGTTATCATTATGGCAGAAATATTTTGATTCACAAACTAAATATACGGCTAGTGGAATGGTTTTAAGATGGAAATTATCGTTTTGTAAATTAATACCTAATAGCTCAGTTGTGTCAATTGACGGGTTTAACGAGTTCAAATCCCAGAGCAATTTTTTCTTTTTACTGTCTTATTTTGCTGTTAGTAACAAAATATTGTCATTCGTATAAATACCAAAATTGGGTGTTTGGACAATCATGAGGTTTTATTCGCCAAAACAAAGAAATTTTTTGTACTAGTGAAAAAAAATATATTTCCACATAAGTCGCTTATTTTAAACTTTAGGAAAAAAGTCATAGGAGCTTTGTTATTGAGAATGAAGTTACGAGTCGAAATGCATGATAAAATATAGAGTGTTCCATTTAAAAAATATCATTTTATGAAATATTTCGAAAACGCGACTGTCAATTTTTTTTTGTTTTCGGTGTCGAGAAGGCCATTAAAAATGCTACTAGTTTGCCCATTTAACCGAATTCGTAGCATCAATAATAACGGAGTTGGCAATGGTGCCGACTTGATTTGGAACACCCTGTATATAAGAAGATAAGAATGTTTCCTGCAGTAATTTTTGATAACGTTAACATCGACCACCTATTACCTTATATATGGTCTCCTCGAAGGTGTTCGGCGTGCCCCCGTTCATTTGGAGATGCCTCAGTCGGTCGTAGTCGCGCGGATCCACCATGGAGCGTAGGACGGCATGTTGACCCAGATCCGTTAGACCCAGACCGCTTTGGAGGACGCTATCTGGAGTGTCGACCTGGAACAACGAGAATTTATTGCTCGGTTTTCACGCGACGGGTGACGAATTTAGTGTCCTCATATTGGAGGTCATAGTAAATTCTCTTCGTTTTTAAGCGAGTCGTATCGGAAGCGTATAAACCGTAAAGCTCAGAGAAAGGATTCCGTTAGGCAGGGATAGAAACAGCACGGTATGAATCGAGAATTTCGCTACTCTGATGGACTTGAAATGGTTATTTAAGTAACAAGGAATGTAAAGACGTCATATAAAGTCGATAGTCGATACATTCCGTGTTACTTATTACGTTTTTCACGCTGCTTGTTGACATTTCTCAAAATTTGCTTGTGCGCGTAACTAAGGGTGGATTTATGCAGCACAAATTTACACTAAATTAGAATTAACATTTACTCTTCAACTTTAACTAAGAAGATAAACCTCTAAAGGTGGATTCATGCAACATCACTAAAACTAAAATGAATTTAAGATTTAGATGAATTTTAAAATTAAAAACATGACGGTGTTCATGCAGCATCAATTTAACGAAATTAAGAAAGTACTAGACATGCGCATATCGTTCCAACTGTCAATTTTTGAAATGTCTTAGGGTAGTCTTTGATCATAAAACAAAAGGTGAACCCTAACCTAAGATTATCGTATTTTGTTGTTTTTTGTTTTATCTATTCTGGTCAGATGTTTACAGTACAGCATGAAAACTATCACCAAGAGAAGTGAGTATGGTTTAGTACTGAGTACATTATTGCTTCTGCGGGAGCCTCTGGTGTTGTGAGGAATAAGAGATATAGAAAATATGGCGTCAAACCTATGCTGAAATTGCGAACATGACATAACCTCTTTCCTCTTTGAAAGCAATCAGCTGTGAGTAAAGAGACTACGCATGCGCCGTTTCTAATGGAAGAAATTAAGTTATTAGTTGAAAGTTGGCCATCTTTCTTAGTTTTAATGTTAATTTTAATTGCTTACTTTCTTGCGTGAACACCTCCCTTTTATTAAATTGTTTTATATTCTCAATTTAAGTTTCAAATTCATTTAAGTTTAGATTTATGCTTGCATGAATCCACCTTAATTTGACATAGTTCATTTTATGCAGGGAAATTAAAACTAAATTTAAATTAATAGTTGGCCAACTTAGGCGGATAGGTTAAAAGCTCTATACCAAACACATATCCCGCATGCGTAATTTGACTTTATTTTTTCGCATAAATGCCATACAAACCATAGTTTAATTTTTCCCTAGTTGGAGTTTAGTCTGAATTTGTGCTGCATTAATCCACCCTAATCCACCCTAATTTACCGAACAATAATATTCAAAAAGTCCCATAACCTAAAAATTGATATAAATGAAGCTGAAGGTATCACTTGTCAAAGTCAAAGTCATTATTCTGTTGTCAAGATGAATTGGTAAACGAATGATATATGCCATTTACCTTTTTTTTTGCTAAGCATGTATGGACTATTTACTACGAGAGTGCAGGAGGGCAAAAACAGGTTTTTTTTCATCACTTCGACTTTAAAGTCGAAATTTCGACATAAAATTCGAAATTTCGACATAAAATTCGAAATTTTCATATTAAACTCGAAATTTCGAGTTTTTTCTTGAAATTTCGGCTTTAAAGTCGAAGTGATTAAATTTCGACATAAAAGTGGAAATTTCAACAAAAAAGTCGAAATTTCGAGAAAAAATAATGTCCCTGAAAAATAATGTTAAAAAAATTCAATAAATTTTTTGGTTGTTTATAAGTGTTTTATATTCCGATTGTTTAAATAATTAGTTAAGAAATATTTTTCTTCTTAAAAATCATAATTTGTACTTCTAAATAGGTGAACAAAAAATATTTTTTTAAATAATTTCATTGTTTATTAACTTAACAATTTGTTATAAGCAAATTCTGACAACAGTTTTAATTATTTTTCTGAAACTAAAAAAAAATTACAAGAATATATAACAAAGTAGTAAAAAAATTAAATGAAGTTCTTTGGACATTTAGTTTTTCTTTGGTTATAAAAAATTATAATAAACTTTTATAAACTTTAATCTTGTTAAGTATGCATATCAGAAGGGCTCCAGGAAACCAATAATTTTTGGGTCAATTATTCAAACTTTTACATCGTTACTTATGAAAACGGAGACTGGAAAAGAGTTTGTTAATCAACAATTGTTTAACTTTTTGAATAATTGACTTACCAACGAGGATTCATTCACCTACATGATCTCATTAAATTAACATTTAATACTATAAAAAAATTATTTTCTGTGATATACTGTCTTTTGCAGAGGTGCGACCGTGCCTCGCGTAGAATTCTTTTCAGCGTTAAATTAACATTATAAATAATGGAGACAGAGTTCTGCAGGTTTGGACATTTTTATTGGAAATTTCCTCCTCTTTACGGAACTTTTTTCAAAATTTCTTAAATATCAATAGTTTTTGAAGTATTTAATTAACAAAAAATAAATATCTTTTTTTTTTCAACTTAATTTGTTTAAATCGCAATTTTTAACGTACGGTAAAATCCTTGATACCAAATCCGATGATCTATCGCTCATTTTTTTAGGACCTTTATCTCAATTTTTTACGTTTTTCAACTTGTTGATCAGTTTAAAGATCATCGTTTTGGAAGAAGCCAGAATATTTAATGATTTTTTGGGAATATAATTTGGGAAGAAGAATGGAAGAATGTGTCCTGATAATTTTTATTGTAAACTGTGATGGACGTTAGAAATAGAGTTTGTTTTCCAATCAAGAATCAAGTTCATGGGCATCGCAAATAAAGAGAGATAATGAAAAAAATTGCTCCATTATAAGTCGATTCATTTCCAGTGTCATCAATTCCCGTCATTTCCGCTAGACGTAAAATTCAATCTAATGTTTCTCCATTATCCTGACGTTGAAGAATGATCCGTTTTTCTGACCGGGAGAAAATGTAAATTCCACTTTCCACTTCTCAAACGTGTCGACGGTGATATTAGGAATTCAGGGGAAGTAAATGAAGTTGAAAAATTTGAAAGATGAACGTATAGATGGAAGATGAAATAAAAGAGGACCTAGTTGCAGAAAAGAGTAAAATAGTGATATCAAAATATGATTTCATTATTTTATGGAAAAGCGTAAAAAATTGTTATTTTTCTGTGAAGGGAAAAAAGTTTGACATTTATCCCTGTTGACAGGTTAAAAAATATAACTTTTTATGGAATTACTTTTTTCCTCGAGAACCAGGAAAAAAATGACTACCTACTTTTTTCCCGGATATATATATATATATATATATATTTGATATTGATTAAATCGTCGTTTATCCCGTCACAGAAATAAATAGTGTATTATACACGGGAAAAACATTAGATTTCAGCTCTCGGTTTTTGTCAACACAATCTCAAGCTCTAATTCTTTTTTCCTTTGTACAATAAATAACTATTTATGATACAAGCTCGTAAAGTAGGACTTTTTTGTATGGGCGTGAATTTTGTCCAATGAGGCGCGACCGAGTTCAACAAACACGCGAGTACAAAAAAAAAACACTTTCCGACAGTATTTCATACAATACTTTTTCTTCGACAGTTATTATATTGCCAAATTTTAACAATTCTTTCGTTAATTTGGACATTTTACGTTATGAATTGTCATTGTATTATCAAATGAGGACTTCCGAGTTATATTTGACGGAAAATACTGTATTTTTTAAAAATGTATAAATGTATGAACAGTGCCTAAAAATTTACTGTACGCACTGTTGATAATTTTACGAACAGATGATTTTTTTACGCACTTGTCCGAAAAGTATCAGTTTACGAACTGTCAAAAGTCACGTCACTTGTTTTATATTAATGTTGTCTGCATTAGTAATTGTTTCCATTCAATAAGATTTTCGAATTATCGACAAATCAATATGTTTGAATATTGGCGGATTGAATCATATTTCCAATGTAACGTTCATGTATCTTTCGTTTCCAAAGTGTGTTGAATTATATCAATCTTAATATGACTTCGACCATTTAAAATTACGAACTAGGCATTTACTCATACTTTCGAAGGAAAGAGATAAAACGGTTCTATTTTTCATTTCACTAAAAAATGGACTACGTAAAATGGTAATAAATCAATCAACTGTCAAGGCGCGTTCGCCCGAGAAATAAGCTTCCGCACATTTCCAGCTTGCAAACTCCTGAAAACTAAAATTAACCTGAAGTTCGGAATAATTTCAACTTTCCTCGAAGTAGTTACTGCAATTAAACAACGCTTCTCGATCGGCAAAAATGTTTTAATCCTATTTATTGAACTATATTTGGCGGAAAAACTGTCTCTTTATTGCACTGAGTGCAATAAAGACTTTATTGCACTCATCTGTCATTCTCTACTATAGCGTTCTGTCATCATGACAGACATAAACTTTCAAATCGACGCCAAATTTAGCCCATTTTCTGTGAGATTGTACGTGTTACGTGTTAAAAACTGCAATTTGTTAAAAATAAAATAATTTCCTTCGAATATCATCTGAATTACACAAAATGTATTAGAATTACTTTTAGCAATTAGATTTAAACAAACAATGTCTTCCATACAGTTTAGTGCCACCTAAATGAAACATTTTCTGGTTTTTGCATGAACGTAGAAAAAATATTGTATGAAACTCGTGCAAAAAGAGTTTATTGCACTCGACGTGAAATTGTCCAACGAGGCCATCAGGTACTTTTTGCACTTGTTGCATAAATAACTATTATCTAAAATGAAGAGTTGGTAAGGGAAAAATGGGAAATGGGAAATTGGCCAAACTCTGAAGGTAACTACTGAAGGCAAGGCAAAGTATCGTTGGTTAATATGATAATAATGTTTATTCATGATAGGCCAGGATCCCACGCCTATTTTCAAAAATGTTCAATAACAGACTGAATCTTCCTGAGTAGCTTCATTTTGCCGAGACGCCCAACTTTTTCCTCTACGAAATTTCTCGATAGTGGTAGCTAATAACCTGCGCAGGCGTCAATCATATCGATTTGGTGAGAGCAAAAAAGTCATTATTAACAGTCCCAGTCCCAGTCCTAAGCTCCAAAATTGTCAATTCCATGGTAAAAAAAATGTTTAGTAACTTCCTACAGTTAAATATCGTTGGTTAATATGATAAAAATGTTTATTCATGAACAATGTTTAGTTAGTAATAGAAATATATGGTGTCAGGAAAAACTCTAGTATATTCAAAGATTTCGTACTCAAAATATTGCAGCTTCATTATCCTTTATTTTTTCACATTTTAACAAAACTGATTTCACAATCTTCTTACTTGTTTGGTACTTATGATCAATAAACTTCAAAATAATTTTTCCAATTTTATTATGAACAGTATTTTCATAACGAAGATTTGCCTGATGTCATTTACACACTTTTTATAAATGGTTGTCTGTTACTCCTCCCCATTCCAGAGTTGGTTCTGAATTCGTGAATAGAATATTATTTTGAGTTGAGGGAATTTTAAAAATTATCCTGTGAGTATTAGATTCGTGTTAATTACCGCTCTTTATTGGTTTGCCTGGTAATATGGTGATCATAATGGGTGTGCAGTTACTCCCAAATATTTGCTTCATTCTCTATTGAGGATAAGTAAATTCCATTCATATCTTTGAAAAAAATCGCTGTTCAATCAACAAAACTGATAAGTACCTCAGAAATTCAAAACTGTTCCTCTGGTGACAGCGTATTTGACCCTTTTTATATGGCTTTTTACTTTCTTTATCCACACTCGTTTTGATCTACTTGATAAGACAGTCTTTTACATGTCACCGTGTTTTTCTTATCCATTCAATGATTTTTTACATGGTATCGATATTTTTAGAAAGAGAAATGAAAAAGCAAAGGTTTAAATGAAATAGTATAATCGACCAAGTACCCTTCTCTCCAAATATTTCCACCATGTGGAAAATATGAGGCAAAAATCTGACAGAAAACAACTACTTCCCAGGCTAATACCACGACAGACATTGAATTACATTTGACAGATATTTGTGCAACGTTCGTCCAATAAGACCCAGTTGCAATTGCTTATTGTAATTAAACAACAGATTATCCTTCATTTGTCTGGGGGCTGCGAGTTGCTTATATTTTTTCTCTGATTAGTTTTGAATAACTCTTTCTATATAATGCCATCCACTAGCTCAATTTCAAAATATGAGAGTTAATATATGACGCTGTAGTATTATATGTATTAAAATATATTTTACTGGTTGAAAATTCTTTTTGCTTTTTTGTCAATTAACGTCAATTCCCGACTCAGTATATTTTATATGGTGGCTGGGATTGCATGTTAAAAGGAAAAAAGCTCTCGTCCTCTCTACTTCACACGAATCCCACGAACATATCTAAATTTTAACGCAAAAAGTTTAGATCACTACTACATAAAAGAGCAATCCTTTCAAATTCCAGAACTTTTATTTTTGTCTGCATTTGAAGGTGAATGTGACATCAATTAATACCAGACACGACAAGTGAGAATTAAAATAAAAAGGAAAAGAAGGAGATGCAAACAGCGTCATCGGAACCCATATTCTTGTTGGCATCCTCATTCGTGACGTTCTGAGTTTCAGAACAAAAGATCAAAAAGCAAAAAACTACATACCGGAAAAACCTTACAAAAGAGACATTCCAGAGATAGTTCATTCTGTTCCATCATCAAAGATGCTTTCACGGTAGAAATTTCCTGGATGTAGCTATTATGAAACAGACACACGAAAATTCATGTCTAGACGTAGACATTTGTTTGAATTCGGCAAGGCCAAAACTGAAAATGCTTTACGAAATTGACAATGGGAAAAATAAATGACAACTGGAGCTTTCTGATTTTATTTAATACGTCTTTCACTTGGCATTACTTTTCAATGCACCGGTAGGTCCAGAATTCCAATTCGAAGGTTGTAGACCAGGATCCCACGCCTATTTTCAAAAATGATTAATAACAGACTGAATCTTCCTGAGTAGCTTCGTTTTGCCGAAACGCCCAACTTTTTCCTCTACGAAATTTCTCGATAGTGGTGAGTAATAAACTGCGCAGGCGTCAATAATGTCGATTTGGTGAGTGCAAAAAAGTCATTAATAACAGTTAGTTTTTTAGTTGAATATTTTTATCAATATTGGTCCAATGAACGCAATCGTTATGTCAATGTACTACTGGTTATCCATACTATGAATACGGATCTTAACAATGAATACTTTCATTGATATCATGATCAAGTACATTAAATAGGTTCGTTATGGTAATGAATTCCATTCATCAAACGAATGAAGAGTGTTCACCCAAACAATAAATTGTATTTGTTCAACTGATGAAACTGTATTCATCAAATTAGTTATTATTGTCCATTCTTCGAATGAATGTTGTTTGATTGAAATAATGAATCAGATTAGTTCGACGATGGATATTTTTCATCAATCCAATGAACGGTGATTATTAAGTATCGGTTATTCCTTTTTTCCTTCTTTCTTCATTTCAATGATCTTTTCCATAGCCGCAATGAAACATGTTCATAGGTCTGAAAATAGATCATCATTGATCTCGATAAACTTGAATTCATTGTAACAATTAAAACATACATATTTCAGTGAATGGTCATTCATTGACTCGACGAAAAATGTATAATGACAATAAACGAAGAGGTATTCATCAATAAAATGTACCATATTTTTTAAAAATATATACATCAGTGCTCTGGGACCATGAATTATGTTCATTGATGTGATGAACAATTTCAAATTGTTTCAGTGTACCACATTACACACCTCAATGAACCTTTCCATAGCAGCAAACCTGTTCATAAATATAAAAAAACCATCAACTTTGATCTCAATGAACTTGAATTACTTGTATCAATAAATACCTTCGTACAGCAGTGAATGTTTAATCATTATAACGATGAAAAGTTAATTGTGCCAATGAACGGAAAGGTAATAAACGGTATTCATTGATATTATGTACCACATTTTTTTCATGAAATAATATACATTGTTCCAATGTAGTTTTTTTTCATTTCAATAATCTTTTTCAAGGCAAGCCGTAACGAAATATGTTCATAGGTCTGAAATCAGATCATCATTGATCTCAGTGTACCCCTTTTCTTCACTTCAATAAACTTTTCCGCAGGAGCAACGAAAACTGTTGTTCATAAATGTAAGAAACGATCATCTTTGATCTCAATAAACTTGAATTCGTTGTATCAATAAATACCTAGAAAAGTCAGTGAATATTTATTCATTGCCACGATGAAAAATGTATTTTGCCAATGAACGGAGAGGTAAAAAACGGCATTTATTGATATAACGTACCACATTTTTTTCAGTGTACCTAGCGGATTTTTCTACCGTTGCTTGTATTATATTTGTATAATTAAATGGTCACTCATAGAAGTTTCCACTGACGCTCACACAAAGCTTTAAGAGAACACTTTGAGAAAGTATCCCTAGATTAAAGCGCGTTTTTCCTTGTTCGTTTTTGTGTGAGCTTGAATTTTAATAAGTGGATCCAAGTGTTGCGCTCGTTTGACTTTCCGGAGACACGATTTATTCGAACGAGAACATTTGGGAATTTCGTATTTTAAGATTAAAATTTTTCTATATTTTCTGCTTCGTGTAAAATAAAGGCTCTCATTTTCATAATGGAGACCCAACAGAAATATTACCCTTGGCGTAAGGAATTTTGTCAACGTCGAAATGTATTTTCAAAGCGAGTTGTTTTGTCAATGGAACTTTGGGAGCGATAGAGATTACTTCTGAAAATACGGAGGTACATTTATAACCTAAGACGAAAACTCGAGTCAGTGCAGGGTTGCGATAATTACTGGATGCACTTGGAAATCCTTTGATGGAAATGAAGTCACGACTAAGTATTCTGTGAAGACAATCCCTTTCGAATGTAAACGAACTTGAATAATCTGGCGGATCATGGGAAGATTTCTCTATAATTTGAAAGAAATATCACGCTAATTATATTGAGTACACACTAAAAAATAATTGAGTGTGATTGTAATCACGGGGTTTCACAATGGAAAACAACACCAAAATATCATGGACTCTACAGTTTCATCAGGCACTTGATAAAATTTTGTGAATTTTGCTAAAATAAGTGAACATTAATGTAACTTCGGTGTTTTTTGGAATTTGTAATATATCAATGGAGAAAATCAACAGAGAAATTCCCAATGAAAAAGGTTTTACGGTGCTTTTATACACCGTTATACAAAATTTACACCGATTTACATGAAACTGAAACCATAGTAATAAATATTTGATGAAATGGTGAACAGTTTGCTAGAATAAGATCAGATGAATCAAATTTTGGTGTTATTTACAATTTCTGAATAGTTTATTCAGGAATGACACCAGAAATTCACAATTAAAAATAATCCAGTACGATTGGGTTTTGAGACAAGAATCTATTGTAGCACCACCAAACATATTTTTTTATTCGTTTGAAAATAAATAAATAGATTTTTGCTGTAATCTTGAAAAGTATATGATTTATCGAAAAAACAACTCAACAGGGTGAAAGACAATTCAATTGTACACAAAAATTATCCCTGGTATTTTTTTATGAAATTCGCTCGTTTTCTCAGAAAGAGTGATTGAACGCCGACATCAAATTTCAGGTTCACCCTGACCCGCCGCTGAAAGTTCTGGCGGGCCGAATATTTGATTGGTCATAACTCTGTTAAAAATGATCGGAGAATGAAAAGGAAAAGTTCATATCGTTTCTGAAAACTCCTACCTTCTCATGCAAATATAATATGCGAGTATTTGAGTACCTAAAATGTGTTTTGTCGCACTTCACGGAGATGTATTCGGATGATTAGAAAATCATGAATAATTTAGTGAATATGGAATTATTATACTAAAGCAGCAACCCAAACCCTCTTTGGACTATATCCAACAATTTTAAAGTAGTGTGACAGGTCCCACTTATACATGCAAAAAAAAATGTTTACTCCTGCCTCATTTTCAACTTACCCATAAAATCGGCATTTTCGTCATTAAATGTTGAAAATAACCGCTTATTCATATCCATTAACCTTGGTTAAAAACACATCAACATTTTGAACTACTCAGATGAACTACCGATCTGAATAGGTCGGTTCTTTCTCTTACACCATTTTTACACCGTATCACTCTCTGATGCAACATCTTTCCGAGTCCCCATGGAACAAACAGAGAACGCATGTAAAATATGAAGGTTGTTGATTGAAATATGAAAAACGATTGAAGTAGTTATATTTATTCAAAGAAGTGATCATTAAGTTTTTTCTAAATCATCTTTGTGCATTTTAATTGGTATTCCAAGAAGAACAAATGCATGACAGGAATTAATAGCAGGTAAGTGCTATTTACCTAATTTAAAGGTAGGCATACACATCTAGAGTTTTCTCAATATTTCAGGCAGATTTTAATATTCCATAAAGCAGTCTGGTCCAATTTCACATCTTCGACATTGTTTGTGGAGTGAAAATAATTTTTCCAAATGAAGCACTGTTTTATGCCTAATTGTGAAAATAGTGACGAAAACACTTACAAATAACAATAACAAATTTCATTGAGTATCTCCATAGGATTCTTTGGCAGCACTGATATAAAATAGATGAATTGAGTTAGAATAAAAATAAGTAAGTAAGTACCATACTAACTTTTTGATTTTGTCATGACGTAGTTCAGCACTTATGAATTTTATATTATTTGCAAAAAAGTCATGGACCGTTTCGCTGGTTACTTCAGGTAGATTATTAGAATCTGCTTTCTCAAAACCCAGAGTCAATCTATTAGACATTTTGATTGACCTCAATTCCCAAGTCACACAATATAGAATACGAATTCAACACACCACAGAAACACCATGTTTTGCTTATAAATAAACAACCGGCAGTGTTGCCAATGCCAAATTGCCAAATTATACACCAGTTATGACCAAATTATACGGTTTTATACACCCTGAGCCGTTCTCGATTTGGTCGTGAAAATTTAATTGTTTTTCACAGCGGTTCTGTTGCTGACGTCATAACAAGGCGAATGTACTCGGTTATTTTGAATAACCGATTCCAAAATGACTAAGATAGAAGAAAGTCCGACTCCTATGAGAATCAGTTTCGTACCCTTGGGCACTACACCCCACTACCATCTTGGGTCGAAATCGATCATCAGTCATCTAACAATTTACATCATAATGAATTAATGTACCTCTTCTCGAAATTATACCGAATTATACTACCATTTTGAGGGTTCGAAAATTATACACGCTGAAGCCAAAATATACGAAAATCGTATAATACACTGTCAATGCCAGTGCTGTACCAAGGTTGCCATTTAAAAGGAAAATATTGTTTTTTTGGCGAAAGGAGAAATAATTTTTTTTCTTTTGATTATATTATATTTTAATGTTATCCTTATTAGAAACTGTAATAAAAAAAATCGATAAGAAAGACCCATTGCCGACAGAACTCAACAACGAACGTAAAATTAGCAAGAAAAAGATGTGAACAAACGGAACGCTCATGAACGAACCTGTTTTGCATAGTGTAGTGTGTAGTGTGCATAAAGCCAGCCACTCGACATCGCCGTAATTTCACTGAAGCCCAAATACAACAATTAAATTACTAAAGTGAAACCAGATTAGTCCTCGAATCCCGTTTCCCGCCGATCTGGCGTACAATACAGCGAGGGTTGTCAATGTCACGGCCTCCTATTGTTTCACCATGTCTCGAGTGGAACACTTATTAGCCTCTTCGCCCTCTCTTCCTCTTTGGCTTCTCCGTTTTATCGGGCAGGTCGTGCGTGATGCGTACAATGCCTTGATGGATAGCGCGGTCCGTGCCGTCATCAGATATTTTGTAGCAGAGGATGGGCTCGTTCAACATCGAATTCGATGACACAAAGATATTGTCATTGCAAATCACATAATTTTACTTCAATGATTTCCCTTATACCGTTGTTTGATAATACAGAACTTATACGCATGTGTAATAACAACTGAAATGTATGAAATATCGGAATAAACTGTAACACTTTGATTCCTTCAAAATCTGCAACCGCCACGTTCGTTTAACGTTAAAATTGTAGCTAAGCATATAATAACCATAATATAACGAAAACTTATCATTCAGAACTGGCACACACATAATCGCATCATGCACCCAGATAGCACAAGTACGTCCAGGGACGTCCATTTTTCGTCTGGCGGATGTCCCATGGACATCCTATGGACATACGATGTTACAAAACCAGATGTCCATAGGACGTCCGATTTAAGTCCATTTTGGGTCTGAACAGGACCATTTAAAGACCTTTATCGTATGTAGGTTAAAAAACATATTTTTCATTCATTCATATTTTGAATTCTATCATAAATAATGTTAATTTGTGACCAGACACCGATAATGATAAACACATCACTGATAGATCAATAAATTGACCAATAAAAGATCTCGAAAATTGCCAGTAAGTACAAATAAAATGAAAATCACGATCAAAACGTTCTATATATTAATCTGAAAAATTACAGGTTTTGTTCATATATTATCTGAAGAATAACAGATTTATAACAGTAAGTACTCATGATGCATAAAATAAATAAAATTATCAAAAAAATTAAAAGTATACTTCTTGGTTTCTCGGTATATCATTTCAAGCGGTTCATTAATTCAATTTTTTTTTTGTTCTTGTCCGCACTCATCCGATCAGTTGCTCTCTTCAGCAACAATTGAATTGATTTTTCAGTTGCAGTATAATTCTGCGACAATCCTGCTTTATCTGCAGCACCTTTAACAACAGGAAAGTTAATAAATTGTATTGTGTTTTTGGAGGTTATGTTTCATCATGTTCTTCTCTAAAGTAGGTATATCTATTATCTATTTTCTAATTCAATCTCTACTCACCCATAAATACAACGTGACTGCCCGAGATGTACAAATAAAAAACACATTAATCATTTACACTATTTCTTACTTTTAACTTTACACACCGAAAAATCCAAAGCCAGCGTCTGTTTTCTTGATAGGATGTTTGACAAGATTTTAGATTTTATTGAAACAAGACAACTGTTAACTGTTTAGTTACTACAATATAATTATTGTACCTAGAACTATATAATAATATTAAACGTACAGAACGCAGAACACAACAAACAAACCAGTAGAAACGCTAGATTAGATAGATGCTGATTATCTGAAAGCTGAATCGAGAATGTTGGAGTCGGATCCATTCGTTGCGACTCGGGACAGTCCAAACTCCCATGAAACAGAAAAATGTTAATATTCGAAATTCACTTCGTTCACATATTTTTTTATTTTATGAATTTCGTTCATTGAAACATATCGGTAAACATCAATCTTATATAATAAATACTCCATATACATACAAATATTTTCCGACTTATTTTGGAAAAATAAAGAATGTCGGACCTCTAATGGATGTACCAGAGACTTACATGTTTGGACGTTCAGAAGATGTCCGTTTCTGGACGTCCTGAAAACGTCCTTTCAATATCTCGGGACATTCGAACCAAAAATGGACATGAACCGGACGTTCCCTATACTGATGAGGGCAAGAATCCAGAAATCGATCTATAGGTGGTCCAAATGTTTCAATTAACATTTTCCATGCAACTAGCGATACCGGAGATAGCCTTGTAGGAACTCTGCACGGACATTCATTAGATGTAATTCAACATTCGTCGTGGTATTAGCCAGGAAAGTAGTTGTTTATGATGGATTTTTGACCCAAATATATTCCTTTATTGTCTAGGAAAATTGCGGTGAGAATCCTGGTATGGCAGGACATCTAGTTTCTAATCTATTACAATGAAATATGGTGTCATTAACGATACTTTTAAGCAATTTGGTGAAAATGGAAACTGCCATTACTGGATATGATTGTGCCTTCAGCAGTATTCCATGCAATAGCTTTGCAATACGGCTTTCTTTTTTTCTTTTCTTGAAGTCATTTCCTTCCCTTTTTATATTCCAACCAAGCAGATTGCTTTGCTACTGGCGAAGTTTTCTCGATTTCACTTTAAAATTCTTTATTCAATACTTAAAACAGAATAAATATACTATAAAATCTAATTTATATGTACTACGGTTTTTACTGGACTATTTCTATTTATCTTCAAAGTACAAACAGTCGATTTCTAGACTTCCCAACAGCGACGCGCACTGCCTCTTATAGTTAGAAACATAGTTTCAGATCTTCCGAGAACTCTGCCATCCTTCCGGGCGTTTCTAGGCTGAAGTCACCGTTTTTCGTTCATAGGTGGCGTGATCACTCACATCATTTCGCTCATCTCCACCTAGATGGCGCCAGGTCTGAATATTTCCGTGACATCATCTATAAAATCAGATGACACTGAAAACTGAAGTCCAAATGTTGAGGGATGAATGAGAAATGCCTCGTCTTTCTGAAAACAGGAAACGCGCCCGATGAAATCTTGACTGTTTTCACTAGTTCTCAATTTTCAAAGCATGCATTAAGGTCTCACTAACACTTCGCACACACTAAACGTGTCTGATATAAATTACTTTAAATGGTTCCTCGCACTGAAAAACATTCAGTTCATGCACTCGCTGAAGTCGGTTGCGTGTCTGAGTTCAGTCCATTCGTGATTTTTGCCTACTTAACGGTTACTCATATTATAATTACACGTGCTTGTTAATATCAGTAATAAATATGGAGTATTTATTTTTGTTATGCGTGTTTTCGAAGTTTATGAGGGTTGTTAAGAAAAACTGTTGATTCGTGTTTTTTATTCATAAAACTCAATTGCCAGAAAAATGGTTCATTATTATTTGGAAGATTCATGTTCCCCGAACTTGCCAGATTGGTCAGCAAAACCGATGCTGGAGGTTTTCCCAACATCAAACCACTCTTTTCAACTCTTCGGTACGCGTTTCAGTCACGAAGTGGACATCTTCAGCATTTTAGTCTGCCTAGTATATTCAATTATTTTTTTTTAATGATCTATTACCAACCAATCGGATACCCCTGGTAACTTTTGAAAGGAATTTTTCTTTGAAATTTTTGTAAGATACTTTTTGACACCAAAACAATTATATCTACCTTTCAAAATGGCGTCTGGCCGCCATTTTGGAAGATATTTATTTAAATGGCATGGTTGGTCCAGTATAATATCTCATTCGAAATGTCTTTCAATTGTCTATATGACAGTAGAATTTCAAATAAAGTATTCATACCAAATAAAATGGAACTGCAGCATTGCCTGGCGAAAAATTGAAACGAAAAAAATACCAAAATCTTGGTAACAACTATTTGTTCCATCCAGTAGCGGTTGAAACTTTTGGTGTTTATGGCCCGGAATCCCTGTTATTGATTCATGCATAATTTAGATGAGGTCATGCATTGCCCTCATTTCAGTACGGAACTAAGGGACAAGCCGAGATGTGTTAAAAAAAATTGTTAAAATTGTTGTTGAAATTGTTTTTTCCGTTAACCAGCTGTCGTCCCCTTACGAACGGCAGCCCTCAAAAGTCGAAACTTGTGCGAGCCAAGGATTAACGAGGTCTTACCTTTTAACGTGCGATTCCTAGCACGTTAGTCATTAGTCTCAAGGTTAATTCGCAAGTTATTGATCCACCTTCTTCTTTTTCAGTGCGGCCAATGGACATAGATCATTCCTGCCCCCTAAATATGAGTTGCAATCCTCGTGGTTCTGGTTCCCTTTCTGCGGAAGAGCTTCATCGAGCGAGCGCCGTATCAATCCCTCTACGAAAAACTTCATCACTTGGAAGTATCGATTGCGGCTTGTGGAATGGATCTGATGCAGATTTTGTGGAACATGTTCTTTTTTACGGTTTTCCTGAAAGTCTTGCGAAGAAAATTGGATTGGATAATTTGGGAAATACTTGCTACATGAACAGCATTTTTTAAGTGTTATTCATGACGAAGAATTTCAAGAACGAGATTTTAACGATGAACGAGAATGTTTCCTACTTATTCTCAAAACTCAAAGACCTATTATTCCTGCAGGTACAGTTTCGTAAGAATTTATCATCTTTTCCACCAACCGATTTCCAGGAGTCTTTGAAGTCCACTAGATACTCGTTAGGACAAGAGGATTGTTCCAAATTCTTGGGGTTCTTGTTGAATACTCTCCGTGAGCAGGAAAATAACAAAATCGATGCTCCTGACCGCTCTGAATTGAATGATTCCGTACAATCTATCTCGTCTTGTGTTTGTGGAACTTTTGCTGATAAAATCCTCACTAGTTTACCTTGTAGTACGTGTTCAAGAGTTAGCAAAAACGTATGTGACTTTCTGGAGCTTCAACTGGCATTTTCTGATATGACTGATAACCAGTCCGTGCAAAGCTTACTGTGTCATCATCTGGAAATAAAACTTTCAACTGGTGACGATCGGCTGTACTGTCGAATATGCTAAGCTAATAAGTATAGCTGAGGCACCAGTCAATCTAATAATAAAATCTAAAAATAAAATTTGAAGTCTTATTGAAATTTTATTTGGTTCAATGATATAGTTCGTAAACTACTTTTTGACGGCAAAAAATGTCGAGTGATACCTCATTTGGATCGTCTTTCAATCTACTGTATGATACTAAAATTCCAGACGAAAATTTTCATCCAAAAAAAAAATGGGGGTACATAACGTTAGAGCTCTGCTCTGAGGATCCATTATTATTATTCACTATTATTTGTTATCTACCTGCTGATAATAATAACTCCATGGAACTATCATTCAACAAAATGAAATTTTTAAGAAAAATTCCAATCCGTTGAAAAGTTAATGGGGGGTAGCGTTACTCAATAAGAGTTTTAATATTATGTACCGTCATTTTTTTTATGAATATTTTCGTTTGAAATTTTGGTGTCATATGGAGAATTCAAAGACGTTTTGAATAGCGGCCAGACCCCATTTTGAAAGAGAGATGATTTATTTTGGTGACAAAAAGTAGCTTATGAACAAAAATTTCATCAGAAATAATTTTAAAGAAAAATTTCTTTCCGTTCAAAAGTTAACAAGTAGGAGGTAACTTTATGGACATACTGTATAGTTATACCATGCTAGATTTCGGCAGATTAGATCTGTGTTTTGGCGTTGAATAATGGTTTAAAAACTTATTCAAATTTACGTCAAAGATTCGACTATCGCGAAAACGATACATTTTTGAAACAATTGGGTCAGTTCTGTTTCTCACTAGCAAGATTGTTATCATAGCAAGACAATTTTCAGAGCAAAATATATCTCAATATTGTAGAAGGCTTGATATCTACATTGCTTTATTGGCAGGAGATGATGTGGCAGCATCATCTCATGCCGATATTTTTCAAACCTTCTACAAAATTGAGATATATTTTGCTGTGAAAGTTGTCTTGCTACTGAGAAACAAAATTGTGGTCATTAAGCAAATGTCATTATTTTCCATTTTCAATTTGATATTTATATAAGTTAATTTATTGCTTGTGTCTGGTTATTTGTTATTAAAATTTTGTATGGTTTTATGATTTCATATTAATTCAATTCATTTACAGAAATTATGTTTTTTTGTAAACTATTTTCAATTTATTTGTGCAGTACCCATATCAAGTATTACTTATCATTGTCAAAATAGGAGTTTCAGTCAAGACGAATTCCTATTTTTGAAAGTATATATGACTGACTGAACTGGCAATGAAATAAAGTAAAGCAAGGCCATAATTTCAAGTCTCAGTTGCTCTGTTTTTTGTAAGATATGTAGAGAAAGATCCCAGAATGGGTCAAAATATCTACCATGGAGTTGTTCATGTTGTTCTGATGGAGGCACTGCCATCAGAACGTGTTGCTGACTGAGTCAATGATCAAAATAAGATTACCTTTATATATTTATTTCCAAGTATATCATCAAGTTCATCAAAATATTCGGGTATTTTCAGTTTACCCTCACATGTCTTTTTTGTGCATCAGAATCTTTGATATAGTAAGACTGCACGTTGCAGAATTTCAGCATTACTTTCTCTCTGATTTGACTCCCCCAACAAAAATTTCAGTTTCATTAAATTTTTGGGACTTTTTTAATTCGAATTTAATTTTTCTGTGTTTTTGTCACTAAACTCGTTATTACAGGAACATCCCAAGTCCAAAAGAGCAAGTGATGCTCTATGGTCTTCCACAGTTAGTTTCTTTGGACCTCTCCCCAAGTCACTTTGGTTTGGATTCGTCTTTGGGAAGTTTTCAGAACTTTTTCTACAAGTTCTCCTCTCTTGACTGCTGCTATAAACAATGCTGAATATTCAGGAACTATCATGAGAATACGATTTTTCTAAAGGAAAAGAATGAGATGTAATAAATTCTGCAATTCTGAATATTATGTTATTATGTCAGCAATGCCGATTTTCGAAACCACTTTTCCGATGGAAAACTTGAAAGGATAATTTATATTTACTAATTACTTTCATTTCGACCAAAACAAAAATCAATATCAAATGACAATTGACACCATTGAACCATTCCAAGTTGGTACTTGAAAACATTGCCCATTGTTTTAAAATATTCCTCTGACGACGTCATCGATTCAAAGCGAAAATTTTCAAGTTTTCAAATCAGACTAAATAATTCAAAAAAAGTAGGTCGCCAAAAAATGGCTTGGATATTGAAATAACATAGTATCAAAAACAGCGTGAAGTTAGCTCCCAAACCAAGTAATGGAGCCGAAGTGGGCTCTACTCCATTAAACCTTCCAATCCATCATCTTGAGTGTTTTCCATACAAATTTCCCACAGTTATGGTGCGTTGTTACCTTATGCAAATTGGGCGCATTTAACCTAACGCATTCCGGATAATTTATCTCGAAACTTGCCACCTTAACTCCTCTCATTACTCAGTCTGGGAAGTTGGGAAATAAACGTTAATGTACTGCTATTTACATCGTTTGAATAACTTTCACTATTTCCTTCACGGAGCCCCAAGAAGCCCTTGAATGAATGCAGAGGTTGACCCATTGATTTATTCGCATTCCCTTTCGGAAAAGAAAACTTCTATGAAATTGTAGATCTCTAATTAAATTCCAGAAGATCCTTCCATTAATGTACTGGCCACTGCATGAAATGGATATTTTTTGTGCGCCCAGTTTTACGTGAAATCGGATGCTCGGAGGAAAGAGAAATATTCTTTGCGATTATATTTATTCGACTATTCCACTCATGCTAGAATACGCGTTTTTGATTGGTGGAAATTTTCATATTGATAATTGAAAACAGCATGTTTTCGATTTTGTAGCACGGCACTAGATTAGATACCTTTGTAGTTCGCTTCGTCATTGGTTGTTTTATAAAACAAATTTACCCCACCAGCAAGTTGGTATAATGACACAACACCGAAATTTGACCCAAACCATGATGAGCACTAACTATTAATTCATATCAACTTCACAATTTTCGACAAATTTTTGACACAACACCGAACTTTGACCAAAACCATGATACGCTTCACTTTTCATTCATATCAACTTTTCGACAAATTTTGCATACACGTAAACCAAAACTCCGCCCTTTCAATAGTTTCAATTCCCGTAAAAGCATGAAAAAGAACGATGAGTCACTATCTATCTACCAATGAACTAAACAATTTAATAAACTGTCCGAAACCCGAAACCGTCACAAGCATGCGTAGTCCCACAGAACTCAAAGAATGCGTACAGTTCTGTGAAACTGCGCATGCATCCGATGGTTTCACTGTTTGTTTTGGGCAAGTTTTTAAATTCATCGATGGATCCATCGATGAGCATTGCTTCCTTATTTAACTAATGGAAAATGACAATAACAGCACGAATGCGCATTATACATCGATGAATTTAAAAACTTGCCCTTTATGAACGCGAACAAACCTAAAGACAACCAACGAAAGACGCGCCCTATGAATGGTCACTGAATTGGCGGGAAGTTTGAAATACCAAGACAGCTGCTCTGCGCAGTTTACTCCAAATAGTACTTTTAAAAATGGTTTTGATTTCATTCATGGAATAGTCTTAACAAATACAACTCGTGTACCGATGATTATCATAAATTCCATCTTTTTTTCGAAACAAATTATGTTGCCAAGCAACATAATTTGTTTCTCAAAATCGAAGGAATTTTTATTTCGATATTCATCAATACACTTGTTGTATTACCTACGAAAATATGAGATAAATATGTGTCATATAGCAACATTCAGTATTTTATTCTCCATGTTTACATGTAGATTGGAATTAGTATGTTGTACAATGAGCATGAAATGGGTCATTTCATGCAAATTGTACACAATATTTTTTCTACGACCATCGAAATCATAAATAAACCTGCAATATTTTTATAACACTTTTTATCATAAACTTTCCTGCCGTCATGATTCTCATAATATATACAACTTAAAAAAGGAATTGAAGATACAAATATTGAAAATTATAATAAAGATCGAACACTAATCTATTTCAAAAAAGAAAAAAAATGTGGTTTATGTGGGATTTGAACCCTTACCCCCACTATCCAAAACCTGAACGTCCCCTCACTCTTCACTCGCTGCTACGAGCTCGCATAATACTATGATCAAATTAACTGCTATAAAAACTTCGTGCCAACTATTCGAAAATATAGAATTCCATTGTCATCAATCTTCATATTGAAATTAGCGCTGTTAATGTCAAATCATCCTCGCTATTACTACTCATTTTCGATTACTTATTTTTTTAAACGAATTTTCCAATTCAAATTATTAGAACGTTAACAAACTTGATTCGATCTTATATTATTTATGATCATAAAAATGTCTAGTAGTTTATGAAAGTCATGGGAAATGAAATATCCTGTACTGAAATGATCACTACAGTACAGTTCGCGATGTAGAAATGAAAAACTGTTTACAATCGGCCAACTTCCTTGATCGATAAACCACATAAAATGGGTATATTTCCATGTGTTCGTATAGAAAATTATTTATTTTCCTACTAAATTCAAAACATTGAAGTTGTTTTTGATACTTTGATAAATTTTCCCCTTGCACATCGATTGATTTGCAATAGAATTTTTATCGTATAGTTGCTTGACTTCTTGAGCCTGCTTGGGTGTTCTGTCATTATTTATTTGAAGACTGGAGTATATATCCCTCCGGATCTTGGAGTTATTTTTCAAGGCGAAGATGGCATCAGATTTGGGAAAGAACTCTACCCTTATTGGTCTCGTTTTGTTTTCATCATATGCTCCTAGCCGAGTTGTTGCGGCAATATCAATAGTTTTAGGGTCACTAATGCCATTAATTAAATCTGTTACCATTTTTAGGGTGTCAGAAAATTCTTTCATCCCATGAATAATAACCTTATTCTCGCGTATTATGCACATTCTGACTTCCCTATATAGTTCATTGGGGACTAAGTCCATTTTGGATTCTAGTTTAGAAACTTTGCTTTCAATTCTTCGATTTTGCTTTTAAAATTCGGTGACGTTCTCGATACACGTAGATAGTTTTTCACTAGTCATTTTTTGTACACCTAATGAAATCAGTGAAGTAATTATCTCTAATGAAAAATAATGAAAAAGTTTTAGGGGGCAATGAAAGATAATTTACCATTCAATTACGCGGATACGTTGTATGGTCATAATTTAACTCTTATGTATAAAAATAAAATCCAGAAAGTTCGAAACTCATGCCCACGTATGATTTTTGGTGTAAGTAGGCGACAACGAGTATCAAATAAATTGAAGGAGATTGGATGGTTACATATTTATGGAGAACAGGAGAAAGGTTCATTTTAGTACCTTGTCATAAAATAATTCCCAAATACATACCCAATACATACTAATTCAGCCATTTTGAATCGATTGGCGTTAGCAGAATTCAAAAATCTCTAACCTTTCTCGAGTTAGTCAGCACTAATTCAGTTTTTAAATGTTTTTTTTTGCCGCCAAAAATATTTATGATGAGTTTTCGACATTTTTCTCAGCCCGTCGATATTCATCCGGGAACAAAATTTTTAAATTGCAAAAATGAAAAATAAAAAAGTTCAAAAAATTATATATCATGATACTCGACTTTTTTGTCCGTCGATTTTTTTCATTCAAATTCTCAGTGTATACTAATTCGGGCATTCTGAATCTATTGGCGTTCGCAGAATTTGTCTATCTCTAACCGTTCTCGAGTTGGCCAGCTCTGAATCAGTTTTTAGATGTTTTTTTTGCCGCCAAAAATGTTTGTGATGAGTTTTTGACATTATCATTATAAGATTCTGAATCAGCACGTCAAATTACTTTCGAGGACAAAAATTTGAAATTCAAAAAATGAAAAATTAAAACGCTCAGAAAATTTTATTTTTCATCTTAAGCACCTTTTTCCGTCTAAATCTTATATCTGAGCATATAAAAATCATACATTTTTGGAATGAGCATAAAATTTTACGTATACAGTGCGAATTTCAAGTCGATGTGATGACTTGGTTTTTTGATGATTTTTAGGGGAACCCCTTGCAACTTTTTCGAGTAACTTGTAATTTCTTTCGATTGACTCGAAATTCACAATACTTACTAATTCGACCATTCTGAATCGATTGGCGTTCGCAGAATTTGTCTATCTCTAACCGTTCTCGAGTTGGTCAGCTCTAAATCAGTTTTTTTATGTTTTTTTTGCCGTCAAAAATATTTCTGATGAGTTTTCGACATTATTGTTAAAAGATTCGGAATCAGCACGACAAAATACGTCCGAGGCCAAAAATGAAAAATAAAAATCTCAGAAAATTTAATGTTTTATCTTAAACAGCTAAATCTTATATCTGAGCATAGAAAATCATAGATTTTTTGAATGAGCATGAAATTTTACGTAAACGTGCGAATTTCAAGTCGATGTGACAACTTGGTACTTTTAATGATTTTTAGGGGTGAACACCCCTTGCAACTTTTTCGAGTAATTTTCAATTTCTTTTGATTGACTCGAAAATAACGATACATACTAATTCGGCCATTTTGAATCGACTGGCGTTAGCAGATTTCGTCTATCTCTAACCGTTCTCATGTTGGTCAGCTCTGAATCAGTTTTCAAATGTATTTTTTGCGCAAAAATAATTTCTGGCGAGTTTTCCACATTTCGAATAATGAATTTAATTAAAATTAATAATGAATTAATGAAAATGTTATGATGTACACCTAATTATCAATGTCCTTGGGTTATTACTACTGATAATCAAAACCGCATTAATTTGGTCACCGATAAAATCACACCAAAAAATATACGTTCGGAGAGCACTTGTGAAGCAGACTACGAAATTCAACTTACTCTCAACTTTATTCGACGTGAAACACTAGAGTAAAGCATAAAATATCATTTCCAAGTAGCTGAACGATCCCAGACAATATTTGGTCCAATGAAAATGATTCTACCTCTTGTATCTTATTTTCTCCATTGATTTATCAATTTCGTCTCGAAATTTCATCGGACTTAAATTTTATGCTCCAGTTAGTTTTTCACAAATGTAATTAAGATGTTCTCAGATTTTAATTGAACGAGTCTTTGATGCTAATTAATTTACCGACGGTAATTAAACTTGACAGACACTTAAAAAACTTGCTCAATTCATTAGCTTGGAGATACGGTTCAAATTCAATAATATTTACTTACAAAACTGAAATATAATGAATATTCACGTCTGCGGTTCCACTTGAATAAATGATAGATTCATTCCAGACAATGACAAGAGAGTATTGTTGTGTTGATCTCGAAGTAGTTCCTCTTAAAATATATTCGAAGTCATCCTTGCAACGAAATTCTTTTAACATTTCAATTAGAATACGACACGAGTGAAACAAAATTTCCTGGGAAGAGTTTTATCAACAGTAACAAAAACATGAGCTATTTCATCGGATACATTTTGGTTTAAAACGAAATATTTTTGCCAATCAGTAATATTACGAGAAAAACTGACATGATGCCTCGTGTTCTGAAAGCGTTTAAGTTTTGCAAACACCCTCTAATAGAAATCGACATGGTATTCTAAATTCAACTATTATTACATTTTTTTAGTAAGATAATTTCTTACCTGATTCGATGATGAAATAACATGCTGCTTGTTCCATTAACAACATTAAGCAAAATAAACTCAAATTTGGAAAAATTCAGAACACGATTCAAACTTGCATGAAAAACTGTATCTATCGTTTTTGAGTACTTATATTGGTCGGTAAATCAAAGTTTTGTTGATTTACCATATACGTTACTTAATTACGTTTTTTTTATTAATTCAGAGTCTGTCTCTTGGCAAATATTACCGAATTAGTTATATATTTTCAAAATTACATGAAATTCCGGTAGGTATACTAGGTTTACCAGAAAATCAGGGGTAGAACATAAAAAATTTTTCATTTAAAAAAAATATAATTTTTTTTTTCAAAAAATATAAGATTTATCAAAAAACGATTTCGACAGGTTGAGAGATAATTCAATTCTCCACAAGAATGTTTTTCAGTTATACCTTTTGAAATACGCTCGTTTTCTCAGAAAACGTGGTTTAACACCGACGTCACATTTCATGCTCGCGCTAACCCGCCACTGCAAGTTCAGGCAGGGCCGAAAATTAGATTTCTCATAACTTTGCTAAAAATTACAGTAGAAGGAAAAGAAAATATGCATATCTTTCGTGAAGACTACTACTTCCTCATGAAAATATAATATGTGAGTATCTGAGTAAATAAAGTGTGTTTTGTACCACTTCGCATAACGCTTCTACGATATTGACGGAGGATCCGAATGTCATGGATATTTTAGTTGATATGAAATAATTATACTGAAGCAGGAATCAGTACCTTCTTTGGGCCATATGCAACGATTTAAGACTAGCGAGAAAGTCTTACTTATATATGTCAAAGAAAAAACTGGGTTTTACTCCTGCCTCAGTTTTCAACTCACCCATATTCCGGCAATTTCTTCAGTAAATGTTGAAAATAATCGCTCATACACATTCTACATAAAAAATTAAGTACGTGATTTCAAGCTTGAGGTTTGCACTTTACAATTGTGTTACTAAACATACATGCAGGATATGAATAAGCGATTATTTTCAACATTTAGTGAAGGGAATGCTGATTTTATGGGTAAGTTGAAAATGAGGCAGGAGTAAAACAAAGTTTTTTTTTGGCATGTATAAGTGGGTCCTGTCACATTACTTTAAAATTGTTGCATATAGTCCAAAGAGGGTATGGGTTGCTGCTTCAGTATAATAATTCCATATTTACTAAATTATTCATGATTTTCGGATCATCCGCAAACATCTCTGTGAAGTGCGACAAAACACATTTTAGGTACTCAAATACTCGGATATTATATTTGCATATGAAAGTAAGAGTCCTCAGAAACGATATGAACTTTTCCTTTTCCTTCTCCGATCATTTTTAGCAGAGTTATGACCAATCAAATATTCGGCTCCGTCAGAACTTTCAGCGGCTGGTAAGGGTGAACGTGAAATTTGATGTCGGCGTTCAATCACGTTTTCTGGGAAAACGAGCGCATTTCATAAGAAATTACTAAGAATAATTTTCCTGGAAAATTGAATTGTTTTTCACCCTGTTTTTTTGATAAATCATATACTTTTGGAATTATTGATAAATTTTCGATGTTTCATGTCTATATTATACTCTATATCATTATAAGAGCAAAACTGTGACGATATTTTTTAATGAGCGAGGATTTTTTTGGGTTGGTTGTGAATATTCCATGAAATTTCAGTTAGCTATTAGCCGAGGGGGAAACAACTAGTCATTTTTTGTACACCTAATTACAAATCACTTTTAATGAAAAATAATAAGAAAAGTACTATTGAAGGGGCATGATATGCGATTTGACTATTTTGATTAGCGTAAATTTTTCATGTAAACGTTTCAATCGTGAATCTGTAATGGCTAAGCGGCCTAATGCTCGGGACTTAATGAGTAATGAAGTAATGAAAATATTATGATGTACACCTAATGAACGAGTTACTTCCCCCTCGCTATTAGCAGCTATAAAAAATTTTTGAGCGATCAATGAAATCCATAGCTTCTTAGGACTTCTGAACTTGTTGGAAAAAGAAAAGCTACCCTTGCAAGGCCCACGGAACCCATAACCCTTGATAAAAATGCCAGTATTGGAAAGTACCCAAGAAAAACAATAGCAGGCAAGTTGCAGCAACACAAGTTCAAATAATTTCGTAGAGTCTCTGGTACGCCTATGATGTTCATTCCTATGTATGTAATACTATTAGATCAATAAGAAGCGTGGGCGGAGATGGTTTCGAGTTCAAATTTATTTTTACTCGTATTCCACTGGGCATAATTCAACCGTACACGCAACTGAGTCGATGCAACTCACTTTCCTTATACACTTTTCCTGACCTGAGCCCTTTATAGTTCCTGTACGCTACTTATACACCCTTTAAGTCACCCCAGAGAAACAAAACGAAACAAACCAACTAGTATATTCCGCTTGCTGCAACTTCTGTCAGAACATTGGTCAATGGATCCCCATGGCGTGCAAAAATCGTCGGGGGATTCGGAGATTCGCCCTTCTTGCCGACGAAAACTTCATTTGTGCCCCCCATCGCATCGCGGATGCCGTCTTTTATAACGGAACAAAAGGAACGTTTATTTATCATGTTATATATGTGAAGGTTCTGACGTAACGTTTCATTTCAGGGCGACATACGAAAAAAATTCACGTAAACGTAAACAATTTATGAAATGAAACTGGATGAAAAGGGGAATTTGGTGTGAAAATTCTGGCATGACGGCTAGCAAATAGGGTAATTGGGGTTTCTCACTTTGTTCGAAGTCTGGTTTTGAATGGCGTAAATTGTAATATTATGTTACTCAAGTTAAAAAGATTTATTGTTCTCATACAACTTCAATAATATATTACAACATCCTGAAGTTTTCCTTCATCCTCGTTTATACATACAAGGGATCATAATAACTATTACAACATCTCCCCCTTCAAGTAAATATTACAAACAAATAAAGGATTATAATAACTATTATCAAAGTAAATGTCAAATCAATATTACCAAAGTTTTGAAAATTAATTTCATGAAATAAGTCTGGAGCTAAATTCAATCCAAAGGGTAATCTTAAAAATCTGGAACATCCAAAAACTGTAGAAATGTACATAGCTTTCTCTTCCTTGTTTTGGTCGAGAATTCAGAAAGTATTTATTTTATAGAACAATCCTTCAGCGATTGTCATATAATATGGCTAGCGGGTGTCGGTAAAGTGGTTGTATTTGATATTATGAATAAACAATGTTATTTTACAAATTTCTTGCGCTTCCTATCGAATTAGCTCGACAAGCTGAGTTTGCACAAATATTCAGTAGGTCAAATTTGAGCAAATCAGATATAACATTCATTCCCAATTCACATTGGGCCTAACTGAATCAAGTCTTTCTGTACCCGTTGTTTGAAAATTCGCTCATATTTTATTTTTATTATCGACGTAAAAATATCAGAGTAGAGAATTCTGAAAAAGCGTACTGGTCATTTTATTGCCAAGGCCCTGTACATTCAGAATATTTCCCGGAAAATTCACGAACTAAAAACAACGAGTACGGTGAAACTTGAATTATTTAGGCCCAATATAAAATGGGAACGATGTTTTATCTGATTTGCTCAAATTTGACCTACTGAATCTTTGTGCAAACTCAGCTTGTCGAGCTAGTTCGATAGGAAAACGTAAAAATTAGTAAAATTACATTGTTTATTTATTAAAGATCATTATTTCTACCTTCGAATATCAAATACATCAACTACTTTCATGTTCACCCGCCAGCTATGATAATTATCGAGGGATTTTCCTTTAAAACACCGTTTAGTTTATGAATTTTCGACTACAAACAAGGGAGATACAGAGATTTCAGTCGAGCGTCGGGTGAATCCTATATTTTGTGGTATCCTGAGTTGCTCGCACGGAAATCTGATAATATCAGCTAATGCTCATTATCTCTCCTATATAGGAAGCTATCTTCAGGAATAATATAATAAGTGGTATGATTACTACCGATAATTTTTTGGAATATTAATGAATTGCAATGAGTGCACGCCGGCCACCCGAGGTGGTGCTGTAGATTTTCCGAATTTTCCTGCAGCTGAAAAGTGAATACGCCACCAAAAATCAGTAAGTCGCCCCGAAGCGCCACGGCAAATAATAATAGCCGTCCTCTACCCGTAGCCCTGTGGGTACATTCTACGAGTGTTCACGAGGGAGTATTATTATTATTATTATATACACCTACAACGTAGACTAATTGTGACACCTACCTGTCAAAAAACAACTACTCCCTTGGCTAATACCACGACGGAATGTATCTCATTGCAGAGGAAACAATTGCAGGTGCTCCCTGTAACCAAATGGCAGAATTTGGTTTTGATTCGGACAGGGGAACCACCTGCAGACTAGCTTCGAGGTTCTTGCCTCGTCATCAGTACAGGGTAGGTCACTACAGATAGCTTTGAAGCCAGCTGTTCCCCGTCCATATAATCCCACAATTCCGTCTATTTGGTCAATCTGGTCTCGCGCTGTTGAAACGGGTGTAAACCGCTCGACCTGGTGGCGAGTAGATCAAGAAGCACTCCGATTCTCCGGGTTGAGAGATTCAGTCAGATATCTGAACACATAGCTCAGAGATCTTTTGGGAGATCGTTTGATAACGATAGTCGTCGCCGACCGATGTTTTTACCCTTCTTGTCTCGTCATCATTACAGGATAGGTCACTACAGACAGCTTTGAAGCCATCAAAACAAAGTTCTGCTATTTGGTTACAGGAAGCACTTGCAACTGTTTCCTCTGCAAGGTGCATTGCACAAGTATCTGTTGGATATAAATTAATACCCGTCGTGGTATTAGCCAGGGAAGTATTTGTTTTCTGACAGGTATTTGCCACAATTAGCCTACGTTGTAGATGTATATGATGTATATCTGAGCTTTGTGTTCAGATATCTGACTTTCCAGGGAATTTTCCCCACTTTCCATTCTTCTCCTTAAGAGGCCTTGAGCGTGTTCACATTTTGTCCAGGGTAAAAGAGTCGATAATTCAAAAACGGTTCGTCGTATCGATTTCAAACAAGGATAGGCTTCTAGAGGAAGTTGATTCTATGTAACTATGTCTGCGGCAGCACCTCAAGATTCTTTCCATGGATAGTCGAAGTAACTGCAGTGATATTTCTCTTCCATTAAAATTTGAAGCAATCATTATCCGATCGAAATGAATTTGGTATAAAAAAAAGGTAAAACGTTGATCTATGTACGTGCTGTAATGTTTTTTTGAAATTATTTGTTCATCTACCCAAAAAATTGCTTTAAAGTAACTGCATTTTTCGGACATTTTTGCAATTTTTTTGGTGGAAAAGTGGATTGAAAATTATATTTCCATTACAGCACGTACGTAAGCGTCCCAAACGTGATCGAGCTCATAGCCTCTTAAAGTACTTCTCAAGAATTGCCTGTGTGCCAAAAATCATTTCTATTGGATCTAGTGTCAGGTTAAAACCCCTGGATCTTGTGCTTTATTGGATTCAGACAAACCTGAAAGTGGAATGGAGAGAGTCATAATTACAATCTCCGTAGCTTATTTGAAACGTTCATGTAACATTCCAGATCGGCCTTCTTCAGGTATGTGCGCGTACACGAAACCAAATAATCAAATTTTACCGAAATCCGGTTTGAAGTTCTCCTTTGTCCAAGAACCACCAGCAAAGAGCCAATTTTGTTTGTGTAAATTCTTTCACGTCGCTCTTTGATGATGAAAAAAGCGGGTGCGCCTCCCGCATTGTATTTGGTATGCCGAATGCGAACTCGTTTCACTATCCCATGAAAATCAGCGATTTCCGCAGACTAAACGTTCTGATGATTAAAAAGTTGGGATAATGAAAATGGCTCATTGTGGGACAGCCAGCGTCCCAATCCTTTTGACTCGGCTAAGGAGGACGCAGCTGCATTTTGAAGTTTTTAATTAGTTTGACATTTCGTGTGTCCGTGTTAAATGAAAATCCCCGAACAGAATAGAAAGATTGCCTTCGAAGATTAATGCCAAGTCCGAAATTTTTGCTCGCGAAAGTTGTTGTTTTTAATGAGTTTCTTTGTCGTCCGTAATCCATAAAGGAGATGTTTTGGTATGTAATGAACTCTTGTCTTAATTACCCTGGAAGGGAAAGATCACAGAAGGATCATCGAGTGTTTACTGTTTTGTACTCTGCCACCGTGCTGACATGGAAATGGGACAGGCGGCTTGAGACGCGGAAAGCTCGTAAGTCGGCAGTTTTTCGGCGCCGGCTTCTTTTTACACGCTTTATATTAGCTTCACTTGTATGTTATTTAGTTACTTCGAAAATGACACATATCACCCTAGAGATTAAAAGTTAAATAACTCTCTAGAGTGATATGTGTATCTATAGTTATATGTATTGCATAATGGAATTGAAGTGTGCTTTGAAATTAATATTGCAAAAACGCCAGATAAACTTTAGAAGTGTCAGTTTTGCATATGCATCATTCTTATCATATACATAACCGTGAAAATAGTATCTAAAATTTCATAAAACATGGATGCAGAGATTAATAGTGATGATCAATGTACTCCACCTAAAATTGAAGAGGCCGCAAAATTAACGTCACTGAATTTACTGCCCGAAAAGTCCAAAAGAAGGTACGAATACGCTTACGATCAATTTCTTTCATGGCGAAGAAATAAGGAAATAAGAAGCTCCTTTTCTGAAAACGTTTTGCTTGCATACATGGGTGAACTTTCCAATAGAATCCAATATTCAACATTATGGACTAATTATTCTATGTTGCGTACCACTTTATCCATTCACCACAATGTAGATATCTTAAAATATAGTAAACTTAAGGCATTTTCAAAAAGGTATATACCGAAAAAATCTAAAATTTTGACGCAACAAGAAATTTGTGAATTTATAAATAAAGCTTCCGATGAGATTCATTTACTTACAAAGGTAAGTCATTGGTATTGAAACAAAGTCTATACATTTATTTAATTATGTTTTTTTAGGTTGTGTTGGTTATAGGTATATCTGGTGCATGTCGTAAGCAAGAACTTACCCAGTTATGTATAAATAACATTGAACATTTGGGGACTGCGGCTGTCATTCAAATTAATAATACAGAAAATAAATGCTGTCGCAAGTTCACTATTACTGGAAACTTTTATAGCATATATAAAAAATATGCCAATCTAAGACCGCCAACTACCGAAACACGCTTTTTTCTTAATTAGAGAGACCAAAAATGCACAAAACAAGTAGTGGGCATTAACAAAATTGGAAATATACCTAGAGTAGTGGCAAAATTTTTAAATCTAAAGGATCCTGAAAAATACACGGGGCACTCATTTCGCCGTTCTTCTGCTACTATATTAGTAGATGCAGGAGGAGATCTGACTTCTCTGAAAAGACATGGGGGTTGGAAATCGTCCAAAGTCGCAGAAGAATACATTGACGATTCTGCTACTAACAGGTTAAATATTGCCAATAAAATTATGGGTACTTCAAAAGCCGTCACTCCGCCTCTTCGAGAAACTGACATCGAATCTACTACTGTACATAGTGTACAAATAACATAGAGAAATCTGTCTAACTCCTCATTGCAATTGTAATGATAATAATATTACTTTTAATTTCTACAATTCTAAGCAGTAATCTTGTTCAATTATTACTTTTCTTTGTAAAATTCTTAAATTCTCAAAATAAAGTGAAAGTATATTAATTTTTTTGCAATTATTCATTAATCTGTGGTCGTAGGAAAAATAGTGTACATTACTTGTGGAAAGTGCCATTTCACACTAGTAATATACTATTGTTTGTATGTTATGTTTGTTTGTATGTTTGTAACTGACTCTTTAGAGCGTGATTTTCACCCATTTCCAGACGTCCGAATGATTTGAAATTTGGCAGGTGTTCATAGTTCCGGTGACAATGCAATATGACTTTTTTTTGTTATAGAAATATAAAATGGCGGCTCCAAGATGGCGGACGAGATTTGTGATAATGGTCCGATTCCATTCAAAATTGGTATATAAGGGTTTTAGGAGTCGGAGATTATGATTTTTTTATCAAAATGCATGAATTCAAAATGGCGGCTCCGAGATGGCGGACGATATTTGTGATAATGGTCAGATTTGATTCAAAATTGGTATGTGAGGTTTTTTAGGTCGTATATTTCGAATTTTCTGTCAAAATTCATAAATTAATGATGGCGGCTCCAAGATGTCATTATGGTCTAATTCGATTCAAAATTAGTGTGTGAGGGCTTTCGGGGTCAGAGATTATGAATTTTTTGTAAAAATTCATGAATTCAAGATGATGGCCCAAGATGAATGACGAGTATTGTGATTATGGTCAGATTCGATTGAAAATTGGTATGGTTTTCGGGGTCGGAGATTTCGATTTTTTAGTAAAAAAAATAATAGTTTAGGACTGAAATTTTTTCAGGAAAAAAGTGTATCTGTAGTGAGTTGGTAGTCCTGATCATGAATCTGAAAGGATTTCGAGCCTATTTTGCCCTCTAGTATGTTTTACCGTAAAAATGGGTTGTTCCATCGCAAGTAGTGGGCAGTGTATATCACGTATGCTAACCCAATTGAGGTGGTAGGTGCATTTTGACCATTTTCATCTGTCCTGAGAGTTTCTTCATTCTACGTCTATTATTACGGAAGATACAGGGGTGTTTCCATGAGAAGTGAGACACACTGTATAGATTATGAATTTCCAGCATCGTATATGAAAATTGTCAAAAAATGCATTGGACATTTATTTTGTCTTCCACCAAAACAAATGCTGCTTCTAAGGTTGCTCAGAACGATACAATTTTCAATGTTCCACTATTCCCGAAAAATATGTCTTTCAGAACTATCATACGCTAACCTCTTTTCTAGTATCAGTTTTCCCTAACGATACAGCTTTCTGGAAGAAACAGAGTCCTTCAAGTAAATAGTCTCCGCTAAGATGTCTAAAAACCCTGGTGTACCGACTGATTAGATTTTGTTTAGAATTTTTTGAAGACAAAACAAATGAATTAGTGGTCTACTTTTATAATCCACTCCTGAGATGGCGTCATCTTCCTCGTGTCAACACTGTCAACATTCCAAGGAAATGGTGATTGTGATTGCTAATTGAATTTTAAGGAATTTTATTAAACTTTTTTATTACCATACGAAAGTAATAGTCCATACTCGAAATGGAAGATCAAAAGTTTTATTGAAAAAATGACACTACTAAAATTGTGTAATTTTTTCAAAAAAAAAATCTATAAACCATTTGAAAGTCAATAGTTGTGGTGTAATAAAAAAAAAATTCTTATATTATTGATGTATTTCTTCATTTTTCTTATATTTTAATAATTTGATCATGTTCCGTTTTCGTGCCAACAATCCAGAAAGATGAACAAAGTAGATAGATAACTCATTTATATTCAGTACAGAAATTGAGTACTCACCACTTAGAATCTGAACATACTTTGAAACAGACATTTTATTTCAAAACGCCATGCATGTTGACAATATTTTATGGCAAAAATGTTTTCTAATCAATTCAATCAACTCTGGATGCGTTTTTATATCTTACCGTTTCTTGAAATCTTCCATATGTAGCGAAAGTCCGCGATAAAGTAAAAAATATAAATTTTTCTCCATTCCCACTGAAATCTATCAATGTTTTGTCTTCAGTGAGTTTGTTGGTTTTGGTTATTTTCCGTGCATTCCTTTTATTTTGAAATGGGGAAATCAGTGTAGTTGATCAAAAATACACTTTTCTGTCGAACAAAATTGCACAATAGAAATATTTTCACTATTAAGTGTCATATTGAACGGTTTTTTACAAGTGGAAGAACAATATAACACTTTAACTCATCACCAATATCAAATCCCAAATGCAATTAAACTCAAAGCCACAAAATTATTCTTTATTTCTTTAAAAAAGTTTATAACGAAAACTCGGGCACAAATGCAAAGATATCAGCGCGAGAGCATGCGCTGCGCGCTGCGCATAAGATTGACAGGTGCTAATGGTGAATTTCCATGCGATGCAGCTGAACTGCAATACTTCTATGTAGAATTTAAGTCAATTATATTTCAGCAAAACATTTAATAAATCATGTCGAAAATGTAACAAATAGAACTGATTGGGGGCAGTGATTCGTATATTCCAATAATTATATTGTTTTATTAATTTCATGTTCGAGAATCGTGGGCAAAACTTCAAACTTCTGTTCATGAAAATTAACCCTAACAAGAAAACCGACGGTGGCGGTGCCTTCAAGTGTCGCGGGATATTCGAAAAACAACCCACGGATTCATTTGTTTTCTCGTAATCAAGTTGGCGAACGTCTCTCGTTTTATCCCACAGATTTACAGGTATAAGTCGGTACACCAGGGTTTTTAGGCATCTTAGTCTCCGCTTTCCAACTGCTACGAAAATTCCACTACGATAAATGCTACACTCTCAAAATGAGCAGATTTCAAAAACGCAAATCGTATCGCAAACAGCGTACAACAAATTACAACGAAGAACCGGGCATGTTTGTAAGAATGTTTTGCGTGTTTGCGTAATTAATTTCTTCATACAGGGCTTGAAAGGATTGTTGCTTGTCTTTGTATTTAGCCAGCAGTTTCAATAAAGACAGGACGAGGGAATTTGCATTGTAGAACGGGGCGAAGTTTAAGATGACAGCCACAACAAGTTGAGACTTGCGAAAATGGCTGGTGGTTCTCTCAGAAACTCGGAAACTCTTCGAGAAAAAGGCGCAAATCTACTACGGGTAGTTTAATTTGAATGTACTTCGTTAAGAGGGTACAATTTTCTGCATGTGTTACTTCAAGAATTTTCCGGATATCTTTCGGTTCCAATTTAGCGAATGCGCGCACTTTATTGTCGTAAAGGACTTTGAGTTTCGAGGCGAAGTTTTCACAAAGGCGTACACTGTGTGGAAGTGTTGGGAAATCATACAGTTGAGGAGCGCTAGACTTTTATCTCGGAACCCGTAAAAAATACGATTTTCATGGTTTTGTTCAAATATGGTGATAAAAATAATTTTCCTACGAGCGTGCGGAAAAGTAACTTTTCCGCACGATTTTTCGTTTTGAAAGTTGTACTTTTCCGTACGATTTAAAATCGTGCGGAAAAGTCACTTTCCCTCACGATTTTTACTTTTCCGTACGATTTTTACTTTTCCGCACGATTTTTGTATTGTTGAAAATGAGGATATTTAGGACCAACTAAATGCTATGTAACTATTCTGTCTTATTAGTCATTTTGTAGCATTATTATAAAAACTTGATTATTAAAAACCTTGTTTTTTCATAATTAAGATGGACAGAAACACTCGTAGGAAAAATATTGTACCTAACTCTTACGGAAAATGTCTTTTCCGCCCTTAACGGCTTGCCCGAACTCCGCTCCACGTCGTTCGTGCAACTGCCGTCGCGTGCGGAAATATATGGAAGCGAGATGTGAATTCTAAGGAAACTTTTCGATGTTACCAGGCTCGACAAAATTCAAAATGAAGTACAAAACAAGATGTGAATTAAAAATATAATAAATGTAATACAAAGAATTGAACAACATAAACTAAGGTGGATCGAACAGTTCGGAAAAAGGAAGGCAGAAAAGTAAATGTAATATGGGAAACAGTAATAGCGTTGTTTGATAATACAGAAGATAGTTTAGTCAATGATATAGGCAAAATGGTTTTATCCAAATGGGCATCACCACTAGATGTCACTAGCTCGATTGTGCCCAAGTCATTACGTCACAATATTAGTACTAACAATATTATATAGATGGCAGTTTTGAGAGTGGCGAGTTTGAAGGAATCTGCAAATACGTCGTTTGCTTTGTCTGCGCTTTATTCAGTACCGTTTCAGTACCGTATTGAGGTGAGTTTGTATTTCGATTTTTGAGTGTGCTATTTGTTGACCATCTGGATATTTTATCATCAAGGTTATTCCATTGCTGTGATCCCGATAATTACACCAAGGTGAGTTATAATTATTTTGTTTTATTTATGCATGGTAGGAATTACTTTGAGCGGTGGTGTACATATTCATTCGCAACACGAATGTAGTGTCTGGTTTCCTTAGAAGAGGTGCTAATTTTTCAATTAAAGATTAAGTTGAAGATAAAGATTAAAGATAAAGTTTAGCATACGAATTTGAATGTTTTATTCGTACGAAATTTTATAAAAATGCTCGACTACAATGATCTGTGACTTTATGTACGAAAATCTTGAAATTTGTGCTCTTATATAAAAAAAATTGTTGAGGTTTAGAATATAGGTGAACATAAAACAGAAATTTTTGATGGAGAAAAAAAATAGCGTCCCCAATATGGCGGACTAGTTTTGTGATTATGGGGCGATTTTAAATTGGTTTGTAGTGGCGGTTTTCGGGGTCGGAGATTATGAATTCTTTGTCAAAATGCAAACATTTAATATGGCGGTCGAGTTGTGATTATGGTCGGATTCTATTCAAAATATCCATGTGGGGATATTCGGGGTCGGTGATTATGATATTGTTGTCAAAATTTATAAATTAAATATGGCGGCTCCAAGATGGCGGACTATTTTTGTGATTATGGTCCGATTCGATTCTAAATTGGTATGTGGGGGTTTTCGAGGTCGGAGATTATGAATTTTCGAAATTGTTATAAAGCTCTTCTTAATGATTCTTCGCTCCCGTAACTTGGCAACAGCGCATTCCCGTACAGTCACAATATTATAGCAAGAACCACCCGATTGAATAGAATAATGTCCACTTCGATATCCATCTCCATATCAGATTTCTAGTAATACGAAGTGACCAACTTGGCAACAACGTATTTCCGCAAAACAAAAATTATAAATATTATTGGAATTGGCTGAAGATATATATTAATATACTTCAATCGAAGCTTTTATAATTCTCTTCTTAATGATATGCCGCTCCCCTATAACTTGGCAACAGCGCATTTCTGCGAAGTCAAAATTTCATAATCAAGATCACTTGATTGAAAAGGATATTGCACCCTTCGATTCATTTTCATTACATATATTGAGTAATCCAAAGTGACCAACTGGCAACAACGCATTTGCGCAAAAAAAAATTGTAGATACCGTCAGAATTGGCTGAAGATGTACCTATATTAATATATTCTCCAATCAAAACTTTTATAACGCTTTCCTAAACTTGGCAACAAGCATTTCCGCAAAGTCACCTACATCGACTAATAGTTTATGGGCCCAGTCCGCCCAGTGTCACAGCAAGAACCGCCATATTGAATAGAATAATGCCCACTTCGATTCATCTCTATATCAGATTTCCAGTAATCCGAAATGACCATCTTGGCAAACAGATCGTTTTCGCAAAACAATTGCCTAATGGCACAAAATCGCGATGTTCATTTTTTCAAACGGATTTCCAGTAACACAAATCTTTACCAAAAAAAGTTCGTAAAACTTGACACAACATTCTATTGTCTTTATCAGTTATGAACGATCGGTTACCAGTACAACTTTCTTGCAGTAAATTACTATAACTTTGAAATATATTTTGTTCCAAATACATAAGTCCGATCCTGTCCGAGCAAATCGTCCGAAGTTCCACAAATTATTAAATTATGAGATGGTTAACGAAAACTGGAAAAAATTCCAGAAATTCCTTATAAGTTTCACATTCCATCCAGGTGGCGTACTAGTTATGCAATTTTTGGAAGGTTCTATTAAAAGAACCTAGATGTCACGCGCGATTGCATCAAACACTCTTTCTACAGTGATTGCCTAACTATCTTCTGTATTATCAAACAACGGTAATAGCGTTGTTTGTCTTCTGTATTATCCAACAACGGTAATAGGCTTAATAGAAATCTTTAGGATATATATGAATGAAAAATTCATTGCCGAAAGAAATTAAACGAAAATATTGTAGTTGGGCTAAGGCTCCAGACAATAATTCGAGACGTTCAGTGAGCTGCGTCTCGAATAACCGATCACCCTCTACAGGAAATTCATAATTTTATGCAAATAGCTCTCAATTAATCACCGAGTATAAAATTTTCGGGTCTTTTTAATCTCTAGGCGATAAGAAGAAGAAGAAGGAATGCCTGGGGCGCGTGGGGGCGAGAAAAGTCCCCGGAATAACAAACGCTCTGACGCGAGGTTGAAATTATTCGTTTGCACAGATAAGGACTGAGCTGGATACATTGGCCAAAGAGAAGGCGAACGATTGTAGAACAGAATAATAATTCACTAGATAATAATTTATTTTGGAACAGTAGTGTCGTTTCCGTTTTCTCAGAAAAAATAGCTATTTATGATACAAGTTCGTAAATAGCTATTTTTATGATACAAGTTCCTAAACAATGCCATCAGATGGCATTCTTCCCAGATATAGCTTTGACAAAACTTTCAAGACAAGTATAACGGACAGGGAGGCGTGGAAGGGGGGGCCTCCCATCAATGCGGAAATCGCTGTCTCCACTGACGGCTCCAAAACGAATGAAGGTGCAGGAGTCGGCATCTACGGAACCAAGCCGAAGATGAAAATCTCACTGAGCTTGGGCAAACATGCGACGATATTTCAAGCGGAAATCGTTGCAATACACCATTGTACACAAGAGTTAATAAGGCACGATCTTTCACGAAAAAACATTGCCATATACTCAGATAGCCATGCTGCGATAAAAGCAGTCAACTCAATGCAAGTTACCTCAAAACTTGTTTGGGACTGCATAGAAGCCCTAAAAGAGCTGGGCAGTCAGAACAGACTGACACTAGCCTGGGTACCAGCACACACAGGTTATAGAGGCAATGAAGAGGCTGATACACTAGCCCGAGAAGGAGCAAGTAAGGCCCTGAATGGCCCAGAACCGTATTGCGGTATAGCAAAAGCTGTACTAAAAACAAACACCAAATCATGGATTCAACAGAAGTCTCAAGAATGGTGGAACAATGCACCAGGGATGAGACAGGCCAAAGAGTTTATCAAACAACCGCAGCCAACATTCACAGACTATCTACTAAGCCAGAAGAGGAACACTACTAGAATAGTAGTAGGACTTCTCACAGGGCACTGTAGGCTCAACAAACATACAATAACAACAAATAACAAACAAACAATAGGCCTGGCAGAAGAAATGCTATGCAGGTTCTGTCAGGAAGAAGAGAAAACATCAGTACACATACTATGCCACTGCGAGGGCTTGTCAAGGCAAAGGTTTCTAACCCTGGGAGAAGAAAAAAAGAGCTCCCAGATTCATGGGAGTTCTAAAAACTAGCCTGTGGAGTCTCGTAAAGAAGACAGGGCTAGACAAAGAACTCTAAATGATCTCGAGGACAAACACAATAGATCTGAAAAGGTCGCGGTGTAGAGGCTTGTAGCACGAAAGTCCATAATATATAATCTAATCTAATCTACAAGTTCGTAAAGTAGGACTTTTTTGTAGGAGCGTGAATTTTGTTGAATGAGGCGACGCCGAGTTCAACAAACAAGCGAATATGAAAAAGCCCTTTACGAAAGTGTAAAAAACAAAGTTTTTTCTTCGACAGTTATTATATTGCCAAATTGTAGCATAGTTCGGTGGCAGGGAGGGTTTTCGTAGCCGATGAAGCGCGAAGGGATCACCGAAGTTATTCTTATGTATTTTGACCCTCTGAATCCGAATTTAGAGGGGGATAAGCCGTGAAAGCATCCGGAAAATTTTTATGGACGATTTTCCGAGGGAAATCGAAAAATCCATTTTTTCCAAAAACAAATGATGTTATAATATTCTGCATACAATTCTGTACAAAAAAGGTATCTGCAAGTTTTTCTCGGAAATGCACCGTTTTCCAGTAAAACGTGCTCGAAATTCGAAAAAATGCGATTTTCTCAATTTTCAGTGCTCTCTCATTCAGTCACATAATGATATTTTCAGAATCACCTTTTCCCAAATCATTCATATTTATCTCGACTATGAATAACAGAAGAGACATTCTTGAAAAAGTCATTCGTGTGGATTTTCCGGCACTGAATTTCCCGATACTTTTATCTTGCATGGAAGCGGCATTTTTTTATTCGCGAAGCTCACGTAGTGGACAAATTTCCTATAGTGTCAACAAAACGGGTTCAGCACATATTTTTTCATGATCACAAAGTAATTCAGTAGCGGAAAAAACGGAAAATTTTGCTTAAAAGTAAAAGAATTTTCCGAGGAAAATCGAAAAATCCATTTTTTCCAAAAACAAATAACGCTTTAATATACTCCATAAAATTTTCTACAAAAAATGTGTCCACAAATTTTTCTCGGAAATGCACCGTTTTCCAGTAAAACGTGCTCGAAATTCGAAAAAATGCGATTTTCTCAATTTTCAGTGCTCTCTCATTCAGTCACATAATGATATTTTCAGAATCACCTTTTCCCAAATCATTCATATTTATCTCGACTATGAATAACAGAAGAGACATTCTTGAAAAAGTCATTCGTGTGGATTTTCCGGCACTGAATTTCCCGATACTTTTATCTTGCATGGAAGCGGCATTTTTTTATTCGCGAAGCTCACGTAGTGGACAAATTTCCTATAGTGTCAACAAAACGGGTTCAGCACATATTTTTTCATGATCACAAAGTAATTCAGTAGCGGAAAAACGGAAAATTTTGCTTAAAAGTAAAAGAATTTTCCGAGGAAAATCGAAAAATCCATTTTTTCCAAAAACAAATAACGCTTTAATATACTCCATAAAATTTTCTACAAAAAATGTGTCCACAAATTTTTCTCGGAAATGCACCGTTTTCCAGTAAAACGTGCTCGAAATTCGAAAAAATGCGATTTTCTCAATTTTCAGTGCTCTCTCATTCAGTCACATAATGATATTTTCAGAATCACCTTTTCCCAAATCATTCATATTTATCTCGACTATGAATAACAGAAGAGACATTCTTGAAAAAGTCATTCGTGTGGATTTTCCGGCACTGAATTTCCCGATACTTTTATCTTGCATGGAAGCGGCATTTTTTTATTCGCGAAGCTCACGTAGTGGACAAATTTCCTATAGTGTCAACAAAACGGGTTCAGCACATATTTTTTCATGATCACAAAGTAATTCAGTAGCGGAAAAACGGAAAATTTTGCTTAAAAGTAAAAGAATTTTCCGAGGAAAATCGAAAAATCCATTTTTTCCAAAAACAAATAACGCTTTAATATACTCCATAAAATTTTCTACAAAAAATGTGTCCACAAATTTTTCTCGGAAATGCACCGTTTTCCAGTAAAACGTGCTCGAAATTCGAAAAAATGCGATTTTCTCAATTTTCAGTGCTCTCTCATTCAGTCACATAATGATATTTTCAGAATCACCTTTTCCCAAATCATTCATATTTATCTCGACTATGAATAACAGAAGAGACATTCTTGAAAAAGTCATTCGTGTGGATTTTCCGGCACTGAATTTCCCGATACTTTTATCTTGCATGGAAGCGGCATTTTTTTATTCGCGAAGCTCACGTAGTGGACAAATTTCCTATAGTGTCAACAAAACGGGTTCAGCACATATTTTTTCATGATCACAAAGTAATTCAGTAGCGGAAAAACGGAAAATTTTGCTTAAAAGTAAAAGAATTTTCCGAGGAAAATCGAAAAATCCATTTTTTCCAAAAACAAATAACGCTTTAATATACTCCATAAAATTTTCTACAAAAAATGTGTCCACAAATTTTTCTCGGAAATGCACCGTTTTCCAGTAAAACGTGCTCGAAATTCGAAAAAATGCGATTTTCTCAATTTTCAGTGCTCTCTCATTCAGTCACATAATGATATTTTCAGAATCACCTTTTCCCAAATCATTCATATTTATCTCGACTATGAATAACAGAAGAGACATTCTTGAAAAAGTCATTCGTGTGGATTTTCCGGCACTGAATTTCCCGATACTTTTATCTTGCATGGAAGCGGCATTTTTTTATTCGCGAAGCTCACGTAGTGGACAAATTTCCTATAGTGTCAACAAAACGGGTTCAGCACATATTTTTTCATGATCACAAAGTAATTCAGTAGCGGAAAAACGGAAAATTTTGCTTAAAAGTAAAAGAATTTTCCGAGGAAAATCGAAAAATCCATTTTTTCCAAAAACAAATAACGCTTTAATATACTCCATAAAATTTTCTACAAAAAATGTGTCCACAAATTTTTCTCGGAAATGCACCGTTTTCCAGTAAAACGTGCTCGAAATTCGAAAAAATGCGATTTTCTCAATTTTCAGTGCTCTCTCATTCAGTCACATAATGATATTTTCAGAATCACCTTTTCCCAAATCATTCATATTTATCTCGACTATGAATAACAGAAGAGACATTCTTGAAAAAGTCATTCGTGTGGATTTTCCGGCACTGAATTTCCCGATACTTTTATCTTGCATGGAAGCGGCATTTTTTTATTCGCGAAGCTCACGTAGTGGACAAATTTCCTATAGTGTCAACAAAACGGGTTCAGCACATATTTTTTCATGATCACAAAGTAATTCAGTAGCGGAAAAACGGAAAATTTTGCTTAAAAGTAAAAGAATTTTCCGAGGAAAATCGAAAAATCCATTTTTTCCAAAAACAAATAACGCTTTAATATACTCCATAAAATTTTCTACAAAAAATGTGTCCACAAATTTTTCTCGGAAATGCACCGTTTTCCAGTAAAACGTGCTCGAAATTCGAAAAAATGCGATTTTCTCAATTTTCAGTGCTCTCTCATTCAGTCACATAATGATATTTTCAGAATCACCTTTTCCCAAATCATTCATATTTATCTCGACTATGAATAACAGAAGAGACATTCTTGAAAAAGTCATTCGTGTGGATTTTCCGGCACTGAATTTCCCGATACTTTTATCTTGCATGGAAGCGGCATTTTTTTATTCGCGAAGCTCACGTAGTGGACAAATTTCCTATAGTGTCAACAAAACGGGTTCAGCACATATTTTTTCATGATCACAAAGTAATTCAGTAGCGGAAAAACGGAAAATTTTGCTTAAAAGTAAAAGAATTTTCCGAGGAAAATCGAAAAATCCATTTTTTCCAAAAACAAATAACGCTTTAATATACTCCATAAAATTTTCTACAAAAAATGTGTCCACAAATTTTTCTCGGAAATGCACCGTTTTCCAGTAAAACGTGCTCGAAATTCGAAAAAATGCGATTTTCTCAATTTTCAGTGCTCTCTCATTCAGTCACATAATGATATTTTCAGAATCACCTTTTCCCAAATCATTCATATTTATCTCGACTATGAATAACAGAAGAGACATTCTTGAAAAAGTCATTCGTGTGGATTTTCCGGCACTGAATTTCCCGATACTTTTATCTTGCATGGAAGCGGCATTTTTTTATTCGCGAAGCTCACGTAGTGGACAAATTTCCTATAGTGTCAACAAAACGGGTTCAGCACATATTTTTTCATGATCACAAAGTAATTCAGTAGCGGAAAAACGGAAAATTTTGCTTAAAAGTAAAAGAATTTTCCGAGGAAAATCGAAAAATCCATTTTTTCCAAAAACAAATAACGCTTTAATATACTCCATAAAATTTTCTACAAAAAATGTGTCCACAAATTTTTCTCGGAAATGCACCGTTTTCCAGTAAAACGTGCTCGAAATTCGAAAAAATGCGATTTTCTCAATTTTCAGTGCTCTCTCATTCAGTCACATAATGATATTTTCAGAATCACCTTTTCCCAAATCATTCATATTTATCTCGACTATGAATAACAGAAGAGACATTCTTGAAAAAGTCATTCGTGTGGATTTTCCGGCACTGAATTTCCCGATACTTTTATCTTGCATGGAAGCGGCATTTTTTTATTCGCGAAGCTCACGTAGTGGACAAATTTCCTATAGTGTCAACAAAACGGGTTCAGCACATATTTTTTTATGATCACAAAGTATTTCAGTAGCGGAAAAACGGAAAATTTTGCTTAAAAGTAAAAGAATTTTCCGAGGAAAATCGAAAAATCCATTTTTTCCAAAATAAAATAACGCTTTACTATACTCCATAAAATTTTCTACAAAAAATGTGTCCACAAATTTTTCTCGGAAATGCACCGTTTTCCAGTAAAACGTGCTCGAAATTCGAAAAAATGCGATTTTCTCAATTTTCAGTGCTCTCTCATTCAGTCACATAATGATATTTTCAGAATCACCTTTTCCCAAATCATTCATATTTATCTCGACTATGAATAACAGAAGAGACATTCTTGAAAAAGTCATTCGTGTGGATTTTCCGGCACTGAATTTCCCGATACTTTTATCTTGCATGGAAGCGGCATTTTTTTATTCGCGAAGCTCACGTAGTGGACAAATTTCCTATAGTGTCAACAAAACGGGTTCAGCACATATTTTTTTATGATCACAAAGTATTTCAGTAGCGGAAAAACGGAAAATTTTGCTTAAAAGTAAAAGAATTTTCCGAGGAAAATCGAAAAATCCATTTTTTCCAAAATAAAATAACGCTTTACTATACTCCATAAAATTTTCTACAAAAAATGTGTCCACAAATTTTTCTCGGAAATGCACCGTTTTCCAGTAAAACGTGCTCGAAATTCGAAAAAATGCGATTTTCTCAATTTTCAGTGCTCTCTCATTCAGTCACATAATGATATTTTCAGAATCACCTTTTCCCAAATCATTCATATTTATCTCGACTATGAATAACAGAAGAGACATTCTTGAAAAAGTCATTCGTGTGGATTTTCCGGCACTGAATTTCCCGATACTTTTATCTTGCATGGAAGCGGCATTTTTTTATTCGCGAAGCTCACGTAGTGGACAAATTTCCTATAGTGTCAACAAAACGGGTTCAGCACATATTTTTTTATGATCACAAAGTATTTCAGTAGCGGAAAAACGGAAAATTTTGCTTAAAAGTAAAAGAATTTTCCGAGGAAAATCGAAAAATCCATTTTTTCCAAAATAAAATAACGCTTTACTATACTCCATAAAATTTTCTACAAAAAATGTGTCCACAAATTTTTCTCGGAAATGCACCGTTTTCCAGTAAAACGTGCTCGAAATTCGAAAAAATGCGATTTTCTCAATTTTCAGTGCTCTCTCATTCAGTCACATAATGATATTTTCAGAATCACCTTTTCCCAAATCATTCATATTTATCTCGACTATGAATAACAGAAGAGACATTCTTGAAAAAGTCATTCGTGTGGATTTTCCGGCACTGAATTTCCCGATACTTTTATCTTGCATGGAAGCGGCATTTTTTTATTCGCGAAGCTCACGTAGTGGACAAATTTCCTATAGTGTCAACAAAACGGGTTCAGCACATATTTTTTTATGATCACAAAGTATTTCAGTAGCGGAAAAACGGAAAATTTTGCTTAAAAGTAAAAGAATTTTCCGAGGAAAATCGAAAAATCCATTTTTTCCAAAATAAAATAACGCTTTACTATACTCCATAAAATTTTCTACAAAAAATGTGTCCACAAATTTTTCTTGAAAATGCACCGTTTTCCAGTAAAACGTGCTCAAAATTCGAAAAAATGCGATTTTCTCAATTTTCTGAGCCCTCTCATTCCGTCACATAATGATATTTTCAGGATCACCTTGTCCCAAATTATGCATGTATGTCTCGACTATGAATGACAAAAGAGACATTCTTGAAAAAATCATTCGTGTGGATTTTCCGGTACTGAATTTATTTACATTATGTATATGTTTTTGGAAAAATAAATCTTATTTTGACCCTAAGAATACGCCCGTGAAATATTTGTATTAATTTTTGATATACAGGGTTATCAACGCAGTCAATGTAAAGACCTTCCCATTTGAGCAAATAAATCAACAACTGAATGAAGAGTTGTAAAATATATTGACCACTTGACTACAGTCGTATTTTTGTTGATGGAAGGAGAAAATGAACCAAAGAAATACCAGAGGTTTCAAATGAATACATTTTTAGGTAAATTAACACTGTATTCAACAGTTAATACGGTTGTTTCAATTTTTATAACTGCAATTCTTGAGCGAATCTTTCATGTTGTTGGAAACCCAAGAATGATCTGACGACGACGATAAGTTATTGAGAAAAATGGTAAGATTTTTATCACTGTAATTGATAGCTGATTGGCCGATTCTAAGAAATTGAAGGAATGATAAATTGGCTAAGGCTTTCGCGGCCGAAATTTTCACTATCACTATTTTGAATCGGGTTTGAAGGCCGTCGTGGTTTGGAATACTTTCCTGACGTTTCGCTAGCGCGAGTGGCTAGCTTCTTCAGAGGTCTGTTCATCTTCGTTCTAGTCCAGTCATCGGAGTAGAACGAAGATGAACAGACCTCTGAAGAAGCTAGCCACTCGCGCTAGCGAAACGTCAGGAAAGTATTCCAAACCACGACGGCCTTCAAACCCGATTCAAAATAGTGATAGTGAATTGAAGGAATATCATTGGCTGTCAGAATAGACGTGTAATCATCGTGATAAAAATGCTTGTGCTCAAACACTTTTATCAAGTAAGTGACTCTCAGTTCATTTTAGGTCTTTTCAGCTACGATCGTTCAGTATTAATTGTTGTCATAATATGTGTCGTTTTAAGAAAGTTTCGTCTGAATAAATCACAAGAAACATTGTAATAATTTCAATGAAAGTGATTATTATTGTAGTGCATTTATAGATATATTATCGTTGATTTATCTTGCCAAAAAATACTGTAACTTTTCTTTAATTGTACAAATTTATATCAACTCAAATTTTTTCCAACAGTAATCTTACTCGAAAAACTGACAGAAAATGAAAATTTTCGACCTACGGTCTCGTAATTTTTTCATGTCAGCTTTTCTCTTACTGATTACTGATTGGTAAAATTATTTCGTTGAAAAACGAGTTTATCCGATAAAAAAACGTCTTGTGTTTTTATTGTTAAAAAAATGTAATGCTCTAAACATTTGAATCAGTAGTAGTCTTCAAATGTTTTTCTTGGACAGAACGAACCTACCAAAATTTTCAGACCATTCGTGCCGATCTGCACCTTTCGGAACATCTTGAATTATCGAATTTCCAGGCCGTCCCTGCGTCAGCACCGGTAGTTATTTCACCAAAAAGGGGCAAATAGGACATTTACATATTTTATTACACCACACTTATGTGTACCCGGTATTTCCTGGCACCCCTCTGCGAACTTGCTATTCGATAAACGTCTTTGAAGTAGTAATGCAATTTTATTTACCGTGCGCCCCTGCACATGTCAGCAACAACAAAAATTTTAATTACAGGACATCTAAGCCATATTTTCGCGTGAAAGTATTTCAAATTGTTTGAAAACATTATATTTTCTAGATGGAATTATTTCGAACCATGACGACACAACTGTCAAATATTGAAAGTACTTCAAAATCACATCGGGAGGATGTTTCAAAAGAGTATGACGCACGTCAGGTGTCATTTTTTAGTTGAAGACGTTGAGTTCAAAAACAAGGAAAATGAATAACTTCTCTTGAATAGTACAGAGAAAAAAAATGTGAATGGAGGGTATGGTGCAAATCCAGCTGGAAGATCTCATATTAACAATAGACAATGCAGCTGCCACTCTGGAGAAATGGGTTCTCCACCACCTCCATTATAGGGTGTTTCTAAACTGGGCTTCCCTAATTCAAAATTATTTATTTCAGTCAGGAGTTTACTGAATGTATTTTTGACACCCGGAAGTATATGAAAAATTCCTAGTCTGTAAAATTTTTGAACCAGTTCTCTTCATTCCTGATGGGACTACTTGGGCTGGGATTGGAAAATAAAAAGACATAATTGAGTAATTCATCATCCTCTTTATGACACTGTTACAAATCATAAATCAAAAGTGTTATTTGAGAACCCCTCTGCTGTGTTAATAATTATAATATCGCGGGCATAATAAGTTTTAATTCAATGTGGTTATGTTATTGTTCGACCTTTGTCAACTTTGAAGTTATGACGTAATTCTTTCGAAAACATTCATTTTCTCGACAACAAAAACGATGACGTAGTTATTAAAATCATGTTTCGAAATAATTACGAGAAAATATGGCTCTATATGAGATCGAAAGGTTTCCTGCTCTGCGGTTGAAAGGCAGGGTATGGCGGTCTGAGTATAGTATATTTTTCAACGAGAGATGAAAATACTGTTTTTTTCGTGAGGTGAGAGTTTATGAGAGTGTGGCAATCTCACGAACGAAAAAAACGTATTTCATCTCGAGTAGGAAATGCCATGGAGAGAAACTGAAAATTTTGCAATTTTTTTTTTATTATTCACAACTCCGTCATTTTTCAATTTGTAGGGTTGGCACTTTTCAAGAAAGTATAGTGAATCACCTCATTTATGAGCAAAACAGGTACGGTCGGACCATTAGTTGTGGCACGATTGCAATTTGTTTTTTTTTTTGTGAAAACCCTCAAGCTATAATATGTGAAAAACCTACATTGTTGAAATACGAGGGCACTACAAAACATTTTTTTCGGCGACACTATATCTTTCTACTTTCTTCACTAAAGATTCGCATGTGGCGCAATTTTAATAGGTTTATTATTTTACTACGTGTATATTTGAAGATATAGGTTGGATAGACAAAACAAAAATTGAGAGAGGTGTTTATCCAGAACGTGTGTGCTTTTGTGACATTTCTCGTAAATGAATATCGGAAAAAATAGCGTCGCTGGCAAACATTGTGAAATAATTGACAGAAAAAATAAAAACCCTCCAACAGGCGAATTTTTAGCAAAACTCCAAAAATGTATAGGGAGTTCTGGGGGTCATTACCAGTAATTAACCAAAAAAAAAATATTAGGATTATTCAGAAGGGGGAATTTAGAAGAGTGGTTCCAAGAGAGGGAGTAATTAGTAATTACCCCCAGAGCTCCTTATAATATATCTTTGAGGTTTTGCTAAAAATTCGCCTGTGGCAGAGTTTTTTTCAACTTTTTACAACTTGAAGTACAATTGAATCAATTTTTGCATTTTTCGTCAAACATTATCGTTGAAGTTTCAACGCTCCATATTTTCTGAAAGAGTGAATCGATTTTGAAAATGTAAGCAGCACTGTGTAGGGAATGACAAGCCCCTTCTAAAGAGGTATCGCTTGACCCCCCTTCCCATTTGAAAAAAATGTTGGGGTGACACCCCTACTTAGGGGGTTGAAGGTTTTACTATGCTTGTTACGTCAAAATGTGCCCCCCTGACAAAAAAAACTTGACCTATTTTCGGATTTTATCGAAAAGTTATTTCCCAGCCTGTAATGCATTGTGGTACGTTTTCGATGGGCCACCCTGTATATAAAAGGGTATTGAATAATATTCCGCCATACTTCGCGGTGAACGAGCCGCAGAACAGCAATTATTTCCGAGCGGAATGGAAGAGCGCAAAAAACAAGCGGAAGAGACGCGGACAGAAAGTCCTCCTCGGATAAGTTCCATTCAGAATTCAAAACTCACCCTTTGCGGGACTCCCCTGGCGGCCGCCCTGCCGTGCCTCGGAGAGCTGGCTCCGTGTTTTTCTTTTCGGTGGGACGTTTTGAGGCCGCGCAGAAATCTCGAAAACGTCGTCCGCTTCTTGCCGGTATTCGTGTAGTTTTGATCTGCAAAAAACAGGGAAAGAATGAACGAATGCACTTCTGTTTTTAGGTGATTCGCGAATGTTGAATTTGTTTCTGAAAATGCTATCTTTCTGGCATTATTAAATACAGGACAAGAGCTTTCATAATGAATGATTTATACAGAGTTGGACAAGCAATTTTTGTCAGTTAATATGAAGGTTATAAAAAAAAAGTTCAGATGAAAGCTGAATGGTACTTTACTTTGCACTTTTTTGTGAATGAGTGATGTCTCAATATTTTTTTGATCGATTGGACAGCACGAATTCCAGATCTGACACCACTTGACTTTTTTCTCTCAGTTCTTGTCAAAAATAAAGTCTATGTTGGCAAACCTAATGGACAAATGGACTAAAGTTAGAGCATTCAATATACTAATTTCTTCAACTATTAATTCCAGTATTTTATACTTAAAAATATTATCCCGAACATCTGAGTGACCTGTTAATGTAGCTGGTCTGGCTACATCAACCGATAGGTAAGTGAATTACATAGATTGACAAAAAATACGAAACACACTGTGTCTATCGAAAGACTCAAAATAATATCACTACTACTGAAAAGAAAAAAAATACATGCTTTATAACGATACTGAATATGACGTATGCTTCAATTTAAAAACTTGCCGATAACGTCACTCCTCCACCAATGGCAAATCAAAAATATACTTGAATTCAAAAAAAGTTGCAGAGTAAAATACCCTCCTACTTTTATCCGAACTTTCTGTCGATAACTCTTTTATTAACTGAGAAAATCGGATGGGTCATACATTGGAATAACTTTGACATGGCGCACTTGTACTTTTGACAGCAATAATCCGATTCAAAGCATGAAAATTTAAGGGGCTACTGGAGAACTGAACAGTGGCGCAGTCAGTATTTCAGTTTGGGGGCTTTTTTTTGTCATCCGAGTGTCATGAATAACAGTGGTAATTTAGTGGCTTGGAGGGGGGGGGGGCTACCGCCCCAAAGGCTGCGCCAATGGAACTGAAATGTGATGTTTCAAAAGAAATATGTTGTATATTTTTACATTTTTCAAATCTAGAGTAAATTCTGAATATACTGAATTTATTTAAATATATATTTTTTTTATTGTAGATGTTTTTTCACATCTCCATAAAAATGAAATGCGCATTTTGACTACAATACTTTGCGATCAGCCAATCTTTGAATGTGACAAAATCACTTTTATTGAACTGTGTAATTTTTTTTCAAATGGCATCTCTATGGCGCAGTCTGTATGATATATTGTTACGAAAGAGACGATTTGAATGATAGCGTCATTTTTAATGTATGTCAATAATTATTTTCATAGTAATCATTATCATGAATAAAATAACCGTTTATTTATACTAAAACGTAAAAAAATATATTTAGTGTATAACATCAAACCCATTTCAAAAATTTTAATAATTTCTTGGGAGTTTGAGGCTTCATTTCAAGTGTGATGATATTTCACGCTCCAAGCTTTAAAAAAAATACTTAAATTTTCAAAAATGTTTTATTTTTAAACTAAATATTATTTTGCTTCTCGGCACGTACCCTACCTTGATGGACACATACCGGCCAAGCCATGGAAATTATTGGTCAGCCCGATGTTTCTCCACATTTTTTAAATTTTTTTCAATTGAAATATTTTTCAAAATTCTCACTAATTTATTCCATTTGATTTTCAGGAGTCCACGCACTTTTTACGGATTTTTTCGATTTTAATTGATTGATTTAATGGTACCAATGTTTTTCAGTGTCTTTACGGATTTTTCCGTAATTTTATTTCTGTGAGTATCTGCAATTTTTTTCTAGAAGGAGGAGGATTTGAGCCTTCCGATCGAGAAACCGTCGGAAGTTTTTCCATATTTCTACGCTTTCTTCATCTGGCTTCCAGGGGACAGGAAAGTATTTTTTTATTACATTTATATATTATATCTTTACGGATTTTTCTGATTTTAATTTCGCGAATTTTCGCATTTTCTTTCAGGTGGGTCCGATCCCCCGACTGACATTATTTTTTTCAATTTCCAATTTTTTTTCCGAATTTTTATGCGTTCTCTATTATGACTTCGACGGGGCATAGGTGGTACATTTTTTGAAATTATTGTATCATGCAAGTGATTGAAATATGGATTGCAAATGTTGAACTCGATAGAAATAAAACACTAAGGATATGTTTGAAAAGACAATATTATTTAATATAATTTGTGGGCTCAATTAATCTGCATGACAATAACATAAATAACAATGAAAATCCGAATATTCAATTTCAGATTTTTCCTATTCAGTTATAGCATTTTCACTATATCTATCAGATGTAGCTCAATGTCCTACGTGGCTTTAGCTGGGGAAGGAGTTGTTTTTTGTTAGATATTACAAAAAAAATCATATTTTTCATTCTTTAATTTTCATGGAGAATGCTGCCCCATTTCAATAAAATAGTATTATTATTATTATTATTATTATATCTGGTACCAGTATGTTTTCCAAGCTTGCGATTTAAACTCATACGAGTTTTTCCAAAAGCATTTTCCTACCTCCAAGTGGTATTTCATTAATACCATAAATTGAACATTTTTTGTAAATAACTCTATTGAATTTATTCAAAAGTCGATACCGGAACATATCAGTTATATGGTGTTTTCATCCGAATAATGTATTTTATCCAATTGAAGGGAAAATTATATTCACAATGACAGTCATTGGATGTTAAAAACTTGGGAACTATCATGCACACGGCTTCATGCTATTCATCATGCGAAAATAATTAATTCATTTTTCAATATATATGCTCTGTCGACAATAACTATGGGAATAATCAATTAAACGACTCGCTATCGAATTAAATCAAACTTTACATTTTATTCGACAAAAAATCCGGATTGACAATTCCGCTGGTATTTTTTCAGGAATATATTAAATTAAAATGGATCAATGCAATCAAAAACTTTCTGAATTAAAAGTTGAGCAGCTTTTTCTTAATTATATCGGCCATATTGGAAATTCAATGGTCGATAATTAATTTCGTAGTATCTAATTAAACTGGCAATTTCAGCACTTTGGGAGTTGAAAGTTAGAAGTTCCGTAGATTACACTATTACTTCACTTTGATGTGACGACAAAGGAAGTGGACCGACTGGAGCTCATCAATCCTTAAAATCGAAAAAACGCGTTTTACCTTACTATCGAAAAGGGCCACTCATTTGTGCTACATTCTACAGAAAACAAGTTAATGCAATGCAGCTTTTCACATCAACGTTGTCCATCTGTCTGTATTTGTTAAACGGAGTAATTCAAATTCGACCCCCAGCTAAACTACAGGAGATACGACGAAGCTTAAAAAAGTAGTTTTGAAAATTACGAGTATTTCCGGAAATATCCGCAAAAAACTGACAATTGGCATTTTCGTTTTAATTTTTTTGTAGCGTTCTTCGTTCTCTGACAACAAAGCTCGAAACCAAAAACATATTTCCGATGCTACTTTTTTTCAGCTACACGTCGGCATGTTCAGATTCATTATTGGACGTTTCGTCTTCTGGTAACTCTTTTTATTATGGGGCGCCATAGTTTTTTTACACAGAAAAATACTACTTCTCTTCCTGATTTCACTGATGTATAATTTGTTAATATTCAATGCTGTTTTGGTGATAAATCACAATGTGAATATACAAAAATCTGGCAAACTGCGTACTTTCTTGAAGAGAAAATCTGAAGGATATTGGTCGTAGATAAAGTATAGTATACTACTAGTAATAATAACTATCATTTTCGTGGAATATTACTCCCTCGCCGCGAACGCGGCTCGGTTCGTAAATTTACCTCGAGAATAATAACTATCATTATTGACTCGTGGTACTCTACTATTGTTTCTTGTGGATGAAAAATCCCTGTTTTTTTTATAGAACCGTTTAAACATAATTTGATACTTCCAAAATCTGTATTCAATTCCAATGAAAATTCAAACATACGTAAAGAAAACTCCAAGACGATGAAGAACTATTCCAATTTTCGCCAATCAGGGTTGTAAATCGCCCGCTGTTATATTTTTTAAAACGATAGAGAAAAAACATTAAATGAATCTACTTTTTAGATAACTCGTAATACTTCATTAAATATTCGTTGAGTAAGTAGATAATGTGAATCAAGCGGGACTTTACTCGGAAAATAAATGATCGTGTCCAAGCCGGGTTAATCCGCACAACGCAGTTCTCATTCAGCTCATTATTTCACTAAAAAGATTTTCGACATCACAATGTGAGCCATAATCCTTTGACCGATATATTTTCAACCACTTTATTTCAATTCTGTTCAAGTTCTGGCAATAGAAATGCTTTGAAACGAATTAATGTAAGTCATCAAGTGAAGGAAGAAAAACGAAAGTCGTCAAGGTATACCGGGTGAGTTTGAGAGATGGCGCACCGCTACTTTTGAGAGAAAAAAATCCATTTCTACGCACCGAAATTAAGGGTGCTGTTTAACAACTGATTTTCTAAGATAAAAACAGATTTTGTGGCACTTCCGAGTTTGCCGGAAACGGTCTTAGTTCTAGTTGTTTAAATAGAGCACCTTGACGTTTTCACATTTTTTAAACTATTGTTTTGTTCTAGAAAAAAACGCGATTTCTGCCTCATCCTCTGAGTATGTACACCATAATAGGGATTTTTGTGTTAGAACATCGATATTCAATCAAATCATTTGATTTTTTCTCAATAATACGATATTTTCTTATAAACCCTTTATCCACCTACCCATTCAAATATGACGAACCTCATCAAATCAAAATCATATACCAGTGTGTACTATGCAAAATTGTGTAGTAAAGGTCTATTCAAACCAGCGATTATTTTTTTTTATTCACCGCAATACAAAAAACTGCGGCATCAAAAACTTTGAACATCATTTGCTAGAAATAAATTTTGTGTGACTTTATCCACTTGTGTCTTCAATTGTATGGCGAAATTTTTCTCAAGTCCAGCGTTACCCACACTTTCGCTTATTCTGTCGAAATTATGACTATGTCCAGTGTTCTCTACATTTTCCATTTTATCGAAGAAAATTTTTCGAAGTCCGAGATTCACCGTACCTTCGAATGTTGGGATTTGACTAAGTTCAGTATTACGTGCACTTTTCATCTTCTTGTTTTGGTAAAGTCCAAGGTTCACCACACTTTCAATAATTATATTGGGATTCGATCCAAGTCCAGATTTCACCACACTTCACACAATTGACTTGGAGGTTTGGTATTCGCCACACTTTCGATTTTATCCCAATCTTGTTGATTTGTGATGGACTCAGATTCATTTCTCACTTTCACAGCAGTTTCCATTTCTTCTACCTCGTTTAACCAAAACATATTTTCGGTCGGTTTCGGGAGTGCTTGTGTGTTAAGTGCGCCTATATATAGGGGCTACCGGTCTGGTGGTCTGACTTTTTGAAATCGACTAAGTGTACTTGGGCCTGAACTGTTAGGAAATTCTTCTTATTGATCTCCTTTGGAGTGGAAGATCCGCTCTTACTTTCTTCATTTTGGAAAGTGTGGTGAACACCTTCCATTTAGTTCCAGATTTCACCACACTTCCCAATTATTATTTATATACCTATTCAAAGTCAATCGATATCATTCACAGCATATTTCTCCCAAAAATAAAGAAAACTCCACTATCAGGCAGTATTTTTCATTATTGACGTTAGACATTGAACCCATCCCTGTAGGGCCAGAAAAAAATTAGGTTTTTTTTTTACTTTTACAATGCTATTTCCAAACAAAAATAATGACGATCCCCAGGTATACATTATTCCACTGCCATTTTTTTTTCAGTCGATACGATGTTGCTGAAGGCTAAAATATTCAAATGTTCATTACAGTTTTTGCAAAATGTAATAAATTATTTCGTCAGCGAAATCACCAGTTCCGACACAAAAAATTCAGTCGAATACCCGAACAGTTATTTCCTATCAGTATTTCGAGTTTCCATAACTTCATCAGCATACTGCTGAAAACGTAGGAAATCGAAGCAATCGAAGCATAAATTATTGAATCGCTTATCCATCTCCATCATATCTAATTTTCGTTTCTGCGACTAGCGTCCCACTATGGCAGAGCAATGAAAAATACATTTCAATATCCCCTTCTCTTGAAATATTCATGCAAAAAAGCAGAATGCAGAACCACTTTCGTCACTGAGGGCTGTAATCCATTACAGAATTCCTTATGCATGCGTAGCAGCCAATTTGGAAATTATATCAGAGAGTGCCTCCGGTGTGAATTTCCAGTAGTACTAATTCGGTAAAATCCGGAATCTGGCTCAGTACGGCAGTATACAAGCTGAGAAAATTTTACAATGAATTGTCGATTGTTAACACATGTTCAGGTAAAAAGGTATATAATCCAGTACGATTGGGTTTTGAGACGAGGATCGATTGAAGCACCACCAAACTTGGTATGCTAGTAGTTGGAACCATGATAAAAACGAAAAAAATTGTTTACCAAAATTCCAGGGATTGAACATAATTTTTTTTCCCGTTTAAAATTAAATAAATAGATTTTTGCTGTGATATTGAAAATTATATGATTTATCGGAAAAACAACTCAACACGGTGAAAGATAATTCAATTCTCCACAAAAATTATCCCTAGTAATTTCTTATAAAATGCGCTCGTTTTCTCAGAAAATGTTATTGAACGCCGACATCAACTTTCAGGTTCACCCTTACCTGGAGCTGAAAATTCTGGCGGAGCCGAATATTTGATTAGTCATAAGTCTGTTGAAAATTATCGGAGAAGGAAAAGGAAAAGTTTATATCGTTTCTGAAGACTCCTACCTTCTCATGCAAATATAATATGCGAGTATTTGTGTACCTAAAATGTGTTATGTCGAACTTCACGGAAAGGTTTGCGGATGATCCGAAAATCATGAATAATTTAGTAATCATGGAATTATTATACTGAAGCAGCAACCCATACCCTCTTTGGACTATATGCAACAATTTTAAAGTAGTGTGACAGGTCCTTCTTATACATGCCAAAATAAAAAATTTTTTTACTCCTGCCTCATTTTAAACAGTAATACCTTATGAAATACGCTCGTTTTCTCAGAAAACGTGGTTTAAGGCCGAAGCTTGAAATCATATACTTCATTTTTCATGTAGGATGTGTATTAGCGATTATTTTCAATATTTACTGAAGAAATTACCGGAATATGGGTGAGTTGAAAACTGAGGCAGGAGTAAACCCCAGTTTTTTCTTTGGCATGTCTCATGACTTGTCTCACTAGTCTAAAATCATTGCATATGGTCCAAAGAGAGTACTGATTCCTGCTTCAGTATAACTATTTCATATCAACTAAAATATCCATGACTTTCGGATCCTCCGTAAATATTGTAGAAGTGTTGGACAAAACACATTTTCGGTACTCAGATACTCACATGTTATATTTGCATGAGGAAGTCTTCAGGAACGGTATACACTTTTTCTTTTCCTTCCACTATAATTTTTATTAAAGTTATGAAAATCAAATTTTCGACCCTGCCTGAACTTGCAGTGGCGGGTTTGCGCGAGCATGAAATGTGACGTCGGCCTTAAACCACGTTTTCTGAGAAAACGAGCGTATTTCATAAGGTATTACTGAAAATCATTCTTGTGGAGAATTGAATTATCTCTCAACCTATCGACATTGTTTTTTGATAAATCTTATATTTTCTGAAATAACAACAATAAAAATATATATTTTTTTAGATGAAAAATTATTTAGGTTTCACCCCTGATTTTTTGATAATCAATTTTTTTTCTAATAATACATGATGTCGAGATGTCATGTGCCGACTTTCAGAGTGTTACAATTCATTCTTCACTTCTTGTTCGATTTTGTCTGTCGTTACTGGATTATGGGATATCCTTTAAAAATTGAAGTACTGCGTTTTTTCATGAAAAAGTAGGTTTTTATCTCCTATTCAAACCTTCCAAATTTTGTTGCGATATACCAGGTGGTTCAAAAATTAGTAGGGAGGAACGGACACTGTATGAGCACAGTTGGAGCAAAAACAATGTCTCTAAGTTCATTACAAGGAAAATTACAGTTATAAAACCCGCTATGACGGTAGACTAAAATGATGATGGTCAACTAGAAAGCGCAAGCAAGAACAGAATGAAAAATTCTGGCTTCATGGCACTCAACAGCTTTTGAGATCAACGCCAGACTGACAGTGAAGTATAGTCATTTCCCGATAGACAATCGCAGACTGTAGTAATTATCACTTGGTTGTGGAGGTTGTTTCAATTTCAAACTATATTGCTCACTCATAGCATAATATAAAATAAACTGTTGTTGTCAAACGTTAATCAAATCAGCACAAAGGAAACAGCATCCACCATGCACATCCCGAAAGCTTCTCAAACAAAAACAATCTGTTCCTGGAAATTGCATCGCCGATGACAAGACTAAAAGCTGAAACTTGATAATACGAAGAGTGCAAAGCGATTGCTGTTTACTGACAAAAACTAAATCACTTAATTCCCATGTGTCGCAATGGCCATCCGGAAAATATGTGACTTTTTCATTTCGTTTCTTTTCAGTCTGAGCTGAGATTTGTAATGAAAATTAATCTCTTGGAATACGTTCAGAAAGCACTACTCGAATCTTTGATGTGAGTTGAAAGCGTTCCATTGTTTATTTTTGGTTTGAATAGGAAATCCTCCTGATTCATGGAATCTATTAGATCATTGAAGGACAGATAACTTTACTTAATTTTTTACTAACACATAAATCGAAACGAAATATTGACTCGGTAGAGCGGATTCACGATAGTTTCACTGACTTTCGAATTTTTTCTTTCGAGTTGATTAAGATTATTTAACTTTCGATCGCGATTGAACTAAGAATGTGGACTTCTCCACCTCTTTCCTTACTGATTTTATATCAACACGCGTAGAAAGAAACCTATTTAAAGATGAGTCTGAGTCATTTTGACAACGATAAAAAAGGTGAGGCAAGTAGGCAAGTTCTAGCCAAACTTTTTCTGTCCATATCACAGTAACCCCTGGAATATTATTTCCTTCTTCCGGAGCAAGTGGCCATTCCCACGTTGACCAGAGGTACTCCGTAACCTGGACTAGTAGTAGTAATAGTAGTAGTTATCGTAGGGAGGCCGCTGCCGCAGCCAGGCAAGTAAGCCTCCATGGACCCTTTTTGCCATCCCCTGCTCTCGATATAACCATATTGCCTCTCGTAATCTTCCTTTTCAAATCTTTGTGACCTTCTAATGTAGCTTTCTCTTCCCATTAGGAAGGAAGTCGGTCAGACGCGAACCTTCATTGTATTTGCTTTCCATTGTTCTCTGCTTGGTAAAGTAAGAGCAAACTTCCTATTCCACCGCAGTCTTTCTCATGCGCTTTTCACTCTGAGGGTGGAAATAGGAATCTCCTGCTTCGCCCACTTCGCGATTTCCGCATGCCCTAATATCTCTTCTTCGTTCACCCAACCTCAGAGCCTCACATCCTCAAATAGGCTGCCATTGCGCCCTTCTTAATCCAAACTGGAATGGGTCTTAAGAGTATCTCCAATACTGCGATTGGGGTCATTCTTATTGTAACCTTTACCAGCCAATAGGACAAACTCGGGACCTACTGAGCTTCCGGCGTATTGTGCTACTCGATGTGCCTGGTCACCATACAGCTGACCCATATAGGATCTTTGGTTTTACGACAGCCGTGTATAGCCAGCGCATAATCTCTGTATTGTTCCCCCAATTTTTCCCTACAGCTCTCCTCATATCACATGTGGCCTCCATGAAAGTTTAGTGTCAAGAATCCCAGGTGTGTGACCTGCTGGACCAACTGCAGCTTTTGTCCAAACATAGTGGGTGCATGGACACATCTTTTTTCCTGTGTTTTGGTGAACAGGATCATCTCTGTTTCTGTTTCATTTACTGAGAGCCCTGATTCACCGCACCACCTTTCAGTTATTCTATTTGCGGAATGAATCATCCGCAATTGACACACAAACCTAACCTGAGCAAGCTAACCCAGCTTGCCTCTTCACCACAGGGAATTTTTCATAATGAATTTCCGGGCGATAAATTACACCACGTTCTAGTCTGAAACGTGGTGCATTTTGCTTATATGCAACACGCCCGAAGGGGATACATCTCGAGAATGCATGCCCTGTGGTTCGAAAATCATCCAGAGCATGCCGCCTGCACCGCCCAAAAATTCAGGGACTATGTATCCCATCTATATCAGAGTCCCTATTGAGACGGCTATTGAAGTGGTGGTAGTGGCAGTTCTACCACGAGTTGGTCAAGCTCAGGAGGAAGCTCTTGTCACACTGCTAACGGAGATTATCAGAACACACAGGGTGCTCCATCTACCGAATCACCTAGAGCCAAAACAACTGGTTCAAGTGGATGAGAAGGTTCGAGATATCCTGAAGAGGCTCATATGTCTGGCAAACTAACTCTGCCGTGTACAGAGCCGCTCAATCGCTGTCCCTAACGGAGATAAGGAATTCTTTCTCTCCGGTTGGAAAGCACGAGTACCCGATGTGTGCTGGACTATATGGCGGCCGACACGCCTTTCACGCCAGCAATGCGGCGAACAGCCGCAAAACTAAGACGAGTCCATTACAGGCTGAATCAAGAAGTGCTGTTGACCACCAAACGGAACTGTCTTGATTGGATACGGATGCTAGTGGCTGCAAAAAAATGGCTGGAGAAGCAAGTGAGAACTCAAAGTTCCGCGGAAATCTTTCTAACTTATTCCACGTGTTGTAGAAAATCCGCCTACCGCTGATCAGGTGAAATCCTGCTGGTAGGATATTCATGCGCATCCGCAATAACTGAATTTAGATACTTCAACCCTTGCGCAGTTTGAGGCTTTCTGTTAAGGGCTTCGACGGCTCAACGAACTGCGCAACCCGATAATCCCTGAAGACGTTCGACGAGCTCTTGAGGGCACGACGAACTTGGCTGCTCCAGGTCCAGATGGAGTGGTGAACTGCAATTTCCAAGATTCCACCACCATTTGGCCAGATTTCTCAACTAATGGCTGAATGGGGAGCAGCAGATTCCAGGTTGGTTTGTCGAGAGGCGAACCGTGCTGATCCCAAACCAAAGAACTACAGTATCGGCCTGTATATGCCTGAACGATAGTTATAAGATGTTTACCCGCATATCATACATGCGAATACTCACCGCAGTTGACCACGTATGAGAACGGATATATCAGCAAAGAGGGTCAAAGAAGGGGGTCGCTGGCCGCAAGGAGCATTTGCTTGCTCATCGATAGATGCATTACACAGGACTCAGTGCAGGATAAGTGTAACCTTTATCAAGATGTGAGCAATAAGTCTTTCTAAAGTGGTAATGATGAAAAAAATGTGATAATAGTTAGTTTTGAGGACAGAAAAATCTTTTCGACGCCTCATGGTATGGAATTCACCCAGTATTCGTATGACTAACTTCGAGCACGCATGTAATCTTCCGGATAACCACAAACTCGACATTGGCTGTATCCCAAATTGTCGCATCGACGACGTTATGGAGTTACTCGGCATGTAATGTTGGTAGCGTGATGTCTGGTTATATCAGAACGTGACCATCTGGTTTAGTTGGCGAATAATCGTAAATCCCAAACGGAACCATGCGTGTCATTGATTTATCGAAAAATAGAAGGGGAACGGTATGTCTAGCTCACTGAGAATGAGTTGAATGCTTAAATCAGCCGGATTTATCTCAGAGAGTAGAAAATTATGACAATAAATAATTATGACAATGAACAATTATTTATCCACAATCACAATTATAATAGGAGTTTCATCAACACTTATGAAGTATATAAAGTAACCAACCACTAGTGAAATAATGAACACCACATAGATGAGATTGCCTTTATGTTTTCTTCAAATTATATCATTAGGTTCTTGGTTAGTCCAGCCCAACTCCTATTTGGTAATTTTTTTCAAATAATGATAACTTCGAAAATAATGAACAGAAAATCAAAATTTTGATATCATTTTATTCATTTCCTTCAAAATTATCTGTTGCACATTAGGCCAAGCTGTAGATAAAAATAAGATGCTCTTTTCACACGAAATAAAAGACGCAATTGGCCTATACTACTTTTTATCGGATAGTTCGTAAATGAAAACCCCGGTTTTCGCCCCAGCAAAATTTCTTTGTGGAATTTTTTAAACAAGAAATAGTGAAAAAAATTACAACTTTTTTGGTATCTTGCAAGTATTACAAAAATAATTGAAGGAATCGTTTTATAGTCAATGGAAATTTTCTAGAGAATTATAAACCCTACAAAACCGACAGGATCGGTGTATTTTCCATTGAGAAAATCCGAAAAAACCTCGAAAAACAGACCATTTTTCATAAATTCATAATTTGTACAAATCTGAAGCTGAACAAACATTATTGTGGAAACTGATAGCAAACGATTCCTTCAATAATTTTGGAAATATTTCCAAAAACCCAAAGAAGTTATAATTTTTTTCACTATTTCTTGTTTAAAAAAGTCCACAAAGCGATTTTGCTGTGGCGAAAACCGGGGTTTTCATCAACGAACTATCTTATGAAAATTAGCATATGCCATTTGCATATTTTATTTTGTTGTTGAAAAAACTTCTATAGCTTGGTCTACACGGCTGAGCATCAGATGAAATTTGTTAACGAATAATTTGACACGTTACAAAATCACTATTATGGTATTGGGAGCAACATCACGTCCATCATATGAGAGTATAAATTAATAATAATAATAATAATAATAATAATTTATTCAGTCATAGATCGGCAATAATTAACAAAATATACTCTATATTGTATAAACATCCATTCTGAATAAGAGAGAAGTCTACAGGAGGCATGGCCTTTGCGTAGACTTTGTGATCAATGTTTGTATACATAGTTATTAGGATTTACTTAAATTTAAATATAAATATAAAAACATTCGAGTAGAGTTGTAATATAATATGGGAGAGTGTTAGAAGAATAAATAATTTTTTTTTCCTACATTTTTTCATTTTTTGAATCAGTTATTCACCTTTGGGTTTACCATTTTATGGATTTCAGATCGCGGTTTTGATAAGATCCATTTGTTCAAGAGTTTTTTGAATAAGTGTTTGCTGGTAACATTTTTCATTTCAATGGGAATAGAGTTGTGAAGTTTAGGACCTAAGTATGTATAACATCTTTGTATTATGTTTGTTTGTGCCCCTCCCCAAGCAATAATTGACAAAGTTCATCTTGATATAGATACAGGGATTTATATTTTTTGTGAAAAATTATAATTCCCGTCAATCGGATTCACCCTTACGTGCAACCCTTAGAAGTCTTCGAGAGGCTTGTGCGAGCTAGGGAAAACGTAGCCCCTACTTTTTAATGTGTGAAGCCATGCACAGGACCGGTGATTGCGCTGGAATTTGAACCCACGCCCCTCGGTTGATTTTTCATCAATGCGCATGCCCATAACCAGTCTCCTAGCTCTGCAGCGTTGACAAATTTCAGAAAATTGTATCTTTGTAGTCGAGATTCTGTCGAAAATAATCTTACATTACTGTGAAGCCTACCCAAATTCCCGTTGAATTGTTGAGATCGTGCAACAGTGTTAACAGTTTTCAATTGCCGCAGAGGAAGGCGGGTAGTTTGCCAGAGCCGGTTTGGGTTAGTTTGGTGGTTTAGGCGATTTGTGTTCATTGTGAAATTAACCATTAACGTTATTGTGTTTATTTAGATGTGCTTTTCTTATTACTGTTGTTTACTTCAATTATTCATCGGTAGTGTGTATGTTATTGGTTTTCGGGTTTTTCTGTAGTGAAACTTTAATTTTGACAATGTTGACGTGCTTGGTTCTACGGTGTGGAAATAAAAAAAATATTCCTGGAATCCATTATTTTTAGTGAGTACCTACTTGAATATGAATTGTTGATGGCAAATCTAATAAATAACATAAATGGAGCAGAAATAACTCCCATCTTTGATCAAACTGAGAATATTAATCCTTTCTTTACGTTTGGATTATATAAATCATTTTAAGCTTGACGAGAGCAAGGCATGACATTTGGATGAGAGCATTGGGAAGAGATCCTACAGTAGACCATCTGACTGAAAAAAATGTCATTCGCAGCAAACATTTTTCTTCAAACGATGTATATATGAAGGGTAGTCGAATGTTATTGAAACGAAATGCAGTTCCAAGTCTTTTTTTACGAAAAAATTATGAAGTTCCTACCCAAGAAAGGTAAGTCTATATAACAACTGTAGGAATTTTCACATCTTTAAAATCTGTTCAATTCATTCATGATGTAAGTTTTATAAAGGATTGCATTTTTTAAGGAATTAGCCGATGATAATTTTTTGTCATATAAATGTCTCGGTCTCGGTCTTGGTATTGTATCAAGACCAAGACCAGACCAAGACTAATCTCTTAGTCTCGCGAAGCCCTAGGTGGTGCTCCATTGTGTTGAAAATAGATATTTTCATGGACGATGCTCTTCCGAAATATTATCAATCGTTGCACCGTTAGCGGTCCCTTCGAGACTGACCCGTCGAGCTCCAGTCCTCAGCACATCCATATGCCGTCACTTTGGAGACATTATAGATTATAGATTATATATTAGGGACTTTCGTGCTACAAGCTTCTACACCGCGACCTTTTCAGATCTATTGTGTTTGTCCTCGAGATCATTTAGAGTTCTTTGTCTAGCCCTGTCTCCTTTACGAGACTCCACAGGCTAGTTTTTAGAACTCCCATGAATCTGGGAGCTCTTGGTTTTTCTTCTCCCAGCGTTAGAAACCTATGCCTTGATAGTGTTCCTCTTCTGGCTTAGTAGATAGTCTGTGAATGTTGGCTGCGGTTGTTTGATAAACTCTTTGGCCTGTCTCATCCCTGGTGCATTGTTCCACCATTCTTGAGACTTCTGTTGAATCCATGATTTGGTGTTTGTTTTTAGTACAGCTTTTGCTATACCGCAATACGGTTCTGGGCCATTCAGGGCCTTACTTGCTCCTTCTCGGGCTAGTGTATCGGCCTCTTCATTGCCTCAGTAACCTGTGTGTGCTGGTACCCAGGCTAGTGTCAGTCTGTTCTGACTGCCCAGCTCTTTTAGAGCTTCTATGCAGTCCCAAACAAGTCTTTGGCCACCATACCACCGACCCATACGTTATTATGGGTCTGATAACTCTGGCGTAAAACCATGTAGTCATTTTTGGTTGTAGCCCCCAATTTTTTTCGCACATTCTCCTGCACAGATTGAAGGCTACAGTACTTTTTTCTATGGTTTTTTGTAGGTGTTGATTCCAGGTCAACTTATGGTCGAAGATGACTCCTAAGTATTCCTAAGTATCCTTTGGAGACATGCCGAACATCTGTTTCTCAGAATATCAATTCCTACATACCTTTCTTTGGTTCTCACGATGTTCTCTGAACAATACAGGATGTTTCTTTCCGTGGGAATCAGACTTAAAAAAAAATCATAAAATAGCTATATTTCAGAAACGTCACCAACAGTTACCTACTCAAGATATATTTTTTCACTGTTATTTTATTCGATGAATTTCTCGGATATAATCAGTTTCACAACATAGGTATGCCCACTAAAAAACTTTTTGTGTTTCATAGACTGCCCTGACACCAACGTATTATCAAATCGATTTTACTCAATATCATGAATCATTTAAAAATCTCACTAAAACCCACCCTGGTATGAATGAAACTGGTCCTGATCATGCGCACTAAATAATGCATCGAACTGTTCACAACACTTTCGTCCCATTGAATTGGCATTCTAGAGTAAGTATACATATAATAATTTCTATGGACATTTTCCAAAAATAAGAGTAGAGGGCAAAATATGTACGAAAATTCTTTGGAACTCGTAATTCCTACCAATTCTTTGTTCTTGAAAAAAAATCAGTTTTGAAAAATCTGAATATCGTCAAATTAAATGTATGTCCTCGCTGTAAAATTTGCATATCTCCAAACGAAAATATTCAAATACCACAGAGTTGATTGTATTACTCAATTCAGTCTCATGAAGTCTAAATAGAAAATAATCAAATTGGTATCTGATGAAATGAACTCTTTTTGATTATATTTGAAACATTTTAAATTACCTCTTTCTATTCTTCCTACATACTCTAGTTTAATGATCACGATGAAAACATAAAGGAACAATAGCATTAAACTTTTATGACTTCACACAAGCAATTTAAACTACAGTACCTAATTGTAATACCATATACAATTCCAGCAATTGGCAATTTCAGATAACATAATAATGAAAGTTTGTGGGCTTCATACCCAACTTTGTTAATTAATGTTTCATTCGTATTGGTTATTGGCGGTATATTTATAACGGCTCATATTACCTGTATGGCTGATAATTTCTATATGAATGACACATTATATACTACTATTATTATCTGAAAGCCATCTGAAATAAAGCTATCTACAATAGGAATGAGAGGTGGTCAAAACATGCAGTAGGAGCGTTCATGTTCATGTTCTCATTTTCCAAATCGTAGGAAATAATGAATGTATTCAATGGAAAATGATAACAAATCTAAATGATAATTAATCTTAGGTAATACCGAATAGAGTCTTCTTGGCGCACCTCTCTCTAATATCTCAAAACCTTCAAGCTGAACGAAAATTGTTCCAATTGTCAACTTCTCCATTGGGTAAACTTCCCAAATATGTTGCATGTTTTCTTTTGAAACTACTAGTCAGTCAGAACTTGATGAATTCAATGATTTATTTCGCAACACGACGGGTTTGTTACAAACAATAATTTCAATGATGAATGTTGGCTTCAAGCTACCCTTCCTGTGAATCTTGGCGGATTGGAACTATACAGTGCGGCTTTTTATAGTCCCCCCCCTGTTAACTTTTGAACAGTTTGACGTAGAGCGATAAAAAAAAAACCATTTCGAGGGTTTCACCGATACTACCTTTTGAAATATAACGCATTGTGATTGCTCCATAGATGGCGCGGGGGGGCAAAAAAACCTAATTTTTTTAAATGGCATGGGGGTCGAGTGACACATCGTTGAAAAGAGAATTGGATTCTCTTTTCAACCATCAAATTTTTTTAAAATTTCGTTGATATATTTTTTCACAATAAGCATTTGAAGTGTCAATGTAACAAAAAGAAAACAAACTATTATGACATGTAGTATTTAAATAATTAGAAGCAAAATTGTTGTCAATTAATGAAGCAGGTGTTCGAAATGTCCACCTAATACTTCTTGACAATAAAAAATTCGATTCACAAATTCCTGCCGAACATTATTCAACATGTTTGCAGTTATACCAGCACAAACCCGTGTTATTCGTTCTTTAAGTTCTTCCAAAGAGTTGGATTGTTGCTCATACACTTTGGATTTGAAGTATCCCCACAGAAAGAAGTCACAAGGTGTAAGGTCTGGTGATCGTGCCGGCCATTCGATTGGTCCACGACGTCCTCGACGATGGGCCTCACCAAAATTATAAATTGCTTCAATTTTTTCTTCGAAAGGACGTATACGAACCATGATGATATCAAATATTCAAAGTAAATAATAATTATAAGTAGACAAAACTCCTCAGTGAATATGAATACAATAATTCATCAATCCATTGTACTTTTATAGAAAACTAATTAATTATTGTCATTTAAACAAATCCAATAAATAGTCCTTTCGTAGTACCTGTTATTACTTTTGTCATTAAAAATAAATAAAATGGGTATAATTTCGATATCCTAATACCTAATTAAGCTTTGAAAGGAATTCAAAATGAATAATTATTAATGTTGTGAATTGTCTTTATTGACCGTATTTCGTGGTATTGATTGTAATTGTGAATCACTAGAACAATTAAGGTATTTTTCTTCAAACATTATTATTTTAATACCACCCAAAATATTTTCCGTCCCATTATTTCACATCAAACCCTTCAAAAGTTATTGAGGTAAGGTAAGGAAACGAATTCAGATCCGCTCTTACACTTGACACTTAAATGCTTATTGTGAAAAAACGTGTCAACGAAATTTAAAAAAAATTAGATGGTTGAAAAGAGAATCCAATTCTCTTTTCAACGATGTGTCACTCGACCCCCCATGCCATTTAAAAAAATTAGGTTTTTTTGCCCCCCCGCGCCATCTATCGAGCAATCACAATGCGTTATATTTCAAAAGGTAGTATCGGTGAAACCCTCGAAACGGTTTTTTTATCTCTCTACGGCAAATCGTTCAAAAGTTAACAGGGGGGGGGACTATAAAAAGCCGCACTGTATGATTGGCATCTTCCTTAGCTGTACCCACTTTTTCGTCCTCAGTGAATAGCGTTTCTGATCTCATCAATTCCATTCTTTCTCTGTTTTCATGTTTTGATTGTCCATATTCGCGATCTCCCTGTACAGTAATTGGAAATCACATTTGCCATGCTGTTTCGTCTTTGTTTCCCGACACGTCCCGGCCTTCTGGACTTCTGTTTGTATTTGTGTGAGTTTGTAATATAAACTTGGGCGAACCAATCACGACTTGGACTGGAGTGAAAGCAATTAAATCGACACATGTACGGTTCTGTTCTGTAAACATAACCGTGTTTACGTGCGGTGTACCCCAATGGTAAATCAAACTGCAGTTCGTGACGATTGCTAATCGTACATATTTACAGGAAATCGGAGAGTAAATAGTAATAATTTATTTATATTCAAATGGTGATTTATTGCAGTATTGTTTATTTCAAACAGGCGGTCATTATCGCGAAATTTTGCTCTGAAACATTCTGGGTTCACAGTTATCGCATTCATAGTTAACACTCCCAATTTTTTTGCCACTAAAAATGTATACGGGGGAGAGTGGAGCAAAACCGACTTGGTAACTTTTTATTTTAAAATGGATGAGTCAAACATATTCAGAACGATGCTGCTATATGAAAAAATAACTTTAGGTACTATGTCGTCAATTCTGGGTGGTGCATTTGACTATAATAATAATAATAATAATTTTTCATCTAAAGATGTGCTCACGTTGGGTGGATTATGAAATAATAATCTCCTAAAACCTAGTACCGTACAAAAATAATGGGATCGGAAGCCAAAAAATTATATTGAATATTCAAAACTAAAAAATAAATCCTGGCTTCTGAGAATATACCATTCAAGGGAAAACCATGTTAGCTCCATTGCCAAAAGTTCCTCTTAAAAACTTGATTTTTTTTTCGTGCCGAGTGTTACACTTTCCGTCAACTGATTATGATTTAACCTTCCAGTAGTCGCGGGTCTTGGCGCGACAAAAATGATCGCGGGTGTATCTCTCAGATTCTTGACCAAAATTGATGAAATAACTTTCCAATTTTTGAAACCGCTAATTCATTAGACTTGAGGATGATAGTTAATAACCTTGAATGCGCAATACTTTTTATATGATATTTAATGCTATGTAAATAAGTGAGATAGTTCCCCACAGTTACAATGGTGGTCGCAAGTATCTCTCAGATACAATTAACTTTTTATGAGTTTTTTCAAAATCCACGAGAAAAATATTCAGAGGGATTCTAGATAAACTCAATTATAAAACTGCTTTTTTTGACAAGTGACTCACCGGAAGTATTATAAAATTTAAATAAAATATAAAGCAAGTTCTAACATTTTCGTAGAATATTGTTTTCAGTCGAAATATTTCTGCTATATACATACGATTCAATTTTAGAATTTGTATTAATATTTTTTTTCAAATTGAAATTTTGTGAATTTCATTACGATTATGTTGATACCGCTTTACTGTTAAGGTATCAAACAAACTTTCGTTAAAAAAACTTGAAAAGATCACTCAAGATCTTTCTTAAAATGAATGAACATTTCAGATTAAAATGAGATTCAAATACATCGGATAACTTTGACCTACATAATTGATACAAGGTAATTGAGGTGTATTGAAAAAAAAAACATTACTTGTCGATATGTTATCTTACCTCTCTTCTCCAAATCTGATTTAGGAAACTATTGTGTACGCTATTGATTGAAAAACATGTTAATAATGTCGTTTATACAAGGACATATTAGTTTTTGGATTGATGGTTTTGTTATATCATTTGTGTTGGTCACGGGTTACTCGATGAATTTTAAAATTATTTTAATCTCAAAAAGAAAGATCTACCGTAGTATTTTTAAGTTTGTTGACGAAAGTTTCTTCGAGACCTAATAGTGTGCGGTATCAAATTAATCGTAATGAAATGCTCTTTTTTCCTGACCCGATGAGCCACTATGTTGCCATTTGAAAAAAAAATAGTAATAATAATTTAAAATTAAATTTTACCCCGCAAAAGCATTTCAACAGAAAACCGTAAAGATGTATTTTTCCCCATATTTCAGGACTAAAATTAATAATTTGAACGTATTCATAAAAATAAAGTTCAGAATTTAAAAAAAATCTGGTCACTAAAAGTAACAAATGATACATGGTTGTATTCGGAATGTCATATGGAGACAAAAAAAGTGAAAATATACAGGGTGTCTCATTTAAAAATCAAAAGTTTATATCACTTCCGGTGAGACCGGAAGTTGCATGAAGCTGAGTCGCTTGTCGAAAAATGCAGTTTTATGTATTATATAGATCTTTCAAATTTCATTCCAATATCTTCAAAAACAAAAAAGTTATAGGGGCGGGCCAACTTCCGTGGACACCGGTAGAGTGCAGCACTCTTAACACACACTGAAACTTTAAAATTTTGTTCAAAAAAAAGAGCCATTCGTCTCGTCGCTCATAAGCTCACTTCTCTGGAACACCGCAGAGAGTTTGGCAATCTGACTCTGTTTTAAAGATATTTTCATGGACGATGCTCTTCCAAAATGTCATCAATCGTATCAGCGTTAGCGGTCCCATCGAGACTGACCCTTCGAACTCAGTTCTCACGTCCATATGCCGTCACTTTGAAGACATGCCTAACAACTCTTTATCAGGGCTCGTTCTTCCAACGAACGGCAAAGCTTTGGTCATTGCTGCCTCTGGAGGTGTTCCCTGAGGCATACATCCTGCAGAAATGCATTTTTTTTTTCGTGGAAATCTTAACATAAAAAAACACTTCCAATGAATCAAATCAAAAGAAATATATGGAATATAAGGCCTATGGTTAAAATAAATGATCGAATTGTCTTCGAGGCTATTTTGTAATGGACACAACTTTGGAAAATGTGAGCGCTTCCAGGTTTCCGGTTCATCCCTGATAGTGGCAATTTCATGGGGATCGTTCCGTTTACGTCTCAGGAACACGAACAGAAGCCATCTACGAGAAAATCCATCACTTCAACACATTCAACCTGAGTAATACATCACAGTCTTCTCTCATTTATTATAAACGAACTTACAATGAATTCCGATAGATTTATTTACAACAGTAGTCGATGTACGATCGCAGCTTTTCTGCTTTCGCGAAATACTGAATCGAGCAAGTTGGCAGTGAAGTAACTGTTTTATGTAATACCAGGGATTCATCAAGCGAAGTAGCTTGAATTTTTTTCAAAACTCAAGGTTCAAAACAGAAAATATCGTAGATGAAAAAGTTTCAGAATTTGATGACATCGAAACACATAGAGGAGAGAGAGGAGAGAGAGGAGAGAGAGGAGAGAGAGGAGAGAGAGGAGAGAGAGGAGAGAGAGGAGAGAGAGGAGAGAGAGGAGAGAGAGGAGAGAGAGGAGAAGGAGAGAGAGGAGAGAGAGGAGAGAGAGGAGAGAGAGGAGAGAGAGGAGAGAGAGGAGAGAGAGGAGAGAGAGGAGAGAGAGGAGAGAGAGGAGAGAGAGGAGAGAGAGGAGAGAGAGGAGAGAGAGGAGAGAGAGGAGAGAGAGGAGAGAGAGGAGAGAGAGGAGAGAGAGGAGAGAGAGGAGAGAGAGGAGAGAGAGGAGAGAGAGGAGAGAGAGGAGAGAGAGGAGAGAGAGGAGAGAGAGGAGAGAGAGGAGAGAGAGGAGAGAGAGGAGAGAGAGGAGAGAGAGGAGAGAGAGGAGAGAGAGGAGAGAGAGGAGAGAGAGGAGAGAGAGGAGAGAGAGGAGAGAGAGGAGAGAGAGGAGAGAGAGGAGAGAGAGGAGAGAGAGGAGAGAGAGGAGAGAGAGGAGAGAGAGGAGAGAGAGGAGAGAGAGGAGAGAGAGGAGAGAGAGGAGAGAGAGGAGAGAGAGGAGAGAGAGGAGAGAGAGAGAGAGAGAGGAGAGAGAGGAGAGAGAGGAGAGAGAGGAGAGAGAGGAGAGAGAGGAGAGAGAGGAGAGAGAGGAGAGAGAGGAGAGAGAGGAGAGAGAGGAGAGAGAGGAGAGAGAGGAGAGAGAGGAGAGAGAGGAGAGAGAGGAGAGAGAGGAGAGAGAGGAGAGAGAGGAGAGAGAGGGAGAGAGAGGAGAGAGAGGAGAGAGAGGAGAGAGAGAAGAGAGAAGAGAGAGAGAAGAGAGAAGAGAGAAGAGAGAAGAGAGAAGAGAGAAGAGAGAGAAGAGAGAGAAGAGAGAAGAGAGAAGAGAGAAGAGAGAAGAGAGAAGAGAGAAGAGAGAAGAGAGAAGAGAACGAAACGAATAATTTCGCCAATGTCAAAATACTCCCTTCAAACATTTCCACAAAGACAAGCAAAATATGTGACAGAAATGCCAGCTTTCCTGGCTAATCCCATGACGGGCATTGAAATACATCTGGGCAGATATAAGTGCGGGCAGGTCTGGAGAATACGACGTTTGTTACTATACGCATCTCCTGACATGTCGATGTATAATAGCGTGATTATTCTGATGGTAGAAATACTTTGGATCCCTAACGAACATTTTCAATGAATACTTGTATAAATACAGAACCTCAAAGTCACCTGATGAAAGCAAAAAAAAAACGTTTGCTTAGTATAAAAATAAAATTGAATTGATGTAAAAAGCTTCAACAGAAAATATCAATTTTGGGCAAAGAAACGATCAGGAAAACGAATAATTTCATCAATGTCAACATTCTACTCTTTCCAAACATTACTACAAAGATATCAGCCAAATATGTGGCGGAAATGCGTACTTTCCTGGCTAATACCATGACAGGTATTAAACAACATCTAACAGATATTTAGCAATGCAACGCTCCTCTATCTAAGCACTTCGTGTAATCAAATAGCAGATCTTATATTTTATTTATCTTTTTGGTGCTAGGGTACGTCATACAATATTATATTTGTGTGAATATCGCAATAGTGGTATGATGTAAAACAATCTCAATATCACAAAATTTGTAAGAAATCAGAAGATCAAATAGACGAACTTATATAAACGTTCGTCACGTTCGTTGTCGTTAACCAAAGCATAAAATCAAGTGACTGCTCTGGGTTTCAATCAACTTCAGATTGTGTGTGTATGTGTGTTCTAGTATAGCTAGACACAGCACAACTCTCTAACTAGCAGCTCTGTTGATTGTTCTCTGTACACATCAGAAATTGCTCGATTTTAATCGTTCTAACTGAAATTTACTTGTTCCCATGTTTATTTGTTGAAGCATATTCTATTATTTGACGTGTTATTAGCTAAGTTCAAGTTGTTCAACTTTGATCCACATCAACTTTGCGAAATTAATTTGTAACTGGGTAACGTGAGAGCAGAAATTGCTCATTTTTGGAGACAATTGAATATAAAATAAATATGAAATGGTAGAATTTTTCGATTAGGAAAATAAAAAATTTCAACTGAAGAGGTGCAATCGAAACAACATAAGTGTTGTGTTGGGATTATACAGGGTGGGGGCAATAGTGCGTTAGAGTTCGATTTTCCAGGTTCTATTATAGCTAGAGACAATTGAATATAAAATAAATATGAAATGGTAGAATTTTTCGATTAGGAAAATAAAAAATTTCAACTGAAGAGGTGCAATCGAAACAACATAAGTATTGTGTTGGGATTATACAGGGTGGGGCAATAGTGCGTTAGAGTTCGATTTTCCAGGTTCTATTATAGCTAGAGACAATTGAATATAAAATAAATATGAAATGGTAGAATTTTTCGATTAGGAAAATAAAAAATTTCAACTGAAGAGGTGCAATCGAAACAACATAAGTATTGTGTTGGGATTATACAGGGTGGGGCAATAGTGCGCTAGAGTTCGATTTTTCAGGTTCTATTATAGCTAGAGACAATTGAATATAAAATAAATATGAAATGGTAGAATTTTTCGATTAGGAAAATAAAAAATTTCAACTGAAGAGGTGCAATCGAAACAACATAAGTATTGTGTTGGGATTATACAGGGTGGGGCAATAGTGCGTTAGAGTTCGATTTTCCAGGTTCTATTATAGCTAGAGACAATTGAATATAAAATAAATATGAAATGGTAGAATTTTTCGATTAGGAAAATAAAAAATTTCAACTGAAGAGGTGCAATCGAAACAACATAAGTATTGTGTTGGGATTATACAGGGTGGGGCAATAGTGCGCTAGAGTTCGATTTTCCAGGTTCTATTATAGCTAGAGACAATTGAATATAAAATAAATATGAAATGGTAGAATTTTTCGATTAGGAAAATAAAAAATTTCAACTGAAGAGGTGCAATCGAAACAACATAAGTATTGTGTTGGGATTATACAGGGTGGGGCAATAGTGCGTTAGAGTTCGATTTTCCAGGTTCTATTATAGCTAGAGACAATTGAATATAAAATAAATATGAAATGGTAGAATTTTTCGATTAGGAAAATAAAAAATTTCAACTGAAGAGGTGCAATCGAAACAACATAAGTATTGTGTTGGGATTATACAGGGTGGGGCAATAGTGCGCTAGAGTTCGATTTTCCAGGTTCTATTATAGCTAGAGACAATTGAATATAAAATAAATATGAAATGGTAGAATTTTTCGATTAGGAAAATAAAAAATTTCAACTGAAGAGGTGCAATCGAAACAACATAAGTATTGTGTTGGGATTATACAGGGTGGGGCAATAGTGCGCTAGAGTTCGATTTTCCAGGTTCTATTATAGCTAGAGACAATTGAATATAAAATAAATATGAAATGGTAGAATTTTTCGATTAGGAAAATAAAAAATTTCAACTGAAGAGGTGCAATCGAAACAACATAAGTATTGTGTTGGGATTATACAGGGTGGGGCAATAGTGCGTTAGAGTTCGATTTTCCAGGTTCTATTATAGCTAGAGACAATTGAATATAAAATAAATATGAAATGGTAGAATTTTTCGATTAGGAAAATAAAAAATTTCAACTGAAGAGGTGCAATCGAAACAACATAAGTATTGTGTTGGGATTATACAGGGTGGGGCAATAGTGCGCTAGAGTTCGATTTTCCAGGTTCTATTATAGCTAGAGACAATTGAATATAAAATAAATATGAAATGGTAGAATTTTTCGATTAGGAAAATAAAAAATTTCAACTGAAGAGGTGCAATCGAAACAACATAAGTATTGTGTTGGGATTATACAGGGTGGGGCAATAGTGCGTTAGAGTTCGATTTTCCAGGTTCTATTATAGCTAGAGACAATTGAATATAAAATAAATATGAAATGGTAGAATTTTTCGATTAGGAAAATAAAAAATTTCAACTGAAGAGGTGCAATCGAAACAACATAAGTATTGTGTTGGGATTATACAGGGTGGGGCAATAGTGCGCTAGAGTTCGATTTTCCAGGTTCTATTATAGCTAGAGACAATTGAATATAAAATAAATATGAAATGGTAGAATTTTTCGATTAGGAAAATAAAAAATTTCAACTGAAGAGGTGCAATCGAAACAACATAAGTATTGTGTTGGGATTATACAGGGTGGGGCAATAGTGCGTTAGAGTTCGATTTTCCAGGTTCTATTATAGCTAGAGACAATTGAATATAAAATAAATATGAAATGGTAGAATTTTTCGATTAGGAAAATAAAAAATTTCAACTGAAGAGGTGCAATCGAAACAACATAAGTATTGTGTTGGGATTATACAGGGTGGGGCAATAGTGCGCTAGAGTTCGATTTTCCAGGTTCTATTATAGCTAGAGACAATTGAATATAAAATAAATATGAAATGGTAGAATTTTTCGATTAGGAAAATAAAAAATTTCAACTGAAGAGGTGCAATCGAAACAACATAAGTATTGTGTTGGGATTATACAGGGTGGGGCAATAGTGCGTTAGAGTTCGATTTTCCAGGTTCTATTATAGCTAGAGACAATTGAATATAAAATAAATATGAAATGGTAGAATTTTTCGATTAGGAAAATAAAAAATTTCAACTGAAGGGGTGCAATCGAAACAACATAAGTATTGTGTTGGGATTATACAGGGTGGGGCAATAGTGCGTTAGAGTTCGATTTTCCAGGTTCTATTATAGCTAGAGACAATTGAATATAAAATAAATATGAAATGGTAGAATTTTTCGATTAGGAAAATAAAAAATTTCAACTGAAGAGGTGCAATCGAAACAACATAAGTATTGTGTTGGGATTATACAGGGTGGGGCAATAGTGCGCTAGAGTTCGATTTTCCAGGTTCTATTATAGCTAGAGACAATTGAATATAAAATAAATATGAAATGGTAGAATTTTTCGATTAGGAAAATAAAAAATTTCAACTGAAGAGGTGCAATCGAAACAACATAAGTATTGTGTTGGGATTATACAGGGTGGGGCAATAGTGCGCTAGAGTTCGATTTTCCAGGTTCTATTATAGCTAGAGACAATTGAATATAAAATAAATATGAAATGGTAGAATTTTTCGATTAGGAAAATAAAAAATTTCAACTGAAGAGGTGCAATCGAAACAACATAAGTGTTGTGTTGGGATTATACAGGGTGGGGCAATAGTGCGTTAGAGTTCGATTTTCCAGGTTCTATTATAGCTAGAGACAATTGAATATAAAATAAATATGAAATGGTAGAATTTTTCGATTAGGAAAATAAAAAATTTCAACTGAAGAGGTGCAATCGAAACAACATAAGTATTGTGTTGGGATTATACAGGGTGGGGCAATAGTGCGTTAGAGTTCGATTTTCCAGGTTCTATTATAGCTAGAGACAATTGAATATAAAATAAATATGAAATGGTAGAATTTTTCGATTAGGAAAATAAAAAATTTCAACTGAAGAGGTGCAATCGAAACAACATAAGTATTGTGTTGGGATTATACAGGGTGGGGCAATAGTGCGTTAGAGTTCGATTTTCCAGGTTCTATTATAGCTAGAGACAATTGAATATAAAATAAATATGAAATGGTAGAATTTTTCGATTAGGAAAATAAAAAATTTCAACTGAAGAGGTGCAATCGAAACAACATAAGTATTGTGTTGGGATTATACAGGGTGGGGCAATAGTGCGTTAGAGTTCGATTTTCCAGGTTCTATTATAGCTAGAGACAATTGAATATAAAATAAATATGAAATGGTAGAATTTTTCGATTAGGAAAATAAAAAATTTCAACTGAAGAGGTGCAATCGAAACAACATAAGTATTGTGTTGGGATTATACAGGGTGGGGCAATAGTGCGTTAGAGTTCGATTTTCCAGGTTCTATTATAGCTAGAGACAATTGAATATAAAATAAATATGAAATGGTAGAATTTTTCGATTAGGAAAATAAAAAATTTCAACTGAAGAGGTGCAATCGAAACAACATAAGTATTGTGTTGGGATTATACAGGGTGGGGCAATAGTGCGTTAGAGTTCGATTTTCCAGGTTCTATTATAGCTAGAGACAATTGAATATAAAATAAATATGAAATGGTAGAATTTTTCGATTAGGAAAATAAAAAATTTCAACTGAAGAGGTGCAATCGAAACAACATAAGTGTTGTGTTGGGATTATACAGGGTGGGGCAATAGTGCGTTAGAGTTCGATTTTCCAGGTTCTATTATAGCTAGAGACAATTGTATATAAAATAAATATGAAATGGTAGAATTTTTCGATTAGGAAAATAAAAAATTTCAACTGAAGAGGTGCAATCGAAACAACATAAGTGTTGTGTTGGGATTATACAGGGTGGGGCAATAGTGCGTTAGAGTTCGATTTTCCAGGTTCTATTATAGCTAGAGACAATTGAATATAAAATAAATATGAAATGGTAGAATTTTTCGATTAGGAAAATAAAAAATTTCAACTGAAGAGGTGCAATCGAAACAACAAGTATTGTGTTGGGATTATACAGGGTGGGGCAATAGTGCGCTAGAGTTCGATTTTCCAGGTTCTATTATAGCTAGGAAGATTATTCAAAAACCAAAGTTAACTACATAACAGCGTGCAATGTCTGCTCCAAATTCCTGTACGGATTCGCTTGATTTCTGGCAGCGGTTTTTGAGCTGTGAGTGGTATACATGTTATAGGTGGGTTTGTCCATACCGTAATTCTAGATGTTTAATCAGCTGCCCGTAGTCCTCTTGTTCTTGGGCCGTTAGGGGTTCGTAAGATATTTGTTGCTTCTCCATGCAACGCCAGTGTAAATCCTACAGCTTTTTCTCCTGCATTCTATTCGCCTTTGCTACAGCTTCAAATTGTCGGCGGTAATTTGCCCATGGTGTTTTTCCATCAAACTGAGGTGGTTTCTTCATGGAGAGCTTTCCTGTTTCTGCACTGATCTTTACATCTTTCAAACCCTTTTGAACATCATCCAAGTTCAAACTCAGTTCCAGCATTGAATTTTAAGTGACCGATTCTGTGGTGTGGGTAGTGCCAATTTCCGCCTCAAGTCCGCCTTTGATTTCATCACTGATTGCTTCCTCCAATTTTCCAATCTCTTCCTCAATTTCATCTTTGATTTTCTCCATCTCTGACTCGAAAGTTCTTTTTTAAACCTTCTGTATTTTCGAGGAGTTTGTCTTCCAGAATCTTTGAATTTTCTAGAAGCGTTCCTTCTAGTTTCTTCGAACTTTCTTGAAATTCTTCATGTACACAACTGTCCAGTTCACGAAAAAAATGTATCAGTCACTGTCTATTTTCCGCGATAACAATCGAACAATGTATTTTCTCTAGACACACAATTGTCTATTTACACGAACACTCTGTATTTTATTTTTAAAATCTCGATTCTTGCACCACTGTAAAGAATTATCACAACTTCACTCTAAAATTATTCATTTCATACAACATTTTATAATAAAAATACTTTGTTCAATTATTTCAACACTAACTATAGGTAATTTATATGCAACCAGTAATACTTCACTTCAGTAGACTATTTATCTTCTTCTTCCATCTTTTCCAGCCTAGGAATCTTAAGTCACCATCCTCGCTCGTAGATGGTGATAGACACCACTCGCGCAAGCAATGCTCGTGCCACCGCTATTTCTCCCTAGGTGGCGCCAGCCGTCACTCGAACAACCCGCTCCGAATATTCGTGACAACAAAAATATTTCTTATTTTTCATGTGACTTTTTAGAATATGCATGGTGGCATGTGACATGTTAATTTTTGAAAATACTTCACGGGCTTCCGGAACAAAAGTTGAGTAACAAAAGGGTATTAGATCTATTTATTTGATTCACTTACCATTTGGAGGGAACTCGTAAAAATACGCTGATCTTGGGCTTAGACACCTGAAAAAAAAAAATATATATATATCGAGTTTATGCTTGAGCTCCAAACTAATGAAAATCTACACATTCAATATCTTTAACTGTTTGTGAAAGAGTTCGAGTAAAATTTGTAGTCGATCTTGTATCGTGATGTTTTTCAATTGAAATACACGACGGGGTAGGCGAATTTATTCACAGTACAAATTTTTTTCAGTAAAAATTGATCTTCTTTGAAAAATTCAACAAAGTAGAGGGGTGTTTAAGTGTTGAAAATGAAGCTTAACTCCTATTAAATATACGCCAGGCATAAGCCAAAGTATTAGTTCACTCGAGTGAGTCACACATATGTTTTTTATTCACCCCGTAAGAAACACTGTTATTGAAATTATTCATTATACATTAATGCAGGACAGACATATCTAATAACTTAATTGCTATTTTAGACATTTTTCGGTAATTTTATTTGAAGGTTTTGATTATAAACAAACCTTGTGTCGAAAGGCCTAAACAAGTACATACTAGATCGTCTTGGCGCTTTTAGTCAGTACACAGAATAGATATTAAACAACCCTCGTAGAAAGAACATCTTCCAGCAGCGACTCACTCCACAAGTAGGAGACTCAGCTGTGATGCACAGTTATTCAAAATAAACTCATTCCATAATCATTAACATTATAGTTGTCGGCTCTGTCAATAAAGTGGAACTCATGTCTTATACAAGAAGATATACAGGGTGTTCCTTAAACACATGCTAATATTTGAGGGGGTGATTCTTTGACTTACTTTAAGGAAAAAACTTTCTATAAACGTATGTCCTAAAAGTCCTAACTTTTGAGATACAGGGTGATGAAGTTTTGAAAAAAAATCAGTTTTTTAATAATAACTGAGATAATATTGTAGACGTTTTTATAAAATTTGGTACATGTCTTCTATGCATCAAGGTGCATTTTTTAATGCACAAAGATTTTCATTTTCTCAACCAGTGGCGTCCGTACGGGTTTTGCATTGAATATTTTTGGAGAAAAAAATACTACGCCACTGCTTTCTCCTGAAAAAAAATACTTTTGAGATCCTCATTTATTTTTGAGCAAATTTGATCTCCTGAATTTTCTTTGTCCGCCGCATGGTTTTCGCTTAAAAAAATAAAAATCGTTTCATTTCAAAATCAATTCTTCAAAAATCTGATGCGATGTGGAAATGTTTGTGCATCGACTGAAAGCGGAGGACCTCAGCAATGGCCAGCAAGATCCCCTGATCTCAACAGTTTAGATTTCTTTTTATGGGGGCACCTTAAAACTCTAGTGTATAAAACTCCCGTTAATACTTTAGAATATTTAAGAGAGCGAATAGTTGCCTCGTGTGAAACTATTCGAAATACGCCGGGAATATTTCAACGTGTGCGTAATTCCATGCGTAGACGGGCGGAAGCATGCCTATTAAGTGAAGGTGGCCATTTCCAACAATTTTTATAATCAGTGTTAGTATTGTCAATAATTAATGAATTTGATCCGTTCATTTAAACTTACTTTTATAAAATAAAATAAAATTCGTTTTTGTACAAGCTGAAATCCACATTTTTTTGATTCTCATTCATTTTGGAACAAATCTGATCCCTTTATTTGCTTTAAGTCGATGCACAATCATTTCCACACCACATCAGATTTTTGAGGAATTGATCCTGAAGTAAAACGATTTTTATTTTTTTAAGCGAAAAACATGCGGCGGACAAAGAAAACTCAAGATATTGAATTTGCTCTAAAATTATTTTTAGTATTTTTTTTTTGAGAAAGCAGTGGCGTAGTATTTTTTTCTCCAAAAATATTCAATGCAAAACCCGTACGGACGCCACTGGTTGAGAAAATGAAAATGTTTGTGCATTAAAAAATGCACCTTGATGCATAGAAGACATGTACCAAATTTTATAAAAACGTCTACAATATTATCTCAGTTATTATTAAAAAACTGATTTTTTTTCAAAACTTTATCACCCTGTATCTCAAAAGGTAGGACTTTTAGGACATACGTTTATAGAAAGTTTTTTCCTTAAAATAAGTCAAAGAATCACCCCCTCAAATATTAGCATGTCTTTAAGGAACACCCTGTATAGGTACAAGCCGATATTGCCAAACTTAGTTTTTCAAGTGCAGTTGATCATTTCCAGGAAAGCGAATAATGCATTATGGTTACTGGGAGTTTAACAGAATTTACCCCTATATAACAATAATCGTTAATGTTAATTACTAGGTCATATTTCTTATTACCATAATAAGACGATAATATTATACATTACCGATCCGAATTATAACTATCAAATATGATCGTATTACATACAATATTATTGACAGTGATACGCTCGTAGGTCTGGAGTATATTTAGATAATGGGATATGCATTATTATGTGACATGTTATTGTACGTGTGCCATAATGAATTCAAATTAATTACAAACTCATGTATGGTAGGATATTCTGGCTGAATGTGACGACGTGCCATATATCTACCTTATCAAAACAGAGAATGTTCTGCAGATTCAATTGAAATCGATAATCAAATGTATTCTACGTGATATGTGTACTGCTGCTATTTGATGAAGTTCCAATTCAAAATATCGACTGGTATGAACTTGGATATCTTGTTGCGAATTGGTTTTGTGATTCGAAATCAGCGGTTTGACTAGTAAACAACCAAAAAATAAAAAATGCAAATTAAACAAAATTTATACTAAATACAAGTTTTCACAGCGAGTGGTTACTAATATAGATATACTTTCTCAAAGTTTGATGAACATAAACTACACTCTCCTGTCCTGATTACATTAAAAATAAAATACGGAAGTGAGTTCTAAATGAAGAACAGTCTAAAATATTTTTCTCAAATTAAAATGTCGTATTTCACAATACCTAGGTGTTAATAGAGATAATGAGGTTATTGATGGTAATCCACATAGTATTCACTTCTCTTTTTATGGATTGATGCACACTTAATTAGTTGCCAAGTAGAATGTTACGATGATAAGAAAACATGACACTCACGACTTTAGCTGAAACAATCTTAGGAATCAATCGAAGAAAAAGAATCGATATTTATTTACAGTGAAAAGGAAATGACATAACGCAGTTGTGAGCATTAATCATGATGTGCGCTAAAGGAGGGAACGCATTAGGCGGTCGCGGAACCGACGCATCGCGACCTGAGCTGGTCGCGACCCCGCTGAGTGAAGATATTTCCCATGTTTTATAATGCATTAGGCGCTTTTCTTCTTCTAGAAGAGCCAATATAAAGACCTCTGCCACAGAACTCATTTTCATAACTAAAATGAAGAGCGCCAGCAGAATTGTGTGCAAATGCCAAATGCCACTGCTTTTGCTCAGTTCGCGATGGGACGGGACCGCGACCGCCTAGTGCGTTTCCTCCTGAAAGGACGCATCGCGACCTGAGCTGGTTTCGACCCCGCTGAGTGAAGATATTTTCCATGTTTTTTAATGCATGCATTTGCACTCGGCGTTCTAGTGCTACGCTCATTCGCGACGCGCTCTCCTTCGATCATTTTAAAAGAATCTCGGGAGACCGCGTTGCGATCAAGATGAGCTCGGGAACGTCTAGTGCACGCGTTTTTGATGATCGCGTACCACGCTATTTCTATGAATCGTTTACAATCGCAATAAATCGGCAACATTCGTCACCACTGACGCTGTTTACATTCGTTTTGTTGTTGTTGTGTGCGATAGTTCTCAAGTAGTGCAATATGGATGATGCAAAGTTGATTATATTTGTTGAAAAATATATTGTAATAGGGTTTGAAATTCACCTTCTACTTGTCTGCTTCTGATAATTGGATGAATCCAAAATCTCGCGCGCGCCTTTTTCTTAGGCGCTTTTCTTCCTCTTCAGATAGAAGAGCCAATATAAAGACCTCTGCCTCAGAACTCATAATGCGTTCCCTCCTTAATAGGTCGAAGTAAAGAATGAAGTTTGCTCAGTTTTTAATGAAGGAATGTATTGAATATTCACAGCACTGGTGAATGGACCAGGCTATGGGTAGGTTCTGACTCACAAAAGGTCAAGGAGAGTTTCAATTTGGTAGATTTGTACAGTTCGGTATCCTGATTATAATTCCGAGTTTACGGAATTTTTTTCCCGGAAACTAGTTCTTCAAGAATACCTTTTCTCCAGCTTCTCCTAGATCAACATCATATGAACTGCAACTTTTGTGTGGAGACCTTTTTTTAATCAGTTAAATAATTCGGAGTCATGTTCATTTCATCAATTTTTCATTCCCATTGCCTTCTACGACCTCGTATTCATTCCTGTCGTCTTCTTGTTCTACAGAGTCCGCAAAAGTCCAATCAGTCCTCAAGAAAGGAAGAAAGTCCTACTTACAGACCTATCGCACTTCTATCTGTCATTTCGAAAGTCATATGTCGAGCTCACGCTATATCTAGAACCCTCAAGTATTGTGAATGATCGACAGTATGGATTCCGTCATAAGAAATCAACTGGTGACTTGCTGACTTATGTCGCCCATATACAGCAGCAATCTATCGAAAATATGGTGAAACTCTGGCCGTTGCTCAGAATACCTCCAAGGTGTTTGGCACCGGGTACTCCTTGCCAAGGGCGTTTTATCCATAAGGCTGATTAGGCTGAAGCCTCAGGCGCTGCAGATTTTAGGGGCGCAAGCAGATCCTAGGCAAAAGCCAAAAGTTGGCAGCGCTGGAAACGAAATCGTTTACAGGCGCTGACTAGTTTTCAGCCTCAGGCGCCGGTAACCCTTAAAACGCCCCTGCTCCTTGCCAAACTACCATCTTGTGGCTTGCCTTCCTACTCCAGTTGTGTTACTTGCTATCTAGCTTCCTCTCAGACCGTACCTCTTCACGTGATGAATATTGACACTCTACCAATAAATGCTGATGTTCCACAGGGATCCATCCTAGCAGCAACACTGTTTCTTCTTCACATCAATTATTTCTTGGGAACTACCCCATGTCCAGAGCATATCTTGCGGATGATAGGCGAGAGGACAGCTCGAACGGTATCATCGATATAAAAGCCAAGCAACGTGATGCGAAGTTATGGTTTGGAGGAGACTTACGGACGACCTCCCTTCGAGATCTATTCTCTCGGGTCGTGCTAGGAATCGCACGTTAAACGGTAAGACCTCGTTGATCATTAGCTTGCACAAGTTTCGACTTCTGAGGGCTGCCGTTCGTAGGGGGACGACAGCAGGTTAACGGAAAACACAATTTTAACAATTTTTTTTTAACGAAAAATAGTCTTTCATAACGCGTTCTCTTCCAAAGCTTTCAAGGGGAATAAACGTGAACGATTTAAATATGGACTCAGCAAAAATTCTAAAATGGGAAACCAACAACTTGTTAGAATGTGAGTAATTTCATGAGTGCGTAATTGCTTTACAACACGCATTACGTACTATACTTTACCTACGGCCATATACAGTGTGCCGTTTCCGAGATCCACAAATTTATATTATTATTATTTTCAGTAAACGTTTTCAGAAAATACGTTTTTTGATCCAAAAAGTTGAAACTGTTTTCAAGATCCAAAAATTCACATTATTATTATTATCAGTGAACTCGCCGTTTTCTAAGAAAGACGCCTATAAAGATGAACTTAAAATGCAAAACTTCATCTAAATATAAAATTTGATCAAATCATTAGAGCCGTTTCAGAGATCCAAAAATTCATATTTTTCATGAAAAGCTCCTATATAGATGAACTCAAGTTGCAATACCTTGTCTGAATACAAAATTTGATCCAAATCATTGAAGCCGTTTTGTTTACGAAAACTGTGCGATTTGTTTACCGTGCGTAAGGAGCTATTTACCGAGGCTGTGAGTCGTGTGTTTTTGACTATTTTCTGCAGTGGCCGTAGGTAATAGTATATTGTACAATGAGCATGAAATGGGTCATTTCATGCAAATTGTACACTATACTTTTTCTACGACCATCTGAATCACAAACAAATCTGTATTATTTTCAAGAACACTTTTTATCATAAACTTTCCTGCCGTCATGATTCCCATAATACATACAACCTAAAAAAGGAATTGAAGATACAAATTTTGAAAATTATAATAAAAATCTAACATTAATCGATTTCATAAAAGAAAAAAAAAGTGGTTTATATGGGATTCGAACCCTCACCCCCACTATCCGAAACCTGACTCTTCCTTCACTTATCAATCGCGGTTACGAGCCCAGATGATAATATGATGAAGTTAACTGCTATAGAACTTCCTGCCAACTATTCGAGAATATAGAATTCGATTGACATCAATGTTTATATTGAAATTAGCGGTGTCAATGTCAAATTATCCTCACTATTACTACTTATTTTCGATTACTTATTTTTTTAAACGAATTTTGTAAATACTGAAATGTCAAATTATTAGAACGTTAACAAACTTGATTCGATCTTATATTATGTATGATCATAAAAATGGCAGTCTAGTGGTTCATGAAAGTCGTGGAAAATGAAATATATTGCACTGAAATGATCATTACAGTACAGTTTGCGATGTAGAAATGAAAAAGTGTTTCTCAATCGTCCCACTGGTCGTAGAAAAAGGTTTTGACTACACAGCTGTAACCTTTCATATAAAATTTTTCATCATCTACAGTATGATATTGATAGTTAATTTTTTAATTTCTTAAAAATTAAATTTTGATATTATTTTCCAATTTTGTATGTCTAAGTTTTCTAAAATGTTTTATTATTGATTGCTAATTTTTGTTTTTCAATTCTTAAAGTTTTTTTCTCCGTAAGATGACTTCGCTTACATTCGAGTAATGGAATTTGATGAAATCCATCTCTGCTACCCTTCTTAATATTTGTTGGTGACTGATTACTATACTGGATGTTTATATAAAGATAGTCCGGTACAGGTAAATTATTTCTTTATGTACTAATTTTACTTCATATTGAGTTCTATTTTTTACAAAAAAACTAAAATCATATTATATATCATATCCCAAAAATATAGTTGTGAGTCTATATAGTACCAGTTACTTTAAAATGGTCCAAAAGCCAAAACCGGTCATCACAAATAACCAAGACTCATGGAAATCAGACAAAAGTTGTACTTAGTTTTCTTTATTCTTTAATTCGAAATCGAATTCTATCTTCTATTTGTATCATTATTTTCGGTTGGATTGTGAATACAATGCTTCTCTACTCAAGAACCAAATTCAACAACCCCTGGTAATGTAAATTCCTACAAGTTGGAATCAGAACTGAAAACATAGAGTAGTGAGTCATTCGCACAAAACAATAGTCGAAATCGTTTGATGCAAGTTGGAATCAGATTGGATTACAAGTTGGAATCAGAACTGAAAACATAGAGTAGTGAGTCATTCGCACAAAACACTAGTCGAAATCGTTTGATGCAAGTTGGAATCAGATTGGATTACAAGTTGGAATCAGAACTGAAAACATAGAGTAGTGAGTCATTCGCACAAAACAACAGTCGAAATCGTTTGATGCAAGTTGGAATCAGATTGGATTAGAAGTTGGAATCAGAACTGAAAACATAGAGTAGTGAGTCATTCGCACAAAACACTAGTCGAAATCGTTTGATGCAAGTTGGAATCAGATTGGATTACAAGTTGGAATCAGAACTGAAAACATAGAGTAGTGAGTCATTCGCACAAAACAACAGTCGAAATCGTTTGATGCAAGTTGGAATCAGATTGGATTACAAGTTGGAATCAGAACTGAAAACATAGAGTAGTGAGTCATTCGCACAAAACAACAGTCGAAATCGTTTGATGCAAGTTGGAATCAGATTGGATTACAAGTTGGAATCAGAACTGAAAACATAGAGTAGTGAGTCATTCGCACAAAACAACAGTCGAAATCGTTTGATGCAAGTTGGAATCAGATTGGATTAGAAGTTGGAATCAGAACTGAAAACATAGAGTAGTGAGTCATTCGCTCAAAACAATAGTCGAAATCGTTTGATGCAAGTTGGAATCAGATTGGGTTACAAGTTGGAATCAGAACTGAAAACATAGAGTAGTGAGTCATTCGCACAAAACACTAGTCGAAATCGTTTGATGCAAGTTGGAATCAGATTGGATTACAAGTTGGAATCAGAACTGAAAACATAGAGTAGTGAGTCATTCGCACAAAACACTAGTCGAAATCGTTTGATGCAAGTTGGAATCAGATTGGATTACAAGTTGGAATCAGAACTGAAAACATAGAGTAGTGAGTCATTCGCACAAAACAACAGTCGAAATCGTTTGATGCAAGTTGGAATCAGATTGGATTAGAAGTTGGAATCAGAACTGAAAACATAGAGTAGTGAGTCATTCGCTCAAAACAATAGTCGAAATCGTTTGATGCAAGTTGGAATCAGATTGGGTTACAAGTTGGAATCAGAACTGAAAACATAGAGTAGTGAGTCATTCGCACAAAACACTAGTCGAAATCGTTTGATGCAAGTTGGAATCAGATTGGATTACAAGTTGAAATCAGAACTGAAAATATAGAGTGGTGAGTCATTCGCACAAAACAATAGTCGAAATCGTTTGATGCAAGTTGGAATCAGATTAGATTACAAGTTGAAATCAGAACTGAAAATATAGAGTGGTGAGTCATTCGCACAAAACAATAGTCGAAATCGTTTGATGCAAGATGGAATCAGATTGGATTAGAAGTTGGAATCAGAACTGAAAACATAGAGTAGTGAGTCATTCGCACAAAACAATAGTCGAAATCGTTTGATGCAAGTTGGAATCAGATTGGATTACAAGTTGAAATCAGAACTGAAAATATAGAGTGGTGAGTCATTCGCACAAAACAATAGTCGAAATCGTTTGATGCAAGTTGGAATCAGATTGGATTAAAAGTTGGAATCAGAACTGAAAACATAGAGTAGTGAGTCATTCGCACAAAACAATAGTCGAAATCGTTTGATGCAAGATGGAATCAGATTGGATTAGAAGTTGGAATCAGAACTGAAAACATAGAGCAGTGAGTCATTCGCACAAAACAATAGTCGAAATCGTTTGATGCAAGTTGGAATCAGATTAGATTACAAATTAAAATCAGAACTGAAAATATAGAGTGGTGAGTCATTCGCACAAAACAATAGTCGAAATCGTTCGATGCAAGATGGAATCAGATTGGATTAGAAGTTGGAATCAGAACTGAAAACATAGAGTAGTGAGTCATTCGCACAAAACAATAGTCGAAATCGTTTGATGCAAGATGGAATCAGATTGGATTAGAAGTTGGAATCAGAACTGAAAACATAGAGTAGTGAGTCATTCGCTCTAAACAATAGTCGAAATCGTTTGATGCAAGTTGGAATCAGATTGGGTTACAAGTTGGAATCAGAACTGAAAACATAGAGTAGTGAGTCATTCGCACAAAACACTAGTCGAAATCGTTTGATGCAAGTTGGAATCAGATTGGATTACAAGTTGAAATCAGAACTGAAAATATAGAGTGGTGAGTCATTCGCACAAAACAATAGTCGAAATCGTTTGATGCAAGTTGGAATCAGATTAGATTACAAGTTGAAATCAGAACTGAAAATATAGAGTGGTGAGTCATTCGCACAAAACAATAGTCGAAATCGTTTGATGCAAGATGGAATCAGATTGGATTAGAAGTTGGAATCAGAACTGAAAACATAGAGTAGTGAGTCATTCGCTCAAAACAATAGTCGAAATTGTTTGATGCAAGTTGGAATCAGATTGGGTTACAAGTTGGAATCAGAACTGAAAACATAGAGTAGTGAGTCATTCGCACAAAACACTAGTCGAAATCGTTTGATGCAAGTTGGAATCAGATTGGATTACAAGTTGAAATCAGAACTGAAAATATAGAGTGGTGAGTCATTCGCACAAAACAATAGTCGAAATCGTTTGATGCAAGTTGGAATCAGATTAGATTACAAGTTGAAATCAGAACTGAAAATATAGAGTGGTGAGTCATTCGCACAAACCAATAGTCGAAATCGTTTGATGCAAGATGGAATCAGATTGGATTAGAAGTTGGAATCAGAACTGAAAACATAGAGTAGTGAGTCATTCGCACAAAACAATAGTCGAAATCGTTTGATGCAAGTTGGAATCAGATTGGATTACAAGTTGAAATCAGGACTGAAAATATAGAGTGGTGAGTCATTCGCACAAAACAATAGTCGAAATCGTTTGATGCAAGTTGGAATCAGATTAGATTACAAGTTGAAATCAGAACTGAAAATATAGAGTGGTGAGTCATTCGCACAAAACAATAGTCGAAATCGTTTGATGCAAGATGGAATCAGATTGGATTACAAGTTGGAATCAGAACTGAAAACATAGAATGGTGAGTCATTCGCACAAAACAATAGTCGAAATTGTTTGATGCATTCAATATTTCCTCTCTCTGAGTGATCGAGGTTGAAATTGAGTAATATAATATGACATTCATAACCATACTTTCCAAAGCACTAATAACGAAAGAAAGCGTTAATGAAGCGTGTTCCCAGAACGTTGGGTGTGTCGCTGATGTCATAAAAACAAACAAAAAGTCCATTACCGATGTTTTCTGTCAAAGGCCTTTGCGGAAGGAGTTGATGGAGCTGATCTTTCTAGAAGACACAAACAACTACTTCCGAACAAACTTACGCCCTGAATAATACCCCTGCTGCCCGGCTTATAACTCCGGCAAGAGAGAGAATCAATTAGGGATTCCGAACAGAGCGGAGCAAGCGAAATGATTCTCTCTTATTTGTTTTGGAAGACGTGTCGGGAGAGTTATTAGACAAGGGCGCATCTTGACAGGGTATCATGTTATCAAACTATAAGAAATATACGATTTTTCTCTCAAAAACGTTTATCTAATACTTAATAGAGATTGTGAGAACTGCTGGCCGGTATTCAGTTAAAGAAGTCTTGTAGGATAACTGATTTGAGAACGAAAGTGAAGAGTAGATTAACTATTACTTGATGTACTATTGCAGGCGAGTGCCTATAGGGTCATTCCATGGGAGGGGTAAACTTCTCCATGGGGGAGGGAATCACTGTTTTCGAGCATATAATTTACTATAAAGGTATCATTTACGTCATAAAAAGTTCAATTTTGATCTCTTTAAGGTCGTCATGGAGGGGGTAATTATCCCATTAACCCCCCTCAGGCACGCGCCTGTACTATTGTTTGAATGTTATGTCAGTACCTCCTTTCATTCATATTTTGGTTATATTTGGAGTAATCCAGTACGATTGGGTTTTGAGATTGTAGCACCACCAAATTTGGTATGCTAGTAGTTGGAACCATGATAAACACGAAAAAAATTGTTTACAAAAATTCCAGGGGTGGAACATATTTTTTTTTTGTTTGAAAATATATAAATAGATTTTTGCTGTAATCTTGGAAAGTATATGATTTATCGAAAAAACAACTCAACAGGGTGAAAAACAATTCAATTTTCCACAAAAATTATTCCTAGTAATTTCTTATGAAATGCGCTCGTTTTCTCAGAAAACGTGATTGAACGCCGAAAAACTTTCACGTTCACCCTTACCCGCCGCTGAAAGTTCTGACGGAGCCGAATATTTGATTGGTCATAACTCTGCTAAAAATGATCGGAGAAAGAAAAGGAAAAGTTCATATCGTTTCTGAAGACTCCTACCTTCTCATGCAAATATAATATGCTAATATTTGAGTACCTAAAATGTGTTTTGTCGCATTTCACGGAGATGTTTCCGGATGATCCGAAAATCATGAATAATTTAGTAAATATGAAATTATTATAACGAAGCAGCAACCCATACCCTCTTTGGACTATATGCAACAATTTTAAAGTAGTGTGACAGATCCCACTTATACATGCCAAAAAAAACCTTTGTTTTACTCCTGCCTCATTTTCAACTTACTCATAAAATCGGCAGTCTCTTCACTAAATGTTGAAAATCATCGCTTATTTATATACTGCATATACAGAGTGGCCCATTTGAAAGCGGACCACCTCTCTAAAACTGTTATTTATTATCCGATTCGAAAGTTTTTTTTTTCAATAGATAGAGCATTAATAGTTTTCATTGAATGCATTGAATTCGAAATAAAAATAAAAATATCAAGGCCTACTTCGAATTTTTTTTAAGATAAAAAATTCAAAAAATTTACGACATGTTCAAGTGGTTTATGTAAAAATTTCGTAAGAATGCGTCCATCAATACAAAAGTTATATGGGTATAAAATTTGAAAGTTTTGTCAATAAATCAACCCACTACTTCAATTTCAGAACTTTTATCAAAATTCTGACAACACCACTGGATTCAAAACATTTCGAAATATATTTGGTCAGAATTTCATCGAAATCTGTTCATAAATGAAAAAAACCTATTATTTTATAACTTTTTTATTTATGAACAGATTTCGATGAAATTCTGACCAAATATATTTCGAAATATTTTGAATCCAGTGGTGTTGTCAGAATTTTGATAAAAGTTCTGAAATTGATTGATTGATTAGCTTGAACTTTTACAGCGACAAATACATTAGTGGTTTTTTCGCTTATTCATTTGTTCATCAATTATCGCGGTGTTGGTTGCCAAAATGAATGGTTTGACATTGATATGTTACTGAATTTCTTTTTCATTAAATTGTCCTGTCGAATTACACTCGAGGTTTGTATTGATATCCGGTAAATTTGTGTTTTTCAAATTCTAAACTGTTTCCTCAGCAATTTTACTCGAATAACTGTCAACCTAAATACACTCCACCTTCGGTGTCATGTTTTCAATAGTTGACAGTTATTCTCGTCGAGTTGCTGTAGGAAACAGTTTCTCATCAAACAACCCAAATTCACCCGATAAAATACAAACCACTTGTGCCATAATAAGTAAAAAAAATTTTTCCCGCTGCCGACACTGTAAATAGTCCATACATGCTTAGCAACAAAACAGGTAAATGACTTATATCATTCGTTCACTAATTAATCTTGACAACGGAATGTAAATAGTGTCATTTACATGCCTAGGGTAATAATGACTTTGACTTTGACAAGTAATACCTTCAGGTTCATTTATACCAATTTTTAGGTTATGAGACTTTTTGAATATTATTGTTGTCTGTTTATTCGGTAACTTAGTTACGCGCACAAGCAACTCAGAATTGAATAGCGGAACGAATAATCATGAAGGGAGGAAGGGTAAGAAAACAAACTTCAATCCAGGCAAATTTTGAGAAATGTCAACAAGCAGTTGTGAATATGTACTAAGTAACACGGAATGTATCGACTGTTAACATTTTCGGCAAGCGACAAGCCTCGGCTTTGCCTCGGCTCGTACTCGCTCACCTCGAATGTTAACACGTCTTTACATTCCTTGTTACTTGAATAACTATTACGTTCCACTCCTGATTTTTTTATAAACAATTTTTTCTTTAATAATACATGATGTCGAGATGACATGTGCCGAGTTTCAGAGTGCTACAATTAATTCTTCACTTTTTGCTCGAGTTTGTCTGTCGTTACTGGATTACTGTGCGATTTCATCAATATTCTCCGATCCCGAAAACACTTTTCATTGCCCACGCCACTGTATTTACGTGAAGTCTGATTGTTGAGTCACAGAAATCTCTCCGAAAGCCCCGCCATCAGCTCTACTAGCGCCCAGCAGACGGTTTTATGGTGTAGTTTTGGCGAATGCGCCTAAGCTAACTCGATTTGCATCATAAAACAAATAAGAATTGATATTTGAGCGGACGGGACGTCGAGTTTAAAACTCCCGCAGCGGGAAGTTCGTGTTTGTTTTAAGTTTATGCTGAAACGCTCGACGATCGTGCGACTTTGGCGGAACTGTTTCATTTTAGCGAAATGCGGAAATTGTAGTCTGGAACTGTTGAATTGGATGTTTCCGTGGAGTTACAGTTATATGATGGGGGAGGAACGTTGTGAAATATTCGATAATAATTCTGGTACAGGACGGCGCAAAGATTTACATATTTGGAACGTTCGCAAAGGACCACGCACACTCCTTATGCAAAAAGTCTTTCGGTCAAATTTTCCAAATTTTTAGTATGTTGTTGAACTCTGCTTCCTGAACAAAAGTTACCATAGGCACACACAAATTCTATGCAAAGTTTACGAGATACAGAGTGTTGAAGTTGTAAGATGGAACTTTCAGGCCATTATTGGCTGAACTTTATTGCTGGGAATATCATAAAATTATTGGTCAATTTTCGATCTACACCATACTACTATACTTGGCCAGTGTAATGGTATGCTTTTTAAGCATTTTTCAACCTATACCTCACATGACAGATTTGAAACCTCACTGAAGAGTGGCCAAATTGTTCAAAATTCCGATAGCAGATATTATTTTTATATTTGTTAGTATTCACCAATTCCATTAGCGTGATTTTCATTGATTTCATGGTAAATGAACTTTCCGTTTTCATTTCAAAGTATGAAGGAAGAAAGAATCAATATTGAATTTGTCCATAGTGTGAATTTATATAGTTACATTATTATTTTAAGTTAATACCTATATACTGACCGACCCCGTATTTCTTACTTTCGACAAGCTCTATTTAAATAGTTATTCTGTATACCCTCATTGGGAAAAAAGTTGATAGCTACTTTGTGCGGAATTAGTTTGAATTATCCTTCAAATGAATAATCATACGATCGGATTTTCAGCATCTCCATCCATTAATTGAAAACTAGACATAGAAAATTCCTGTATTTTTCACAGAAGTTCATGTGATATATCCCCTATACAATTAGAAGAAATAAGGAAAATTGACCGGTTAGTTTTTTTTATACAGGGTATTTCGCTAATTTTAGGTAATATTAGTCTCGTGTATTCTTAAGTCACACTGTATAATATTCAAAATTTACGTACTGTCAAGTGGCTACATGGCACATATAACTAGTGTACTGAATTGATCCAATCATGTAATCCAAAGAATATATAACAGATACACTTATACTTTCAATCTCCCCTGTATATTTAAGGAAAAATCATATTTTTTGGAATCAGTGAATTTTATCGGATATACTGAACACAGAAAATTCAATTTTCATACGATCCGACTCATGACGTTGATGCTCTATTCGGAAATTATTTTCATTTTGTGTAACTCGGAAAAAGTCATGATTTACCCTGAATACAGTTTTAAAAAATGCTTGAAAAACATAACATTGCACTGGCCAAGTATAGTAGTATGGTGTAGATCGAAAATCCACCAATAATTTTGTGATATTCCCAGCAATAAAGTTCAGCCAATAATGGCCTGAAAGTTCCATCTTACAACTTCAACACTCTGTACCTCGTGAACTATACATAGAGTTTTTGTGTGCCTATGGTAACTTTTGTTCAGGAAGCAGAGTTCAACAACATACTAAAAATTTGGAAAATTTGACCGAAAGACTTTTTGCATAAGGAGTGTGCGTGGTCCTTTCATGTTCACACCCAAACGACACGATTACAATTTTGGTAATCCAGTTCGATTGGGTTTTGAGACGAGGATCGATTGTAGAACCACCAAACTTGGTATGCTAGTTGTTGGCACCATGATAAACACGAAAAAATTTTTTTTACCAAAATTCCAGGATTGAACATATTTTTTTTTCGTTAAAAATAAATAAATAGATTCTTGCTGCAATTTTGAAAAGTATATGATTTATCGGAAAAACAACTCAACAAGATGAAAAACAATTCAATTTTCCACAAAAATTATTCCTAGTAATTTCTTACGAAATGCACTCGTTTTCCCAGAAAACGTGATTGAACGCCGACATCAAATTTCAGGTTTACCCTTATCCGCCGCTGAAAGTTCTGGCGGAGCCGAATATTTGATTGGTCATAACTCTGCTGAAAATGATCGGAGAAGAAAAAGAAAAAGTTAATATCGTTTCTGAAGACTCCAACATTCTCATGCAAATATAATATGCGAGTATTTGAGTACCTAAAATGTGTTTTGTCACACTTCACAGAGATGTTTGTGAATCATGAATAATTCAGTAAATATGGGAGGAAATGATCTGACGGAAACAAGAAAACTACGTTTGAAATTCGAATCTACATTTGAAAACTTCTAAAATGTCAGTGACGACCTTTACAAATATTTGATGACACGTGACATCTATTCTCTTCATTTGATTCGTCGAAAAATGATTTTATTCCCTATAGGGAAAAAAGTTAAAGTTGTTTCCGAATTCCTGCACATGAGATATAGCCAAATGCTTGAATTGAAAGGTCTATAAATTTGTAATTGCGGGGAAAACACAGTCTGTTACTGGGTTAAAATAAAAAGTCGCGATGCTCGTGGTTCCTCACTCTCGCTTTCAGCTCGTGCTCGAAACATCCCACTCTCATAGCATTTTCAATCTAAGATTGGTTCAGAATATATTCTAAATGAACTTTTTCGATATTATCGAATGCATTTTGGTCTTGAACAAAATTCCCAAATTTTGTGCTTCCCTGTATATCGCACGGGAATTCAAAAATCAGGTGCCTTCAACGAACCTTTTTGGCAATGAATCAATTTTTGTGAGAAATAAAATTTTCTGACGAATAGATAATAAAAATGTTTCCTATATGGTGCCAACTTTTTGAATCTTACCGTATTATCTGCTTTGTCTGTAAGTTGTAAAACTTTTGAGAAAAAAAACAATAATAATTTAACTTTGACTTTGAACATCCGAGAGCGATACAGAAGAAATTAAAGCGATTGCACCAAAATATAGAATTCCGCCTTCGCCATTAATGTTTGGAATCATCACCAGAACATTTTCTACTAAAAGACCGTCAGCTAGTGATAGATTTAGGTGCCCCATTTTCGCATAGGGTTGAAAAGTATATCGATTTGTAGTAAAATGAAGATATTTTTACGAGTAGCTCCTGGGGATATCATATAGAAAATCGATTTTTTTTATTTTCCCCATGTTTCCTAACTACGGTACCGAACTGCAGAGGGTGATTTATAAGGTCGTTTCAAGAAAAAAAGTTCCTATGAACTTATGTCCGGAGTTAATTTTCTGAGATACAGGGCGTTAATTTTTTTTTCAAACGCCTATAAGTGCTTCTTCAAATCGCACATTGAGTGTTCATGGGCATTGTAAGATTACATTATGTATTCAATCTATTCATGAAAACATTCAAGTTTTCGCATCATTGAATAAGTTTTCACTCTCTTTTCGGATGTATTGTAACTGAATTACTTTGTTCTACATTCTTCACTATATAGATTTGTTCTAAATTCACAGCAAGACGAAAACACAATTATCTGTTGGAACTTCACAAATTCAATTTCAAATTAGAAAAGTTCGGCACAGCGAAATTCTCTTGCATTCTACAAATTGGATTTTCACCCGTTTCTATGGAGTCAAACATTTTCTTCGATAGTTTGATGAAACAACTTCGTGATTATCTGGGAAGCTGGTAGTGCTAACATTTGTAATGTGTTTACCACATACTTCTGTAAGAGAGGTAGGTACTGCGGAATTTTATTGCGAAAATTTTTCTCGAAGTTTCATTTTTCGCCGATTGGGAATATTGACAGTGGGGTAAAGGATAATATTGAGAGAAACATGAACATTGGAAGTAAATATTCCGATAATTCTCAAATCGAATAAATTGTTAAGATGCCACGAGCGCGATCTAATTTGAGACGTTTTTTAGAGTAAAAGAGTCGATAACTCCAAAACGGTTCGTCGTATAGATTTTAAACAAGGACAGTGTTCTAGAGGACGTTTGATTATATATACTTAGGCGAGGGGGAAACTACTCTTTCATTGGGTATACATCATAACATTTTCATTAATTAATTATTAATTTTAATTAAATTCAGTATTCGAAATGTCGAAAACTCGACAGAAATTATTTTTGCGCAAAAATAACTTTGAAAATTGATTCAGAGCTGACCAACTTGAGAACGGTTAGAGATAGACGAAATCTGCGAACGCCAGTCGATTCAAAATGGACGAATTAGTATGTATTGTGAATTTCGAGTCAATCGAAAAAAATTTAAAATTACTCGAAAAAGTTGCACCCCTAAAAATCATGAAAAATACCAAGTCGTCACATCGACTTGAAATTTGCACTGTATACGTAAAATTTTATGCTCATTCCAAAAATGTATGATTTTTATGTGCTCAGGTATAAGATTTAGGCGGAAAAAGGTGTTTAAGATGAAAAATAAAATTTTCTGAGATTTTTTATTTTTCATTTTTTGAATTTCAAATTATTGTCCTCGAAAGTAATTTGACGTGCTGATTCTGAATCTTATAATAATAATGTCGAAAACTCATCACAAAAATTTTTGGCGGCAAAAAAACATCTAAAAACTGATTCAGAGCTGACCAACTCGAGAACGGTTAGAGATAGACAAATTCTGCGAACGCCAGTCGATTTAAAATGGCCGAATTAGTATGTATTGTGAATTTTGAGTCAATCGAAAGAAATTAAAAACTACTCGAAAAAGTTGCAAGGGGTTCACCCCTAAAAATCATGAAAAATACCAAGTCGTCACATCGACTTGAAATTCGCACTGTATACGTAAAATTTTATGCTCATTCCAAGAATGTATGATTTTTATATGCTCAGGTATAAGATTTAACCAGAAAAGGGTGTTCGAGGTAAAAAATCCATTTTTCTAAGATTTTTTATTTTTCATTTTTCGAATTTAAATTTTTTGTCATCGAACGTATTTTGATGTGCTGATTCCGAAATTTTTGACAAAAATGTCGAAAGCTCATCGGAAATAATTTGGCGGCAAAAAAACCATCTAAAAACTGAGTCAAAGCTGACCAACTCGAGAACAGTTAGAGTTAGACATATTCTGCGAACTCCAATCGATTCAGAATGCCCAAATTAGTATATACTGGGAATTTGAATGAAAAAATCGACGGGCAAAAAAGTCGAGTACCATTTTTTGAACTTTTTGAAATTTTGATCCCGGATGAATGTCGACGTGCTGATTCCGAATCTTTGAACGAAAATGTCAAAAACTCATCAATATTTTTGGCGGCAAAAAAACCATTTAAAAACTGATTTAGAGCTGACCAACTCGAGAAAGGTTAGAGATGGGCGAATTCTGCTAACGCCAATCGATTCAAAATGGCTGAATTAGTATGTATTGGGTATGTATTTGGAAATTATTTTATGACAAGGTACTAAAATGAACCTTTCTCCTGTTCTCCTTATGTAACCATCCATCCTTCAATTTATTTGATACTCGTTGTCGCCTACTTACACCAAAAATCAAAAAACTTTCTGGATCTTATTTTTATACATAAGAGTTAAATTATGTCCATACAACGTATCCGCGTAATGGAATGGTAATTATCTTTCATTGCCCCCTAAAACTTTTTCATTATTTTTCATTAGAGATAATTACTTCACTGATTTCATTAGGTGTACAAAAAATGACTATTTATTTTCCCCTCGTACTTATGTCTGCTATTGATAGATAGTCAAGGTAGCTGCAGTGGTATTTCTCATCCACTAAAATTTAAAGCAATCCCTATTCCATCAAAATGAATCAAAAGAAAGGTAAAACGTTGATCTGTGTACGTGCTGTAATGTTTTTTGAAAATTATTTGTTCATCTACCTAAAAAAAATTTGGGAATTTGAGTTTTTTTTTTGTGAAAAAGAGAATTGAAAATTAAATTTCCATTACAGCACTTACGTCGACTCAAATGTCCTATAGAAGCCTGCCCTTATTTGAAATCAATACGACGAACCGTTTTTGAGTTATCAATTGACTCTTTCACCCTAAAAAGCGTCCCAAAGGTGATCGCGCTCATGCCCTCTCAATCCAAAATTTTCATACAAAGATAAATGGTTTGGTGTTTTTGGCGGATTCGCCAGTGCAGTGTTTCGCCTTCGCCATGAATTGTTGCGTAGGGACAGGTAAAAAGAATAAATTGTCTAGTTTCTTGTGGAATTGTTAAAAATAGACAAATATAGGGTCACGTGATGGATGTTAGCTAGCCACGAACATGTAGTGAACTGTTAGTTGCGGCACGAGTCCAATGAGTGTAGTGTGACGAAAATAGTTTTTTCTAGAACCACATAGAAATATGCTCATTTTATGCGCTTTATCGATTAAGGAAGTAGGCCGATTGTAAACACTTTTACCTACCACGAATATGTAATATCAAACATTACGATACTGATATAAGTTTCGTAATGAGATACTTTACCGCACTAGTGCGGTAAAGTAAAATTCATTTGTTTTTTTTTCTTAATGTCAGTCTATTTAATGGAAAAGGATAACAAGAACTAATTTATTATAAATTATTATAATATTCTGCATACAATTCTCTACCAAAAAGGTATCGACAAAGTTTTCTTCAAAATGCACCGTTATCCAGTAAAACTTGCTCGAAATTCGAAAATATGCGATTTCCTCAATTTTCAGTACTCTCTCATTCAGTCACATAATGATATTTTCAGAATTACCATTTCCCAAATTATTCATATATGTCTCGACTATGAATAACAGAAGAGACATTCTTGAAAAAGTCATTCGTGTGGATTTTCCGGCACTGAATTTTCCGATACTTTTACCTTGCATGGAACCGACATTTTTTTATTCGCGAAGCTCACGCAGTGAACGAATTCCTTATAGTGTCGATCAAAACGGGTTCAGCACATATTTTTTCATGATCACAAAGCATTTCAGTAGCGGAAAAACGAAAGCTAAAAGTAAAAGAATTTTCCGAGGAAAATCGAAAAATTAATTTTTCCCTAAAACAAATGACGCGTTAATATACTCCATAAAATTCTCTACAAAAAAGGTCTCCACAAATTTTTCTTTAAAATGCACCGTTTTCGAGTAAAATGTGCTCGAAATTCGAAAAAATGCGATTTTCTCAATTTTCTGTGCTCTCTCATTTAGTCACATAATGATATTTTCACACGAATCCACAGGAATGATTTTTTCAAGAATGTCTTTTTTGTCATTCACAGTCGAGACATATATAAATAATTTGGGATAATTTGGATCATGAAAATATCATTATGTGACGGAATGAGAGAGCACAGAAAATTGAGAAAATCGCATTTTTTCGAATTTCGAGCACATTTTACTCGAAAACGGTGCATTTTAAAGAAAAATTTGTAGATACCTTTTTTGTAGAGAATTGTATGGAGTATATTAAAGCGTAGTTTGTTTTTGTAAAAAATTGATTTTTCGATTTTCCTCGGAAAATTCTTTTTCTTTTAAGCCAAATTTTCCGTTTTTCCGCTACTGCAATGCTTTGTGATCATGAAAAAATATGTGCTGAACCCGTTTTTATTGACACTATAGGAAATTTGTCCACTACGTGAGCTTCGCGAATAAAAAATGCCGCTTCCATGTAAGATAAAAGTATCGGGAAATTCAGTGCCGGAAAATCCACACGAATGACTTTTTCAAGAATATCTCTTCTGTAATTCATAGTTGAGATATATATGAATGATTTGGGAAAAAGTGCTCCTGAAAATATCATTATATGACTGAATGATAGAGTACTGAAAATTGAGAAAATCGCATTTTTTCGAATTTCGAGCACATTTTACTGGAAAACGGTGGATTTTCAAGAAAAACTTGTAGACACCTTTTTCGTAGATAATTTTATGCAAAATATTATGACATCTTTTGTTTTTGAAAAAAAAATGAATTTTTTGATTTTCCTCGGAAAATCGTCCATAAAAATGCTTTCACGGCTCATCACCCTCAAAATTCGGATTCAGCGGGTCAAAATATATGAGAATAACATCGGCTACGAAAACCCTCCCTGCCACCGGACTAACTTCGGGGATTCTCGATTTCCCTTCTCACGGAAAGTGATTCTGCGAACGCATAAAAAACATTCCACTTACGTCTGATAATTGTGATGTTGCTGCAGCAGAAGCGGCTGATGGCTCGTCGGCTGCTGTCCCATTAACCTCTGCTGCTGCTGTCTGGCAATTTGTGCGGCGAACACTCCGTATCCGAATCCGTATATTTCGTCTTCTTCCTTATCGCTCAAACAACTCGACGGCTGTAACAAGAAGAGAAGAATTAAATTGTTTTGCGGACGTAAGCTCGTTGGGAATATGAAGTGCGCCTCCGAAAGAAAATTGATTGGGAGAAAGGCATTGGCTTTCGGCGGGTCGGGGGGCAAGGGGAACAGGGACGGATCCAGCAGTACGGAATCAGAACAGAAAATTATAGTACAATGGGGAACAATTTTACTAACCCCAGTTAGAAATCAAATTACCCTAGCAAGAAACTCTAATAGCATAGGGGACAAGCGAGTTCTCACTTGTGGTTATTAAGTCGACTTTGCTGATACCAACTCACTTGGGATTATTAGAAATTGTCGACTAACTTATTTTCTTGAACTTTGCTACCGCAAGCGAGGGCACCTACTTATGACTATGATGCTTTGTTGCAGACTTTGCTACCGCTAGTAAGTGCATCTACCTAGAACTAATGAGCTATTGTTCAAATAGTAGGTATGTTACTTTGCTACTGCTAGCGAATGCATCTACCTATGACTACTACTAATAGTTTCAGTTATATATTTACAACTTTACTACCGCTAGCGAGTGCTTCTATCTGTAAATATTAGGCAGTGCCAATGATGTTGCAGACGGAATATTTGTCTATTTATGTGTGGAGCATACCAATGGTTGCCATATTTTTGTACCGCATTCAATTTTGCATCGACAGGATGTCCCAAAAAATGAGTTCATCAATTTCAACCGCACTTGTGTAGAATTCATGAAGCGCAAACATCCTTATTCCGCTAGCTCTTGTAAAATAATCTGATGGTAAGCCATTATATAGTAAGGTTAGGTTAGGAAAGTACCTACTCTTTCACACAAAACTGAGCTAGATTATCACCACACAGCAGCGTTATTCCCAATGAGTACTTCTAGACTGGATAGACTATAAATTAGCCGGTAACAAAAGCATACACGTTCACGAACAAGAGCAATAACCTAATCCTTGACTTGACCAAGCGACCAACAGTCCAACAATGCCGACAGCGAGAAAATATTTTTGTTTCATTTTCTTTCGCACTATGAGACCTAAAAATATTTGTTGTGTTCTTGGAAGGGGTAATTTCCGTTGAAATATCAGCAGAAAACATCGAAAAACCATAGCAAGGCATAGTATAATGGTAAGCGGGTCCATCCAGTAATATTTTAGTGGCCGGTTGACAACTGTATTACAGTAAGTGGGTGACCTTCTATGAGATTGTCCACTTATAGTAAGCGAAACCTTACAGCCACAGGCATGTAACTCGCTAGTGATTATTCATTCATAAGATTATAATTTTCTAATAAAAAAAACTTACTGTCCCAGACTGACTGCCTAATAGCGACAGCAGTACACTTTTCTGGGGCAGAAACATCACTTTCAGCAAAATCGTTTTCGCTGCCATAGGATTTCAATATGCTGGCTCTATTCGAAACTTTGTTATAGAAATAGTATTTCTTATTATGGTAGCAAGAAATTATCTGAGCGATTTTCCTCAGTGTAGGAGATCCGAATTAGATATGACCTTCACCCATCTGATGATGGATAAATAGTTATTTATGCAACAAGTGCAAAAAGTAGGTGTTTATTGCACTCGACGTGAAATTGTCCAACGAGGCCATCAGGCCGAGTACAATAAAGTACAATAAACTCTTTTTGCACGAGTTTCATACAATATTTTTTCTGTTCATGCAAAAACCAGAAAATGTTTCATTTAGGTGGCACTAAACTGAAAGGAAGACATAGTTTGTTTAAATCTATCTGTTGAAGGTAATTCAAAAACATTTTGTGTAATTCAGATGAAATTCGAAGGAAATAATTTTATTTTTAACAAATTGCATTTTCTAGTAATTTCATAGTCAATTGTATAATGAATATGATGAAACATGCAACAATTTAAAACGTAATACAATCTCACAGAAAATGGGCTAAATTTGGCGTCGATTTGAAAGTTTATGTCTGTCATGATGACAGAACGCTATAATAGAATGACAGATGAGTGAAATAAAGTCTTTATTGCACTCAGTGCAATAAAGAGACAGTTTTTCCACCAAATATAGTTCAATAAAGTTTTGTTTTTTGCATGAACGTAGAAAAACGTATTTTATATCAAATTTAGTATGCTAAAATAGTAGTTCACCTACCAAGTGCGGAAAAAGATACTTTTCCGCACGCGATTGCAGTTGGCCGAACGACGAGTGTTAGGTACACTATTTTTTCTACTAGCATGCGAAAAAACCCTAAAGTTAACATAAAAGAAATAGTATATTGTGCAACAAGTGGGGTAAGTTCAACTTTTTTCGAGTGTGGAGGTTTGTGGCACGAGCGGTTCTTGCCGCTCGTCAGTGACAGGGTAGGTCGGACAACATACATACGGCATAGGTTGAGTGTAAGAGAGTGTACACCTGTTAACTATGTTAACACGCAAAGTGCTAACTCTGCCTTTTGTCAGTGTTATTACCATTACTAATGAATGTACTGAGTAAATAAGACTGTCAATAAAATCTTATATTATTATTATTATCATCATAACATTAGAGTCGTCCTGCCCCAGCCCAATGGATTATAATCCACTGTATAACTAATATTTCCCCACACACAAATGAAGCAATTGCAACTGAGTCTTCTTGAAAGAACGTTGCACAAATATCAGTCATCAGATGTAATTCAATGTCCGTCGTGGGATTAGCCAGGGAAGTAGTTGTTGTCTGTCAGATTTTTGCCTCATATTTTCCAATGGTGAAAATATTTGTAGAGAAGGGTACTTTAACATTGTCGATTTCACTATTTCATTTATTTCATACTTTCCGGCAAAAATACTCGAACTGGTGGCGCTGCGACTGACTTTTACTGTAAGTCGCTGCTTCATTTGTGGGGAAATATCAGTTATACAGTGGATTATAATTCATTGGGCTGGGACAGGACGACTCTAATGTTGTCCGACTTACCCTGTCACTGACGAGCGGCAGGAACCGCGAAACACGTCTGCAGGTGGTCTTTCCCAGCCGAATGAAGAATAATTTGCTGTATATTTACAATAAGCAATTGCAACTGAGTCTTCTTGAAATAACGTTGCACAAATATATGTCAGATTTAATTCAATGTCCGTCGTGGTACTAGCCAGGGAAGTAGTTGTTTTCTGTCAGATGTTTGCCTCATATTTACCACATGGTGGAAATATGTAGCATCCTGGTGATGTATAAAGCATTTCGAAAGATTCAAAAAACGTAAAGGTTTTTTTTTACTTCGCTATTAACTCTACTATTAGTTACATTGTTAACTACCTAGTCAGCGCCTACCCTACCATTCTATATCTGTTTAACTTCAAATCCAAGCTCGGATTTATTAAACAAACCCTATTATCTCTAAAAGCGTTTACGCTGTTACACAGACTATTAATATCAATTCTTCTTCTCCTCCATCATTAACTCATTCGACTTATATTTCATCTTTCTCGTTATCACTCAGACGGCCCGACGGCTGTAACAAGCAGAGAGAAATTAAATTGTTTTGCTGACGCGAGTTGCTCGCTAAAATATGAAGCGTGCCACCAAAGAAAAATTTATCGGAAGCTTCGTTTTTCCGAAAGATTCAGCGAAATGAGTACGTAAATAAACGGGGGAGAATCCTCGCTGGCATAAAAATGAAAGACCAACGATGAAATTTTGTTTGGACAGCTTTAACATCATTTTCAATCATGCGTTCGAAGGTCAGTTTGCTTGCGAGAAATCAATTTTTTTAAATATTTCATGAAGAATAAGTTCAGAATATGTACGAAGCATCCTGTTTCCGGTGATTAAATGAGGACAGAAGTGATTGATGAAAAGAGGTACTTCAAGTATTTCAATTCTCATTTTAATTCAATAAGGATTGATAAAGAATGACTGGTATTGATTCAATTTTTCCATTTTTATATATTTTATCACTTGCTTGCATTCTATAGGATCCTTTTTCAAAAGCATCAGTATTGCAACATTAACACTTGTTATAGTATTGCAATATATCTTTGAATTTCGGAAAAAGACCATAACACTGAAACTACTGAAATTACAATTTCTTAACATTTGAATAATCTCTTATAATTCTAGAAGTCGTGGTGATAACATGCTTTATTACAAAACGATTCAATACCTTCGATGATATCTTTTGTTAAAAGAATTAGTAAATAAAACTGTAGTAGTAGAATATATCTATGCTGTTGGAGAGAACTATAGTAAAACCTCTATTTTTGTACACCACTATATAGAGGACACCTCTATGTAACGGACAATAACACAAGTCCGAAATGCTGCAACGACTATTTGTGGGAATTTGTATAAACGACCCTCTCAATAGCTACAAATTAGTTATATTATTTCTTTATGTATGTATGTATGTAATGTATGTAATGTATGTAATGTATGTAATGTATGTAATGTATGTAATGTATGTAATGTATGTAATGTATGTAATGTATGTAATGTATGTAATGTATGTAATGTATGTAATGTATGTAATGTATGTAATGTATGTAATGTATGTAATGTATGTAATGTATGTAATGTATGTAATGTATGTAATGTATGTAATGTATGTAATGTATTTTAATAACGGACACCTCCCAATAACGGACAAAAAACTCTCCTCAGTTGTTCGATATTCAGAAGTAATGAAGTAATGAAGTAATGATAAAACATGAAATATTTAAATAGTGCAAGTGTCCCGTTTCAAACTACTGGTTGGCAAAATGTGGACTGCATTAAAAATAATATAAAATTAGGATATACTATAATTTTTTTGTATAAAACAATTGGAATTCGCTGATAAAAGTCACAAAAATATGTCTCATCTCCTTCTACAGTGCAACTTTCATGAGCCCATCCTCGACAAACACAACATTGTATTCATCCCTCATTTGTATCTTATTTTCATCTGAAATCAAAAACAGGTATTATAAAGTTATTAGGTCTTCTCATTCTGTTTTTATTCTTTGGATGAGATAATTAAATAATTTTCATAATTACTTGTCACTGTCGTTCGAAACCCCGTTTAAGACGGCCGATAGACCGTAAAATGCCGAAACAATACTTCATTTCAATCAACGTACAACATGTCAAACGCATTACTAATAGTTTTTTACTGATATTGATAGAATGGATGATCTACTTACCACAACTTTATCCTTATGTATGGAAACAAAAGAAACACTAATTAAAAACGCCAAAAGCGTAAGATTTTTCGGTAGAAAATTTGGTAAGTTTCTCGCGTCACAATAAATAAGTTTTTGAGATGGCTTAGAACAGTAAATCGGCCTCTCACGAAAACAGCAGCACTCAGTAGACGGAAACACCATGTCCCCGTTTTATGACTTACCCATACCGTCGGTGAATTTCTTGTTTTTTGCAAGATCCTCAATTTTGCCAATTTTGTGAGGATTTGGCATACGGGAGTATTATCAGGCATTTCCATTTTTTCCTGTGAGGATATTCCAGTCAAGTTACCCAATAACCACTCCCCACATCTGTTGACTGAGTGATTATTGGGATCGAGAATGATGATCCTGAGTAATCGAAGTGAACCAAGATTGATACTGTATATCGTTTTCAAATTGTTTTAAGTTGATAAATGACGTTATTTCTACAACAATATAAAAAAAAAAACAAAATTAATTGACTAATTTACCCTTTTTCACTTGTATACATGTCATTGATTAAAAAATATCCATTTTCAGATTGTGGAAGGTTATAAACCTGTAATAAAACACATTAGTGCCTTTATCACTTGACTCTATCATCACCCGGTATATCGAAATTATAATTCTGATGCGCTCCCAAATCGCTGTGGCGAATACCGTAGAAATATTTCGTTCAGCAAAAACAACTATAAGTTTTCTTAACCGGAGTACGCGAGAAATCTATTCACTTTTCTCGGCTCATTTCATCGACCAGAGCACAGCTGATTTTTCACCTACGAATTCAGTTTGATATAAATATTGTCGACTGCGCCTGAAACAAAATTGCTTTTTTACAAACCCAGAAAGACCATGTCAAGAAACTACCATAATTATAGATGATCAAATTGTGTAAAGTAATATCAATTGAAACTATCGGGCTCCACTTTAGAGCACTTTCCACTTAGTCTCACCGAAGTCGATCATCACTCAGTGCGATCAATGTCTCCGCTGCTTCATTACGAGCATTCCTAGATCTCATCAACCTTACAAAGTAAATCATTTTATGAATGTCGTTCATTTTCAGCATTAAGCACACTCGTGATGGTAATATGAAAATCTCGCAGGAACGCAGAGCCATTTGGTAGTTAACGGAAGATTAACTCCTATAGTTCGGGATATTTTATGAGGATCTTACAGTTTTATGAATCCTTCTAATTTTAATCAATTCGGGTTTTTGTGATATTTCTTTCGCTGCGGAAAGAATAGTAGGTGCGGTGAGGTGTTTTTGGTTAACCATCATAATAATATCGTTAGTTTCAGAATGCAGTCAAGAAATCCATCTATCAAGAGGTTTAAAGATATTTAGTGTTGGAATCGATGTCGGAATTTTGTTTTACTATGAAGAAAACTCTCTTTGAACATATTTTTGATTATTAGATATAAGTAGATGAATAAATTTGAAACAATTTTTCAAACTGGACAAGGGGTTTTGTCTCATAATATTGTAAGCGAGTGCAACGTATGACAGTTCGTGATGATAACAAAATGGTATCCTCCGAGATAACACCGGAATTTTTCCATCGCTCTCATAGACCGCCAGATAATGACTCATTTTCTCTTCTCTGGGATTTTAAGCACTGAAAATTATATCAGTGTTAAGCTCAAAAAATTTAAATTAAGCGATCGGACGTGTACTTTTTTCTTTCAAACTCTCATTCATGGCATTTCAATACATTAACAGGTAGGAACAAACTAATAGTGAAAACCCCTCTCAAAAAACAGCTCAACAATGAAATAATTTTCAGGTGTTGAAATCCCATAAAAGAGAATATGAGTCGGCAAAATGAGCTGTAATGAAACTCTATTTCGTGAAAAGGGTAATCTTTGTGGATTGAGGCAGAAAATTGTTGCCAATTTTTTAAAATAGGACATTTTGAGATCGAAATGCAAATAAAAAAATGTTACATTCTAAATCTTGATAATGAAATTCTCTGGAAATGCATAGATCTAGAACTTATAGAATGTATTCCAGATCTTGGGTCTATTCAAATCCAAGAAATTTTGGAACGTAAGTGAATCGTACGAGAATGGGTTTTTAAAATGAAACAAATTTTTGTTATTTATAGATTGAGGTACACCCAGAAATTCACTAAATACTTACCGAATACTTTCCGGGGACGTAAAGAGGTTGGGAATGGGAGGTTGTCAATGCAATAGAGATTGGTGTCCCTCGTCCGGTGGGAGTATATGTACCAGGAGGTGTGGTGGGAGTTGTGACCGTTCTTTCCTTTGGTGATAATTCAGCCCATTCCATCCTCCTTAAATCCTCTAGGTGGCCGAGGACGTCGACGTAATGCGTGCTGAACAGATCTGCATACCTGGAGGCCAGGCCTTCGAGATATCCCCTGTCTCCATCCTGTAAAAAGAAATTATAATAATGATGGAGCTTCAAAAAAATTATGGGGATAGAAAATATAATTTCCGATCGAAAATGAAATATAGTTAGGCAGTGCTTGAAAAGGATTGTAACATAAAGAAACGTTTGTCGCCAACAGTTTTTTATTATTTTGTTTATTATATTCAAATCATAACTCATTTGATGGATTTGTGAAATATCACATTTGAAACATTCTCAGCTCTTGAGATAGAATGAGGTTGAAGGAAAACAGCCTGGTGTCATTCTACTCTCTAATACGAATTGTACAAACATTTCTTATTTCAACATCATGTTCCATTGTGGTACAAAGATACAGTGGTTGCTGATGAAATTATAGTCGTACAGCTAATGACGCACGTTTCATGAAGTGTTTGATGAACCCTGAAATTTTTTGTTATAGTATCTACTGCATATATGAGCAGGTATACATGAGTTGGCTAGATCTATCTGGGGACACATGAGAGAAAGGTGTAAAAAATATGGCCCAAAAAAGTGTTTGATTCAGAGGCCAACAAACAATAGTTGAAAGTTAAGGTAATTTAAAAACAGAAATAAATAAGGAAGAAACTTTTGAGGGGGTAAACAGTGAACAACAACACCCCAAAATTATTGTTTTTAAGAATCCATGAGGGCGATCATTTTTGGGACGGTTTTTCGGTAAAAGAGTCGAAAACTCAAAAACGATTAATCGTATCGATTTCAAACAAGGACAGGCTTCTGGAGGATGTTTGATTCTAATAGTAGTAGTAGTAGTAATCATGGGGAGGCCGCTAATGCAGCCAGGCAAGTAGGCCCAAATGGGCCCTTTTTGCCATCCCCTGCTCTCCACATAACTACATGGCCTCTTCTAGTCTTTGTTTCCGAACCTTTGTGACCTTCAAGTGAAGGGCAGTATGTCCGTCCACTCTAGTTCGATGAGTTCCTCTTGTTGGAGTTTTTCGGCTCAGAAGATTTCGAATCTTAGCCTCCCTTACGCCTCACACTCGTCAAGGAAGTGAGACGAAGTTTCTTCGTCTTCTTCGCACATATGGCAAGTGGGATTGTCTTTTATACCCATTAGTGACAGGTGTCTACCTAGTTTGTTATGGCCTGTTAGTATTCCTACAAGGAGGCGTAGTGTTTGGCGATCTCTGCCTAAAAGCCACGTCATCCTTGACTTGCTAGAGCCGGCCACAAAGTCTTTTGACTGCCTGCAGCCGGCGGTATTCCTCCAAGATTCGTTTAGTTCTCTTTCCACCCATTCATCTAGGGCAGAAGAGATTTGACCTCTTGCAATGCCTAGTACAGAACCGGTTCCGCTGCGCCGTTCTGTGGACCGGAGCCAGTACTAGGCATTGCAAGAGGTCAAATTGATTCTATGTATATACGTCTGCGGCAGCACCTCACGATGCTTTTAAGAGATAATCAAGGTAACTGCAGTGGTATTTCTCTTCCATTAAAAATTTAAGCAATATTTATCCAATCGAAATTAATTTGGTATCAAAAGAAAGGTGAAAAATTGATCTATGTACGTGCTGTAATGTTTTTTTATTATTTGTTTATTTCCCCAAAAAATTTCTTTAAATCGACAGAATTTTTGGGACATTTTAAAGATTTTTTTTTGCTAAAAAGTGTATTGAAATTCCAATTTCCATTACAGCACGTACATAGAATCGAACGTTCTCTAGAAGCCTGTCCTTGTTTGAAATTGATATGATGAACCGTTTTTGAGTTAGCAATTGACTCTTTCACCCTTTTGAAAGCGTCCCAAATAAAATGAAATGAAGTGCTTTATTCACGCTGAAAATTTTACAGCGTCTTAATTACTTATTGGCAAACATGAAAATACAGATATAATAGAAAGAGAGAGGCTGCACGTAGTCGTGAACGTAAGTGAGACTACCGATCACCAGCGTAGCTACGGTCTTTCTCTGCGCTCTCATGGGCTGGTGGTCATTCCTAAGCGATCTTGCAATGATATACAGGGTGAGCTATTTAAAAAATAAACTTTTGAGTCGCTGCGCTTTTTAAGAAAATCTGTTTAAGAGAAACTTAAACCATTAAAGAGATTAAATGAAACCCTACAACTTATGTATTTAAAAAAAATTGTAATATGTGAAATGAAGATTTAACGGCGGGATGCAATAAAATAGATTCCTTAACTTGGAAGTTATTTGAATCATTATCTGCATAGCATTTCCTTTTAGAGTATTTAGATGTTATATTATTATTGATTATAATACAAAGCATTGACCTCTTACCTAAAAATGGAAATTTCCGTGGTGTGAGATATCATGGCACTCACTTCACGAGAACAATGGTTAATTTTCTGCTTCCGTTCAACCCAATTTTCGAAGCGAATACGTCATTATGTTCTTGAATATATTATGTAACGTGCGTCTATCTAAACTTCCACTGTAACTTACGAATAGGCCATATCAACGTAATTTGTGCCATATTAAACTATATTAAACAAACTTTCCCTCCAAGTCTACCAATTAAACTGAAGCCCTGAGAAAACTCATCCGAAAATGACTCCTGGGAAATTCCAACATCCTTCATCGAAACTATATTTCACGGAGTTGTCAGAAACACAATATCTCCGGCTGGCGTGGTATAAAGGGGCTTATGGGAGTCAACGACTTTTTTTACCGATGGAATTGAATATCAAACTGTTATTTAGTACCTGCCAAAATAAGTTTTATCTTCTTGTAATGTATGGCCAGAAAATTGAAATAGAATACATTGGCATTGAACGAGCTCTTGCAGAAAAAGCATAAAGTAAAAAAAATATATATTTTTTCAATTGGTGCCCCTTTTCACCTATTTAAAGCACGCCTCAGCGTGTGCAAATCGAACTTTCAAAAACGCGCGTTTTTTTTAAGTTACCATAGTTACATCAACAACTCGTGAACCGTGACAATTTTTTCGTCGTAATTTTTTACGAAATTGAGTTATTCGACATTCCAATATTTATCAATATTTCTACATACTTTTCTGAATTCCTACATTTCTCGAAATTGAGTTATTCGACATTTCGATTTTTTTCAATTCTTCTACGGATTTTTCCGATATTATTCTCCAGAGTTTTCGCAACAGTTTTCTAGAAGGGGGGAAGGAGCTCCGAGCACCCCCCCAATCGACAATTTTTTGCCGTAATCTTTCACGTCCGAAATTATCAGATTTTTTTTAAATTTTTACGTCTGTAGTCTATTCAACAAGTGCTTTTTAGGTCAAAATTTTTTCGCCTTCTCCGAAAATTATGATTGAGGTGTCATTCGATTCGGAATAGCACGTAGATAGTTTTTGAGAAAATGCTAAGGCCGCTCGTAAAAATTGCCATAGTTATAGAGTAGAGTAGAGTAGAATAGAGTAGAGTAGAGTAGAGTAGAGTAGAGTAGAGTAGAGTATAAGAGTATAGAGTGTAAACAATTGAGTGAAAAAAAGGGTGTTTGATTTTTCGTCAATATCTCAAAAACATTCGAAATAACTCAAATTTGAAATAAGATTCAACAACAGAAGGAAATTTCCTAAAGGAAAGTCCCAACTCTCGGAACTGTAGGACCAATTTTTATAATTTTCCCAGAGGTTGAGAATACGCTCGAAAACGGGTACTCTGGCTTTCGCAAACCACGCCTCCTTCGGACCTCAAATGAATGAATATAATTTAAACTTATTGAATATGAAAATTAAAAATTAAAAAAATGCAGGCGCCTGCAGGATAGATCAATGAACAATAATCCGTGGTCAAAAAATGTTTATCGCGATTATTTTTCAATAAGTTATCCATTAATTAATTTTTCACCACTTATTATGAAAATTAGGGAACCATTTTTTTAAAATCATTATTTATCTTGGTCTTTGATCAAGGATTTTATGTTCGCGAGTTTTTGTCGAGGAGCAGGGGTCCCAGCCCCCAACAGATATTTTTTTGCTGTAATTTTCCGAGTTGAAATCGTTGGAAAATTTTCCGAATCTCTAAGCTTTCTTCATCTAGCCTTCAGAAGGCAGGCGAAGCTGAATGTTTCGAAATTGAATTATTCTGGTCCGATGTTTTTCACAAGTTTCACGGATTTTTTCGATTTTATTTTGGCGAGTTTTCGCAACAATTTTCGCGAATAATGGTAGTCCAAGCCCCAACGAACGAAATATTTTTTGGGATATTTGACGTCCGAAACCAACGGAAAGTTATCCGAATTCCTACGCATTTCCTATCTACCTCTCAGGGGGGCAAGTGGTAACATTTTTTGAAATTATCGTATTGTCATTGGTTCTCAATAAGTGTGCAAAATTTAAGCTCAATCGGAAGCTAGCAAATGCTTGAAAAATTGATTAAAGATTTCGTAAACGGAAAAAATACCAACGAGGGGTTTTTCCCCTTTTTTTTTCTAGATTCGCAAATTTTGTGCCGGAAAAACATTCAGAGGCAAAAAGACAAACAGACTGACAAATAGAAATAGATATACAGAAATAGAGACATACAGACATACAGATATATAGGCATACAGACAAATAGACATGCAGACATACAGACATATAGATATACAGACATAAAGACATACATAGAAACAAAGCAAATTGAATAAAAGCTTGTGAAGAAGTAAAACGTCTTTATCCACAGATCTAGTTGTTTTCATATCATTTTGAGTAAACCAAGGTATCATTTCGTGTTTCATGAATTTGTTGGTCATTGCAAAGTGCAACATTTTCCCGATTCCTTCTATTTCAATTACGCAATGACATTTACTCGAAATTGATATGTATATGTTTATTAACATATATGAATTCAAATGAGACTCAATACATCAAAAGCTGCAAAGCTGGCACTGCGATAGGTTTTCGAAATTGCCATTCGCGTTGCTATGAACCCATATACATCTCACTGGTGAATCTGCATATCAAAGTATGTTACTGATGGAACAAGTGCCTGGTCCAATTTATCTCTTATAGAGTATACACAGTTTGAATGAAGTAATATCGATTTGAGAGACTATGTAAATTTTTCTCAGTTGAAATAAAACTTGGATGGAATAGGGAGCAAGATGACGATCGAATGACGATTACTTCAAATTGCGATGGTTATTTCATCAAGTCTGGGAAATATATAATTGAAGTATTAACAATTTAACAAAAGTCGAAAAACCCTATGCAATGAAAATAGAGCACTGTCAGATGATGTCACAACATGCGGGTGATCAGCTGATGGGGGAAGAATTCGAGTTTGAAAAGAAAGTTGTTTTTTTGCGGTTGTTAGTGGTTTATTGTGATTTTTTTGAACTTTACTAAATTTAGTGATCCTATTATTTGATAATATTTTGAAACAATCTTGTTTCAGATGAGAAATCGTATAATTTCACTAATAACTTTGCTGTTAGTCTTGCGATCTTTGACAATAAATATCTATTAGTATTACAAAACTTTCCGTCTTTCGTAACATCCTTCAAAGTTGACTTCAATGTTAACAACTGTAAATTTCCAGCGTTTTTTTTTGGGTAGGTACATGGTCCGGATGTTCGGAACGATCTAACTAGTATGTCTCTGTACTCCAGGAGTTTTTACCTGTCTGTCTTGTTTGTAAGAAAGGAAATTTATGAATTTCATGTGCTGGTCTGGATCGGATCGGTTAAAACAACCCATGACAGTCTTCATGATTTATGTCCTCAAATCTAAATGACACCTATCATCATAACAACGTATTTTTTAACTGGAAAATCCATGTTTATAACACCTCTACATATTCTTGACATGATTTTTTGGGTTTATGACCTTCCACAATCTAAAAATGAAAAAATGTTAATCCAAAGAAATCTGTACAAGTGTAGAAGGGCAAATTAATTAATTTGCCCGATAAGTTACTGCGTTCACAAGACTGCTGTCTTGAAAGAAATTAATTTTTGCCCGTAACGTACCCTACACTGAATTTGCCTATCTGAAAAAATGAGATCGAATTAACAAAGAATACTTCTCTTTTTATGAAAATTGTTGACGTTTCGGAGGCTGTATCTGCCTCCGTTATCAAAACTTCTTGGGAAGACGCTGAAGAAACTGAATTTGAATTGCGGTTTTGGAAATAAGATCTTTCTTTGACAGAGTCAAATGAAATCTGTCATACATTCTTTTGATTGACATTTGGTATCTTGATACATAGGGTGTTCGGTATCAATCAATCACCATTCTATTAGTTCTTATTTCATCTCTGAGGAGGGGTAACCAGGTGCGGTCCATTTCGATTGAATTGGTTGAAAAGCAGTTGTTCGATAAAAGAATGCACGCAGTTTCCTTCAACTTTCTTTTTTCTTGATTTGATTCTCTCAATAAAATTTTGGTATTATTCCATTCCATCATATGATCGCCATCAGATGTTAGAATATGTTCGGATATTTTCGAACCCGTTATTTTTCGATTTCTGGTGTAACTTTTATGTTCTTCCTGGCGCAGAATCAATGGTCTTGATGTTTCACCTATATAACTCTTACCACACGAACAAGGTATGTTGTAAACACAATTTTTTGAACATTCACCAGCGTTTTTGGGTTTTGTATGTGTGAGTATTGATCTCAATGTATTGGTTGTTTTAAATGTTGTTCTTACATCATACCTATGGCCAATCCGTTTTATCTTTTCAGACAGTCCAGGGACATAAGGTATAACGTTGTTTGTTGGATGTGTATGGAGATGTCGCATGTCTGTGTGTTGTGTTGTTCGAAATGGACCGCACCTGGTTCTCTCCTCAGAGATGAAATAAGAACTAATAGAATGGTGATTGATTGATACCGAACACCCTATGTATCAAGATACCAAATGTCAATCAAAAGAATGTATGACATACGGGGGTAATTCAATATTTTCCAAACGAAAAAAAAAATTCGAATAGCAGGCCATGTTTTCGTATCTGAACATAACTTTTAATTCTAAGCAACTTTTCTCTTCAACATATTTCTATATTCTTGAAATAAGGGTACTTTACTCTTGAACGAACTTTATATTTTTTGGCCTATCCTGTATGGCGTTCGTCATAAAGCCATTTCAGGCACACTTGGTATAGTTTTGGAACATGCACCACCTTTTGTCAAGAATAAAATTCTCTGAGAAATCGATAATAAACAAGTTTCCCATTTGTTGCACACTTAGTGGACCACACTGTATAATTGAGTTATTTTTTTACACATCATTTTGTTTTTATTATAGTTCTGTGGACAAAATTAAAATTCAGAATGCACAATACTGTACAAGAATTTTACACAATGCTTTTTTTTTTAAATAGCTGGTAGAGAATATAAATTTAAAATACTCCCTAATGTGTGAGACATTTACACAATGAGTGTTTTGAATATCTCATCAGTGCTTCCTCGTTCTCTAGCTATCCCTCTTTCTTAACCGGTCAGGGGCTATATGGAACTGGTATTGAAGATTGCTTTGGTCTTGCTAGTAGGCCTCAGCCTCAGTGAATTCTAGTATAGCGCGGGTTGCGCCCTCTATCGGCGGGTAGTCTTGTTTGTGATTTATTACACATTTCTTGTTGTACCTTTTGCATGAAAAATGTGTAAAATTTATCCACAATTATATATTACACATATTGTGTATGAAAGTCACAAAACTGGGGAAAATTCCACCACAAACCGAAATAAATAATCATTGGCAAAAATATATTACAACCAGGTCTACTAATTTTCGACAATCGTATAAATTATTTACACATTTTTTTTACAATGTTAAAGAAAAAATCTACACAGGTATTTCTTTCCGTGCATAACGTCACTTCTAAGCAACCGCTGAATCGCTTTGAAAAAATCAACTGCATCGAGTACAGATTCAAAATATCTTCCATAAAAAGTGTATTCAGACCCACCCTTTCCATTTTCCATTTTGTTTGTTGACAATGCCCTCTATATAGGGTTGTTCAGTGATAATGCAATTTCATCAGATTTTTAGCCGATGTCGATATCTCACTCCGTTCAAAATTCAAATGGAGAGTAGATATATCCGCATTGTATATTAGAATAGAGTAGTTAACAATTTGATTATTTACCTAACTTTCTCCTCATTCACGATTATTTCCACTGCTTCTTTTTATATCAAACATTTCCGTAAATCCTTCTCGCAATCGCGAGCCCATCACGAGATAAGTGCATATTGCACCTCTGCAGAAAACAGCATCGCATTCCCTCGTTTATAGAGCTGTACTGTTCGTGCCCTATTGTCTTCGTTGCAGGTCGACTAAAAGGAAGGCGCTTTGTATGCAAAACGATATTATGTCTCAATATTGTTCTTGTTAAATGCGTATTACTTTTTCTCGAGGCGACAAACCGTTTCTGTACTCGCAGATGCCATTAAAACGGTGGCGTTCGAATGATAATGCGTCATATAGCTGTTTTCTATAGCAGGATGTTGATTGCAATTTATTATTTTTTCTACGTTCATGCAAAAAACAAAACTTTATTGAACTGTATTTGGTGGAAAAACTGTCTCTTCATTGCACTGAGTGCAATAAAGACTTTATTGCACTCATCTGTCATTCTACTATAGCGTTCTGTCATCATGACAGACATAAACTTTCAAATCGACGCCAAATTTAGCCCATTTTCAGTGAGATTGTATTAGTTTTAAATAGTTGCATGTTTCATCATATTCATTATAGAATGGACTATGAAATTACTAGAAAATACAATTTGTTAAAAATAAAATTATTTCTTTCGAATCTCATCTGAATTACACAAAATATTTTTGAATTACTTTTAGCAGATAGATTTAAACAAACAATGTCTTCCTTACAGTTTAGTGCCACCTAAATGAAACATTTTCTGGTTTTTGCATGAACGTAGAAAAAATATTGTAGGAAACTCAAAAAGAGTTTATTGTACTCGACGTGAAATTGTCCAACAAGGCCATCAGGCCACCTACTTTTTGCACTTGTTGCATAATTAACTATTTCTATCTGAATGTAGTTTGATTGTGAAGCAACCAAAGTAAATAAAAATTGAAAATGAAATGTTTATGATTGAAAGCAATTTCATTTATTATGAAATGAAATTAATTATCTATCACGTGAGTTATGGGATGTTAATAACTCCGGGTTCTCTGTAATTAACATCATCATTTTTTTTTTTTGAATTGACGTGGCCGTTACTTGATGGAAATCCATAGTTATGACACTAAGGTAAAAAACGATTAAAATTTCCACAAAATTTATTTGAAGATAAAGATGAAGATAAAACGCAGAAATCTGAAAAATCAGGATTGTGAATCTTGCTCCAAAGTATATATCGGCCAGACAGGTAGACCATTTAAAAGCCGCATACGTGAACACCGTATGAATTATATAAACAATAAAGCACACTCATCATATGCCAATCATATTTTGGAGGAAGGCCATGCCTTCGATGAAAACTTCGACATTCTTCATGTGGAAAATAAGGGCAATAGGCTTATTTAGAATTCTTGGAAATTAATAAATTGAAAAATTCATCTTGTTTATTGAATGATCAACTGGACCTGAACGGTTCCCCTTTGTTAAATTTGTTCAATTAAGCGGTGGTTGTGTTTTGAGATTTCCAGGTAGGTTCATTGTTATGTCAATTTTATAAGTTGTATGAGTCTAGGTATTAGCGATAATTATAGGTAGTCCCTAATTATGGTAATGGGTACGAAAGGTATTTAAGTAATTTCAATGAAGAATAGTTTAATGTACTACATTCTATAAATATATATATAAATTTTAATCGTTTTTTACCTTACTGTCATAACATCCTCATAACTCCCTTGATACATAAATAACTATTACATTATTCATCAGTTATTTTACTTTTTAAAGTAGTTTGAACTATTTTCAACCCTAGAGTTAAAAGTGATTTTGACACATTATGTGAAAACATCAGTTTTGTTCATATGCCTGTCAATTAATGGTTATTTAACGAACAAGTGTATTAATAAGGGCGATTAACAACCGAGATAATTTTATAATTAATATTAATATAATTAATATTTGAGATTGTTATTGCTATTGTAAGCCAGACTTGTCAATCTTAATTAAATTATCGAATTTGACAAGTAGAGTGAAAATTCAAACTAATTTTGTCAGTAACGCGCTTTCAATTTTTTTTTAGCTTAATTAGTTAGTGCAATACAATGCAATTAGTGCCTCGTACGACATTTTTATGCAAACAACTGTACATGGAAACGGTCGATTCAAACAAGATCCATAACAACGCCGCGTCGTTCTTTTGTCTAACAGAGATGACTTGACAGCATTTAGTAAGAAACATTTCGTGCAAAAATGGCACTGGATATACTATTGTCCGATTTATCCCTTACATTACTTTGTAATTATTTCACACCCAATAAAAACTACTCGAACAGAAGGAAAGTGTCCCGTTACAGTGAATCGTGAAACATATACTTTCTTATTTTTCAATTTGTAATTTGGCACAGCTCGAAGAGCGCTATTTAATTTGATAGTGGTTGGAAAGCATTCAACAGAACGAAACAAAAAGAGAAACAAGACGTAACTGATACTCGTATTTATAAAGCTGCCTCTTTCAATTTATGTCCTTGTTGCTAGCATGAAACTGAAACCGGCGCCTTTGTTGTAACGAAACGACACAAATTGTCGCAAATATGGATATATTTGTTTGAATGATTCAAAAGCTTTATATTCGAAAAATTGAAAACATGTTACATTGAATGGCTTAGAAAAAATAGTATTTCATAATAAAAGAGCTTTTTCTCCTGCGAAAAGAGGAAATAATATTAGTACGGGACCCCAAATTCTTACGATACAAAAATAGCAAAGTACTGGGACCGGTCTGCTGAACAAATTCTGACTTTTGATCCATGCAGAAGATGTATATGAGAGTATGAAAAGTGATTTTAGCAAGAAAAATACTCTTGCGCAACACAGATATAATTTTTTTTGCTGTTGTTTCGGAAAGTATCAGATTTTTCAAGAAACAAGATCAACAAGGCGAAAGATAATTCAATTCTCCACAAGAAATATACTTAGTTATTTCTCACAAAATGTGCTCGTTTACTCAGAAAACCTGATTGAATTCCGATATCAAATTTCAGGCTCTCGTTAACTCGCCACTGCAATTTCCGGCAGGGCCGAAAATTAGATTTGTCATAACTTGGCTAAAAATTATAGTAGAGGGGAAAGAAAAATTGCATATCGATCCTGAAGACTTCTACTTCCTCATGCAAATATAACATGTGAGTATCTGAGTACCAAAGATGTGTTTTGTCCTACTTCACATAACACTTCTACGATATTTACGAAGGATCCGAAACTCATAGGTATTTTAGTTGATATGAAATAATTATACTGAATCAGGAATCAGTTCCCTCTTTGGACCATATGCAATGATTTTAGACTAGTGAGACAAGTCTCACTTATACATGCCAAAGAAAAAACTGGGTTTTACTCCTGCCTCAGTTTTAAACTCACCCATAATCCCGCCAATTTCTTCAGTAAATGTTGATAATAATATATGATGATGTTTTGACCTTCTGTATTTATATTGACAATATGTTGTTGGGGTTAGGTCTCTATAGAAAAACCACTATTTTTCAATAAGCCAACGTTTCGGCAATATATTTTGCCATCCGCAGGGCTCTAAAATATAAAATTATGGACAATTACAAATTATAAAATGTTTTAAACAAAAACAATTTGATAAAAGTAAAAACGTGTAAACGTTTGTAGTTGAAATTACATTTGAGAAAAAAAGAAAAAAAACCCAAATCATTCATGTAAGTCTACCAAAAAAACACTGTTTTCGAAATTGGAACTGGTATCAAAATTTCAAATGTAATTTCAACTACAAACGTTTACACGTTCTTACTTTTATCAAATTGTTTTTGTTTAAAACATTTTATAATTTGTAATTGTCCATAATTTTATATTTCAGAGCCCTGATGATGGCAAAACATATTGCCGAAACGTTGGCTTATTGAAAAATTGTGGTTTTTCTACTAACCCCAACAACATATTGTCAATGTTGATAACAATCGCTCATACATATCCTACATAAAAAATGAAGTATGTGATTTCAAGCTTGAGGTTTGTACTTCATAATAGTATTATTAAACATATACGCAGGATATGAATAAGATATTATTTTCAACATTTACTGAAGAGAATGCCAGTTTTATGGGTAAGTTGAATATGAGGCAGGAGTTGAACAATTTTTTTTTTGGCATGTATAAGTGGGACCTGTCACACTACTTTAAATTTGTTGTAAATAGGCCAAAGAGGGTATGGGTTGTTGTTTCAGTGTAATAATTCCATGTTTACAAAATTATTCATGATTTTCGAATCAAATAGTCGCATATTATATTTGCATGAGAACTTACAGCGGCGGGTCAACGTGAACATGAAATTTGATATCGGTGTTCAATTACGTTTTTTGAGAAAACGAGCGCATTTCATAAGGGGGCGTCCATAAATTACGTGAGGTGTTTTTTTTTATTTTCTGTACCTTTTCTGATTTTATTTAACCCCCTTCCCCATCCCCCAATCTCACGTGAGATTTTTTAAAATGTGGGTTTATTAAGTAAACGCGTTGGATTGTTTTATTGTAAAAAAAAAATGGCGTATGCGTTATAAAAATCTTGATAACTCATTTTAAATTAGTAAGAGCATGAATTCAGATTAAATTGAGCTATTTGGTATAAAACAAATATGGTGGATTGACAGTCAGTAGATGTATAACGTCGAAGTATGAATGAAATTATTTTCTTTCGAACGAATTAGTAAATTATATTAATCGTATTACGATTACGCTTAAGATTAAATCTTAAGCATGTACAATCTGGATTAAATGGGCCAAAATAGTATAATTTTTTTTGTTTCAATCAGAAAAAAAATTGCGTGATATTTGCCAAGACCCTCCCTCTCTCCAACGTAAGATTAGATGAGATTTGACTCGACCCCCCCTCCCTAAACATCTCACGTATTTTATGGACGTCCCCTAAGAAATTACCAGGAATATTTTTTGTGGAGAATTGAATTGTCTTTCATCGTGTCGAGTTGTTTTTCCGATAAATCATATACTTTCCAAGACTACAGCAAAATTTATTTATTTATTTTCAAACGAAAAAAAAAAATATGTTCCACCCCTGGAATTTTGGTAAACAATTTTTGTTCGTGTTTATCACGGTTCCAGCTACTAGCATACCAAGTCTGGAGGTGCTACAATCGATCCTCGCCTCAAAACTCAATCGTACTGTATTATAATAAATCCGAGTGACAAAAGATCGGTCACTGTCCGAAAAAATACTCAGTAGCCAATATATCCAAACACCTCTGATTGATTGATCGAACATATTGGCAATATACCTTGAATGAACTCCATTTGAACTACAGTATAGGTAGATGGGTCGATTGTTTTTTGCACGAGGGAGTTTTCCGGTTCCCCTATCGAGTTAACCGTAACAAGACAAAAAGTACAGAACGACATTTGTTTAACAGAAATAAATGCAATTGGATGTGCGCTGGTGAAAATGGAGTGGTAGTTGATGAAGATAATTAAGGAACGAGCTATACATGTGTACTAAGCTCCTGCATAGGGCTGAACAATGCAGTAGCACGGTATGCGTTAGTAAACGAATGAACTCGATGACTTGAGTTCGAGAATTTTTGCCGAAGAGTATCAAATGAATGAAATAGTAAAACCGACAATCTCGAAGTAGCCTTCTCTCCAAATATTTACACCACGTGGAAAATATGAGGCAAACATATGACAGAAAATAACTACGTTCCTGGCTTATACCACGACGGACATTGAACTAACTACACCTGACAGATATTTGTGTATCGTTCTTCCAAGAAGACCCAGTTGCAATTGCTTATTGTAATTATACAGCAGATTATCCTTCATTTGGCTGGGGAAGGCCGCCTGCAGACGCGTTTCGCGGTTCCTGCCGCTCGTCAGTGACAGGGTAGGTCGGACAACATTAGAGTCGTCCTGTCCCAGCCCAATGAATTATAATCCACTGTTTAACTAGGTAATATTTCCTCACAAATGAAGCAAGATGTTTTCTGTCCGATGTGTAGTTTTTGCACAATCGCATTATAAACAATTTAAGGGTTCATCTTGCAAAATGCGCAGATTTAAGGGAAATCATCAAATTCTGTAAAAGGCATCAGGAAGTAGAGATCAAACACTACAATTCGTATATTTTGGATTTTCATCTGAGAGGTAGGAAAGGTGTTGAAAATGTCACTGAAGCTCTAAATGCTTGAAAGTGTGTTCATAGCATAGTCGAGTAGCAGTAGTGGGGGAACTATCGAGGAGAGGAGAGTATAACCGCTTGGCGCGGCGATTTGAACAATGCAATTCCCCCACTACCGCTCCTCGATTCTACCACAAAAACACTTTGGAACAACTTTCAGTGATATTTTCAACACCTTTGCCACCTCTTTGGTGAAAATCCAAAATATACAAATTATAGATATTGATATCCTCTTCCACATGCCTTCAACACATTTTGAATATGACGATTTTCCTTAAATCGGCACATCTTGCAAGATGTGCCCTTAAATTTTTTATAACGCGATTGTGCAAAAAATATACATCGGACAGAATAATAATTAACAATAACAATTCCGGAAAACACTGTTTTTTTGGACGAGTTGCGTACACAATTTTTTCGGCAACCGTGTAGAATAACAAATCGAGACACATTTATTTATTATATTTCTTGGTAGAAGAAAATTTCGAACATTTCAATTCTTATTATTATTATATTGAAATTGGAACAAAAGATAGGTACTAACAGAAACATTCTAATTCTTATTTATATTAATATTTATATTAAAATTTGAGGATTTCCCGGACTAGTCCGGGAAGTGATACTTTCTAAAAATAAAAATCGTCCTGGAAGTACATACTTCCCTACTTTTGCGCCCAGTTGAATTACATGTTATTATCTATCAGTTTCCACAATATTATTAGTTCATCTTCAGATTTGTACAAATTATGAATTATGAATTTATGAAAAATGGTCGGTTTTTCGAGGTTTTTCCGAATTTTCTCAGTGGAAAAGCCACCGATCCTGTCGCTTAAAAACTGTGTAGGTTTTATAATTCTCTACGAAAGTTACATTGACTGTGAAACGATTTCTTCAATACTTTTTGGGATATTTGCAAAAAACCAAAAAAGTTGTAATTTTTTTCACTATTTCTTGTTTGAAAAATCCCACAAAGCAATTTTGCTGGTGCGAAAATCCGGATTTTCATGCACGAACTATCTCATAAAAAGTAGTACAGGCCATTTGCGTCTCTTATTTTGTATGAAAAGAGCCTCATATTTTCATCTACAGCTTGGCCTAGAAGGCTCCGTTGGCTTGGATATAAACAGCCTATTTGAATCTTCCTCTGAAGCTTTGTACTCCCGCATTCTTCCACTGAATTTGGTAATGATCTTGCCAAACATGGTCTGCAATACCGGATTTTGACGTGTCGCCCCGCTGTGTGAAGCGTTCATGTTCTGCTAGCCTCATTGCTAGGGGTCTCTTGGTCTGACCGATGTACGAAAGACCGCATTCGCATGGAATCTCTTAGATGCAATTCTTGGTAGAGGTTGAAAGATTTTTCAGTTTGGAAAACCCGTCAACCTATTTCAAGAGTTGAAGGAGCTTTTAATCTTGTATTTGTTCCCAATCCGTCTAACGTTTTCGGAGATTTGATAATGTGTGACAATTTTGACGAGTAAATGACAATGACAAGTAAACTTTGTGACATGGAATAAAAAATCAAGATGATTTGTGAACTGAATAATTGAAATATTCAAGACATGAGTTTACAATACCCTCTTGTTCGCAAAGAACGAACGAATCATAACAGAAAGGAATCTATTATTTAACTAGATGTCCTGCCATACCAGGATGCTGACTGCAATTTTCCTATACAATAAAGGAATATATTTGGGTCAAAAATCAATCAGAAAACAACTACTTTCCTGGGCTGAGGTTGAGATGGCTCTCGTAGTTTGGTTAACACCGATCTACGGGTGGTGTTTCAGCTTTTGCCTTGACATGGATTGGTAATTGAATCATTTGTTGCAGACATTGCCTGCAGAGACCTACCCTATACTGATGAGGGCAAGAACCCAGAAATCGATCTATAGGTGGTCCAAAAGTTTCAATTAACATTTTCCATGCAACTAGCAATTGGGGAGATAGCCTTGTAGGAACTCTGCACGGAAATTCATTGGATGTAATTCCACGTTCGTCGTGGTATTAGCCAGGAAAGTAGTTGTTTTCTGATGGATTTTTGATCCAAATATATTCCTATATTGTATAAGAAAATTGCAGTCAGCATCCTGGTATGGCAGGATATCTAGTTTCTAGCCCTGTATTTATATTAAATACGAAGAAATTCTGTAAAACGCAAAAGTTCAAAAGTGGAATTAGCATCAACTTATCAACTATCAACTTCAAATTATTCAATTTTTTCATCGAATCCAGCGAGGTAAGTACTCACCTATACACCTGTTCGATAAGTGATATTATATTTCATATTTTGGCGAATGCGCTGGTTCTACATAGATACATCGTGAAAAATCACTTTTAAGGACTTCCGGCGATCAACTTCTAAAACACGTCCGGCGACAACTTCTAAAACACGTTCGGCGATCAACTTCTAAAATACGTATCCAGATGCCCTCCAGAACTAGATCATACAAGTAAAAATTCATAATTTTTTACTTATAAACCAACAATAATAACAAGAATTCATTATGGAGATTTTTCCACCAGACACTGAACGCACCAGCTGGGAGCTGGGAACAAGCTCACTTGCAACAATAAAATACGTCCCAAAAAATAAAAACAACCGGACACGATAGTTGGCAATTCGTAACACAAACGGTCTTTTCGTCGTTTTGGAACGTTTCAATTTTCAGCTCGTAATCGTCAGAGAAAAACGGCAGCTGAGGCTTTCCAACGATAATTTTTAATCTCTACATTCGCCGAAGTAGCTCAAATAATTTTTAATAGGATTCAACTTCGTGCTGAATGAATAATTTCACAGCTTTCTATCTCCGACTTTATCGAGTCTATTTATCGGGAGAAGCTTACTTATTCTGGTGAACTACAATTTTGCGTGAGAAAATACGGTATGAAATACAGGGATTATTACGTAAAGTTCTGATGAATGGAAATTTTCGATGTTTTCACTGGAATACAATTCTCAAAAATTTGGAAGATCACAAAAGTCAACATGAACGATCGACTTAAAATATTGTCAGTGGCCTAGCATGCACTTCCGGTTTAACTGGTCTAATTGACGCTTTGTGTAAATGTTCTTGTAAATAATTTATGTTATTGAAAAATATGAGAAAATTAATAGCATGTTTCAATGTATGTGCTATCGACAAAATGAAATGAAAGTTTATCGAAAACATGAAGCGGTCATAGCCAAATATGTAGCTACTTGAAAAGGGGAACATTCTCCATGAAAATTGAAAAATGAAAATTGTGACTTATTTGTAATATCGATAGTCCTCTTTTTTTATAGCCAAAAATATCATAGAGACTGATACAAAAAATATAATATTACAAATAAGTCACATTTTTCATTTTTCAATTTTCATGGAGAATGTTCCCCTTTTCAACATGAATACCTCCCAAGAGGTTATCTTGAACGATGGAAAATAGCGACTAAAGTTTGTCTTTCAGTCGCAGATGATTCCACAAAAGATTTTATGAATTTCCTATTCATATTTTCGAACTAAAATCAAAATGTAGCTACTTCTTCGTTCTCTTGTTTTTGAAAAATACCCCTTACATTATTTTTACGATTCTTCGAGGGTGTTAGTTCCTCAGTAGTCATCAAGATAGTCCTCTTTTTTTATAGCCTGCCCTGCCAAAAATATCATAGAGACTGATACAAAAAATATATATGGGAATTTATGAGATCCAAGTTGGACAGTGAAACCGTAAATTCCTATAGAGCCATATTCGATATTCATCAGTATTTAAAAGACATTACAGATACATATTCCTTTAATTTCTAATGGCATTTCCTAACATGAAGAATGAATAAATAATCGAATGGATTATTTTAAATGCACAAACAGAAATAATCAACTTCAACTGCTGATGAAAGAATATATTTCTAACAGAATCGAAAAGCTGATAGATCTGTTTAGGCAGATTTGTCACGATCCGTTCCTCGTCCGTATTTTCACAACTCGCGTCATACCATGGCTGGCTATTCGTGTTCTCTGATCCCGCGCTACAAAACGTAGTCTAGGCCGCGCCACCTTCCGAGTAGAGGAATAAGCACTCCGAGTAGGTTTTCCTGGATTGTTTCATTTCGTTGATCTTGTGTCTTAGTAATCTTTCTAAAATATTTTTGAAATATTCTGGAGTAATATGATAATAATAATCTATTCCAATATTTTGGTAATATTCTTAGAAACATTTTGTTCAGAATATTCCATTTGGTTTCATAATGTTCCTTCGGTTGGATCTCATGAAATCTCATAGGATTCGCATAAAATTTGAGACGGAATTCCAATTACAGATTGTACCATCAAATCCTGTACCCACTTTTTTATACGATACCGAATAAGATTATAGATTGTGAATTTCCACACATAGGTTCTCAAGCTTTTGAATGAGGATATAGAACATTATTGTGATTGAAATTGGAATACATCATCGAAATGTATAGTCTGTTTTTTGAACCACCTCTGCCTAAAACAAACTCTTATACTCCTTTTCATTGTTTTCTTATCGACACTTGTAAATTCTCAGTCTGGGTTGTATGAAAACTTATACGAATCGCATAATTTCTAATAAGTAATTCGTGAACCGAATCATTATCTCCTCATCCCACTGTTTCCACAAGATACCCAATAGAATTGGATACGTTATTCCTGATACAGACCATCGAAACCTAATTTCACTTTCTTCATACCATACCCAATAAGATTATAAATTGTGAATTTCCACACATTCCTCATACGTTGACATGCTTGTGAATGAGCATATGATATCGTCCTGATTGAAAGTGGAATATCTCATCGAATGTCATAGCCTCCTCAAAGAACCACCGCCTGATACAAACTAGTATGCCATGTATTCGGATATGCTTTTAAATTGCATCTACTTACAAATCCTCATACAACCTTCCAAAAAGTGTATGTGCCAGGGATAGGTATGTACGTATAGGTTACAGACAGAGATTTTTGGCAAGGTGTGTACTTATATATCAATTATTAATTATTCAATAATCGCTATCTGATTTGATTACATAAAGATAAAAAAAAATTATTCACACTGGAATATGAATTCAATAAAACTAAAATATTTCTTTAGCCTCATCCATGAAGAGAATATTCATTTTGCCAATCAAATACCGTGAATATTTTGTTGTCTATTCAAGACTAACGTATTATAGTTACCTTGATGAAAAATATATAGTCAAAATGTGTATTTACCGACGACCTACTTGAAATACGTATCATTTCACACTGTAAACTAGTACACAAAATTAGGTATTTCGCACTAGTGCGAAATGAAATATTGCACAGTCTCCTCGCTATACTATTTTTACTCATTTATAGGTAGCTGTGGCAATGACGTGACAATGACAATTAATGATTTTCAAATAAATTCATAACATTATATTGTCCGTGTGTTAATATTCACTAAGTTAATACTGAATTGTATGATTTGTTCAAAGTTTCCTTTGTTGTAATTGTTGTAATGTCATCCGACGATAAAGAAGTAATCTTCGATATTCTATTGCAACACGATACACACAAACACACACACACACCCACACAGATATTTGTCAAACTCGTATGAAATATTAAGTTTCCGCACTAGTTGCACAATATACTAATTTCACATGGATGTATTTATTCCAAAATTGGTAATTTCGAAGCATGATTCTGGTAATTCCACCAGAATCGGTTGAAAGACAGAAATAACAAATATATAATTCTACGCAGTTTTTATGATTGACAAATGGTGCTCAGTATCCTTACCAATATTGATGATCGCTAGGTATACTTTTCGTCGATACTGACCTGAAAAAAAAAATGCATTATTAGAAACTATACAAAATGATGAAAAATATTCAGTAGTAGATAATAACAGAGACACAACAAAAGAAAAATTCGGAATTTTGCCAATACCAAAGCTAGCCAATAATTTTTTTTTTATATCAAAGAGCAAAAAAATATATAACCACGTTCCGATGCACTGTCGGGCTATATCCAATTTGAAAAATGTCAGAAAATTATGTGAAGGGGCATTTCTACAAAAAGGCTACTTTAAAGGGAATACCACAATGATTAATTTAAACTTTTATGAATGGAGTTACAAGTATTTTGTTTACTCATCTCTAATGTTCCAATATTTCAACTTTTGTAACGACTGTTTATTTGTATTGTTTTGTTTTATTTTTCTGGGCTGCAATTTACATTTACTTTGTTAACAAGGATGAAAAGTATATATGTTTATTTGATTGAAAAAATTGTGTTAAGTAATTTGAAAAATTTAATGCCTTACCATATTATCATTTATCGGGTTTATTGAGTTTTTCATTATTTCCATCAGTTTCAATGAAAAATAAAAGTCAGCTATTTTATGAGGTTTCATTACATTTATCCTTTATTCTGCTTGATAGTTCTGAACCTAGGTTGGTAACATGAAAACAAAATCTATGTGATCTAATTCCGTTGAATTTAGTTATACTTATGGGTTAACAGTTTTTTTTCGGTGTTGATATATTTTCTGTCGAAAGTTTTTTTTTTAAATAACCCATGAAAATATGCTTGCTTGTTCAAATTAATACCACTCTCATTAAAAAAATCGAACCACTTTACGTATCTAACCAAACTTCATGACCTTTTTCACAACAATTCTTAAGCGATTATTTAGAAAAAATGTTCCTAATCGGTTGAAATTGGTTGTGAAAAGATTCTGAAACATGGTTAGAAACTCAAAGTAGTTCGATGATTTTTGGTATCATTTTAGAACTGAAAAAAATGGTTTAAAATAATTTCTATCATACATCAATTTTGCATCAAACGAAATTTGAAATGTTTTCTCATTTTCTTTGAGAAAAACATGATTTGATCGATATTCAGTAATTAAAACTTTATAGTATGATGAAGCTAATGGTGTTAAACAATTCAGTAGTCACAACTTTTTTTTTAAAGCAGAAATTTCGTGAAAAACAAAAAGTTACAACAGAACGTTAAAATTTGGCACAGATATATAAAATCGAGATGGAAACAAGTTTTCTAATTAAAATTTCTTGAAATTCGAACAAATAAGCTAATTTTCAGAGATTATTTTGGAAAAAAATTACTTTTGACAGATAACGATAAGTCCAAGTGGGTCATTTTTCATATTTTCAAAAGCACCACGTAACGCCCGAGTCAAATTTATAATAAATTATTTTCAGAATCTTTTCCAATATGATGCCATCTCTCTGAAGGACACGGTATACAGGGTGTTCCAAATTATGTCGGCACCATTGCCAACTCCGTTATTATTGATGCTACGAATTCGGTTAAATGGGCAAACTAGTAGCATTTTTAATGGCCTTCTCGACGCCGAAAACAAAAAAAATTGACAGTCGCGTTTTCGAAATATTTCATAAAATGGTATTTTTTTAAATGGAACACTCTATATTTTACAATGCATTTCGACTCGTAACTACATTCTCAATAACAAAGCTCCTATGACTTTTTTTCCTAAAGTTGAAAATGAGCGACTTATGTGGAAATATTTATTTTTTTCACTAGTACAAAAAATTTCTTTGTTTTGGCAAATAAAACCTCATGATTGTCCAAACACCCAATTTTGGTATTTATACGAATGACAATATTTTGTTACTAACAGCAAAATAAGATAGTAAAAAGAAAAAATTTGAACTTGTGAAACCCGTCAATTGACACAACTGAGCTATTTGGTATTAATTTACAAAACGATAATTTCCATCTTAAAACCATTCCACTAGCCGTATTTAGTTTGTGAATCAAAATATTGCTGCCATAATGATAACTTTGAAGCCGTTTTTGTACAGAACAGAAAATGCTGGAGCGTCATATTAATGCGGTTGGAAATAGCTATTTGTGTATTTAGAGCGCAAAGTGATGGATTACCGCTCGAACAAAGAGAGAGAATCTTTGGAGAGCGGCAATTACACTTTGTGCTCGAAATACACACAATATTTTTTCGACAAACACAGATCTTAGATACAGACAATACACTCGATACTTTATTGATCATTGATTACCTTATAATAATATTAATTTCTTTTATTATTTACTAGATTAAAATTGAATGTACAATTCTGACAATTTTTAATATAGATATAGCCAAAGTCGGTATCCAAATTACTGGCAATACAATCTATATATCTAACACATAAAAAAAAATGACTTGACCACAGTTTGAAACTGGTCGCCGGCGTGAGGTGAAGGAGCCTTAGCCTCTAGACCAAACAGAAGGCGGAGTTTTTGAACATTCACTCGATATTTTATAGCGCTTTATCAAATCCGATTTTTATAAATGTTTCCTATTGACAAAACTGACTTATTTTCAACTTTAGGAAAAAAGTCGTAGGAGCTTTGTTATTGAGAATGTAGTTACGAGTCGAAATGCATGATAAAATATAGAGTGTTCCATTTAAAAAAATATCATTTTATGAAATATTTCGAAAACGCGACTGTCTATTTTTTTTTGTTTTCGGCGTCGAGAAGGCCATTAAAAATGCTACTAGTTTGCCCATTTAACCGAATTCGTAATATCAATAATAACGGAGTTGGCAAAATGGCCGACTTAATTTGGAAAACCCGGTATTACCCATTACAGAAAATATATTCGATTGTGAGAAAGAGTTTAAGTAAAATTAAACTTAGGAGAATAATTGTACCTTCCTTTCTTGCACACGTATCATCATTGAGGTCTTGCTCAACCTACCTCCACTACACATATACATCCAAGACGAAGCCAGGTCTGTCACGAGCAGGTTGCTTAGAGGACAAGCACCCATTAGCAATATGCACGGGAGAGACTACAACAAGCTATATGAAGAGTTGGATAACGACCCGGTTACAAGAATGCCAACAGATGGCATTTTTCCCAGATATAGCTTTGACAAAACTTTCAAGACAAGTATAACGGACAGGGATGCGTGGAGGGGGGGTCTCCCATCAATGCGGAAATCGCTGTCTACACGGACGGCTCCAAAACGGATGAAGGTGCAGGAGTCGGCATTTACGGAACCAAGCCGAAGATGAAAATCTCACTGAGCTTGGGCTAACATGCGACGATATTTCAAGCGGAAATCGTTGCAATACACCATTGTGCACAAGAGCTAATAAGGAACGATTTTTCACGAAGAAACATTGCCATATACTCAGATAGCCAAGCTGCGATAAAAGCAGTCAACTCAATGCAAGTTACCTCAAAACTTGTTTGGGACTGCATAGAAGCCCTAAAAGAGCTGGGCAGTCAGAACAGACTGACACTAGCCTGGGTACCAGCACACACAGGTTATAGAGGCAATGAAGAGGCCGATACACTAGCCCGAAAAGGAGCAAGTAAGGCCCTGAATGGCCCAGAACCGTATTGCGGTATAGCAAAAGCTGTACTAAAAACAAACACCAAATCATGGATTCAACAGAAGTCTCAAGAATGGTGGAACAATGCACCAGGGATGAGAAGGCCACAGAGTTTATCAAACAACCGCAGCCAACATTCACAGACTATCTACTAAGCCAGAAGAGGAACACCACTAGAATAGTAGTAGGACTTCTCACAGGGCACTGTAGGCTCAACAAACATATGAGTACAATAGGCCTGGCAGAAGAAATGCTATGCAGGTTCTGTCAGGAAGAAGAGGAAACATCGGCATACATACATGCCAATGCGAGGGCTTGTCAAGGCAAAGGTTTCTAACGCTGGGAGAAGAAAAACCAAGAGCTCCCAGATTCATGGGAGTTCTAAAAACTAGCCTGTGGAGCCTCGTAAAGAAGACAGGGCTAGACAAAGAACTCTAAATGATCTCGAGGACAAACACAATAGATCTGAAAAGGTCGCGGTGTAGAGGCTTGTAGCACGAAAGTCCCTACATATATAATCTAAATCATCTGCGTTTCTCTTCATTGTATTTTCTCTTATCCTGATGGAGCATTGAGAAAAACTCGAACAAAGCAAATCATGCATTTAGTTTGCTGAATACTTTCGCTGGTCAAAATAAAAAATAACTTGTCGGAGCCTTTTGACGGTTCTTTTATAGCGCAAAGCAGCTTACAACACTGAATACAAGTACAATTTTAATGCATAAATTTACCGCAAGGGACAATGCAAACATGAAAGGGTATTATTAGATCCATTATATTTTCATGAGCAGTCGCAGGTAATGTGCAATATAACCGAATGAATCCGAATAAAAAACCAATTAAATTAAACTTTTGAAAGCGAATCCAATCAGAGTGGACGCACGTATTGTAATTAACGGGTGTTAATAACCAGCAGTTGGTATTTATATACATAACGAGGTGTAAGAATCGTTTCTTTTTTATAATAGAAATCTGTCCACACTGAATAAAATGTGGTACGTTATATCAATAAATGCCGTTTTTTACCTCTCTGTTCATTGGCAAAATACATTTTTTATCGTAATGAACAAATATTCACTGAATTTTGTAGGTATTTATTGATACAACGAATTCAAGTTCATTGAAATCAAAGATGATCGTTTCTTACATTTATGAACAGTTTTCGTTGCTCCTGCGGAAAAGTTCATTGAGGTGAGGAAAGGGGTACACTGAGATCAATGATGATCTAATTTCAGACCTATGAACATATTTCGTTACGGCTTTGAAAAAGATTATTGAAATGAAGAAAAAAGTACATTGGAACAATGTATATTATTTTATGAAAAAAATGTGGTGCATAATATCAGTGAATACCGTTTATTACCTTTCGGTTCATTGGCACAATTAACTTTTCATCGTGATAATGATTTAACATTCACTGATGTACGGAGGTATTTATTACATTTATGAACAGGTTTCGTTGCTGCTATGGAAAAGTTCATTGAGGTAATGAAAGGGGTACACTGAATCCATTTGAAATTGTTCATCATATTAATGAACGTAATTAATGGTCCCAGAGATGATTTTATTGTTACAATGAATCCAAGTTTATCGAAATCAAAGATAATCTATTTTCAGATATACACACAGGTTTTATTGGGGCTATGGAAAGATCATAGAAGGTGTAACGAAGTTACTAAGTCCCAGTTTTGTTAGGCAGATAGAAGTAACATTTTCTTCCCATTCTATAAATCCGTAATTAATATGTTCATGAATATAATAATAAGCCTTATGTCGAACCAAGCCATCTCGTGTTTAAATATACTCATAAATTTTGCCGGCATCTGTTCAGCCGAATCCTCGCATAGAAATCTCCGTTGCTGGCAAGTTAGCTTTAGCTGGTAGTACACAGCGCCTCCACTAGAGGGACCACGTCGCACGACTTCGTTCTTTGCACAGAGCCGGTTAACTTAAGCAGATAGCAGCGATCGTGAAGCATCTTCTCAGGTAGCACAGACTACAGAGACATCCGAAGAGCTCCGAAAGGAGCCAGCCGAAATAAAAGATAACTTGGAGATATGCCTTCCAATCAGGATTGCGAATTTCTGATGAATGCATGTTAATTATTTTGCATATCTTTCGGAAACTCACTGTATTCTCAATATCAGTGGGAGGACTTCATTGCATTTACGAATGATATGCAATGATTGAATAAATACCACTTATTCAAATGATAAACAAAATAATTAGTTCAATGTGTGAAAGCATCACGAGAATAAACTGAAACATAGATTTAATGTATATCAATTATTGAATCAAGGAATAACCGATACTTAGTAATCACCGTTCATTGGATTGATGAAAAATATCAATCGTCGAACTAATCTGAATCATTATATCAATCATACAACATTTATTCGAAGAACGAACAATAATAATTAATCTGATGAATACAGTTTCATCAGTTGAACGAATACAATTCATTTCTTGGGTGATCACTCTTTATTCGTTTGATGAATGGAATTCATTACCATAACGAACCTATTTAATGTACTTGATCATGATATCAATGAAAGCATTCATTGATATTATTAACGAACGTATTTATAGTATGTATAACCCGTGGTACATTGACATAACGATTGCGTTCATTGGACCAATATTGATAAAAATATTCATTGAGTCTACGAACTTTTTCATCGTATTCAGGTACCAATTTTTTTCTGTGCAATCAAAAAATATTATGTGTTAACTGAAATTATTGAAATTGGAATATCAATAACACTTTCAGGCCGCCATACTTCCTACCTCAACTGATCCTTGGCAAATAGAATGCCAGTGGTGAGTAGTGTAAGCAATAGAAAGTTTGTGTCCAAAAAAATTATAAAAAAACAAAAAAGAAAGGACCCCGCATGGAATACATGGGATTTTGGTTCATTGCGGAATTCCATGAAACTCTGGTATGTTGTTATCTATTCATACAGAAATAATTTTTTCACCCTAACAAATACTTCCCGGACGATTTTTCTTTGAGAAAGTATCACTTCCCGGACTAGTCTGGGAAGTACGTACTTTCCGGACTAGTCCGGGAAATGCCCGAATTTCAATATAAATATTTATATAAATAAGAATTAAAATGTTCGAAATTTTCTTCTACAAAGAAATGTAAAAAATAAATGTGTCTCGATTTGTTACTACACGGTTACCAAAAAAATTGTGTACGCAACACGTCCGAAAACAGTTTTTTTGGACTCGCAGACTTCCAGGAATCTTGTCCACTCGTCCAAAAAAACAGTGTTTTCCGGACTTGTTACGTAAATTACTATTACCTAACGCATTTTCATAATAAAAAAAGTTAACTCTGCATGGCCATGACCTCTCTGATTGAAACAAATACATCCATTTAACAGACAAATGTATCTTACACCAGGATTAATATAAGATATTTGCAATAGTAATTGAAAATAAAGTGTGTTTAATTATGATTTTCATCTCGATGCAATTATGCAGAACTTCCAGCGGCGGATAAGCGTGAACCTGAAATTTGATGTCGGCGTTCAATTACGTTTTCTGAGAAAACAGCGCATTTCATACAAAATTACTTGGAAAACCTTTTTTGTGGAGAATTGAATTGTCTTTCACCTCGTTGAGTTGTTTTTTCGATAAATCATATACTTTCCAAGATTACAACAGAAATCTATTTATTTATTTTTAAAGGAAAAAAAATATGTTCCACCCCTGGAATTTCGTTAAACAATTTTTTTTTCGTGTTTATCATGGTGGTTCAAACAACTAGCATACCAAGTTTAGTGGTGCTACAATCGGTCCTCGTCTCAATACCCAATCGTACTGGATGAATACTGAACCGTAACAATATTTCACAATTTTAAAATAAAAGGTATCAATTCTCGGTATGAAAACGGCGGTTCTTCGTGATTTCACATTTTACACTTAACTTTAAACTTATTACATCGGAAGCCCGTTATTCCCGCCAAAGGATCTGAGTCCAATCGAAAGTTATTTCGTCGTCGTTGTAATTTATAAACCGACCGCAGGCACTTTGCTGAAGCTGAACGTCGCCATTTAAATAGCCGACTTCAGCTGTTCTGTACATGTACGTCTACGCTCGAGAATATGTTGAGACAACCGCTGGTACAGCTTGCTCGCAACGAGTGTTTTATTATATGATAATGATGAGGACGTAACAGTTAAATAGAATAGAGTTCGAGAAGTGGAATCTCAGGAATTCATCTGGAAGTAATTCGATTATTTTTGAAACTGATCCATGCCTGGTGATGTAATGAAACGAAAGAACGATTGAAAAAATTTCGATATTTTTATAATATGTTCATCCGCGGCTAAAATATCAAACAGAAAACATTCACTTTTCCGGCTAAGGCCACGCTGGACATTGAATTACTTATGGTAGCTGAGGAAGGGTAGAAGTTTTCTGTTGGAAATTATACAGTGTCTCACTTCTCATGGAAACACCCCCGTATCTTCCATAATAATTGAGGTAGAATGAAGAAACTCTCAGAACAAATGAAAATGGTCAAAATGCACGTACCACCTCAATTGGGTAAGCCTACGTGATATACACTGCCCACCACTAGAGATGGAACAACTCATTTTTACGGTAAAACATACTAGGGGGCCAAACAGGCTCGAAATTCTTTCAATGTTCTCGTCAGTTCCCAAAGTAACCAAGTTTTCGTGCAAAATGAAAGCTTGTTCGTTAAAATAAAAACGTCTTGTGGTATTACCCTCAAAAATATGTATTGTTGGTAAAATTGGTTTACCCCTAAAAATCATGAAAATTACTAAGTCGTCACATCGACTTAAAATTTGCACTTTATACGTAAAATTTCATGCTTGCTCCGAAAATTCATGATTTTTATGTGCTCAGATATAAGATTTAGCAGGAAAAGGGTGTTTGAAGTAAAAAATCTACTTTTCTCAGATTTTTTATTTTTCTTTTTTCGAATTTCAAATTTTTGTACCAGAACGTATTATGAGTCAATAAAAAAAAATTAAATTTACCCGAAAAAAGTTGCAAGGGGTTGTTCACCCCTAAAAATCATGAAAATTACTAAGTCGTCACATCGACTTGAAATTTGCACTTCATGCTTGTTTCGAAAATTTATGATTTTTATGTGCTCAGATATAAGATTTAGCCGGAAAAGAGTGTGTAAAGTAAAAAATCCAATTTTCTGAGATTTTTTATTTTTGTCCTCGAACGTATTTTGACGTGCTGATTCTGAATCTTTGAACGAAAATGTCGAAAACCCATCAGAAATATTTTTGGCGGGAGAAAAACCATCTAAAAACTGATTTAGAGCTGACCAACTCGAGAACGGTTGGAGACAGACAAATTCTGCGGACGCCAATCGATTCAGAATGGTCGAATTAGTATATATTGTGGATTCTGAGTCAATAAAAAAAAATTACCCGAAGAAAGTTGCAAGGGGTTGTTCACCCCTAAAAATCATGAAAATTACTAAGTCGTCACATCGACTTGAAATTTGCACTTTATACGTAAAATTTCATGCTTGTTCCGAAAATTTATGATTTTTATGTGCTCAGATATAAGATTAAGCCGGAAAAACGTGTTTAAAGTAAAAAATCTATTTTTCTGAGATTTTTTCTTTTTCTTTTTTTGAATTACAAATTTTTGTTCCAGAACATATTTTGATGTGCTGATTCTGAATCTTTGAACGAAAATGTCGAAAATCCATCAGACATATATTTGGCGGGAGAAAAACCATCTAAAAACTGATTTAGAGCTGACCAACTCGAGAACGGTTGGAGATAGACAAATTCTGCGGACGCCAATCTATTCAGAATGGTCGAATTAGTATATATTGTGAATTCTGAGTCAATAAAAAAAAATTACCCGAAAAAAGTTGCAAAGGGGTTTACCCCTAAAAATCATGAAAATTACTAAGTCGTCACATCGACTTGAAATTTGCACTTTATACGTAAAATTTCATGCTTGTTCCGAAAATGTATGATTTTTATGTGCTCAGATATAAGATTTAGCCGGAAAATGGTGTTTGAGGTAAAAAATCTACTTTTCTGAGATTTTTTATTTTTCTTTTTTCGAATTTCAAATTTTTGTCCCAGAACGTATTATGACGTGCTGATTCTGAATCTTTGAACGAAAATGTCGAAAACCCATCAGAAATAGTTTTGGCGGGAAAAAAACCATCTGAAAACTGATTTAGAGCTGACCAACTCGAAAACGGTTGGAGATAGACAAATTCTGCGATTGCCAATCGATTCAGAATGGTCGAATTATTATATATTGTGAATTTCGAGTCGATAAAAAAAAATTAAATTTACCCGAAAAAAGTTGCAAAGGGGTTTACCCCTAAAAATCATGAAAATTACTAAGTCGTCACATCGACTTGAAATTTGCATTTTATACGTAAAATTTCATGCTTGTTCCGAAAATTTATGATTTTTATCTGCTCAGATATAAGATTAAGCCGGAAAAACGTGTTTAAGGTAAAAAATCTACTTTTCTGAGATTTTTTCTGTTTCTTTTTTCGAATTTCAAATTTTTGTTTCAGAACGTATTATGACGTGCTGATTCTGAATCATTGAACGAAAATGTCGAAAACCCATCAGAAATATTTTTGGCGGGAGAAAAACCATCTAAAAACTGATTTAGAGCTTACCAACTCGAGAACGATTGGAGATAGACAAATTCTGCGATTGCCAATCGATTCAGAATGGTCGAATTAGTATATATTATGAATTTCGAGTCAATAAAAAAAATTAAATTTACCCGAAAAAAGTTGCAAGGGGGTCACCCCTAAAAATCATCAAAATTACTAAGTCGTTACATCGACTTGAAATTTGCACTTTATACGTAAAATTTCATGCTTGTTCCGAAAATTTATGATTTTTATGTGCTCAGATATAAGATTTAGCCGAAAAAGGGTGTTTGAGGTAAAAAATCTACTTTTCTGAGATTTTTTATTTTTCATTTTTCGAATTTCAAATTTTTGTCCCAGAACGTATTTTGTCGTGCTGATTCTGAATCTTCGAACGAAAATATCGAAAACCCATCAGAAATATTTTTGGCGGGAAAAAAACATTTAAAAATTGATTTAGAGCTGACCAACTCGAGAACGGTTGGAGATAGACAAATTCTGCGGACGCCATACGATTCAGAATGGTCGAATTAGTATACATTGTGAATTCCGAGTCAATAAAAAAAATTAAATTTACAAAAAAGTTGCAAGGGAAAAATCATGAAAAATACTAAGTCGTCACATCGACTTGAAATTTGCACTTTATACGTAAAATTCCAAGCTTGTTCTGAAAATGTATGATATTTATGTGCTCAGATGTAAGATTTAGCCGGTTTGGACCCGTCCGCGTACCATGTTATGGTATTCTTTCCCAGTGCTCGAATGGATTTTATGTTCCATTCTCGCTTGGTGTTCAGTTCCGTTCGAAAAATATTCTCGAAACTAAATTTCCTGGTAATTTCGTCAGTTAGGAGATCGGCAAGGTGTGCACAGTCGGTGGAGGTTTAACTCCTTACAACGTGTGCTGTCCCTTTGAGTCCGACTTTAGCCAACCTGAGGTTTGCTTCCCAAGCATTTCTCCTCACCACGTTATGGAGAGGAGTGAGGTTCAGAGTGACCTCTATTGCTGCTGTTGGAGTCGACCTCATTGCTCCTGTTATACAAAGCTAGTCTTTTCACTTTCTCCAAGATTTTTTTTGTTGTGGCGAGCTCGATTCTGCCGTGCGACACTAGGTCTCACTATCATGGTGTACATCGATAGCTTACTTTCGACATGGACTGAAAGTAATGGCGTTAATTAATGCTTCCTGGAAGGCGTTAATTTATGCTTCCTGGAAATTCACGTTTCGAAAAACTGGTACATCGTTGTGGAGTGCTGACACTCAGAGAACAGTCTTGTCACCCATCCCTATAACACTTCCTGTATTAGAAGAAAATCAACAATGCACTTAAACCTCTTTCGTTTGCTATTTGAATTCCTCATTGTTAGCATTTCATGTTTGAATATAATTATGAATTTCGAGTCAATAAAAAAAATTAAATTTACCCGAAAAAAGTTGCAAGGGGGTCACCCCTAAAAATCATCAAAATTACTAAGTCGTTACATCGTCTTGAAATTTGCATTTTATACGTAAAATTTCATGCTTGTTCCGAAAATGTATGATTTTTATGTGCTCAGATATAAGATTAAGCCGGAAAAACGTGTTTATAGTAAAAAATCTACTTTTCTGAGATTTTTTCTTTTTCTTTTTTTGAATTTCAAATTTTTGTTCCAGAACATATTTTGATGTGCTGATTCTGAATCTTTGAACGAAAATGTCGAAAATCCATCAGACATATATTTGGCGGGAGAAAAACCATCTAAAAACTGATTTAGAGCTTACCAACTCGAGAACGGTTGGAGATAGACAAATTCTGCGATTGCCAATCGATTCAGAATGGTCGAATTAGTATATATTATGAATTTCGAGTCAATTAAAATAATTAAATTTACCCGAAAAAAGTTGCAAGGGGGTCACCCCTAAAAATCATCAAAATTACTAAGTCGTTACATCGACTTGAAATTTGCATTTTATACGTAAAATTTCATGCTTGTTCCGAAAATGTATGATTTTCATGTGCTCAGATTTAAGATTAAGCCGGAAAAACGTGTTTAAGGTAAAAAATCTACTTTTTTGAGATTTTTTCTGTTTCTTTTTTCGAATATCAAATTTTTGTCCCAGAACGTATTTTGATGTGCTGATTCTGAATCTTTGAACAAAAATGTCGAAAATCCATCAGAAATATTTTTGGCGGGAGAAAAACCATCTAAAAACTGATTTAGAGCTTACCAACTCGAGAACGGTTGGAGATAGACAAATTCTGCGATTGCCAATCGATTCAGAATGGTCGAATTAGTATATATTATGAATTTTGAGTCAATAAAAAAATTTAAATTTACCCGAAAAAAGTTGCAAGGGGGTCACCCCTAAAAATCATCAAAATTACTAAGTCGTTATATCGTCTTGAAATTTGCATTTTATACGTAAAATTTCATGCTTGTTCCGAAAATTTATGATTTTTATGTGCTCAGATGTAAGATTAAGCCGGAAAAACGTGTTTAAAGTAAAAAATCTACTTTTCTGAGATTTTTTCTTTTTCTTTTTTTGAATTTCAAATTTTTGTTCCAGAACATATTTTGATGTGCTGATTCTGAATCTTTGAACGAAAATGTCGAAAATCCATCAGACATATATTTGGCGGGAGAAAAACCATCTAAAAACTGATTTAGAGCTTACCAACTCGAGAACGGTTGGAGATAGACAAATTCTGCGATTGCCAATCGATTCAGAATGGTCGAATTAGTATATATTATGAGTTTCGAGTCAATTAAGATAATTAAATTTACCCGAAAAAAGTTGCAAGGGGGTCACCCCTAAAAATCATCAAAATTACTAAGTCGTTACATCGACTTGAGATTTGCATTTTATACGTAAAATTTCATGCTTGTTCCGAAAATGTATGATTTTTATGTCCTCAGATATAAGATTAAGTCGGAAAAACGTGTTTAAAGTAAAAAATCTACTTTTCTGAGATATTTTCTTTTTCTTTTTTCGAATTTCAAATTTTTGTTCCAGAACATATTTTGATGTGCTGATTCTGAATCTTTGAACGAAAATGTCGAAAATCCATCAGAAATATTTTTGGCGGGAGAAAAACCATCTAAAAACTGATTTAGAGCTTACCAACTCGAGAACGGTTGGAGATAGACAAATTCTGCGATTGCGAATCGATTCAGAATGGTCGAATTAGTATATATTATGAATTTCGAGTCAATAAAAAAAATTAAATTTACCCGAAAAAAGTTGCAAGGGGTTCACCCCTAAAAATCATCAAAATTACTAAGTCGTTACATCGACTTGAAATTTGCATTTTATACGTAAAATTTCATGCTTGTTCCGAAAATGTATGATTTTAATGTGCTCAGATATAAGATTAAGCCAGAAAAACGTGTTTAAGGTAAAAAATCTACTTTTCTGAGATTTTTTCTGTTTCTTTTTTCGAATTTCAAATTTTTGTCCCAGAATGTATTTTGACGGTCTAATTCTGAATCTTTGAACGACAATGTCGAAAAACCATCAGAAATATTTTTGGCGAAAAAAAAAACATCTAAAAACTGATTTAGAGCTGACCAACTCGAAAACGGTTGGAGATAGACAAATTCTGCGATTGCCAATCGATTCAGAATGGTCGAATTAGTATATATTATGAATTTCGAGTCAATAAAAAAAATTAAATTTACCCGAAAAAAGTTGCAAAATCTTCAAAATTACTAAGTCGTTACATCGACTTGAAATTTGCATTTTATACGTAAAATTTCATGCTTGTTCCGAAAATGTATGATTTTAATGTGCTCAGATATAAGATTAAGCCGGAAAAACGTGTTTAAGGTAAAAAATCTACTTTTCTGCGATTTTGTTTCTTTTTTCGAATTTCAAATTTTTGTCCCCGAACGTATTTTGACGTGCTGATTCTGAATCTTTGAACGAAAATGTCGAAAATCCATCAGAAATATTTTTGGCGGAAAAAAAAAACATCTAAAAACTGATTTAGAGCTGACCAACTCGAGAACGGTTGGAGATAGACAAGTTTTGCGGAGTCCAATGGATTCAGAATGGTCGAATTAGTATATATTGTGAATTTCGAGTTAATAAAAAAATTTAATTTACAAAAAAATTGCCCCTAAAAATCATGAAGTCGTTACATCGACTTGAAATTTGCACTTTATACTTAAAATTTCAAGCTTGTTCCGAAAATGTATGATTTTTATGTGCTCAGATGTAAGATTTAGCCGGTTTGGACCCGTCCGCGTACCATGTTATGGTATTCTTTCCCAGTGCTCGAATGGATTTTATGTTCCATTCTCGCTTGGTGTTCAGTTCCGTTCGAAAAATATTCTCGAAACTAAATTTCCTGGTAACTTCGTCAGTTGGGAGATCGGCAAGGTGTGCAGAATGACCTCTTTTGCTGCTGTTGGAGTCGACCTCATTGCTCTTGTTATACAAAGCTAGTGTTTGCACTTCCTCCAAGATTTTCTTGGTTGTGGCGAGCTCGATTCTGCCGTGCCACACTACTGCTCCGTGGGTGATCATAGGTCTCACTATCATGGTGTACATCGATAGCTTACTTTCGACATGGACTGAAAGTAATGGCGTTAATTTATGCTTCCTGGAAAGCGTTAATTCATGCTTCCTGAAAATTCGCGTTTCGAAAAACTGGTACATCGTTGTGGAGTGCTGACACTCAGAGAACAGTCTTGCCACCCATCCCTATAACACTTCCTGTATTAGAAGAAAATCAACAATGCACTTAAACCTCTTTCGTTTGTTATTTGAATTCCTCATTGTTCGCATTTCATGTTTGACTTGGCGAAGAAAATCGAACAACGCATGTATCGAAGTATCGTGAATACAATTGCACACAGCATAAACTTTTATTGCCGGTACCAGGTTAATACACCTACGAATACAATATATCCTGCGATGGGGAGATGTCGATACTTTAAATGTCTTGGAAGTATGAATTCTCCGAGGCACGTGCTGCCGGGAAACACGAACTGACTTCCTAATTTCTCCATTTCACACCGAACTGACAGCTCGACGGTAATAAGAAATCGTACATGCTCCAGCCGGCGCCATTATTGCTTGTTGTCGAGTTTATTCTTTTCTTTCGCTGAGCGTCTTCAGGTATTTAGCGAACCCTCGAAAAAATAAAACGTTCGCAGAAGACGGAAACAATGCAGAAGTGGCTCTTTCGGGTTTCATTTAATTTTTTCAAGGGAATTTTCGCAGCTGAGTTGGCTCTTTTGTTTCATCAGATGAGTTTGCAACAAGTGAATTTCAATTTGGATCATTAAAATCCTCCCAGCAATTTCCGATTTTAGTTTCAGTATGTAAAATAATATAACTAGTAGTATGATCATAGATACCACGATAGCATTGAAAATAATCGATTATACTTCCGAGTCACGGGATAATCCAGTAGCGACAGACAAACTCGAGCAAAAAATGAAGACATCATGTATTATTCAAAAAAAATTGTTTACCAAAAAATCAGGGGTGGAACCTAAAAAATTTTTCATTTAAAAAAATTATAATTTTTTTTGTTGTCATTTCAGAAAATATAAGATTTACCAAAAAACGATTTCGATAGGTTGAGAGATAATTCAATTCTCCACAAGTAATACCTTATAAAATACGCTCGTTTTCTCAGAAAACGTGGTTTAACGCTGACGTCAAATTTCATGCTCGCGCTAACCCGCCACTGAAAGTTCAGGCAGTGCCGAAAATTAGATTTGTCATAACTTTGCTAAGAACTATAGAAGAAAGAAAAGAAAAAGTGCATATCGTTCCTGAAGACTTCTACTTTCTCATGCAAGTATAACATGTCTCACTTCACATAACGATATTTACGGAGGATCCGAAAGTCATGGATATTTTAATTATTATGAAATAATTATACTGAAGCAGGGATCAGTACCCTCTTTGGACCATATGCAACGATTCAAGACTAGTGAAACACGTCTTACTTATACATGCCAAAGAAAAAACTGGGTTTTACTACTGCCTATATATTTGGGATACGCAGCAGGCCAATAAGAGTACTCTAATACACAGATTCCAAGCCTTCAACAATTTTTTATTGTCATCTTCAGGAAAGCTACAATATGGAAAGACATTTTTGAGATATTGATAGAGAAAAACCAAGAATCAACTTACAGTGTTGTGAGGTTATGTGGCGTATATGTTAAAATTATTCATAATATATGGACAGAACTGGTAATAAAACTTCATTGGTAACACATAGAGTTAATTTGGGTGCGAACACATTACTGATGATACATTTTAAAAGGGATTTGAATTTTTTTTTGTTTGTTAGTACTAAAAGCACATGCTGTACCTTGGGGAGACAAACAACCGCGCAAGAAAATATTTTCAAATAAACTGACACATGTGACATGTGACACATGACATGACCCTTCACGGAATCGTGCCATGTTGCCACGTGAAGTGGAGGTGAATTGTTTTTACAGGAAGTGACAGATGACCCTATGCCTACTGATACAGTTTTGTGATGGAGATACATGGAACATTAATCTATGAAAATTGTGAATTATTTGAAAAGATTGCTCTTATTATGAGAAAATATTGTACCTGACAGATAACATGAAACAACAAGGAATCACATCAAAATGCCAAGTACCAGTCCTAATGTTACAAAGGAATGATTAATCTTATGAAAATTATGAATTATTTGAAAGGATTGCTCCTATTACGTGAGAAATTATGTTGTACGTGACAGATGACATGAACCAACAATTTCAACATATACGCCACATAACCTCACAACACTGTAAGTTGATTCTTGGTTTTTCTTTATAAATATCTCAAAAATGTCTTTCCATATTGTAGCTTCCCTGAAGATGACGATAAAAAATTGTTGAAAGCTTGGAATCTGTGTATTAGAGTACTCTTATTGGCCTGCTGCATATCCCAAATATTAAAAACTCATTTCCTAACTAGTCAGCATATATATATGCAGGATATGAATAAGCGATTATTTTCAACATTTAGTGAACAGAATTCCGATTTTATTGGCAAGTCGAAAATGAGGCAGGAGTAACACAAAGTTTTTTTTTTGGTATGTATAATTGGGACCTGTCACACTACTTTATTATTGCATATAGTCGAAAAAGGTTATAGGTTGCTGCTTCAGTACAATAATTTCCTATTTACTGAATTATTCATGATATTCGGATCATCCGCAAACATCCCCGTGAAGTGCAACAAAACACATTTTAGGTACTCAAATACTCGCTTATTATATTTGCATTATAAGGTAGCAGTCTTCAGAAACGATATGAACTTTTCCTTTTCCTTTTCCGATCATTTTAAGCAGAGTTATGACCAATCAAATATTCGGCTCCGCCATCAGATCTTTCAGCGGCGGGTAAGGGTGAACGTGAAAATTGATGTCGGCGTTCAATCACGTTTTCTGGGAAAACGAGCGCATTTCATAAGAAATTACTCGAAATAATTTTTGTGGAAAATTTAATTGTTTTTCACCCTGTTGAGTTGTTTTTCCGATAAATCATATACTTTCCAAAATCACACCAAACATTTCTTTAATTATTTTTTAATTTATTTTTGAACGAATAAAAAAAAAGTTCCACCCCTGGAATTATGGTAAACAATTTTTTTTCGTGTTTATCATGGTTTCAACTACTAGCGTACCAAGTTTGGTGGTGCTACAATCGATTCTTGTTTTAAAACCCAATCGTACTGGATTATCTATTTAAATCCTCACTCGCATTAGTTAAAAAACCTTCGAAGTATTGCGATCAGATCTTGCAAACGTAACCAAAATATTCATCTACTATTCCACCGTCGGCGTCGGTCGGCGTCGCAACAGCACGCCTTTGAACGAAATCCCAATACTGGATGGATTCTAGAGGAACGGCATTCAAAAGCGAAAGGGATAGTTATAAAAACCTGGATCTGGAAAACACTCAAATATATGGAATCCATGCGGCGGACTAACCCAATCAGGATATCCAGAATCCAGACAAATAAAAGCCGCCGGGTCGATGTTTGAGATTTACTATTCACATTAACTAGCTCAGGTCCCGTCCGAGAACATCGGAGATTGTCAATCTGACATGATTTCAGAAAATTAAGTGAAAAAATCTTGACCTTATAACAGAAATAAATGAAGAGTTAAAGTCGGATAATAGCTATTTATGATACAAGCGTTAAAAGTGGCATTTTATTTTGTAAGTGGGGAATATTGCGAAACGAGCTCTAGCGAGTGGAACAACCCCAAGAGCAAAATAATCACTTGTAACAAATGTATCATACAAATTTGTTTGTACAACAGTCACTGCTAGTAGGAAAAAAAACAAAAAAAATTATAAGATCCATAAGGATTCGAACACACGATCTTTGGATTTCAAGGAAGACAGGCAGATGCTCCAACTATAATGAACCCCAACGCACTTTATTTATGAATGTCATTATTTGTCAGTGATGAAGGATCTTCTACAGTTAGACTAAATACTACTTCGTTTGAAACTTCAAAAATAATTAGTATTACCAATTGCAATAACGGCCAAATACATGTGTGAACTTTTATAAATGATTCCTCTTGAGTAGGTGTTCTGATTATAATATCTGATTGAAGTGTTTCTATCAGTGAGATCTATAGTACTTGAGTATCCATCATCTCATCTGTCATTTTTTTTGACACTAGTGTTAAAAGTATTTTTAACACCAGTGTTAAAAGTGATTTCGTGAAAACGTCAGTTTTTAGTTCATACGTCAATGAATTGAAAACGTCATTTTTAATGAGAGTTGTACAAAAATAGTAATTTATGTATCAGGTGAGTAAAGTGATACTTTTTTTTACGAGTAGGAAATGTTGACGCACGACGCTGTAGGAAAATTGTTCCACTTTTAGGCAAAATTTTCCGTTTTTTTGCTACTGAAATTCTTTGTGATCATGAAAAAAAAGGGCTGAACCCGCTTTGATTGATATTATAAGAAATTCGTCTACGACGTGAGCTTCGCGAATAAAAAAATGCCGATTCCATGCAAGGTAAAAGTATCGGGAATTTCAGTGCTGGAAAATCCACACGAATGACTTTTTCAAGTATGTTTCTTTTGTTATTCATAGTCGAGACATATATGAATTATTTGGGACCAGGTGATCCTGAAAATATCATTATGTGACTGAATGAGAGAGCACAGAAAATTGAGAAAATCGCATTTTTTCGAATTTTGAGCACGTTATACTCGAAAACGTGTCTCTTTGGAGAAAAGCTTGTAGATACCTTTTTTGTAGAGAATTCTATGCAGAATATTATGACATCATTTGTTTTTAAAAAAAATGGATTTTTCGATCGTCCATAAAAATTTTCCGAAAGCTTTCACGGCTTATCACCCTCGAAATTCGGATTCAACGGGTCAAAATACATAAGAATAACTTGGGTGATCCCGACGCACTTTATCGGCTACGAAAACCCTCCCCGCCACCGGACTACGTATATTATAGCACTGCGTGAATTCGTTTTTACCAAGTCGTGAACCATTTGGTTTAGTTCGTTAATATTTATTTATGCAACAAGTGCAAAAAGTAAGTTTTTATTCGAGTGCAATAAACAGTTTTTGCACGACTTGCATACAACATTTTTTCTACGTTCATGCAAAAAGCAAAAAATGATTTATCAAGGTCCGGCACTAGGTGTAGGAAAATGAAAAGCGCAACTCAAATAATTGATTATTACTATCGATTTGCATTGAAACAGATCACTATCATCTATTTTTCCATTAATAATACTCATTTTGAAACTTTTAATTCTCCAGGTAATTGTCAGAATTAATTTTTGACTGACGTTTCTATAAACACAGTTGCATTAAAAAAATCAAAATCATAGTAGCCGTGAGCGCGAAGTTATCACGAGGTGTGGTCATAGTACAGAGTTTGCTCTATGCATATTAGACGGTTTAGAATAAACCTGATCAGTTTTGATTATGGACTAATTCTCGGGAAGGCATTGTTTGTTTAGATCTGGCTGTTAACATTAATAGAAAATAATATAAAATATGTAACTGTTCAAAACGTATTGCCAATCTCACAGAAATATCTGCTTAATGGGTTTGAATGTTTGTGTTTGTCATGATGACAGCACGTTGAAGTTGAATGACAGATGAGTGCAATCAAAACTTTATTGCACTAGTGCAATAAAGAACTTCTTTTTCTACTAAATATAGTTCAATAAAGTTTTGCTTTGTGCATGAATGTAGAAAATGAAATATATTGTTGATTCTGGCAGTTTCTGATGTATCAGTCCAATTTACTGTGAATCCAAAATGTCTGTGGTGTCCAGAGCTCTATATTTGAGCCGTTGCCGCTCCGAAAAATGAATTGCTTGCCTCGCAACCGCTTTTCTATACTCTCTCTCTTCGTTTCGTTTGGCATTCCGCTAGATTACTAGAGGATATAAAACGCTGAACTCATTCGAAATAATAATCTCCATGTTTATTATGGTCGAAGAAAATAATTGCATAATGCTGAATAAGCTGAAAATATTTTCAAAGCTCGGAACTGTACGATGGCCTTCATTATCCTGGAATATTTTAGAGCTTGAAAAACAAAATTTTACGAAGAATTTTATGATTCATTTGGACCACTCTTTGTAGAGTAATTTTGATAGTTGAGGCCCTAAAAGTTATGGCACGGATTATATGGGTTTCTGGGGTTTTACAGTATTTGTTAAATTTTTTATTTGTGATGTAGGATGGGTAAATGATTGAAGAGCGTATCTATAGAGGGGTGATGGAGGCAATTACCCCCGCACTCACACCAGATGGATTGGACCCTGACAAAAATAGTAAGATGAATAAAAAATATCTTTGTTTTCGATTCAATAATATATGATTTATACAATCTATTTGATAGTGAAATTTTCACTATATTCGAATATAGTATTGCCAAGTACATTCACAAAAATAATAGTTTGAGAAACTAATGAACACGCTTTACTTTTACCATGGACTTAAAAGTAAGAATTAATTGACAATGAAATTACTCAAATGTAAGAAAAGGGTGCTTTCGGTCTATATTTTCATATTTTTTTATTTTAATTTAACAATACAGAGCGTTCAAGAGCTCAAGAGAAATGTGTCATGCACCCCATGCTTTTTTACATTTGATTAATTACATTGTCAATAATTTATTACTTTTTAGTCCATGGCGGAAGTAAAGCGTATTTTTTAGTTTTTCAAAGTATTTTTTTATGACTGAAAAGTCGAAATATTCGACCCCAAAAACCACCATACACCATAATTTTTAATTGAATCTGACCATAATCACAAAACTCGTCCACCATCTTGTGCCGCCATATTGAATTCATGAATTTATACAAAAAATTCATAAACTCTGACCCAGAAAACCGCCACATACCAAATTTGATTCAAATCGGACCATACTGACAAATTTCGCACGCCATCTTGGAGCCGCCATCTTTAATTTATGAATTTTGACAAAATATTTGAAATCTACGCCTTTTTTTTCAATAAAAAAAGTGTCATGAATTTTGTTCGAAAATATGCACAGGATGTTCACGAAATCGGTTGTGGAATCATCTGCAGCTGAAAGACAAACTGTAGTTGCTATTTTCTATCATTCCAGATAACCGTTTGGGAGGTATTCATGTTGAAAAGGTGAACATTCTCCATGGATATTGAAAATTGAAAAATGTGATTTTTTTGTAATATCTAACAGAAAACAACTATTTCTCTGGCTAAAGCCACGCTTGACATTGAACTACATCTGATAGATATTGTGAAAAGTCTCTAACTGGAAAGAAAAAATCTGAAAGTGAAAATTCGCATTTGCATTCATATAGCTGATTGTTTTAAATATCTCTGAAAATTCATTAAATAAATTAGATATGGAGGATGTTATTCAAAAATATCACTCACAGAAATCATTTATTTCATTGAAGCAAGGTCCGCTTCTCTCGCATTTAATCCCCAATACATTTTTGTCGACAAAAATCTATTTCGCTTTGCCAAGCTCATCAGGGAGATCGTAAGAAATGCGGGAGAAGCGAACCTTGCTTCAATGAAATGAACGATTTCTGTGACTGATATTTTTGAATAACATGCTCCATATCTAATTTATTTAATGAATTTTCAATAAAAACTAGAGATAATTTAAAAAAAATCAACTACTTATCTGAATGAAAATTCACGAATATCTATCAGATGTAGTTCAATGTCCGGGTGGCTTTAGCCAGGGAAGTAGTTGTTTTCTGTTAGATATTACAAAAAAATCACATTTCTAATTTTTGAATTTCCATGGAATGTTCCCCTTTTCAACATGAATACCCCCCAAGAGGTTATATTGAACTATGGAAAATATCGACTAAAGTTTGTCTTTCAGCAGTAGATGATTCCACAACAGATTTCGTGAACATCCTGTTCACATTTTCGAACAGAAATCAAAATGACAGATTTATGTCAAAAAATAACTTTCAAAGTGTTACCGCAGAAGAAATATTTCTATCATTTCCATCTTTGATATGTGAAATTGATTCTGAAGAGCCTGTTTTCCAATTCTTCCACTCTCCCTGATGAGCTTGGATTTGTAATGGCGATTTCTAACCAAATATAGAAAAATATACTGGGTGTCCCATCAAAAAATATCACCAAAGTAATTTTCACTCAAAGGCGAATAACCCTATATATTTTGGGTAGGGTTCAAAATTTGACCCATCGAAAAAGAAAATCGACTTGTCCGAGGATTTTTTCGAAATATCTTCATATTCAGAAAAAATTAATTTTTTCCATAATTTACGAGCGCACTGTATATTGAAGATTTATTACCAGAGACAAAGCAATCGCAGACCCCAAAGGTTTACTACCGAGATTTCCTTTTTATTTTTAGATGAAAAACCGACACAACTAAAGACTGCCAATCGAGTTGTTAAAGAGCCTGGAGGTTCAGAGTTTGGTCCTTACGCCATGATTGAATTGACTTTGTTTCCGCTTTCCGATCACGCAACTCTCAGTTAATGATTCTGCAGAAGCAGCGCACTGTGATATAAGTTAAGACAATATGTGGCCAAATAACAAATGATCTATGAACACAACTTATAGAAGTTCATTTGTTATTATTCTGCTGACGAAAATATCTATGAAGTTGAAGAACTCCGTAGCCACGTTGAAAAGGGGAACATTCTCCATGAAAATTGAAAAATGAAAAATATGATTTATTTGTAATATATAACAGAAAACAACTACTTCCCCGGCAAAATCCACGTTGGACATAGAACTACATTTGATAGATATTGGGAAAAGACTCTAACTGAAAAGAAAAATCTGAAAGTGAAAGTTCGCATTTTCATTCAGCCAAAGATGATTCCACAACAGATTTTATGAATATCCTATTCATATTTTCGAGCAAAAATCAAAACCCCGTACCATTCTTATGGAAAATGGATCCCGGTGAAATTCGCTGAATTTTTGAAATGATGTAGTTCAAGTTAGCCAGGAATCACACTGATCGACTAGGACCAACCGTCCGCGACCGTCCACCTACGACCAAAATTTCCAACACGTATATTCTTATCGCACAACTCACACTGTATAATCGTCATTGACCGTCCTCGACCGTTTTTCAAAGACCATGTTCGAAATTGTAGTCTGCTGGAAATTTTGGTCGGTGTCACACTATCCTGACGTATTGTCATTTTGACACATTTATGATGAACTTTTGACTTCAACAAAACTCATGTAAATAGGTATATTTCCTACCGGAAAAATAAAATGTTCTTCTTCAGTATCACTACTGCTCATTATTCAAAACAAAACTATTGATATTATGAATTTAACTTATTTTCAAAAAATGAACAGAAAATTCACATAAACTTTCGAATGTCAAATTAATGTCAGATTTACAAAATTATTCTAGTGGTCAGTCGTGGATGGTCGATCAGTGTGACTTTGAAAGTTTTCATTGATCTACTTCTACTTTTGGTCGTAGGTGGACGGTCGCGGACGGTCTGTCCTGGTCGATCAGTGTGATTCCTCACTTAAGATGATCAAAAGTGTCCCTGTCCCAACCCAATTCCTATTGCTAGTTTTCGAGATACTGGCTGTCAATGTTGGAAAGTGGACATTTCTGTAAAGTAACATTGCTTTCAGGAAAAAATCTTAAATACAAATGTTTTGCGCGACAAATATTGCTTGCTCATAAGGCAATACTTTCAAACTGGTTTCTGATGTAAAATATTGTAGGATACAGGGTGAGTCCAGTATTATTCAAATTGAAATTCTCAATCAACCCTGTATACTGTGAAGATGTGACCAAACCAAGTAACACACTGAAATGCTCATCGTTTGGATGTGTCAAAATTGATAATTTCAAAATTTTTAAAAGTGTTACAAAGCAGTACAGTAGCAGCTTAAAAACATAAAATGTGTTATATATACTGGGTGGCCCACGAGGTTTTGGCTAGGGAATATCTCGGAATTCGAGAGTACTTAATAGAATTGAAATTTTGGGGTAGTGAATTAAAGTAATTGGCGCAGCTTTTTCTGATATTATGTTACCTAATGAGCTTTTTTTCTCGATCACGTGCCATCAGATTCAAAATTATGAATGGGACATCCTGTATATTTCGGCATTTCTAAGTTCCTCCGAATAAAACAATTTCAACAAAATATCACACTTGTGGTCTAAAACTATTAGTTTAAGAACTACCGCAGAAGAAATATTTCCATCATTTCCATCCTTGATGTGTATTATTGCTTCTGAAGAGCCCGAAATAGATTTTCGTCGACCAAAATTTATCGGGGATTAAATGCGAGAGAAGCGAAACTTGCTTCAATGAAATGAACGATTTCTGTGCTACTTTTTAATAACAATCTCTCTATTTAATTTCTTTAATGGATTTTCAATAAAAACTAGAGGAAATTTTAAAAAATAATTATCTGAATGAAAATACGAATTTTCACTTTCAGGTTTTTTCTTTTCGGAGTCTTTTCCCAATATCTATCAGATGCAGTTCAATGTCCAGCGTGGCTTGTGCCGGGGAAGTTGTTGTTTTCTGTTAGATATTACAAATAAATCACATTTTTTATTTTTCAATTTTCATGGAGAATGTTAACATTTTCAACATGAATACCTCCCAAGAGGTTATTGTGAACGATGGAAAATAGCGACTAAAAATTGTCTTTCAGCCCCATAACAGATTTTATGAATATTTTCGAAAAAAAAAATCAAAAGTACAGCTAATTCAATATCCTTTGTTCCACGACGTTTTTTAATAAAATATGGATGATTTTCATAATTTTGCCTTGTTTCAATCATCACAAAATATATAAGACTGCCCAAATATAAAGGGTGACCTTAAACATAAATAATTTGGCAATTGCATTGCATTGAGAATTAATGTTACTAATTTGTCAATTTTTTTTTAAAGTAGTTAAAATATCCTACATTTCATTTCATCCTATATCTGAAACGAATGAATGCATCACTGTTGGCAAAACACTCACATGAATATATTTTAAGAGCTCAGATATAAATTCTAGCTTGAAAAAGTCGTTCTAATCCAGTACGATTGGGGTTTGACACAAGAATCGATTGTAGCACCACCAAACTTGGTGTGCTAGTAGTTGGAACCATGGTAAAACACGAAAAAAAATTGTTTACCAAAATTCCAGGGGTGGAACATTCTTTTATTGTTTCAAAAAAATATAAATAGATTTTTGCTGTAATCTCGGAAAAACAACTCAACAGGGCGAAAAACAATTCAATTTTCCACAAAAGTTATCCACAATTTTTATGAAATGCGCTCGTTTTTTTAGAAAACGTGATTGAACGCCGACATCAAATTTCAGGTTCACCCTTACCGCCGCAGGAGCCGAATATTTGATTGGTCGTAACTCTGCTAAAAATTATCGGAGAAGGAAAAGGAAAAGTTCATATCGTTTCCTACCTTTTCATGCAAATAGAATATGCGAGTATTTAAGTAAGTAATATATGTTTTGTCGCACTTCACGGAGATGTTTGCGGATGATCCGAAAATCATGAGTAATTTAGTAAATATGGAATTATTATACTGAAGCAGCAACCCATACCCTGCTTCAGTATAATTATTTCATATCCACTGAAATATCCATGACTTTCGGATCCTCCATAAATATCGTAGAAGGGTTATGTGAAGTGGGACAAAACACATTTTAGGTACTCAGATACTCAGATGTTATATTTGCATGAAGAAGTAGAAGTCTTCAGGAACGATATGCACTTTATCTTTTCCTTCTTCTATAATTTTCAGCAAAGTTATGACAAATCTAATTTTCGGCCCTGCCTGAACTTGCAGTGGCGGTTAGCGCGAGCATGACGTCGGCGTTAAACCAAGTTTTCTGAGAAAACGAGCGTAGTTCATAAGGAATAACTTAAAGAATTGAATTATGTCTCAACCTATCGAAATCGTTTTTTGATAAATCTTATATTTTCTGAAATAACAACAAAAAAAAATATATTTTTTTTAATGGAAACATTTTTTAGGTTCCACCACTGATTTTTTGGTAAACATTTTTTTTTTCCAATAATACATGATGTCGAGATGTCATGTACCGAGTTTCAGAGTGCTACAGTTCATTTTTCACTTTTTGCTCGAGTTTGTCTGTCGTTACTGGATTATTCAGAATCAGACGGAAACCAAACAAATATTCCCATTGCGAGAGTGGCTTAATCGAAAGGACCACATGTAATAAATGAGCAGGCTTTCGACGAGAGAAAGCCGTATTACTGAATAAAGCTGAGTAGTCTCCACTGAAATCGATAGCTATTGTTGAAACACGTATTTGGAATGACTCGGGTAGTATTCCGAGAGTCAAAGGATATAAAGTGTCCTTTTCGCGAGCAACCAGAATTTTCGAGAGTGTCTCAACTGCACGACCCTGGAATTGACCGATTGAGCACCTGCCTAATTTTATGCAAGCATTTTTTTTCATTTTGTACAGAAATGTTGCCGAGAATATTCCGCTCCGGATTTTTACTTTTGTATTTAAACTTCGCCACTAGAAATGTTCTTGGTCTCGAGTGGTAGACGGTCATTACGCCTTGCCGAAAGGACTTTGTCTTCAAGTGGACATGTACGATACCGAGAGTTTTTGGAATTTTTGAAGAGGTTGAATTTTTTTGTCTAATTAGGGATGTGGAATGGCGCCGTATTTTAAGATCGTCCGTTGCAGACGGATTTTAGGTTAACAGTCTTGCATGCCGAATTTTAAAAGATGAATCGCACTAGTTTTCAAATTCGTCTTCTCACAAAAAGAAATTTCTAATTATTTACTTCCCAATTTTGTTGTACCAGTACTAGTAGTGTAGTAACCACAGACAAAATAAATGTAAGCCACGAGTGAAGAATGAAACTCGACACATGACTTCTTGACATTGTTAGAAAAAAAATTGTATACTAAAAAATCAGGATGGAACCCAAAAATGTTTTTATTTAACAAAATTATAATTTTTTTGCTGTTATTTCGGAAAGTATAAGATTTATCAATAAACAATTTCAATAAGGCGACAGATAATACAATTCTCCACAAGGAATATACTTATTAATTTCTCACAAAATGCGCTCGTTTTCTCAGAAAACCTGATTGAATTCCGATATCAAATTTCAGGCTCGTGTTAATCCGACACTGCCATTTCCGGCAGGGCCGAAAATTAGATTTGTCATAACTTTGCTAAAAATTATAGTAGAAGGAAAAGATAACGTGCATATCGTTCTTGAAGACTTCTAATTCCTCATGCAAATGTAATATGTGAGTATCTGAGCACCCAAAATGTGTCTTATCCCACTTCAAATAACCCTTCTACGATATTTACGGAGGATCCGAAAGTCATGGATATTTTAGTTGATATGAAATAATTATACTGGAGCAGGAATCAGTACCCTCTTTGGACCATATGCAACGATTTAAGGCTACTGAGACAAGTCTCACTTGTACGTGCCAAAGAAAAAACGTGATTTACTCCTGCTAAGTTTTAAACTCACTCATAATCCCAGCAATTTCTTCAGTAAATGTTGAAAATAATCGTTCATACACATCCTACATAAAAAATGAAGTATGTGATTTCAAGCTTGAGGTTTGCACTTCACAATAGTGTTATTAAATATATATATATATATATATATATATATATATATATATGCAGGATATGAATAAGCGATTATTTTCAACATTAAAACTACAAACTACAACACGAAATTTTTATTTATTAGATATATTTATGGTGAATTGTGAACAATTATTTAATACAATTGAACTCTGTCCACTTCCCTCCTTTCCAGTAAAATTAACAACTTTAGTATCAACACTTGATACTCCGGAAACGCCAGAAAATATTTTATTGCCGATGTCCGACTTATTGGCTAGCGAGTCCTCAATATAGCCCTCCGCGACAGCGGAAGACTTCAATCCTCCATGTTGCTTCAACATTGTTATGTCCCCACCAGAATGCACCAGCAACGTGGCCGAAGTTCTGCGAAAGCAGTGCCCGGTATACTCTTTCGCATGGGATAGTCCCAGAAAAGTAGCAATTTCTTCTGGCATTTTACCGAATTTGTGAATGCCAATGAATTGATGATGTGCTTTACCGTTCGCATACTTATAGAAGACACGCCACGCCGATTATTTAAATTCGAGGGTCTGGAGGCTGCATATTTTCTGTAAACGCTTAAATATTCCGTTACTACTAAATATCTTGATCTTTTGGTCTTAGTATTTGGTAGCATAATTAGCAATTTGTCGCCCATATCATTTATATCATCTGTTTTCATTTGCAAAAGCTCATCACATCTACAAGCCCCAGCGACTGCAACAATAAGTACAACCTAAAATATAAATTGAAAATTAGTTCTTTAATCCATAATAGATCATTTTCAATATATTCCTACCTTCGTACACAAATACAGTTCATCTGGGGCACCTGATGAAAAATTCTCGATTTCTTCTCTTTGAAAAACTCTGAATTTTTTCGCATGGAAACCGTCTGACTGGCGTTTCAAAAAAGCCCGTAACTTCAGGTATTTTGCCAAATCAATGTTATTTTTTATGTTCAGGGTAGCTTTCAACATCGAATAGGTAGACCATAACGTTGAAGGCTTCATTTTCTTTGAAAGATCGGAAAAATAGACAATCAGCACATTTTCAGAGAAAGATCCTATATTTTTCTTCTGTCTATATTCCATGAATCTGCTGTATGTGAGTTCATATACCGTTCTTGATTTTTCCGGTAAAAGGTTAAATTCCACATCTCGCGCCTGGTCTCTTATCTCAGGTGGTGTTAATTGCATCAATTCATCCTCACTTTGCAGTAGGTATATCCATTTCTAACATGACAACTTTTCAAAATTGACAATGACAAAGTAAACAGTAGGTAAACAAACAAATTCAACAAACGTCATCAGCGGTAAACATAGTAACGCAGGGCCCAGTTACCTTTGATGAAATAATTTAGTTATTTGGATATTGATAATGAAACGCAATTTAAATATGGAAAAGTCGATTTTGCGTGGAATTGGAACAAATTTGAAGAAAAAATTATATGTTTCACACGGCAGAAAAGCAGATTTAATGCCTTGGCTGGTTTCACCAGCCGCGGCATTAAATCTTGTGCTTTTATGCCTAGTAAAACAAATAACTATTAATCTTTCTTGCCTTTCCAAACACAACTGCATTCGTGGCCTAGTAAGCCGAATTCTCACGAACAGTGACGAGTACATTCCACTGGATCCACTATTATTAACAGTCTGGTTAGGGGTGTTTTTAGTTGTAAATAATGTTACGGGTATAAAAATGGATGTATGTAGCTTATTGTAAAATCACTTGAGGAAGCTATTCTGATAGCGGAACATGTGGATAAGGATAGTTATTGAGTGTGGATTGTCTTATAGGTTATATTATAGGTGCCTATGTTTAATGATTTATCGTGCTTTATTGTGCCTAAGAGCTGCGTTAAAGGAAAAAAATCTTGTGCATTCTGACAATTACTTGAAGCCTATCATAAAAATGGCTGGTCCATTTTGAGCGCTTTGAAAGTTGTCCATCGGCCATCGGAATCCACTGTATATTTTGCAGAGCGTTTGCTCAACCTACCGGTTAATACCTGTTTAATTCCATCAAAGAGAAATGAAATTGCCGGTTCTCTATCGCCGGTTAACCTTTAGGAAATCAAGATGAAACGCGGTCATTCGGTCAGCTGAAAAGCGGCGAAACTTCCACGGAACAATGCACCGAGAATAATAAGAACCGATGAAAAGGGTTGTGTAATGGAGGGTCGTGACGGAAAAGGGGGAAAATGAAGCACTAATCAACAACCACTCACGAGCTGAAAGTTAGCTACTTGTGCGTCAATTTCTGCTGATGGTTTCGTGCGTAGCGCTTTGTGCGAATGGGGTTGTTTGTTGTACCTTTACAGAGCTTTATTTTTCGAAGAATTGAACAGGGAGGACTGATTATTTAGACCAACCAATATAAATTTTTTGTGGAAATTAATTCTAATAGTAAGCGACTTGCGCCATGACTTCGGGAATACTTTACAAATAACTAAAATCCAAATTGCAACTCAAAATTTTTTTTGTGCAATTGTTTAAACAATGATTATTAAAAAAAAGGGTCCTTTTTTGGTTTTTTGTAAATATCTCAAAAGGTACTGGACGAATGGCTTTACTCATAAAAGACCGTTTGTAGAGAATGAAGAAACCTACAAAATGGTTTTTGGAAAATCCCGATACGACCATTTTTCGCCGAGGAAAGCCGGAAAAACTCTTGAAAAAAGGCCTTTTTTCAAAAATTCGTATCTCCCTCAATTTTCAATATTAAGAAATAATTTTTCGGGAAATGGTAGCTAATATCATGTACGTTGAGCTCCCGAAAGGTGGAAATTGTCGCTTCAATAGTTTTCCTACAATCGGGTTTTAATAAAATTACAGCCATATTTTGCATGATGCGTCATATTACGGGAAATGGTCCGATTTGAATTTTTAAAGCGGCATTTTGAAGTTGAGGTTAAAAACTACAATTTGTCTATCTCACATTTTCCCATAAGTTTGGAGAACATTGTTAAAAATGCTTCTGAACACAGCGCTTCAAGTGAAAATTCGTCGCCGAGTCGTGCTAAGGTAGTAGTGGAGGGGGCGCCGAGAAGCGGTGGAGAAGTGAGAGACCGGTTGCGCGCACAAGGCGCTTTTTTCTATACAGCGAGAACAATGTTCTCCAAACTTATGGGAAAATGTGAGATAGACAAATTGTAGTTTTTAACCTCAACTTCAAAATGCCGCTTTAAAATTTCAAATCGGACCATTTCCCGTAATATGACGTATCATGCAAAATATGGCTGTAATTTTTTTAAAACCCGATTGTAGGAAAACTATTGAAGCGACAATTTCCACCTTTCGGGAGCTCAACGTACATGATATTAGCTACCATTTCCCGAAAAATTATTTATTAATATTGAAAATTGAGGGAGATAAGAATTTTTGAAAAAATGCCTTCTTTCAAGAGTTTTTCCGGAAAAATTGTCGTATCGAGATTTGCCAAAAACCATTTTGTAGGTTTTTTCATTCTCTACAAACGGTCTTTTATGGGTAAAGCCATTCGTCCAGTACCTTTTGAGATATTTACAAAAAACCAAAAAAGGACCCTTTTTTTTAATAATCATTGTTTAAACAATTGCACAAAAAAAATTTTGAGTTGCAATTTGGATTTTAGTTATTTATAAGTTATCCCCAAAGTCATGGCGCAAGTCGCTTACTATTAGAATTAATTTGCAAAACAGGCTTTATTTTTGTTATATTGGTTGGACTAATTGCTGACCTGGGGTAAATTATGATGTATACTCTATTCTCTAGAGGCGCTCCTCAGGGGTTGATTTGATACCGAGAAGAAATAGTCTGTTAAATTATCATTCAATTCAATTTTGAATAGTTCCAAATGAATTGACATTGAAGATAACTCGCAAGCAGAACGAGGGAAATACAAATGTTCGCGTAAGTAATTTGACTCAAATAGGTGCGTACAGTATTGGACTAATTATTCAATATAACAATAGTATATTGTACAACAAGTGGGGAAAGTTCAACTTTTCTAACGAGTGTGGAGGTTTGTGGCACGAGCCTGAAGGGCGAGTGCCACAAACACACGAATGCACTGATAAAAAGGATGTCTTCAATCAAATATATATATCCTCTTGAACAGAATAATCTTGTGAAAAGAATAATTAATTCTAATTGATGAATATACTCTTATTTTAAACTTATTGAACTGTTTGCTTCTTTACATAAATTCTCTTGAAATAAATTTGTTTGCATTGATACATTCCAACTCTTCACCCTAGAGAACACCTACTTGTGAAAAATGCTCCTCTTGACTCAAGAACATAATTTCTTGGCGAAGGTCAGGAGGAAGCAGCACGTGGCACAATCAACCTATGAGCCTTACTGTAGCGGGTGCACGCGAAACCCCGCTACCGGAACGGCGCGAACCTACGCGATGGGGGCACTGCGATTGCCGACTGGGACCTCTATCCTGTTTGCTGTTACTCGCGTTTGGTTTGGGGGTTGTGTTTGAATCATAATTTAAGTTGTTAGTTTTGTATTTGTCACAGTGGTTATGTGCAAATGTGCTGCTACAGAAGTACAATATGGAGGTCCAATTATTTCTGCACGATTTGAATTTAGGTCATTTATGGACCAGTTGTGAAGGTAGGTTCAAGATATTTTGGTTTTCAACAGGTGTGTGATAATGGCGAATGACGCTGTCGTTTCTATTATATTCGATCGCATTTCTATGCGTCACCGAATAGGTACCTACGTTGATTATATAGTTTCTGAAATTGTAATATTTCAAAACTTCTCTCAAATATAACCATTATACCTCAGCTGTTCGCAGTTGTTCTCTGTTTTCAGGGGTGGTATGTATTTCTCACTTTCCGTTAATTGAATACTGATTCAATTAAAATTAATTCAATTTAAAGTGAGACCAACGGAGTTCACACAGTGACGCGAGACAAATATCCTACAAAACTTTCAGTTTTTCTTCATCAAATTTCCCGAAGTAACTAGACACAAATCAAGTTGCTTGAATATAATTTGTAGAATGAAATACGTTTCCTAGACAGAATGCGCTCCTTAGTTTTCATTGTCTACTATCCCTATTGCCGCAGGAATGCTTGTCTTTTTAACGAGAGCTTTGTATGCAGAACTGTCTTCTTAGCGCTTAATGCATCAGCAGATTTATGATGTTCGATCAAATGATTTATGATTGCTGTAATATATCCAGCACCCCTTTTTTTGTTTTAAAATTCACCTTGTGAAAATCACTTGGTCCATTGGTTTCATTTCGAGAATGTTGCCTCCCACTATCTCCTTTATCTTATTGTGATCCGATCTGTTGCTTGTGTTCTATTGCCTTAAAAGTCCCATTCTTGCCTCTCCGATGATTGTTATGTCAATCGGTGGGAGGTCCAATAGTACTTCCATGGCTGATGTTATGGTAAGGCATGCAAGTTTTTTTACCTTGCTCAACTCAGCCGCGGCTATTTTTTGTCTTATCTCTCATAGAATGATATAAAATATTGGAATTTTCAGCGAGAGTTGAGTGTATTTCAGAAGTCACAAGTCACACGCTGGTTGTATACAGAGTGGTCCAACGAAAAGTATGCACCTAGCTTTTATCCTTTTTGTGGAATTGCAAGCAAAAATGCTCGGACACGTGGAGTTTGTTTTCGAGGGGGACACATTTCAGATATATTTTGCAACTTGTGCCTTCAACCCCCAGGCGACGGGGTGTCACAACTCTAAAATTTTAAATGGAACGTGGGGTCGACTGATATATCATTTGAACGGGAACAAAATTATCTTCTCAATGATACTCTATTTGTTGAAATTTACTGAAGCAGTTAATACGAAAACGGCTTTAAGAACATAAACCCGATAATGTTGGTATTAATGAAAAATACAAATAAGTTTTGGCTACTAGGAATTAAAACATGTACAAGTAGTACTCAGTACGTTTCAATATTTGTTACTTGTAATAGTGCTTTGTTCGTTCAGCAAACTCGACAAACAGCCAAAGAAATTCCAGTAAAATGAATCATCGGTGTAACGAATTGCATATTTTTTACTGTCTATAAGTTGAGCGAAAGTTCGAAGTGTATGCTTCTTAAGCGATATTCTTCGTGATAGTCCATAAATTAAATACTGAAAGAATTTCTATAGACGTCGATAAGTCAGTTTAGGGATTTTGGAAACTTAATTTCCCGACTAGAGGAAGAAATTGTTCGGAACTTTTATCTCCTCAATATTTTATACCCTCAATATTTTGAACTCATAAACTTTCAACGAGTTGTACGAAAATCGATCTATATTATAACAATGTATTGGTCTTGAAGGATTGTGAGTTTGTCCGTCTGTTTTTTTACCCTTTCACTCAAAAACTATTTAACGAATTTGAGTTGAAATTTTTATCGATATTTATGAGCAGCATTCATGACATTTTCCCTCTTAAACCTATTATGAGCACGATCACGTTTGGGACGCTTTTAAGGATAAAAGAGTCAATTGATATACTCAAAAACGGTTCGTCTTATCGATTTCAAACAAGGACAGGCTTCTAGAGGAAATTTGATTCTACGTACGAATTTTCAATCTACTTTTCCACAAAAAAATCTCAAAAATGTCCCAAAAATGCAGTTATTTTGAAGCAATTTTTTGAGTAGATGAAAAAATAATTTCAAAAAAACATTACAGCACGTACATAGATCAACTTTTTACCTTTTTTTTTATACCAAATTCATTTCGATCGGATAAAGATTTCTTCAAATTTTAATGGAAGAGAAATACCACACGACTATCCATGAAAAGAATCTTGAGGTGCTGCCGCAGACATAGTTACATAGAATGAAACTTGGATACGACGAACCGTTTTTGAGTTACCGACTCTTTTAGCCTAAAAAACGGCCAAAAAATGTGATCGCGCTCATGGCCTCATAGCCTCTTTAAGGAACTCACAGTTATGTCTCACTATAGGCAAATATAGCAAATTTTAAAAATTCTGAGACTTTGGCGACTCGCCCACGGAATGTATTTGATGATCGCCAAATTTTCGACAGTGTTCCAGAGACGCTAGCTCGTTCGTGAGCGATGTATGATCAAAATATTCTGAATGAAGAAAACATCCTTTGAAACATTGAAGTACTGTAACACACTTATGATTTTTGTGGGTCTTGCGTCACGAGGGGCTAAAATGTGATTTGACGAAGAAAGTGGAAGCAGAGTTTTTGAGAGGTTGTTTTAACAACTAACCTTACATTTTCTTCGACTTGAGGGGATTACTGATAGCACTGCGCAATGAGATAAATCCATTGGTAAAGTTACACCTGGCATGATAAATTTGTGCATCGTGAGATTGATTGATTTATCTGAAAAAAAACGACATGCTTGGGTTTTGGTCACGATAATTTTCAACAAGTTATGAATTGTCATTTGCCATTCAGGTGTTCTGCTTTGTTCTTGTTTATGAAATTTACTTTCCCTCCTAGATATGCAGATTTTAATACAAGCTCTGGGAGAGACATTGGTATGAAAAATTGTTATACGCGAAGCTGTACACTGATGACTGGACAGGACGTTGCTCAAAATATACCATTTATTTTAGTTCGAAAATATGAATAGGACATTCATAAAATCTGTTGTGGAATCATCTGCGACTGTAAGACAAACTTTAGTCGCCATTTTCCATCGTTCAAGATAACCTCTTGGGAGGTATTCATGTTGAAAAGGGGAACATTCTCCATGAAAATTGAAAAATGTGATATATTTGTAATATCTAACAGAAAACAACTACTTCCCCGGCACAAGCCACGCTGGACATTGAACTACATCAGAAAAGAATCTTGAAGTGATGCCGCAGACATAGTTACAGAGAACCGATGATAAAAACAAAAATTTCGATGAAATCTACAAAGACCCGTGTCAACATACATTTCCACAAAATAAAAAAATTGGCAAGTGTCTTGACAGGAAAAAATTAAATTGAATTGAATAGCTTGAAAAGCTGGGCAAGTGATAAAAAATACTTACAGTCTGTGAAGAAGGAACGACATGCAGCACTCTCAAATTCTAATTTTTTTCATATTTTTGATTGTCATTTTGTCGTAAACTATTACAAGAATTTTTTTTCAGGAATCTTTCGTTTTTGTTTCAAATAAAACTGATGTATATGGTATGGTATATAATGTATATTTTACTTCATTGACTGTAGTATCAACTTACCTTGTATCTTATAACTTATGGGAATATGATACTAGGGCATCATACAGAACGGTAGGACAGATATCAAAAGATCCTCTAGAACTTCTCACCTTCATCTTGTTTTCCATATTGATGCTTTCTGGGAATGTCAATGAAACAGCCCATATTCTCCCAATGAGATTAAAAGGCAATGGATATCACATACATCCATGGCGAGAAGCGATGAGGATATCGAATGGAAAGAGAATTCTTGGCGTTATTGGTTCCATTGGCACCTGGGGAGAAGACCTTCCCTCTTCCAGTTGATCGTTTTTGCCGAACGTTTTTTTTTTACCTCCCATTCCGTACTATTGCCACCTTCGGAATTCAAATGAGAATGACAAGAAATAACTATTAAATGACGACGAAATAAGTTTTTAGTGCTCCTTTAGAAGGGCCTATGGAGGAAATAAAATATGCTCGTAACAAAGTTCTCGTACGCTTATGTTTTTAGAGAAAAATCAAAGTTTTTGTGGTAACATCGAGCGAGAGTAGGGTAATATTTTAAATTACTTTCACGGAAGTTTCACGCTGTGGAAAATGGCACGGTATTATGGACTTTTTATTAAGAAATAATATATGCTGGGAGACCAATCTTTATAGGGAGGGAGTGCGTACTGCGTAGGGGACGGTTGAGTTCATGAAAGTATTTTTGGTGAGTTGGGGAATTTTGCGGAATTTGAAATTGGGATTTACTGTAAGAGCTCTGAAACAATTTTTTATTTTTATTTTTTATGCACAATGTAATGATCATTATTGATTGAAAGTTTAGTTTTGTGAAGGAATTTCGTTGCTTCATGGTGTTTTGAGTATTTTAACCTTCAACAGTTGAAAAGTATTTCGCTTTTTCACAAAACGAAGACATATCTTAAATAATAGTTTACCTAACAAATGCGGAAAGCGATACTTTTCCGCACGCGATTGCAGATGGCCGAACGACGCGTTAGCAGAGTCAGGTAAAATAACATATCGACAAGTAATTTTTTTTAATACACCTGACTATTAGTTATGTAGTTTACCACGTTTACCAGGTTACCCAGATCTTACAAGATTCCACAGAAATGTTACAACTTGCTGAAGCTGAGTTACTTGGCAAAAAATGCAGCTTCATGTCTTATACAAATCCTTAAAAAAAAATCTGACCCGACCCGACCAGCCCCTATGTAGAATAAAATAGAAGAAATAAATTAAAAATTATATTTTACACTGCAGATGCATTTTAAGTAAAGTTGTATTTTTCCCAATAACTACTTTAGGACTAAAATTAATAATTTGAACGTATCCAAAGCCCTCTAGATTGAAAATAATATATCGAAAAAAAAAAAATATATTGTTGCAAAAAGTAACAAGTAATACATGGTTGTGTTCAGAATGTCATATGGAGCCAAAAGAGGTGAAAATATACTGGGTGTCTCATTTAAAAATCAAAAGTTTATATCACTTCCGGTGAGACCGGAAGTTGCATGAAGCTGAGTCACTTGTCAAAAAACGCAGTTTTATGTCTCATACAAATCCTTCCAATTTTATTTCGATATCTGCAAAACTAAACAACTGATAGGGGCGAGCCACTTTCCGTGGACACCCTGTATGTATATTTTTTTGAAATTGCATAGTATTTGATTGTGATTGATTGTTTTCTTACACAGAAACATTTTTTTTATGAAGTGGACGCCTTTGAATATAAATGAAAAGTAATGGAAATTTGAAATGTGAAAATGGATCTACATGGAGCTCTGTTCTGGAGAATATATACGATAAAAATATGCCTAGTATGTTTTTCCCAATTTTACACTTTTCAGTTGGTCGTAGGTAGCCGTGGAAAATGGATATACGAATATTTCATCAACCTCAAGTTAGATATTTTTGGGTACTATATGTTATGAAAAATAACTTTTGATATCACTGTACTGTCAAGAAAATACGAGGGTGTGGCTGCTCAAAGTGGGACACACTGTATATATATAACATAGGAAAAATACCTTTCCGAGCAAACTTTGACCAAACTAACCATGGCTCATGAACATTTTTCCTCACATATTGTATATTTTTAGTGATTTATGCTAATTTATATTCATGTAGATATTCTTCTCGAGTTGAATGCGCAACCCAACACAAAATATTGATTTTTTTTCTGTAACAGCGTCCCGAACAAATAAGATACACCGGAGAATACATCCTAGTCCTTCGCCTCCCATCCCTCAAGTAGACTCGCTCCAATTTTCGTGTCTCCGGCATAGTCACCTGGGAAATCGGGATCCGAAGTTTACACACAAAGCCACAATATCCCTCGTTATCATAGTTGTAATTCAAAATCCCCCACGAATAAAAAGCCGCGAATTTTTCGAACGGCTCTGTAAATAAAGTCGAGTGTGACAAATCTACATGTTCAAATAGAAGAAGAAGAATCGCGTATAAAACCCAACCACTTGCCCGAAATGTATTGAATAAATCTGTCCCTTTCTCGGCCGTAAGAACATGGGGAAAAGCTGAAATTGCCCGGCTCGCGTCCCCTGCAAACAAATATTTTACAATTGAGATGGGAACAGATGGTAACGCTCGTCATGGAACAGACTCGCTCCAAAAAGTTTCGTCCGCAATTTTCCTTCATTTAATAATAAATTTTACGAAACAACGGCGCGGAGTGACGTAGAAATCGGAGAGGAACAAGTGACTAACTGACCGAGGCAAGGTGTTGAAAAGCCAAAATTTCCGCTTTTCAGAACTGTTTTTATCTTTTGATAGTATAAAAAATGTGTAAATAATGTATACAATTGCCGAGAATTAGTACACAATATATTTTTACCAATGATTGTTTATTTCGGTTTGTGGTGAAATTTTTTCCAAGCATTGTGACTTTTATACACAATGTGTGTAATAAAAAATTGTGGATAGATTTTACACATTTTGTATTTAAAACATACAACAAGAAATTTGTAATAAATCACAAACAAGACTACCCGCCGATATTAGATGGCACAACCCGCGCCATACTAGAATAATGGCGTAAAGTAATTACTCTTCGCGACGAACAAAATGAATTGCCTTCGAAAAGTTTTGATAATTTTATAAAAAAAGAACACTGGTAAAGTAACCACAGACAAATGTAAGCCACAAGTGAAAAATGAATCGGAGCACTTTGAAACTCGGCACATGACTTCTTGACATCATGTATTGTTAGAAAAAAAGATATTTACCAAAAAATCAGTAGTGGAACCCAAAAAAATTTTGATCTAAAAAAAATATATATATTTTTTGCTGTTGTTTCGGAAAGTGTAAAATTTATCAAGAAACAATTTCAAGAAGGCGAAAGATAATTCAATTCTTCACAAGAAATATACCCAGTAATTTCTAACAAAATGCACTCGTTTTGTCAGAAAACCTGATTGAATTCCGCTATCAAATTTTAGGCTCGGGTAAACCCGCTATTTGCTAAAAATTATAGTAGAAGGAAAAGAAAAAGTGTATATCGTTCCCGAAGACTTCTACTTCCTCATGCCCAAAATGTGTTTTATCCCACTTCACATAACCCTTCTACGATATTTACGGAGGACCCGGAAGTCATGGATATTTTAGTTGATATGAAATAGTTATACTGAAGCAAGAAACAGTACCCTCTTTGAACCATATCCAACGATTTCAGACTAGTGAGACAAGTCTCACTCATACATGCCAAAGAAAAAACTGGGTTTTACTCCTGCCTCAGTTTTAAACTCACCCATGATCCCGTCAATTTCTTCGGTAAATGTTGAAAATAATCGCTACATAAAAAATGAAGTATGTGATTTCAAACTTGAGGTTTGCGCTTCACAATAGTGTTATTGAACATATATGCAGGATATGAATTAGCGATTATTTTCAAAATTTACTGAAGAGAATGCTGGTTTTATGGGTAAGTTGAAAATGACGTAGGAGTAAAACAATTTTTTTTTCATGTTTAAGTGGGACCTGTCACACTACTCTAAAATTATTGCATATAGTCCAAAGAGGGTATGGGTTGCTGCTTTAGTATAATAATTCCATATTTACTAAATTATTCTTGATTTTCAGATAATCCGCAACATCTCCGTCAAGGTCGACAAAACACATTTTAGGTACTCAAATACTCGCATATTATATTTGCATGGGAAGGTAGGAGTCTTCAGAAACGATGTGAACTTTTTCTTTTCCTTCTCCAATAATTTTTAGCACAGTTATGACCAATCAAATATTCGGCTCGGCCAGAACTCTCAGCGGCGGGTCGGCGTTCAATCACGTTTTCTGAGAAAACGAGCGAATTTATAAAAAAATTACTGGGAATCATTTTTGAGGAGAATTGAATTGTCTTCCACCTCGTTGAGTTGTTTTACCGATATATCATATACTTTCCAAGATTACAGCAAAAATCTATTTATTTATTTTCAAGCGAAAAAAAATATGTTCCACCCCTGGAATTTCCGTAAACAATTTTTTTTCGTGTTTATCATGGTTCCGATAACTAGCATACCAAGTTTGGTGGTGCTACAATCGATCCTCGTCTCAAAACCCAATCGTACTGGATTACACGGCAAAACCCGAAAACCAATCAGAATATTGAGAACCTTGAAAATTTATTCCGGGTATTCAATCCTGATCAATGATAATTGTATAAACGAATATCATTGTGAACACACTGTATAATGTGCTGTTTTCAAGTATTATAAAATTATATATATATAAAACCCTCATCTCGTGAGAAGTCTTCTGTGATTTGTGCACGAAGGATAATCCGAATATAAATAAGGATTTTCTTGGGCGTGAGATGACGAAGTGTGATCCGCAAAAATGCGAAGGTACATTGCGTCTCGGAAAAATATATTACATAAAATTGTTGATGATTTCAAAACAGGTCAGAAAGGAATATTATTTGTTTAAATTTCGTTTCAATATGGCGACTTTGTTTACATTTTGATTGTCAAATTGACGGTCATATTCGCACAAGTGTGCATAAGAGTAGTCAAGATTTCAAATTTCCAAACGGTGTGCAGTGGGGAACAAAAAATAGAAATTTTGATCAAGTGTAAAATACCCCTTATTATTGACATTATCGAAAATTTCATTCAAGGAGGTTGTTCAGAATTGAAAACAATATTCAAATTTGGAATCACAGCCAGCGTAGTCGCTTGATCAAAATTCTATTTTTTGTTCCCCACTGTACACCGTTCGGAAATTTCAATTGTTGACAACTCTCATGGAAGTATCCTGCAATGCACTTAATTTTATGAATAATGAAATTTTATGACAAATTGATAAAAAAAAAGTTTTCCATATAGTGCAAATTTTTGAAACTCACTGTATATAGTCTGGACCACATTTTGATAGGCAAGCCGTTTTAGGCGTATTCGTTTATTTATGAACCTTTATCCGTTAACCAGCACGGTGAAAGTCGACCTCTCTTCGGATCCTGTACTATATTCATATTTTCGAACTAAAATCAAAATACATTGCCCATGACAGGTCTATGTCCAAAGATAACTTTCAAAGTATTACTGCAGAAGAAATATTTCCCTCATATCCATACCTGATGTGTATGATTCTGAAGAGCCTGTTTTTTCCAATCCTATCAATCCTGCTGAAGAGCTTGGCAAAGCGAAATAGATTTTCGTCGACCAAAATATATTGGGGATTAAATGCGAGAAAAGCGAACCTTGCTTCAATGAAATGAACGATTTCTGTGAGTGATATTTTTTAATAATATTCTCCCTATCTAATTTATTTAATGATTTTTTTCAATGAAAACTAGAGGAAATTAAAAAAATCACCTATCCGAATGAAAATACGAATTTTCACTTTCAGATTTTTTCACAATATCTCTCCAGATGTAGTTCAATGTCTTATGCCGGGATAGTAGTTTTCTGTTAGATATTACAAATAAACACATTTTCATGAAGAATGTTCCCTTTTTCAACATGAATACTTCACAAGAGGTTATCTTGAACGATGGAAAATAGCGACTAAAGTTTGTCTTTCAGCCGCAGATGATTCCACAACAGATTTCATGAATATCCTATTCTAATTTCGAACAAAAATCAAAAAATGTACTTGTGCACTTTCAGGTTGAACGCATTCGAACTGAAAAATTTGCTCGGCAAGTGTTTCGAACTCACAGAATATCAAACATTACACATTTTGAGTTTTTTTTTCCACTTTTTAGATCATTCGAATTGAAGCTTGTCTTTTTCATTATTTTATTTTCAATATTCATTAGTCTAGCAGTCTGTGTTTGTATATTATTATAACATCAAGTATTGACAATAATTAGTACCTATCAAACAGTTGTTTTGTTCTTTGCTTATATTCATCATATTGAATGATTTTCATCTAGTTTGGGTAGTCATTTCATTGGTTATTTTATTTATTGAGAATGTGCATTATTTCTTCTCGTGGCTGATACAATTGACCAAAGAACCTTGGACTATCTCGTCAAAACGAACATGCAAATCGAGTAAGCATCGTCACGACATCTGCTCGCCATTCATAAAGGATTCTTTCGTAGGAAATGTCAACAATGATAATGGAAGACATGCAGAAACCGGAAAACAGAACACTCCAATGACTGATGCACCGCACTAGAGGCATTCGGAATACGACGAGGTACAGTGCCGAGGAATGCTTTGACATGACAGCGAACAGGGGATCAAGAATCAAGAATTTCATTAGGGATTTTAGGGATTTTTATTGTGATTGTTCGGGGTCGATTGCTTGAATGCTACAAACGCTGCCGTTGCTGGGAATACTGAGAAAACTTAGATGCATACCTATGCAGAATTGGCTGAAATTGGATCACAGCAAAATGAAATCTCTACAAAAAGGAATAGTTTAGGAAAATTCGAATTCGAAACACTCGAAATCAGTTTCTTTTGTATTCAACGAGTAAAACACGAGACGAAAGAAACACTCAACGAGGAGAAACAACAAAATCAGGGATAGCGGATAATGTTTGGACGACCCAACACAACATCAAATGGACGGAAGCTGAAATCATCCACGAATAGGAGAGCTGGTATAAAAGGAAGTTTGAAGAGAGTGCATATATTAGATAGATAGATAGATAGATTTATTTAAAGCTTTCAATTTAAACAGTTGAAAACTCAAGTCGTACAAAAAATCATCAATAATTTACATCACACTAAAGATAATACAAAACACAAATATAACCAAAATACACAATTACCATAAGTATAAAAAATTTATATATATATATATATATATATATATATATATATATATATCACAGTCATTGGTAAAGGTAAATTGTACTCTAACTACAAATAAGGTTTCTTATCCAGGAATTCTTTCAATGAATATGGCTCAATGCCACACAACAGATCAAAAACATGTTTTTTAAAATTTTGTCTTGTGCGATATTCTTTAATATTCAAGGGTAAATTGTTATAAAATTTAATGGATGCATAATGTGGCCCTTTCTCTGTATTTGTAAGTCTATGCTTAGGAACAATAAAATTGGTTTTCTGTCTTGTAGAATATTCATGTCTGTATGTGTCTGCTTCAAAATTTGGTCTATTATCATATACAAAAAGTACACAAGCATATATGTAAATGGCATATACGGTAAGCATTTTGTTGGATTTGAAGGTACCACGACAAGAATCTGTATATTTCATATTCAACATGGTCTTTAAGATACGTTTCTGCATGATGAAAATACGTTCTAGTTGGGTACTCCCTCCCCATACTAATATTCCATATTTCAGAAAAGGATAAACAGTCCCATAATATGCGGTCTTCAGTGCTTCGAAATTCAAGTGACTTTTCAAAACTCTAATTATGAACAATAATATCTTCAGTCAAGCGAGCAGAGAAATCCTTTATGTGTGGACACTCTTAATTAGTGGTATGGGTCAATTGAAATTAGGATAATAATCAACAATGCTGTACCAGAGGGGGCCCGGCACGGTAATTAACATACGTATCTGGACACAGACAAATTACTCCTAGGCTAATAACAAAAATGAAGACCAGCCATATATAAGGAGTATCCTTGTCGCATTACACTTGAAGAGGACTGTAGATCTCAACAGTTATTTGTGTATAATCATTTGCACTGGTCTAAATTGAGAAATCAATTCTAAAACAATGTTGGCCATTTTTCAGCAAACTTAAAATAAAAGAGTTCGGGTAAGCCTCAAGCATTATAGACATTATTATTTAAATTTTCATTATTCGCATTGTGTTCATTACGTACACTGAATATTCCTTAAGGATTGAAAAAAGTTGAATCATGAAATTGTAGGTATTGAGAAGCGAAATAAGTTTTCAGTGCTACCCCCACTCCGCCACCCGCCGTGATCCGCGCCTGCACGCCTCACTTTATTCATCAATTAATTATACTGCAAATGAACAAGATATGTCCTAGTATTTTTTTATTGAAAATATAGGTATTCAACCTCAATACCCATGAAGGTAACTGCTGTCCGATGATTATTTCGCCTTCCAGATTTTTTTGAAATAAAAAAATTATCTCGGCTCCTAGTGATCGTGGGAATACAGTTTTTTTTTAATGCATGAAATCATGCTGGGAATCTATTTTCATAAAAGTAATTTCTATAAAAACAAAATGAGGGAATTTATTTAGAAAAACCATTTAGATAAAAAAAATTGGGCAATTTTTTTAAAGTAATTTTTTGACCCTTAAAATAAAAAAAAATCAATATTCTTATTCAATAATATGAAAGTACAACTCTTACAGAAAAAAATAAGCCTTGAGTCGTTACTGTAGCATCATTCCCCGAGCAAGACTAGCCACATTAAGAGAGCATCTTTTTTGACAAAATTTCATATATTTTGAAAAATGATCAATATTTATCAATTTTTCAAAAAAGGACTTTTTTGGCTTGCCATAGACTACACAACAGTAATTAACAAGTTTGACTACCTTACAGTTAACGAGTTATAGAAAACCCGATTTCTTACAGTTTTTTCGATGTAACTCGAAAAGTATCAATGATATCAAAAAATTATAACCCATTCAATTGATAGATCTTTTTAATACCTACAATTTCCTGATTTAACTTTTTTTGATCGGAGCTGTAGTTTTTTAGTTATCAACAAAAAACCGCTTTTCGCAACTTTTCCACTAATTTTTTAGGTTGTTCGGTAATCACGATGAGTCGCATGAAATAGACACTCATCCTGAATTTCAATTTCCTATACGCTCATATTTATTTATTTTCTTCGGATATTAGTTTTTGCCCGCACTTTTCCGTATTGCTTGGACTATAACCTTATTTCATCTAAGAGCAAGATACGAGAATCGTGCCAAGATCAATAATTTACGTACAGCCTCTACAGACGATTATTTATTGAAAATATAACCCGTTCACCTGCAGTCTCTATTTTACTGATTCAACTAATCCACCTGAGAGTGGCTGAAGTACTATAAATCGTCCGAAACATCTTACTATCTGTTCCTTCATTCCGGACCTACGCTCCTCAATATCAATCCGAACCCTGTATACCCGTCCCACGGAGGAAAGATGTTCACGAGTCTCATCACGTCTGTGCGCTGCATTTTCGGATCTGGGCCCCTCGTCCATTTTGCATGATTTCTTGACAGGCGAATATCAATGTGCGGCAGTTGCGACATGATAAATTCGCTCCTTTCAATTTTGTTTTCGTTCGTCCTATAATACGAGTGAAGTTTGTATGTTGAATCGGGCTGCAGGTAGGTATACGTTTTTGACTAGCGTAGGAAATTCAGGACTATTCAATATAATATTGACTATTCCACTCATGCTAATATACGCGTTTTAGATTGGTGGACATTTTTATATTGACAATATATTTCCTTGCTTAACAACCAATCAGTGGATTTCAAATTTTGAAATTCAGCCAATAGAATCGGAACTACAGTGAAAATATAGCTTGTCACGGTGATAAACCTGCTTAGTTTTTGTTTTACTATCTGTCAAGTGAAAGTAATGATTTGAATTATAAACGTCAAATTTATGTGTTTTGACTAGTTATCTTTATTTATCAATATGAGCGATCGTTGGGGACAAATGTCCATTGGTATCATAGATGAGGCCGTGGAAAAGAGTATTCCGTTGAATACGACTAGAAGTAAAGCATCAATTACCATGTGACATGATTTTTCTTTATTTAAAATCGATATATTGTCGTCCTAAATATAATTCGTGGTATGATTAAAAACCTATAATTTTTTGGAATATCAATTCATTGGCAATCCCAATGCAAGAAAATACAACTCGTCCTGCGGACTCGTTGTATTTTCAGCTTTGGGATTGCAATTCATTAATATTCCAAAAAATTATCGGTAATAATCATACCACTTATTATATTACCCCTGATAATTGAAAACAACATGTTATCGATTTTGCAGTTCGGATCTTCATTGGCTATTGGGTACATATCTTCATATTCAACAAGTCACATTAAGACATACGCAAAATTTTTTCTTAAAGGGACTTGATAGCTATAATAATCTACCAGAAGAGATTAAACGTTTAACATCTTTAATATCCTTCAAGACCAAATTGAAAATATATTTACTCAATCATTAAGAAACCTAGGAGCCACTCCGTTCGTTTCAACATTTAGCTACAAGTGTAAATATTATGTTTCAACACATTCAAAGTATATTTTCGTATTCATCAAATATTTTTTAGAATGTGTATGTATGTATAGATATGTAGTAGGTGTGTATATGTGTTGTATATTTATATATGTTTTAATATAACAATTTTACAATGTGACAAGGTTACAAATACCTTATAAGTATTTAATTGCTTTTTTGAAACTTGTTTCAACCTAAGAGCACGCTTATTATAGTTTCCAATAAGTGGGTGCGTATGTGATACGGATACTCATTAGTGATTATTTTGTTAGTGGCTATGTAAGTTTAAATATCGGGAAATTTTTGTGAACTAAATCCCTCGCAAATGCCAACAATCTTCGAAATATTTGAATTTGTATTCATTGCAAGGTATGAAATATGTTGGTTATAATGTTATAAATAGTTACCGTCACATTCCTTTCAAAAATAGTAAAGTCAACTTCAAATATCTCGAAAGCCGTTGATATTTGTAAAACGAAACGTATTCCTTTTTTGTATAGGAAATATTGGGGATTAAGAACAAAAAGACGAAATCGATATTAATCCAGTGGCGTAAAAGTTGGGGAGGGGCGAATAGGGGTACCCACCTGCCGTACGCCCCTGTTCAGAGTTACAAACACATGATGTGCCTTGGAATATGAAACTGAATGCTGTCAAGTAACATTTCATTAAGAAAAGTTAAGCCGTTATGGAGTTATTCTGGAAAATCTATTTTTTTGTTTCACTTTCAACACCCTGTAACTCGTTATGACACTAAGGTAAAAAACGATTCAAATTTCCACAAAATTTATTGTCTTTGCGACATGTTTCGATAGAAGTACTTTCGCTTGAAAAAGATACTGTGTATCGAAACATGTCGCAAAGACAATAAATTTTGTGGAAATTTTAATCGTTTTTTACCTTAGTGTCATAACTATGGATTCCATCAAGTAAAGGCCACGTCAATCCAAAAAAAAAAAACCCTGTAACTCGGTTAATACTCATTTTAGGGTATATATTTATTGGAACTTTCAGCCTTAAAATGAAGTGAGGATTCTACCCTCGGAGTTTGTCCCCTTTATTCTGGGACTGTATATACGAAAAGTAAAAAGGAATTAATTCCATAAACTATTTTCTAGTTATCGGCCACATACGATATTCAACATTCACAGGGTATAAATGATTAATAAGCAATATCGATCAGAGGCTTCAAAACACAACAAGGAGTACGCGACGCTCTGCTCGTTGTACACAGGATAGAATCTATCCCGACAAATATGATTCGGAAACTAATTCGACAAGTGTCGACAAGTGTCGACAAGTGTTACCGATAATGAAACAGCAGACAGGCACACTAATACGTTGATGGATCGTCCGCTTCGGACCTGCATGCTTCATGTCAGAATACCCTGGTGAGTTTTCCGTCAAAGTCGACAATGGGGAACTTCCCACTATTGATAGAAATAGCGACGTTCGTAATAATGCAGGGTGATTGGCAATTTGGAGTATTAGTATATCGGTGAACTGAATTCATTCGATTAAACTATTTCATTCAATAATCTTGGAATTTTCTAGATATCATCCCATCCTCTTTTATTGCGCTAAAGTCAAAAATACCTACCATTCCTCAGTTATTGAATGTGAAACACGGTTCCTTGTTCTTTAAATAAGAATATCCACTGACGATTCAACTCTATTTTTTTTACAGAAATCAATAGTATAATGTACAATTAGCACGAAATGGCATACATTTCCCACGAGTAGGTATATGAAATTTTGTAGTACGATCATAGAGAGTACTACATGAAATGGGTCATTTTATGCAAATTGTACACTATACTTTTTCTACGACCATCTGAATCGTAAAAAAATCTGTAATATATTCAATGACACTTTTTATGCCGTCATGATTCTCATAATACATATAACCTAAAAAAGGAATTGAAGATACAAATATTGAAACTTATAATAAAAATCAAACACTAATCGATTTCATAAAATGAAAAAAAATGTGGTTTATTTGGGATTTGAACCTGCACCCCCCCTATCCAAATCCCGATTGTTCCCTCACTCTTTACTTGCTGCTACGACCTCACATAATAATACAATGAAATTAACTGCTATAGAAACTTCCTGCCAACTATTCAAAAATATAGAATTAGATTGTCATAAATCTTTATATTGAAATTAGCGATGTCAATGTCAAATCATCCTCACTATTACTACTAATTTTCGATTACTTATTTTTTCAAACGAATTTTGTAAATACTGATGTGAAATGTCAAATTATTAGAACGTTAACAAACTTGATTCGATCTTATATTATTTATGGTCATAAAAATGACAGTCTAGTAGTTCATAAAAGTCGTGGGGAATGAAATATCCTGTACTGAAATGATCATTACAGTACAGCTCGCGATGTACATATGTGGTCGTTGAAAAAAATTACTGGACTTCAAGTCATTACTCAATAACATAATTTGGCGATTGGTACCTTTTAGATAAACGCTATCCAATTATAGTCCGATTCCATTCAGAATTTTTCGAGGTCCGAGATTATGAATTTTTTTGTCAAAATTCATGAATTCACGAAGGCGGGCGATTCTTGCACTTATGGTTCAACTGTATTTAAAGGACACCGCACACTTTTATAGGGAAATTGGCCACCTGTCGAATCAACTGAATTTTTGATATGTTGTAGTCCAAGTCATTCCAAACAAAAAGTCCAATTGGCAAAACTTTTTCTATAGGCTAGTTTTGATGGTAGAGGGCGTTGAAAATTCTCATTTTTTCTCTATTGGTAAACAACAAAAACCGTTACCCTGAATAATTTTCACTATTCTGAGTAATAAACATATAAACGTTCATCAATATAAGATAATATTAAAAGTATTGTTCATTGGTGACATTACACATGGTCAATTATACAGTGTGTTCCATCTTGTATGGTCAAACTAATATACTTCAAGTTGATGATAAAACTCTTATTATTAACACGCTTATATTAGCTTCACTTGTATGTATGTGTCTATGTAATTAATTCCGGTGACAATGCAATATGACATTTTTGTAACAGAAAAAAAGAAAATGGCGGCTCCATGATGGCTGACGAGATTTGTGATAATGGTCCGATTCAATTCAAAATTTCGGATTTTCGGGGTCAGAGATTATGATGTTTTTTTTCAATATTCATAAATTCAAAATTGCGGCTTCAAGATGCTGGATGAGATTTGCAGATTCGATTCAAAATTAGTATGTGGGGGTTTTTGAGGCCATATGTTTCAAATTTTTTAACAAAAATTTATAAATTTAAGACGGCGGCTCCAAGATGGAGGACGATTTTTGTCATTATGATCTGTTAGGGTTTTCGGGGTCAGAGATTATGAATTTTTTTGTCAAAATTCATGAATTCAAGATGGCAACCCAAAATGGTGGCCGAGTTTCGTGATTACGGTCAGACTCGATTAAAAATTGGTATAAGAGGGTTTTCGTGATCGGAGATTTAGATTTTTCAGTCATAAAAAAATATGTAGTTTAAAAATACTAAAGAACACGCTTTACTTCCAAAATGGACCAAAAAGTGAAAAATAATTGACAATTCAATGTAAAAACAGCATAGGGTGCTTGACGAAGTTCTCTTGAGCTCTTAGACGCTCAGTTTTGTTGGATTAAACTAAAAAATATGAGAATGTAGATCGGAAGCACCCAGGCTTTTTTCACATTTGAGTAATTCAATTGTTAAATATTTTTTACTGTTCAGTCCATGTTGGAAGTAAAGCGCATTCTTTAGTATTTTTAAACTACATAATTTTTTCTGCAGTTGGGATGCAATGTTTTCATATTATCCAGTAGCCCATTCTCGAATAATTTTCAATCTGGACTATAATATTTTCATAATGCGTTAAACTTAAATTTCCCGAGTACTGTTGTCATATCTTTGAAAACGAAAGTTAATCAGGCAACAGGATCCAGAATAAGAATGTATTGCCTCATATACAGGGCGATACGAAAAAAATTGGGTTGGATGGTGGAACGTATTATTTTAAAATGAAATTTTATTTATAATTATATATATTATTAGTGAATTTTTCAAACATCTGCGAAACCTTCATTCACCTCTCTACTACTATTGATTGTGTCTGAATCAGTTGGATGTTACGAATTTTTGGTCGAAATAAGTCCATTTGCAGATGCATACCGTAAACCCTGACGTTACAATGATAGATTTAGAAAGAAATTTTTTCTAAGACCATCTTATTGACATATTTCTCATGCCTTCAAATTATACAGGATGATCAAAGATATTTTTCAGAGTGGAACTTTTCGAAGTTAACTTTCGCTTTCTTTTAAAACGAACACTTGGTATATTTTTCGACTATGTGATGAAGCATACGGTGTAGAATGGGACTCATACAAATTTTTTCATTGTAGATCCCTAAAGCGATTTGTAACCATTTTCGAATTATTGAACTAAAATTGTGAGTAGCTGGAACATACTACTGTATAATTGATCAAATGTAACAACTCCAAAGAACAATAGCTAAATAGTATATTAATGAATATTTACATCTTGATTACTCAGAATACTGATCATTATCCAGGATAACGTTTTGTGTTGTTCAACAATGGAGAACAAATGAAGGTTTTCATGGACCTCTAGCGCCAAAACTAGCCTATAGAAAATGTGCCCATTGGACTTTTTGTTTGGAATGACCTCGACTACAACATATCAAAAATTCAGCCGATTCGACAGGAGGCCACTTTCCCTATCCTTTGGTATGTGGGTGTTTTTGAGTAAAAGTATAACTCATTTTTAGTGAAACAACCGCATTTCATACTACGTGCTCTGCAGAGACGATACATACCTCGCATGCTCTTCATGAAAGTGAAATCTTGACATGACGTGAATATAATTACGTAGCCTCGTGGTGGAAAGGTGCATTACGCCCTTGCAGAGACCCTAACGGTCGTTTTCATGGATCTTCCGCCATGGAAAAACTACGCGTCGTGTCACTTTGAATATTGTTTCCGACATTTTTGTATGTGCAATTCCACAGAAGTGCATAATTTCGTGATGTTGTAGGGGGCAGGTTTCCGCTTGAAACTGCTCATTAAGTTGTCATGTCAGCGTTTTTTCCAGTTGGACGTGATTTCTGATTTTAATGAAAAAATGCATACTAATCTGAAATGACGATTCGTTCTGAAGTAACTATTATGTTGGGAATATATGAAAATGCGATCTGCACTATGTGTTCCGTGCTCCGGACTTCATTAACTAGACTTTGTTTATTAATTATATGACACTATTAAGAGAAAATACAGTTTCTACCGTCATTGGCTCGATAAATTGATGCTTAAAAAAGGGGGTTACTTGGAACGTTTTCTGGAAGATTGGTGGGATATGTCTCATTTAAAACGTGTGTATTACGTTTACTGACTTCCCAATGTGAATTTGGCTATAGCATGAATGATTTTGTCTGATTTATTGACATTATATTGACGTTTCCTGGTACTATCGACATTTCCTAGTTTGTGTAGTTATTTTCTACTGTAGAAACGTAAGACATCGATGAAGTTCGAACAACTTCACAACCATTGAAAATTAACTATAGGAGACATCCAACTCAGTAATTGCTACGAAAACACACTCCTTCGAGTTTCTAATTTGTTGGCACTATTACTTAAGTTCAGCTCTGCAGTTAACCATCTCAATTACGAAGTTTTTGCTAAGAACTTTCAGAGGAATTACTTGTAACGACCAAGGCGGCCAATTAGTAATTGGATTATCTATTAGAATAAAGCAAACCAATATACAGTATCGAAAACTTTTCATCTGGGGTATAGACAAAAATCTACGCGGGCAACAAGAAACGCAATGATATGATAATACCACATAAATAAGAGAGACGCACTATTGTGCGCCCCTCCTATTACCCCACCCGAGGCATTGATGGAATACGTAGCAATGCGACACACCGCACACAGCTCACGTCGATATCCCTTCCTCGAGCGAGCGAGAGAGAAATTGTAATGCTCTCTCAACATACAGTATGGGAAACTTTTCATCTGGGGTATAGACAGAAATCTACGCGAGCAACAAGGAACGCAATGATATGATAATACCACATAAATAAGAAAGACGCACTACTGTGCGACTATCCTGTTACCCCACCCGATGAATCAACAGCTTTCTTCCTCGAGCGAGTAGAGGAGAAATTGTAATGCTCTCTCAACATATAGCAAGCTATTCTTTACGCTCACACGAAACTATCATATCCAAGACGAAAACTTTCCGATACTGTATACTGGATTTTTAACGGCATTTCCTGAACCACATATACTTACCTACACATACATACACACTCATGGTGCACAACCTTTGTCATCAATATTTTCAAGGCATTCCTCTGAAATTTGGATATGTTTACAAAGAGGATCATATTTGAATTGTGAGATATACCGGGTGGTCCACTTAAGACTATCCACCCTCAATAACTCCCCAAAAATTGATTTCACAAAAAATCGCCGAGACACGTCGATTTTTGTTTGGAGGGTGACACCATTTGACGAGAAGAAGATATTTTATACTTCAACCCCCTATTCCCCAGAGCAACCCCCTCTATAATTTTAATAGGGAATGAGGGTCGTGTCATACTTCATTGTGAAGTTAATTCAATGACTCTAACAGTGCAACATTTTCTGAATTTAAATGAGGCGTTCTCGAGATATTCAAGTTCATATGTTCAAAATGATCTCCATTATTGTCTCCCAGACACTAGTAGAGTTCAGTCGTAAGTATCCACCGATTGTCTTATTTTATTTGCTCACCGAGTACACATTTTAGTTTTTTGTTGTCAACATGATTGTCAAAGAAGAAATACTAATCTCTGAGAACCACTTTTTTGTGAAATGGTGATAGTGTATAGCATCGAAAAGTGACCACGTATTTCAACAATCCACGTATTAGGAAAAATGGTTATAGGAAAATGTTTTGGTATTTTTTGATCATTCTAGATATATCTTGGATCTTGTGATAAAATTCCGTGAGACTGGATCAGTCGCAAATAAAAAAAAGAATAGGATGGCTTCTGTTACAAACGAGAGGAATCAAATAGAAGTTTCAGGACAAGTTCCAGTTGACCCAACTTTGCCTAAACGGCAACTAAGTAGCATAACAGGCATATAGAGAACTTCCTAATGAGGGTGCTAAAATTGCACAAATTCCATCCGTATAAGTTGCATCTTCACCATGAACTGAATGAGGATAACTACGACAGACGATCTGAATTTTGCGAAAATATTACAAAAATGATACAGAGAAACCACGGATTCATTAAGCGTATTTGCTTCAGTGATGAGTGTTCATTTTTATTGAATGGGTTAGTGAACAGACACAACTCTCGCTATTGGAGACAGACCAACCCCCACCTACTTAGAGAAGAAAAAGTGGAATGTGTGGGCAGGGATTCTGGGTAATAAAATCATTGGTCCAATATTTATCCAAGGTGATTTAAATGGTGCGGTTTATTTGGATATGCAGCAGAATCTGATTAAATCACTCATTTTGGATGCTGTTAACACGGACCTTGGTGATGATGGCAATCCAAATCTATTGGTAAAAAACATTTATTTTCAGTAAGATGGGGCACCACCTCATTTCGTATTACAGGTAAGAGAATGGCATTCCCAAACTTTTCCAAACAAGTGGATAGGTCGTCGAGGTCCAATAGAATGGCCAGCACGCTCGCCAGACTTGGCACCCAATGATTTCCTCTGGGGTCATTTGAAATCCGTTATTTATAAAACTCAACCTACTGACCTGAACGATTTGAAAAGAAGAATTATAACTGAATGGCAGGAAATTACCAGAGAAATATTTTCAAAGGTGCAGGAAAAATTTGAAAATGGACTCTACCATTGTCTGGGAGTAAACGGAAGTCATTTCGAACATTTTTTGTGAATGAATTTTTTATAATCTATTTCGTATAATTTATTTACTCACATGTGCCATTTGAACTCGAATATCTCTAGAATGCCTTTTTCAAATTCAGAAAATTTTGCACAGAATTGAATTACCTCCACAATGATGTATGACACGACACTCATTCCCTATTAAAATTATAGAGGGGGTTGCTCTGGGGAGTAGGGGGTTGAAGTATCAAATATCTTCTTCTCGTCAAATGGTGTCCCCCTCCAAACAAAAAACGACGTGTCTCGGCGATTTTTTGTAAAATCATTTTTCTGGGAGTTATTGAGGGTGGATAGTCTTAAGTGGACACAGTTTAGATTTTGAATGGAATGCTGTGTATCTTTTAACATTTTTTAATGTGCATAAACGATTTTATGACAAGTGTTCGAGATATGGGATGATGCAGTTGAAGGTGGTCAGTGTTGTTAAATTCTTTTTTACGCAATTAGAATATTGTCGATTAAAAAAAAAATTAAAAATGTTCTCGGATTGCTGTCAAATTTCATAGGTGTGTTTCCACTACTACACCATTTTAGTTTTGGTAGTAGTTCACCCTGTAAAGGTACAGACAATGTATAAGCGTTAAATTCTACCTTGTCCTCACGGAAAGTGAATTAATTTCATCAATCTTTGTACCACTTTTTCATTCGGAGGAGATGAATTCATTCAACTGAAATTGTACTTCAGACTGGAACGAGGTCTCGAACTTAATATTCCATTTGCACCCAGCACCCTCTTCACGGCGAAAGCAACGGGTTTGGGAGAGAACATTTTAATTAACTTATTTAGGAAACATTAACAGAACATTTGTCAGTGGAATTTTCCTCTTCTCCGAATGATTCAGTCAAGGGTTGCAGGACAGGCGTTGAAATGACGGGTTTTATGTGGGATATAATAATAATTAAGTGTTTCGGGGGGATCAGTTCGGTTAATGAATGCATCGACAGCGTCTTGTAACTTGGATTTACAAGGGCAAAACATGCGGAAATTCACGCCATAGACCTCTGCATTCAGTTCAACCTCAACAGGAACTACCGGAACAAGGAAATAGTGATCCTCTCCGATAGTCAAGCAGCCATCAAAGCGTTGAGCTCTTCTAACATCAACTCGGAAATGGTTTGGGAATGCCTAGACAAACTTGATGATCTAGGCAGGAATAACAAGGTGACCCTCCTCTGGGTGCCGGAGCACGTCGGAGTGGAGGACAATGAACAAGCAGACACCCTGGCACGAAAAGGCGCAGCAACGCCACTGATCGGGCCAGAACCATTCTGCGGACTTGGAAAATCTTACTTCCGAGAAGAAATCAATAAAGCTGAAGAGCAACATACTGGCTAAGACTTGCAGGGCTGAGATAGGCCAAAGATCTCCTCGGCAATTTCAACCGAGCAAGATCGAAGACACTGATTAACCCCAGCAAAACTAGTCTGAAGACAATCACGGGATTTCTAACGGGGCATTGCAGACTCAAAGGACACCTAAGGAAGCTAGGCTTAGAGAAGGACAGCACCTGCCGATTCTGTGGGCAATATCCAGAAACACCCCACCATATATTGATGGAGTGTTACGCTGTACAGCATAAAAAATTGAATATACTGGGATCATACCAGCTGACTGTGGGAGAAATACCATTAGTAGACTCCCTCAAAATCCTAAAATTCATGAAGGAATTGAGGCTTGAAGGGCTGCTGTAAACAAGAACACCTGGTGATAGCAGAAGAAGATTGGGCACAACAGATCTAATCAGGTCGCAGCGCATCAGTCACCATCCATATTTACCAATACCAATACCAATTGAAATTTGGAAGTTGTACATAATTCTGGTGACAATACATCATGAAATTTTGTTAGAGAAAAAAACAAGATGGCGGCTCCAAAATGCGAACCAATTTAGTATTTAGTTAATTCAAAAGATTAAATTGATAAGTTAAAAAGAAGTGGAGTCTACAAACTTGAATGTTCTGATTGCTCTGTCTCTTACATTGGTAGAACTTGCAGACCCCTTATTACTAGAATTAATGAACATTTGAAACGACCAGATAAATCTGCATTTGTTAACCATTTTAAAATCCACAATCATAACTTCAGCCCTAATAGAAATTCCAAAATTCTACACAAAATTGATAATAAAAATTACCTCAGATTGGATTTGTTTGAAGAATTGGAGATTTCCAAAGAACTTTCTAATAATGATCACTGCCTAAACACTTAAGTGAATTTGTACGGAGATTTCCTCCCCCTTCACAAAAGGATCACTAACTTCAATTAATAATTTCAATACTTTAATTCAAAATATTAAAAAATAATTTATATTGGCACTCCTGCAACATTTTCATAATTCCTATTGGTTCACTCTTCAAGTTGGTACCAATAATTTTCAATTGACAATTTACTTGACAGTTTTGACACAAAGTCACTAGTTGGTTTTCATTCAATTGAAATATCCACATGGTCTTATAATTCCAACATGCATTTCGTTGGTTTTTAGACTTAAATAAGTTTCAAATTTAAACAGATAATGTTTTACAAATCTCGATACTTCCTGTTGCCTGACTAGTAAGTACTCAATAAACTTTCTAAATTCCATAACCTCAAAATTCAATTTCAATTTTAAATTCAAATTTCTTCAATTAGAGTATTAACTTTCCGGTAAGCTCTGAAGATGACGCAAGTCGAAAGCGCTTCGCGATAAATAATAAATTTATACACTTATATACAAATTCTTCGCTTCATTCATTACTAACAAGTGTATTCAGCTTTCCGCATTCATTCAATTTTGTTGTTATGATCCGATTCTATTCCAAATTGGTAACTGGGGTTGTTTGGGATCGGCAATTATGATTCTTCTGTCATTATTGAAAAATTCAGGATGGCAGCTCCAATATGGCGTACGAGTTTTTTGTAATTATGATCCGATTATATTCAAAATTGGTATCTGGAGATTTTTGATATCGGCAATCACGATTTTTCTGTCAATATTGAAAAGTTCAAGATGGCAGCTCCAATATGGCACACGATTTTTTGAATTATCATTCAATTCTATTAAAAAAATTTATCTGGGGGTTTTTCGGAGTCGGAGATTATGATTCTTTCGTCAAAATTGAAAAATTCAAGGTGGCAGATCCAATATAGAGGACGAGTTTTGTAATTATGATCCGATTGTATTCAAAATTGCTATCCAGGTGTTTTCTGGGTCGGAAATCATGATTCTTCTATCAAAATTGCGAAATTCAAGATGGCGACTTCTTAATGGCGGATAAGCTTTGTGATTTTAGGTACGATTCGATTCTCAATTCATAAATCCACAATGGCAAAAGAGTTTTGTTATCATGATTCTCTTCAAAATTGGTATGTGGGGTATTTGGGGTCGGAGATCATGAATCTTTTGTCAAAATTCATATGATGGCGGACGAGTAAATATTTAGATGGCCTTCTCATTTTGAAAAGATAGATAGCTCAAAACTCACAGAAAACGGCACTTTCAATAACCATGCTTTCTCTGAAATCCGTAGATCAATGCGTACTAACTAAAAAGCACAAAATAAAATATTACTGAAAAAATAGTTATTTATGCAACAAGTGCAAAAACTAGGTGTTTATTGCACTCGACGTGAAATTGTCGAACGAGGCCATCAGGCCATCAGGACAATTGATGATGGCCTCGTTCGACAATTTCACGTCGAGTGCAATAAACTCTTTTTGCACGAGTTTCATACAATATTTTTTCTACGTTCATGCAAAAACCAGAAAATGTTTCATTTAGAAGGCACTAAACTGTAAGGAAGACATTGTTTAAATCTATCTGCTAAAAGTAATTCAAAAACATTTTGTGTAATTCAGATGATATTCGAAGGAAATAATTTTTTTTTAACATATTGTATTTTCTAGTAATTCCATAGTCCATTATATAATGAATATGATGAAACATGCAACTATTTTGAAACTAAATTTGGCGTCGATTTGAAAGTTTATGTCTGTCATGATGACAGTTTTTCCACCAAATATAGTTCAATAAAGTTTTGTTTTTTGCATGAACGTAGAAAAAAACTTTTTAAAGACACGCTTTTTTTCAAATGCGCTAAAAAGTAAAAAATAATTTCTTTAGATTTGAGTTACAGATCTAAAGAAATTATTTTTTACTTTTTTGCGCATTTGAATAAAAGCTTTTTGAAAAAAAAAAAAAATTATTATTACAACGGTTTTTTCGAATACTTATACAGGCAAACCACCATTTCTTGAAACTAAAACCATATTGAGCAGTAGAATGAATAAGGATCAATAAAACATTTATATTCATCATATAAAGAAACCCGGCATTCTCCCAATCACGCCCAAACACACACAAAAAATACTTCCGGAAAATCAATTACGTAATGTTTGGAATCCTCCTTCGCAGCAGAAAGTGGTAATAAAAATAAATGGGATTCCAAATAACAGAAAGGAAAGTAATAAAAGCAGACACACTATGTAAATTCATTGAAATCTTTCGGTCTCGTCGGGGAGGTTTTCACAGATCTGTGTGTGCAGCGCCGCTATAGGATTTAGAGATAACTAATGTAAATACAAATTTGGATTTGGAGCCACTTTGGTGCTTCTGCGGCTGCAGTAAGAATGATTTTCGAAATGCATGAATATTAAAGTGTCTTGTGGAGATTTAGGACGGAGGAATATTACCGCGAAGGAGGGTCGCCACCCCCTACGAGAAGGGCCTTGAATTAATATTCAAATAATTCAGGATTACTTGGTCAATTTATTGTTTGTAAACCAGATCTTGAGAGTTGATGTACTGAAAACTTACCTGCATATACCGTGATTAATAGAAATAGTTTTTTTTTCTTATCCGTTTTTTGGAACTTGGAAATTATCAAAAAAAAAAAAATATCCACTATAGTACAGTAACCACAGACAAATGAAAGCCACAAGTGAAGAATGAATCGTAGCACTTCCACTTCCTCATGCAAATATAAACCCAAAATGTGGTTTGACTCCCTTCACATTCTACGATATTTACGGAGGATTCGGAAGTCATGGATATTTTAGTTGATATGAAATAGTTATACTGAAGCAGGAATCAGTACCCTCTTTGGACCATATGCAACGATTTTAGACTAGTGAGACAAGTCTCACTTATACATGCCAAAGAAAACACTGGGTTTTACTCCTGCCTCAGTTTTCAACTCACTTATAGTCCCGGCAATTTCTTCAGTAAATGTTGAAAACAATCGCTCATACACATCCTACATGAAAAATGAAGTATGTGATTTCAAGCTTGAGGTTTGCGCTTCAGAATGGTTTTATTGAACATATACAGGGTGTTTCAAATTCGATCCTTACCATTGGGATCTCGGAAACTATGAGAGATAGGAAGATGGTTAAGTTGGGGCAAAGTTGCACATTTACCTGACTAACATTATGCCGTTGAGAAAGTTCTGAAATTCCGCGTGTATCCGGAGATATCCGGAAAAAACTGAAATTTCGGTTTTTATGGTTTTTATTTTTTTCTGGCTTAATTTTATATAATATTGAAAAAAAATTATTCTTATCACAATAGGCTTTGACTTTGATGTTTCCAAATTTTACTGTCAAATTGTTACACTCAATAACATTTTGTTATTGTACAAGTCATTTAATTTTTGGCGAAAAATGGCTTTCACGAATGAAGAAAAAAGAGATGTGATACAAATTTATTACAAATACAATAGAAACAGTTTTAGGACATCCGAAATGTATTTAAACTTGTATCCCGAAAGACGACAACCACATAGAACTATGTTCAAGTTATTAGATCAAAATATCACCAAGTTTGGTTAATTTGAAAAGCCAATTAAAAAATACGGAGACAGAATCAACCATCAAAATTTGATAAATGAAGTGTGCATGAGGTAAATTAGACATTGTCCTTTTCTATGAAAATAGAACTTTGAACAAATAACAATAATTAACTAAATTGTAAAGACAAAAGTAAATCACACCAAATGCTCAAAATGCTGGCCTTGTTCATGATAACACAACTTCTTCGAATACTATTCACTGCACGATTAATTTTCCTCCTCCTCAATATTCCGAACTCTCTAACAATGCTATGTTGAAGATCCTCAATATTTTGATATTCCCTCTCACCATAAACTCTATTTTTCAGTGTACTACTAGCATACGAATTTTGGTGGTGCTACAATCGATCCCCGTCTCAAAACCCAATCGTACTGGATTATAAACACTTCTTTTTGTTCTTTGTTGAATTCAGTATATTATTGACGGTAATTATTAAAATATATTGCTGGAGACAATGGGACTTTTTCATGTATTATTTCATTAATTAATTATACATATATGATAAGGATGCTAGTACACTGTCATTGTTTTATATTAGAATAAATTAACTGAAAATTATGCGCTAATTCATGATGAAACAGATATTCCAACAATATGTTAACCTAATTGAAGGTAACATTATAAATATGAATGTTCGGAATATTGTCACAATACAAAAATTAATTGATACATCGATAGTTTTAATTGTGTTTGTTGATTGAATTGGGGCTAGAATAGAGTAGAATTATTGGCAATGGGATTTAAATAATTTTTTCGTCGACCTCTACAAAAAATGACATTTTACGTTCTAATTTTCGAACGAAAAATCGACTATTTTTGAAGGCAAATACTTTTCGACATAGTGATCACAGCGGACGGAAAGCGTTTGCGGACGAAAAGTATTTGCGGACGAAAAGTGTCTGTGGACGAAAAATACTTGCCTAAAAAACAGTCGATTGTCGATTCGAAAATCGGAAATTAGTAGGTAATTTGTAGAGGTCGACGAAAAAATGTAATAAGCACCTCGGCGAAACACTGTTTATTGTCTCACCTGCTTGCTAGCCTCGGCTGCGCCTCAGCTATCAATTTGCAGGCTCGACTATAATAGACAGTTTTTCGTCCTTGGTACATAAATAACTATTTTCGGCAGTCGGGAAGATTTTTCTTTGAGAAAGTGTCACTTCCCGGACTAGTCAATATGAATATTTATATAAATAAGAATTAGAATGTTTCTGTTAGTGCCTATCTTCTGTTAGAATTTCAATATTTAATACAAATAAGAAATGAAATGTGCGAAATTTTCTTCTACAAAGAAATTTAAAAAATAAATGTGTCTCGATTTGTTATTCTACACGGTTGCCGAAAAAATTGTGTACGCAACGTCCGAAAACAGTTTTTTTGGACTCGCAGACTTCTAGAATCTTGTCCACTCGTCCAAAAAAACGGTGTTTTCCGGACTTGTTACGTAAATTACTATTTTGTTCCTATCGTATTTTCTATTCAAAGTGACTGAGTACACATATTATATGAATCAATTGAAACAAATGTCAAACTTTTTGTATTCTATTTTGGCAATTTTACTTGAAACAGATGTTTTACAAAGATCAATTACTGAATATCACAATAAAAAATTACATAATCCAAATAAAGTTCAAATAAATTTTTTTTATTGATGTTTCAAATTGCTCCATCTGATATAAATAATACCGAAGTTTTTCCGTACTTATAACTTCCTCCTTGTTCAAAACTTTTAATATTTCCCTAAGAAAAACAAATGAGGGATTGTGAATAATTGAATTCGAAGATATACCCCACCTCAACTTCTCGAAAGTTCGAGAAAGAAGCATTGGAGCCACGATCAATCGAATTTTCACTTAAGCTTGGTTTATTAACAGACAATAATTTCGCGAGAACATTTTTGCGAGTATACGATATTTTTAAGAAAAATTTCTGGTTGATAATCGAAGTTCGTGGATCAGAAACTTTGATAGAAATATTTCCACTTACAGATTAGTACTGATACTATTTGAAGTTATTATAAAGTTTTGCCAAATAATACAGGTGGAATATCCAGCTTTTATATATTTGCAGGTGATATATAGAACGTTAAAAACTTCCACCCATTTTGATTCAATATAAATAACAAAAATTGCCTGAAACAAATCTATTTTACACTTTTGAAGTTATGTTTACAGAAATAGGTGGAACGTTGTATTTTCACACAATATTTCTTTAAGTTTTAGTTAGAAAATATGAATAGGACATTCATAAAATCACATTTTTCATTTTTCAATTTTCATGGAGAATGTTACCCTTTTCAACATTTCTTTAAGTGTTATAACTGCAGTGGTAAGGTATCTACAAAACTCTCAAAAACAATATTCCACCGATTTGAGTTGATTCAAGCTACACTGATAAAAAGGATATTTTGCATCAATGCATAATTGCATTGATTCAAGTCGATTTTATTCTTGAATAGGTCCAACCAAATATTAGTTTGATTTTTTGACAGAATCCTCTTGACCACTTGAAAGGAAACTGTTTTGAGACATATGAACACTTTCTTCACTGAATAATGAGAGTTGTTTGGTGCAAGAATATTTCAACTTTGATAATAAACACTATTGTCAATACGTTCTTTGTTCGATGGTGTGAATTGGTTGAGGCAAGAATATTTCAACTTCAATAACGAACAATATTCTTCTTCATAATGCAATACAGTTTTGATTCAAGATTATCTGCATTTGGAGGCTCAGTACAAATGTGCACTTGGTTATAAAAATATGCCATGGAAGCCATGTTCGTATGGTACAGTTCAAGAAACAGAGAACAACTGCGAATAATTGAGTTATAATGGTTATATATGAGAATAGTTTTGTAATATTTTAATTTCACAAACTATATAATGAACGTAGGTACCTCTTCGGTGACGCATAGAAATGCGATCGAATATAGAAACGACAGCGTCATTCGCCATTATCACACACCTGTTGAAAACAAAAATATCTTCAACCTACCTCCACAACTGGTCCATTAATGACCTAAATTCAAATCGTGCAGAAATAATTGGACCTCCATATTGCACTTCTGTAGCAGCACATTTGCACATAACCACTGTGTCAAACACAAAACTAACAACTTAAATTATGATTCAAACACAACCCCCAAACGAAACGCGGGCAAACGCAAACAGGATAGAGGTCCCAGTCGGCAGTCGCAGTGCGCGCTTTCGCGTGGTTTCGCGTTGTTCCGGTAGCGGGGTTTCGCCAAGAAATCATGTTCTTGAGTCAAAAGGAGCATTTTTCACAAGTAGGAGTTCTCTAGGGTAAAGAGTTGGAATGTATTAATGCAAACAAATTCATTTCAAGATGATTTATGTAAAGAAGCAAACAGTTCAATAAGTTTGAGATAAGAGTATATTCATCAATTAGAAATAATTATTCTTTTCAGAAGATGATCCTGTTCAAGAGGATATATATATTTGATTGAAGACATCCTTTTTATCAGTGTAGCAAGATTTTTTTATTTCTTTTCAGTTGTATTTTTCCCAATACTTTATGACTAAAATTGATAATTTGAACGTATTCATAGCCCTCCAGATGGATGTTTTCAAATTGTCATATGGAGACGAAAAAGTGAAAATATACCGGGTGTCTCATATAAAAATCGAAAGTTTATATCACTTCCGGTGAGACCGGAAGTTGCATGAAGCTGAGTCACTTGTCGGAAAATGCAGTTTTATGTATTATACAGACCCTCGAAATTTCATTCTGATATCTTCAAAAACAAAAAAAGTTATAGGGGCGAGCCACCTTTCGTGGACACCCCGTATATTTTCACTCAATATCGTCAATGGTACCCTAGAAAAAGAATATTTTCGGTTACCACGGTAAGCTTAAAAATGAAGCTGTGAAATGTTCTATATATAAAAAAAAAAAAAATCATTTTGTTGATGCACCAACCACTTCATCAGAATCCTTGGTATTTGGACATTTGGCATTGGGACATTTTCAGATTTTTGTAATTTTCTGATCAAATCACTGGTACGTTTACATCAGGTGGTCAAAAATACTCCAGTCGATTAACATTGATTAGATTTGAAAATTATCACCGTTTTCATATCTTTCCCTTCCGAAATAGGAGAAATGATCCGGAAGTTGATACTAGCCATGTGGGAAAATGGCGGCATTAACGTTTTCCCATGGAAAGTGCTCCGAGGAAAATGGTCACATAAGTATACCTACGTCCGCGATTTGGCCCAAATGACTCTTTAAAAGTGCCGGGATGGCCCAATTTCGGAACTCTATTATAGGATCATTTTGGTCAATTAGGTTCCTGCTGCTATTAGCGGAGGGCCGCAAACAGCATGTCCAAGGATACTGGAGCAGAATTTCTATAAGCCGAATGGAGGACATTCTTGAGAAGTGTATGTTTTGATGATGTTAGGCGACTGAAAGAGAAAATCACTGAAAATTCGCTACATTAATATTCTTGTAAAATTAATAGAGGTTGTTTTGTTCAAACATTTTTTAGTGTATTCTTCTTCTTGTCAAGGTGAACAAGTATAATGTGATATACAGGTTGACCAAGACAGCTATGCCTGTGAGATATGTGAGATGACTGTCAGATGTGAAGCAAGAGTAAATGGTAGAACAATTTTGATTTTTCTTCAAAAATATGAAAAGGATATTCATAAAATCTGCTAGTTGTGGAATCATCTGTGGCTGAAAGACAAACTTTAGTCGCTATTTTCCATCGTTCAAGATAACCTCTTGGGAGGTATTCATGTTGAAAAGGGGAATATTCTCCATGAAAATTAAAAAAAATTAATTTTCATCAAGAACTCATGAGGTTTCAGCCAAAGAAGGTACTGTACAAGTAGGTTTCTTGAAAAAGAACCACAATGCCTATACTACAACGTTCGAAGAAAGTCTAAGGATGCTCACAGAAGCACACTTTCCAGCCTCAGTAAAAATGCTCAATGGAATGACAACAGTGGAGAGCACCAGAAGCAGGCCAAGCAGGCGGACAGCTTTGGAATGGAGGCTTGCTACGGAAATATCGAGACCAGATAGAATCAAGTGGGCTATCAGTAAATTAAAACCATACAAATGCCCTGAAGTAGATGGAATATACCCCCTATTTATACAAATGGGACAGGAAATACTTATTCCATACCTGTGCCACATATTCAAGGCTTGCTTAGCACTACGACATATACCTACGATGTGGCAAGAGGTGGAAGTCATACATATCCCAAAAGTAGGGAGAATAAGCGACAAGACACCCAAGGCATGTCGTTCCATAAGCCTAATGTCTTTCCCGCTCAAAAAGTTCTGAAGGCTGATCGATAGATACATAAGAGATGAGGTACTACAAACAAGCTCGATCAACGAACGCCCATATGCGTATCAACCAGGCAAGTTAACAGACTTAGCACTGGACGACCTCATGAAGTCCTTGGAAGAGATATTTGTTTTATTGACGAATGGACGAACTGATTGAAAGGCTATCTTCCTGAGGCTTTCATTGCCTAGGATATGCCGACGACCTCGCGATTATTGCAAAAGGCAAATTCACAAGGACAGTCTCGGAGCTTACTCAGTCAGCCCTAGATATAATCGACAGGTGGTTTAAAAAGAAGGAGCTGACAGTGAACCCTCATTAAACTAGAATAGTCCCAAAAAAAGTACTGGAAGGACTGGTCACCTGTAATGAATGGGATAGAAATTTCACTTGCCCAAGAGGCAAACTACTTAGGAGCAATCTTCGACCATAAGTTAACTAGAAACCAACAGCTACAAAAAGTACAGTAGAATGTGCGGAAAAATTTGGGGACTACCACCAAAAATGACTACATGACTCAATGCCAGAGTTATTAACGTATGGGTCGGTGGTATGGTGGCCACATACCAAGCAGGTAGGAATGGTTCGACGGCTCGGAGGACTGCAAAGACAAGCATGTCTGAGTGCGACCAGGCCATGAGAACCACCCCAACAGCCGCCTTAGAGGTCTTGCTCAACCTGCTTCCCCTACATATATCCATACAAGGCGAAGCCAGGTCAATCATGAGCAGGCTGCTTAGAGGACAAGCACCCATAAGCAATATGCACGGTGGAGACCCTAGCAAGCTATACGAAGAGTTGGAAGAAGACCCGGTTACAAGAATGCCATCAGATGTCATACTTCCCAGATATAGCTTTGACAAAACTTTTAAGATATAATAGACAGCAATGCGTGGAAGGAGGGACCTCCCATCAATGCGGAAATCGCTGTCTACACTGATGACTCAAAAACTGATGAAGGTTTGGGAGCCGGCATTTACGGAACCAAGCTGAAGATGAAAATTTTATTGAGCCTGGGCAAACAAGCGACGATATTTCATGCGGAAATCGTTGCAATACACCATTGTGCACAAGAGCTAATAAGGCATGAGGTTTTAGAAAAAAAAATTGTCAAATACTCAAATAGCCAACTCGATGCAAGTTACCTCAATACTTGTTTGGAGCTGCATTTAAGCCCTAAAAGAGCTCGGCAGTCAGAACAGACTGACCCTAGCCTGGGTCACACACAGGTTATAGAGGCAATGAAGAGGCCGATACAGTAGCCCTAGAAGAAGCAAGTAACGCCCTGAATGGCCCAGAACTGTTTTTCGTTGAGAAATTCACTAAAAATGTCAGCAGAAATACGCCAATTTTTATTTGGCCCGAACTGTCGAAAAAAAACCTAACTAGTGGAATTTGTAGGAAATTTTATATTCTTTCATTTTGAATGAAAATGTTATCCACGAAAAAATGATAGTTCTCGAGTTATAAGAGAAAAACTACAAAAAAATTGATTTTTAAACATTTTTTGCATTTTTTTTAATGTTCCATCAAGAAGTTTTGTTAGCAAACTCCAGATTCGGATTCAGCACTCCAAAAAACGTGTGAAATTGAAGAAATCGAAACTACCCCAAAACTTTTCCGCCAGAAGCCCTGTCGAATACAAATTTACTAAATTATATAGAGGAAACCAAACAAGAGATTTGGAACTTCATTAATGAAAAAATTGGAGATATAGTGACTAATTGTATGACATTCAAGAAAAAAAAAACAGAAAGAGACTTTGATAATGAGAAATGTTCGTTCCACATGATGGTTGGAGTTTCAACGCTCCATATTTTCTGAAATAGTAGATCGATTTGAAAAATCTAAGCAGCACTGTATAGGGCATGACAAGCCCCTTCTAAAGAGGTATCGCTTGACCGTCCTTCCCATTTGAAAAAAAATTTGGGGTGACACCCCTACTTAGGGGGTTGAAGGTTTTATTATGCTTGTTACGTCAAAATGTGTCCCCCTGACAAACAAACTTGACCTGTTTTTGGATATTATCGAAATGTTCTTTCCCAGCCTGTAATGCCTTGCGGTACGTTTTCGATGGGCCACCCTGTATAAAGAATACTTACAAAAGGAATGCCGGTTTCATGCTGTCCCACTCTGTATTCATTCATGACTTGTATGGTATGTTTTGGTATGGTTATGTTTTTGTAAAATACAGAGCCCAGAAGAAATATAACCCTAAGGAAAGTTCGATTCCAATGACCAACTGCAAGCAGAAAAACTCTTCGAAATCCATACAGATTCCTTTAATTCCGATAAGGGTCAATTCCGCAGGCTGCCAATGAGTCACGACAACGTCAATTACCACATCCGACTCAAAAGGACGAGATACCCTAGAGGACGCACACGCCGTTAGCCCTAATGGCCTTCAAATCCATACCACCACTTTCATGGACCGTGTTAGACCCGCGTGCGGTTTGTCAAACCCACCGATGGCTTGATTTAACTAATATACAAATACTATTTTATATACACATATAGGGTATCTCGGAGATCGCAATAACAAGTTTGCTTTGAAAGTGTTAATGACGCCCGTTCGGCTGAAGACAACGCTCGATAGATTCGAAATAAGCACTTCATTCAAAACCAACTCTTAATTTTTTTCATACAGGTTGTTTAGGCAAGACTGTCCAAATTTCTACAGATTATAGTTCAAACAAAACTTATATCCTTAACCCAATTGTGTTCGAAATATGCCTATCCTAACGAAATAGTATATTTCATTAGGAGTCCAGAAAATAGTCTTTTTCCGTGCGCGCGCTACAAATTCCCGTGGGAGGCGCAGCCGAACACGGGAAGTCGTGCAAACACGGAAAGTCGTGCAAACACGGAAAAGCATTTCTGGACGTGCAATGAACGATATTTTTTTTATACTTCGTTGAAAATGAAAACGTAATAATAAAATATTACATAAAAAAGATAAGTACAAAAGAAATTTGGAACATTTTTATTATTATTATTATAAAAAACTTGGAAGTACCAGATTAAGAATGTTGAGAATCAACTAACTATAACTATACTATCAAAGCAGCGTTAATAAATACTGTTTTTACTTGTTTTATTGTACAATTTGTATTGTTGCACAGGTTTAGTCCTGTTGGAGTTTCAATTTGTGAAACTGCAGTTACTGATGAAGCAGACTCTTCACAAATGTCTTCATTTTCTCGAACGAATGATACAGTTGCTGTATTTTTTGAGAAAGGTTAAACATTATACGTTTGTATAGACTCTTCTATATATCCTTCTGCTAAATTGGAAGAACGCCACCCTCCGTGTCTTTTCAGAGTGAGTAAATCCGCGCAGCTTTCCACCAACATGGTTGCCAAAAAACGCCTTAGTTCTTTGTTTTGTCTTTTCTAGTTTGAGGTATTCTGCAAAAATTTTCGGAACACCACTGATGGTATGGCATCCGACGTGCTGATTGTAACACCTTCCATTTCGATATGCAACAAATAATCTTTGGCTTTTCAGATTTTTAGGTCATAGAGCTGCATATTTACGATAAATTGTGCAAGGCTCAAATGTACATCCTTCATTCGTAATTGTAAAACTTCTTGATGTATGAGTTTTTCCATCTCGTAAAAACACGACAAGAAAGCGCTCATTATCTATCACATCGTCTAAATTTAAACGTATTAAATCATCTCTTCGACACGCACCAAAGATCCCAAACACTAAAATTATTTTTGGTAGTAGATATTGTTTATCTGGAGCTTCACACAAAAATTTTGTTACTTTTTCTGCTGTCAAAACTTTGGAATTTTTTGGAATATATCCTACAGCTTGACGCTTCAGGAAAGCACTAGTTTTTGGATAATTGTTGATGTCAATATCTTTTAAGGCCAAACAACTCTTTAGCATTGAGAATCGACTCCATAACGTGGAAGATTTCATAGGTTTAGCTTTTTCGACAAAATAAATTAGAAGAATATCGTCACTCACAGTTTTGATTTTGTTCAGATTTCGCCATTCTGTAAAAAGTTGATATTCGTGTTCATATCTCAACCTGGATTTTACTGGTAATGAATCCGCGGTCGCTTGTGCCGCTTGCTCTAGGATATTATCGAAAATTTCGGGATTTTGTTCTGATTTTATTTTGTTGACATAAATTCGATTGACAGGGAATAAACAATGCCGACAATACAGTGTTTGGCATGTATTATTCGTTTCCATGGTTATTATCAAAGTTTTTCCGTGCACTGTTTCCGTGCGCTAGCCCGAAAAAGCCCGTCTTACAATATTACTAGTATATATGAAAATAAGGTGATTTCAATGAAGTATAATAAAAAAGAAATGTTTATTGCTGTACCAAGAAAGCACGAGATATTCATCACTGCTGTGCCTACTTGTACTTACAGTTCAGTGTATAGAGAGGTGTCAAGTTATGCTTATGCACATCTACAAATGTACACTGAGAAAAATTTGAAAAAATCATAGAAGGCACAAATGGCTTTGTACATGTTTCTGCTCGGGATGTGTTATGGAAAAAGCTCTTTTCTCCATTTCTCATATCACGTGGTAGTTTTCCAGGGGCTGGAACGAGGGCAAATATCCGAAAAAAATCATATAAGGCACAAATAGAGACGATTCTGCTCGGGATATGTTATGGAAAATGCTCTTTCTCTCATTCCTCATACCATGTAGGAGTTTTCCAGGCTGTCCAAGGGGGTGAATTTCCGATAAAAAATCATCGAAGGCACAAATGGCTTTGTACATGTTTCTGCTCGGGATATGTTATGGAAAATGCTCTTTCCTTCATCCCTCATACCACGAAAGAGTTTTCCAGGTCATCCAAGGGGCTGAAATGGGGGTGAATGTCCGAAAAAAATCATAGAAGGCCTAAATGGCTTTGTACAAAATTCTGCTCGGGATATGTTATGGAAAATGCTATTTTCTTCATCCCTCATACCACGAAAGAGTTTTCCAGATCATCCAAGGAGCTGACATGGGGGTGAATGTCCGAAAAAAATCATAGAAGGCCCAAATGGCTTTGTACAAGATTCTGCTCGGGATATGTTATGGAAAATGCTATTTCCTTTATACCACATACCACACACCACGTATGAGTTTTCCAGGCCGTCCAAGGGGGTGGAATGGTGGTGAATTTCCGAAAAAAATCATAGAAGGCACAAATGGCTTTGTACACGTTTCTGTTCGGGATATTTTACGGAATATGCTCTTTCCAATCCCTGTTACCACGTAGGAGTTTTCCGGGCCGTCCACGGGGATGGAGTGAGGGTGAATTTCCGAAAAAAAATCATAGAAGGCACCCCTATTACAACTCCTTGGACGGCCTGGAAAACTCCTGCGTGGTATCGAGGACGAAGGAAAGAGCATTTTCTATAACATATCCCGAGCAGAAACGTGTACAAAGCCATTTGTGCCTTCTATGATTTTTTCTTTCGGAAATTCATCCCCATTCCACCCCCTTGGACGGCCTGGAAAACTCCTACGTGGCATGAGGGATGAAGGAAAGAGCATTTTCCATAACATATCCTGAGCAGAATCGTGTATGAAGCCATTTGTACCTTTTATGATTTTTTTTTTCGGAAATTCACCCCCATTTCCTCCCCTTGGAAAAAAGTCATTCATTTTTGCAAGTTCCTATTGAGAGTCGTGCTAAAACTCCATCTCAAACCACCATCTTCAGTCCCACGTTCAATAAAGGAAGGGGAAAAGATACCTTGGCTGTACACTTGTTTCAATCTAGGGGTGGCGCGTTCACTTAGTTTTCTACTTCTTTATATGGGAGGGGCACAATGTATTATTTTAGGAGGTCATAGTCTCTGTATATGATAATAATAATGTCATTTTATTTTTGTTATTATTAGGTATTCAATAGCTTTTCATGTTGTTTCTACTTCCACGAGTTGAATAAATCAATCCCCTTTCATTTTATGTGTGGAATAACACCAATACTTCATAGCTCCTCAACAGTCCCTTATTTTCATAATATTTCAACCATAGCAGACTGAGTAAAGTCATGCAAATATTCAACTACTCGAATCAAAGAACACCGAGTATTCGGATGCGCAGATTTCGAACCAGAAAAGAACAGAACGAAAACGCAACATTTCTCCGCAGGCTAGAGATGAAGTGAGTAAATTTATGGTTTCATCCATAAATCTAATCTAAAGTACTTTCTATCAGGAATCTTTTCATCCGGAAAAGCCGATCGCCGCGAGCTCGACCGAGCCAAATTATTTGAGATAAATTTTAAATATGTATGGACTTATTGGATGTTTCAGACGGCCACATCCTGGTTATACTTTGAACTTCTTGAAGGGATGAACATCTATAACTTCGAATCGTGAAGCGAACTTTTTGCGGGTTCAGATAAATACTTTCCAGGAAACTTTTCAGGAATGTTTCATCTCCAGCAGAGTGGATACTCTCGAGTGATGCTTTACTGGCAATCGGAAAATTAAATGACCGAAGTTGATGGCCCTTGAGAAGTATGAGCTTCATAATATTTGCTCTGTGTATACCGACGACTACCACGTTCAAGATTGGTGGGTTAATAACTGTTCTGATTTATTTATCATTTTAGGATAGAAAATAGAACAAAACAAAAAATGCCTTCTGATTTCCATTCTGAAGTTCTTCTGAATCAAAATAAGAGCATACAAATTTTCAGTTAATATTGCCATGGTATGTATGATAACACAATTGATTCAAATCGAATAGGGGTATAATTGGTTTGAAATTATGTGATAGTATATTACGTTACAAGTGTTGTAAAAGGCATATTACGCACGAATGGAAAAATTATGCACGAAGCAGCCGCGTAGCGGTGAGTGCGTAATTCCATGAGTGCGTAATTGCTTTACAACACACATTGCGTACTATACTTTACCTACGGCCATATACAGTGTGCCGTTTCTGGAGATCCAAAAATTCATATTATTATTATTAGTAAAATGACCTTTTTTCAGAAAAGACGCCTATATATATATGGACTTGAGTAGCAATACCTCATCTGAATAATAAATTTGATCTAATAAGTTGGAGCTGTTTTCGAGATCCAGAAATTCACATTATTATTATTTGTAAAATCGCCTTTTTTAAAACAGACGCCTATATAGATGAACTTAGAACGAAAAACTTACATCTAAATACAAAATTTTATTTAAATTATTAGAGCCGTTTCAGAGATCCAAAAATTCATATTATTATTAATATTATGAGTAAAATCACATTTTTTATGAAAAGCGCCTATATAGAATAACTCAAGTAGCAATACTTTATATAAATACAAAATTTTATCTAAATCGTTGGAGCTGTTTTCGAGATCCAAAAATTATCATTATTATTATTATCAGTGAAATCGTGTTTTTCAAAGAAAGATGCGTATATACATATATAAACTTAAAAAGCAAAACTCTAGCTACATACAAAATTTCTACCAAATCGATTGAGCCGTTTCCGAGACTTTGTTTACGAAAACTGTGCGATTTGTTTACCGTGCGTAAGGAGCTATTTACTGAGGCTGTGAGTCGTTTTCATTTGAAAAAATTATAATTTTCGTTTTGCTGTTGTTTCGGAAAGTATAAGATACATCCAGAGACAATTTCAATATTTTAGTTGATATGAAATAATTATACTGAAGCAGGAATCAGTACCCTCTTTGGACCATATGCAACGATTTTGGACTAGTGAGACAAGTCTCACTTACACATGTCAGAGAAAAAAGTGGGTTTTACTCCTGCCTCAGTTTTAAACTCACCCATAATCCCGGCAATTTCTTCAGTAAATGTTGAAAATAATCGCACAAACACATCCTACATAAAAAATGAAGTGAGATTTCAAGATTGAGGTTTTGAGGTTTGCGCTTCACAATAGTATTATACCACCGCGAAGGAGTATTTCCTTATTTGTTTGCAAAACGAATAGAAGAACCATTCAATAGCAGAATCTGCTATAATTTTTTCAGTGATGACATCTGTTTGAAAGCTCATCTAAGTTCACACACAAGAAAAACCTCAAAGAGTTCACACACAAGAAAAACCCCAAAAGTTTACGCACCAGAAAAACCCCAAAAGTTCACGCACAAGAAAAACCCCAAAAGTTCACGCACAAGAAAGACCCCAAAGTTCAAACACAAGAAAACCCCTAAAGTTCACGCACAAGAAAAACCCCAAAAATTCACGCACAAGAAAAACCTTAAAAGTTCACGTACAAGAAAAACCCCAAATGTTCACGCACAAGAAAGTCCCCAAAAGTTCAAACACAAGAAAACCCCTAAAGTTCATACACAAGAAACACCTCTAGTTCCTACAACAGAAAACTCGTAAAATTCATACTAGAGAAAAACCCACAAAATTTATTCAATAGAAAACCATCTAAAAAAGTTCATACAAGCGAAAAACCCCTAAAGTTTTTACCATACAAAAAGTGTGTGAATGGCCGTGTAAAGAATGCCAGAGTTTTCAGTAACTAATTCCTGTAGTCTTATGAACACAACTGATCCTAGTGGATATTTCTCTTTTAAAAGCTTTATTGTGAATACTAACATATTGTGAGGCAGCATGCTTATTTTTTGGTGTTTCTGTAAATATTTTATAGCAATAGAAGATAACGTTAACAGTGAATCGTAGAAGATCATCCCCAGCCAGCAACAAGATTCAATCACTCAAATTAATATCTGAAACTGAAAAAATATTGCCCTGCCTGGGGATCGAGCCAGTGACCTTTCGATCACGAAGCTCCGGCGCTATACCACTGCGCCAATCTCCGCCCCACTCATTTATTGTAATTAATTTCTATACTATCCAAATTAAACCTCATACGCAAATGCGGTGGGTATAATTTTGCCCATTTCAGTCTCAGGGGTGAATATTACCCCTATAGTTGTCTGAATCCATAATTCGTGTCTCTTTTTTCAGAGAGGATTTATATTTTTCCTGTTTTCAAAAATTGAGTAGGTATCCATGGAATGATAGACACATCCTTACCGCTTCTACTATTGCAGTTCAATATCCTAAGTTTTGAACGAAAAGAAATAAATGGAAATATGAAAGGCGTCATCCTAAATTTGTGGGAGCTGATCAGATGTGGTTTGGACCGCAGATAGTGCAATGAGTGAATATATTTCAGATTTTTCAAAATGTTCCATGTTGGTATGGATCGAGGGGTGAAAAGCTATGCCTAATTTTGTACACCATAATTAAATATCAGGAACTGAAGAAGAGACTGATGAGGTACTGACAAATACTGAAGTGAATTCTGAAAGATTGAAACAAATACCGGAGAGATACTAGTAATAATAACGGTTGTACTGAAAGACTGGAACTTTCGAAATGTACACCTACTGAAAGAATTGTTAACCAATCCGTATAGAATCTACAACTCCTCCGAAATACCCAACTTCCTTTTAATTGTCACTTACGAGTTTTATATAAAATTTCGTGAAAACTTGCTCAAAGAAATCATAAGAATAGCATCCCCTGGACTGCTGTATAATAAACTTTGAATGCATTAATTTTCCTACGAAAGCAATCCTCTGGGACTTGTCCGCATTCATGTACTCAAGCCATACCCTAATCGATGCCCCCAAATTGGTCTCAATACTCAAAACCGTCTACAACGAGGTTATTCACTCACCGTCGGCGCGATTCTTTCTGTTATTCTGTTATTCCCCGTTCCAATACAGTTCAGTCAGTCCGTCAATCCGAGCCGGGGAGACTGGGGAGTACTGTGGCCCCACCCCAGCCGAAATCCATTAGAATTCATAGCGCGCATCACGCCTCCCTGCACCTTATCTCACAGAGAAAACCCAATTTGCCATCCTACTGTCGGACTTCCGTTGAGTCATGATTGTGTGTGTGCTCCTTGCGGTCCCCTTGCAATCATTCCTCGCTCTTCTCAACAATGAGGACAGTTAGAGGAATAAAGGAACGATGAAACACCGATATATGCTGTCGGTTACACGTCGTAAGGGGGAGGATCACTGTTGATAGGAGCTCATTATCGGGATTTTTATGAATGATGATTTTATGAAAAATGATAATTTCCTCTGAATACATCAATTGCATATTCGCATAAATACATCAACGGTAAACAAAAATGTTTCAGTTTGAATCATAATCTAGGACGACTGGGTTTTGAGACGAGGATCGATTGTAGCACCATCAAACTTGGCATGCTAGTTGTTGGAACCATGATAAATACGAAAAAGAATAGTTTACCGTAATTCCAGGGGTGGAACATATTTTTTTTTTCGTTTAAAAATAAATAATTAGATTTTTGCTGTAATCTTGGACAGTATATGATTTATCGGAAAAACAAATGAACAAAATGAAAGACAATTCAATTCTCCACAAAAATGATTCCTAGTAATTTTTTATGAAATACGCTCGTTTTCTTAGAAAACGTGATTGAACGCCGACATCAAATTTCAGGTTCACCCTTATCCGCCTCTGAAAGTTCTGGCGGAGCCGAATATTTGATTGATCATAACTATGCTAAAAATAATCGGAGAAGCAAAAGGAAAAGTTTATATCGTTTCTGAAAACTCCTACCTTCTCATGCAAATATAATATATGCGAGTATTTGAGTACCTGAAATGTGTTTTGTCACGGAGATGTTTGCGGATGATCCGAAAATCATGAATAATTTAGTAAATATGGAATTATGATACTAAAGCAGCAACCCATACCCTCTTTTGACTATATGCAACAATTTTAGAGTAGTAGTTTTGGAGGACACACTTATACATGCCAAAAAAAAAAATTGTTTTACTCCTGCCTCATCATTTTCAACTTACCCCCAAAACCGGCATTCTCTTCAGTAAATGTTGAAAAAAATCGCTTATTCATATCCGGCATATATGTTTAATAACACTATTGTGAAGCGCAAACCTCAAGCTTGAAATCACATACTAGATTTTTTTATGTAGAATGTGTATGACCGATTATTTTCAACATTTACTGAAGAACCTGCCGGGATTATGGGTGAGTTGAAAACTGAGGCAGGAGTAAAACCCAGTTGTTTCTTTGGCATGTATAAGTGAGACTTGTCTCACTAGTCTAAAATCGTTGCATATAGACCAAAGACGGTACTGATTCCTGCTTTAGTATAATTATTTCATATCCACTAAAATATCCATAACTTTCGGATCCTCCGTAAATATCGTAGAAGGGTTATGTGAAGTGGGATAAAACACATTTTGGGTACTCATAACAATAATAATAATAACATAACAGAATGGTGCTGGATGGAGCCTGTAAAGTCATGAGGAGTTCAGATCCCCTTCTCTGCATGGTCCACGACCATGAAAAAGCAGGGATTGGAGTATTTCTTTTCAAGGCAGCAATCCGGGCAGCTGATGAACTTGGTCTCGTATTCGACACTGAACGGGCAAACCCAAACTCTGTCACTGAGTTGGAACCCGTTCAGCAAAAAGCTCACATCAAAGCTGCGGAGGCTGAGGTCCTCCTGCAGCTGCACAAGGATAAGCCAATGCATGGGGTCTTCTTCAAGAACATTGAAGACCTTGGCTTATCCAAAAACTTTCCTCAGGTCAAGTGAGCTGAAGTCGGAGACCGAGGGATTCATAATGGCTTGCCAGGATGGTGTCTTCAATACCCTGGTCTACCGTAGCCGCGTGATGGGTATAGAGATCCCCGACACTGGATGCAGAGCGTGTCGTGGGGCACCTGAGACCCTTATGCATTTGCTTTCAGCATGTCCAGCATATGCGGTCTCAGCCTATATCCACAGGCATAACGCGGCTCTACGAGTGTTGTACTACCATCTACGACACTCGTACGATATAGACGAGACACCGGTGTTGCCTCATGCTCCGGGGGATATTGAGTCCGTTGTGGAGAATGAGAAGTGCCGAATATATTGGAACTACTCATTCCCCACCCTCAGGCAAATACAAGCCAATAAGCCTGATGTAGTCCTCCTCGACCATCAGAGTAAGACGATTTTCGTCATGGAGTTTTCGGCTCCTATTGAAACAAACATCGTCCGAAAAGAGGAGGAGAAACGGACTAAATATCGAGACTTACTCTTTGAACTCCGCAGGCTCTACCCAAACCATTCTGTTAAAATGGTGGTTCTGGGGTGCTATTCTTGACCGTTCGCAATATGAACAAGTGATCGTATCGTTACAATCAGAGTTGCTGATAGCATGTCATCGCCTTGCAGATAACATCAGAATGTGAGTCTACCTGTCCACGTCATCGTTGCGAACGGTTAAGAATAGCACCCCTGATTATAGGGGTCCTTGGTGGAATGATGGACACACTGCTCTCAAACTTAAAAATCATATCGGCTTGCTCAGGGCACATGATTCTCGGACCCAGTAATCGCTTACCCCACGGACGTGGGGAGTGGTTATCTGGGTAAACGATCCAGTGCGCCCTCCGGATGTGTCGGAGCTCCGGAGACAGGGCCTGACTGGAATATCCTTTGAGGGGAAAAAAAAATGTTTATTCGCCATATTTCCATATACAAAGACGTCATAGATAATATACAGTAATTATTAATACTAAAATTATACATATATAAATTGCACATGGGAATAAACAGTGGTAGATCACAGAAGTAGTTTTAACTACTTGTGTTTGTGATTTCTACAATAAAAATAATAATACAAAATAAGTATAGTATATTATATATAATCAGTCACTCATGATGGTCTCTTGTTTACAATATCGGTAAATATAAGCCTATCTTTGATGATCCTTTTTTTAATTCCTTTTTGAAAGCTTGGTAACTATGAATATGTTTCAGATCTTGTGGAAACAAAGCATGTATTCTGGGTGCTAGATAATTTGTATTTCGTTGACCAATAGTTTTTTCGTATACTCACATATTATATTTGCATGAGGAAGTGGAAGTCTTCAGGAACGATACACACTTTTTCTTTTTCTTCTACCATAATTTTTAGCAAAGTTATGACAAATCTAATTTTCGCCCCCGCCTGAACTTGCAGTGGCGGTTAGCGCGAGCATGAAACGTGACGTCGGCGTTAAACGTTTTCTGAGAAAACGAGGGTATTTCATAATGTATTACTGAAAATCATTCTTGTGGAGAATTGAATTATTTCTCAACCTATTGAAATCATTTTTTGATAAATCTCATATTTTCTGAAATGACAACAAAAAAATATTATATTTTTTTAAAAATTGTTTAGGTTCCACGCCTGATTTTTTGGTAAACAATTTTTTCTAATAATGATGTCGAGATGTCATATGTCGAGATGTCATGTGCCGAGTTTCAAAGTGCTACAATTCTTTCTTCACTTTTGGCTCGAGTTTGTCTGTCGTTACTGGATCAATTCTGATATAACCTATTGTTGTTTCACTATTTTCTATCGGTAGCCAGAGAGTTCAGGCCGGTCCTGTCCGTAATGATATCGCCACCGTTTTTTTTACACCGATTCATTATAAAGCAATTGGCTCTTTATTGAGCTCGACGTAGAAATTTCGGGAAAAGGTTGTTGCTAAATCCTGATTTACTGCTCGTGTAGGCTAATCCTCCCCGTTAAAAGTCATTCGATATCAACCGAACCGTTTGTCCTTCGAATAAATGGCAATTTCTATCTGTCCATAATGGCCGTTATCCATTAAAGCGGCAATGCCGCCGTCACTTGTGGGTCACTTTGCCGTGATAAAGTCGACCGAACGAAATATCTCTTTTTCCATTAATCAGAATTGACCTTTCACTCATTCAATAACAATCCAGACGATCGTTTCTTTTCATTCGGATATACATTTATATTGAAATCCGAATGGATGACGGCTTGGAGAAGTTGGGAAAGCAGAAGAAGGATTAATCTTATCGGAGAAAGCAATTGTTCAGCGAGGTTTGTAATTCCATTGATTTTTCCAGTTCTTCTAACTGCAAAGAAGTTTTCATTTCGAAAGGGGAGAACATTGCATTTTGGAATCGCTATATACTTCATTGCCCATCTGGTATGGATTGTATTGTGGAATTATTAACTGAAGAATACCATGAGGTAAATATTTTGATATGAACTAATCCTGAAATCTGTTAAGATTTCAAGATAGCGCTTATTATAGAGAAAAAACGATAATGAAATGAAAAACACCACAAGCAGTTATAATCCAGTAACGACAGACAAACTCGAGCAAAAAGTGAAGAATGGATTGTAGCACTTTGAAACTCATACATGGCATCTCGACATCATGTATTATTAGAAAAAAAATCAGGGGTGGAACCAAAAAAATTTTTCAAAAAAAAAATATATATTTTTTTTGTTGTTATTTCAGAAAATGAAAGATTTTTCAAAAAAACCGTTTCAATAGGTTGAGAGGTAATTCAATTCTCTGCAAGAATGATTTTCAGTAATACCTTCGAAATACGCTCATTTTCTCAGAAAACGTGGTTTAACGCCGACGGCACATTTCATGCTCGCGCTAACCTGCAACTTCAGGCAGGGCAGAAAATTTGATTTTCCTACGAGCGTGCGGAAGAGTAGCGTGCGGAAAAGTAACTTTTCCGCACGATTTTTCATTTTGAAAGTTGTACTTTTCCGTACGATTTTTACTTTTCCATACGATTTTTACTTTTCCGCACGATTTTTGTATTGTTGAAAATGAGGATATTTAGGACTAACTGAATGATCTATGTAACTATTCTGTCTTATTAGTCATTTTGTAGCAGTACTATAAAAACTAGTTTATTAAAAACCTTGTTTTTTCATAAATAAGATGGACAAAAACACTTGTAGGAAAAATATTGTACCTAACTCTTACGGAAAATGTCTTTTCCGCCCTTAACGGCTTGTCCGAACTCCGCTCCGCGTCGTTCGTGCAACTGTCGTCGCGTGCGGAAAAGTACTACTTTCTGCACTAGGTAAATAACTATTGTAATAACTTTGCTAAAAATTATAGTAGAGGGAAAAGAAAAAGTGCATATCGTTCCTGAAGACTTCTACTTCCTCATGCAAATATAACATGTGAGTATTTGATACGATATTTACGGAGTATCCGAAAGTCATGGATAATTTGGTTGAAATGAAATAATTATACTGAAGCAGGAATCAGTACCCTCTTTGGACCATATGCAACGATTTAAAACTAGTGAGACAAGTCTCACTTATACATGCAAAAAAAAGTGGGTTTAACTCCCGCCTCAATTTTCAATTTGCTCCTAATCCCGGCAATTTCTTCAGTAAATGTTGAAAATAATCTCTCATACACATCCTACATAAAAATGGAAGTATGTGATTTCAAGATTGAGGTTTGCACTTCACAATAGTGTTATTAAATATATAGGTATGCAGGATATGAATAAGCGATTATTTTCAACATTTACTGAAGAGAATGGGTAAGTGGAAAATGAGGCAGGAGTTAAACAATTTTTTTTTTTTGGCATGTATAAGTGGGACCTGTCACACTACTTTAAAATTGTTGCATATAGTCCAAAGAGGGTATAGATTGCTGCTTCATTATAATAATTCCATATTTACCAAATTATTCATGATTTTCGGATCATTCGCAAACATCTCAGTGAAGTGCGACAAAACACATTTTAGGTACTCAAATACTCGCATATTATATTTGCATGAGAAGGTAGGAGTCTTCAGAAACGATATGAACTTTTCGTTTTCTTTCTCCGATCATTTTTAGCAGAGTTGTGACCAATTTAATATTCGGCTCCGCCAGAACTATTAGCGGCGAGTAAGGGTGAACCTGAAATTTGATGACGGCGTTCAATCACGTTTTCTGAGAAACCGAGTGCATTTCATAAGAAATTACTAGGAATATTTTTTGTGGAAAATTGAATTGTTTTTTACCCAGATGAGTTGTGTTTCCGATGAATCATATACTTTCCAAGATTAATGCAAAAATATATTTATATATTTAACACGAAAAAAAAATATGTTCCACCCCTGGAATTTGGTGAACAATTTTTTTCCCTGTTTATCATGGTTCCAACTTCTAGCATACCCAGTGACTGAATATATAATAAAGTGAATTTTGAGAATTTGGTAAGTAAACAACACTGTTACCTACCTATAGGCTCCGGAACACACTGATGTGGAGGAAAATGCTGGATAGATTGAAACTATATCATTTGTTTTTTACAACCACTTGACTATTGTCAGCATTTTTTTTTTCAATCTAGAATGCTGCGATCTGCGATAAAATTAGAATCATATTAAATGACAAAAAAAATATGGGATAATAGAAATTTGTTTATTGATCAACAAATTCAATGACGATGTATTTTAATTTTCCATAATTACTTTATAGCAAAAATGTTGTTTTTTTTCAAATGGTACCACACCGCATCACCCTTTGAGTTGATTTCAACTTTTAGAAACCGATCCAACGGAATTTTCAAATCTAAAAAAATTACCGGACGATTTTTCTTTGAGAAAGTATCACTTCCCGGACTAGTCCGGGAAGTACGTACTTTCTGGACTAGTCCGGGAAAGGCTCGAATTTCAACAAAAATATTTATATAAATAAAAATTAGAATGTTTATCTTCTGTTCGCATTTCGATATTTAATACAAACAAGAATTAAAATGTTCGAAATTTTCTTCTACAAAGAAATATAAAAAATAAATGTGTCTCAATTTGTTATTCTACACGGTTGCCGGAAAAATTGTGTATGCAACACGTCCGAAAACAGTTTTTTTGGACTCGCAGACTTCCAGGACTCGCTATGCTCGTCCTAGAATCTTGTCCACTCGTCCAAAAAAACAGTGTTTTCCGGACTTGTTACGTAAATTATTATTATATTAACTGTGTCGAGTTTCATTTTGGTATTTTGAAAATCGAAGGGTCATAGAGTTGCTAGGGATATACTTGTCACCCGGTATATCGTCGAGTTTGACCAACATATTTACAATACAAATTCACAAAACTGTTCTTAGCGTCAACCGGATGTACCCTTACTAGCAACCCTCAGAAGTCATGGAGAGACTTGAGCGAGCTTGGGTAGAAGAAGCCTGTTTTGCATGAGACTAGTGACTGTGCTGAGATTCGAAATAAATATTATTAACACAACCACCACTGCCGATAAGTTTTATGTATACAGTGTTACTCATTTAAGATGGAAGCACCCTTATTACACTTACATTTTTCAACCGATTGGGATGATATTTTTTTCGTTAGGTAGACATTCAAAAAGTGCACTGGGACACCAAATTTCATGAATAAATCTTCATTTCCAGGGCCAGCCAATCTTATTTTTCTTAGTCAAAAATCTAAAAAAATTTCTATCTAAAAAATCTAACCACTCCACTGGATTCGCGACATTCTCAAATGAATTAGCCCATCCTGTAGAAACACACTTGTGATATTTAAGAGATATCCGAGATAATTTATATAATTTTGTTCGCTAACCTTCAAAGATGTTCCACTGAATGAATCACATATATTGTGTATCTCCGTTTAAATACGATCTCTCAATCTGCAATTTCTGTGGTTCCACGCGAATCAACAACTGGACACGCAGTCTGTCATCTTTAGTTCATAACCGTGTTAACTGAGACAATAATTTTGACGTATTTCAATTTTGCGAAAATCATTTATTTTGCAATCTCCTATTGGGAGTCATACAAGATAAAACTTCATATCAAATCACCAGCTTCATTTCCACGTGTGATTAAGGAGACGGAACAGAAAAACACTGATTTTACACTACACTTACACAAGGTTACCAAAAATAAAGACCCGAATAGGGGAATTTACAAATAAGTCGCATCTAAAGGATTTTCTTTAGCGGCAGACATTAACTATCAATTAGAAAGTACTTGATTGCAATTAAGAAATAATTTTATAGCGGGTGATCATGGGAATTATTTGTTGTATCATTAAGTTTCTGACATCTGCTGCAAAGTGAACAGCTAAAATTGGAATTATCACATAATTGCACAGATGGCGGCCCTCTAGGCATTCTATTGTCTGATTTAATTAGCTAAAGCTTGGCAAGGGATGCGAGAAGTCCACATATATTTGGGAAAATGTTATCATTGTAACGGAGCAAGATGAGCGGAAAAGGTTGGGGTAAGAATAATGTGTGATGTTTATTACTTACTAATGATCGCTTATGGTCACAGATTGGTTAAGTAGCGAGTCCAATCCAAGACGTTTCTGAAGAAAGAAGGGGGATGATGAAACTAATGAATTCATTCCGAAACTCGCAGTATTTTATCACTACTGTATTGAGAAATTAAACTTCTGGGAAAATTTGAAATGAGTTCTATGAAAAACTGAATAAAAACTATGAACATTAATGGATAAAAAATCCATAGGAAGAAGCTAAGGGCCGTATTCTGGACAAGTGAACTTTTCATGCGTAATAATCCAGTACGATTGGGTTTTGAGACAAGAGTCGATTGTAGCACCTCCAAATTTGGTATGCTAGTAGTTGGAACCATGATAAACACGAAAAAGAAATTGTTTACCAAAATTCCAGGGGCGAAACATATTTTTTTTTTCGTTTAAAAATATATAAATAGATGTTTGCTGTAATCTTGGAAAGTATATGATTTATAGAAAAAACAACTTAAAAAGGTGAAAGAAAACTCAATTCTCCACAAAAATTATTCCTAGTAATTTCTTATGAAATGCGCTCGTTTTCCCAGAAAACGTGATTGAACGCCGACATCAAATTTCACGTTCACCCTTACCCGCTGCTGAAAGATCTGGCGGAGCCCAATATTTGATTGGTCATAACTATGCTAAAAATGATCGGAGAAGGAAAAGAAAAAGTTCATATCGTTTCTGAAGACTCCTACCTTCTCATGCAAATATAATATGCGAGTATTTGAGTACATAAAATCTGTTTTGTCGCACTTCACGGAGATGTTTGCGGATAATACAAATATCATGTATAATTTAGAAAATATGGATAAATTATACTGAAGCAGCAACCCATACCCTCTTTGGACTATATGCAACAATTTTAGAGTAGTGTGACAGGTCCCACTTGTATATACAAAAATATTTTGTTTTACTCCTGCCTCATTTTCAACGTACCCATAAAACCGGTATTCCCTTCAGTAAATGTAAGTAATCGCTTAATCATAACCGGCATATATGTTTTATAACACTATTGTAAAGTGCAAACCTCAAGCTTGAAATCACATACTTAATTTTTCATGTAGGATGTGTAGGAGAGATTATTTTCAACATTTACCGAAGAAATTATCGGGATTATGGGTGAGTTGAAAACTAAGGCAGGAGTAAAAACCAGTGATTCTTTTGGCATGTATGAGTGAGACTTGTCTCACTAGTCTAAAATCGTTGCATATGGTCCAAAGGGGGTATATTATACATATTCCTGCTTTAGTATAACTATTTCATATCAACTGAAATATCCATGACTTTCGGATCCTCCGTAAATATCATAGAAGGGTTATGTGAAGTGGGACAAAACACATTTTGGGTACTCAGATACTCACATATTATATTTGCCTGACGAAGTACAAGTCTTCAGGAACGATATACACTTTTTCTTTTCCTTCTACTATAATTTTTAGCAAAGTTATGACAATAGTACATTGTTTACCGGGTAGGAAAAGCTTAACATTCCTGGGCGACTGTGAAGATTGCTAAGTCGAGGCGCAAGCCGAGACTTAGCAACACAGAGTCCAGGAATGTGGCTTTTCCTACGAGGTAAACATACTATTTTTCCGCAAATCGTTTAAAATTCGACAGATATTGATTGATTTAAAAAAAAACGCGATAATTTTATTCCCAAATAATTGGTGCTTTGAAATTCCTAATAAAATTACTTGGGCTACTATGGAAACGTATTGAGGTTGAATTGTCAAACTTGACGTTTATAAATTTAATTGCTGATGTTCTCGAAAGTAAAATGATAAGTGATGATAAAATTTCCATTCCTGGGACTCCTCCAGAGCTGGTTGAGGCAGTGAATACTGCTTCATTAGAATTATTGCCAAAGAAATCAAGAGAAAAGTACGAAAATGCATACAGACGTTTTATGGATTATCGCATGAGTAAAAATACGAGTTCTTTCTCAGAAAATGTTGTAATGGCATACTTCCTAGACCTTTGTTTAAAGATGAAATCTTCAACATTATGGGCCAATTATTCAATGCTGAAGTCAACCCTTGCAATTAAACACAATGTAGATATATCTACATACTCAAAACTTCGTTCTTTATTGAAACGGCAAGCTCAAGGTTATAGGGCAAAGAAATCTAAGATTTTAACGAAGGAAGAAATTGAAAAATTCATCCAGGAAGTTCCAGATAAAGAAAATTTAATGATTAAGGTAATTTACAAGGTTTTAATTTCTATTTGGATTATACCTTTATTTATTTTTTAGGTGGCTGTAATATTTGGTATTTCTGGGGCCTGTAGAATGGATGAGTTAGTCCGAATGACTGTACACGATATAGAAGACCTAGAATCTAAGCTTTTAATCAGCATACCTGATTCGAAAACCAACAAACCAAGATCATTTGTAATTAATCAGATCTACTTGAATGTTTATCGAAAGTATGTTTCGTTAAGACCAGAAAATATTAACAGTGACCGATTTTTCTTTAAATATCAAAGCGGAAAGGGTTGTAGACAAGTGGTAGGAATTCATCAATTTAGAAAAATGCCCAAAATAGTTGCTACTTATTTGAACTTGGTAAATCCGACAGAATATACCGGTCACTGCTTTCGTCGGTCTTCTGCAACAATATTGGTTGACTCTGGTGCCGACATAACTAGTTTAAAGAGGCATGGCGGATGGAAGTCATCAAACGTTGCTGAAGGATATATCGAACAATCGCTTAACAATAAGGTTGAGGTGGCAAATAAAATTTTCACAGTACAAAATATTCAACAAAATAACCCTACCACCCCGCATGTTGTCCAAAATGTTTCTCATAGTTCTAACAGTGTTCCTCCAATGTTCAATAATTGTACTAACTGTCAAATTACTGTAAATATAACAAATTGATCTTAAAAATATATTCAGCAATGACTTGATGTTTTCAAAATATAAATTAATTCCTTATAAGCAATGTGTTTTCAATCATTTATGTAGAACACTAACAGCTGTACGGAAATATCATTTCCTTACAGTAAGGAAATGACATTTCCTTACAGTAAGGAAGTCCCGACTTTTTCTTCAAGAAATTTTGACAGGAATGTCAAAATTTCCTAACGATTTGCGGAAAATATAATTTTCGGCCCAGCCAAAAATTGCAGTGGCGGTTAAGACGAGCCAGAAATTTTATATCGGAATTCAATCAGGTTTTCTAAGAAAACGAGTGCATTTTCTGAGAAATTACTGAGTATATTTCTTGTGGAAAATTGAATTATATTTCGCCTTGTTGAAATTGTTTCTTGATAAATCTTATACTTTCCGAAACAGCACTTTCCACCCCTGATATTTTGGTTAAAAAATTTTTTCTCACAATACAGGGTGTTTCATAATAAATGCGCAGGACTTCAAGATATGATAGCTCTTTCAAGAATATGGAAAAAAGTTCCTATTGACTTACCCTCTTAAATGTACCATTTTCGACATACAGGTTGTTGAATTAAATAAAAAAAAAATCGTTTTAATATCTCTGGAACCGTTTATCGCACAGAAAACAGATTTTGTAGGCATTTTCTTTTGGGGCCATCTCAAAACCCTAGTTTACGCTACTCCAGTTAAAAATGTTGACAATTTAAGAAAACGGTCAACTTTAGAGCTTATGAACAGGAGTATCTTTTTTGTGTAGAAAACATTAGCGGTTCAAATAAGTGACTCAAAACTTTTTCCAGTGGCGTAGAAGTTGGAGAAAAACACACCCACTACCCCTTCAAAATCTTCACCAAATATGAATTCAAAAAAATTAAAAATCAGAATAAAACATAGCTTATTATGAGTGGAAAATGCCTACAAAATCTGTCTTCTGTGCGATAAACGGTACCAGAGATATTCGCAAAAAACGATTTTTTTTAATTCAATTCAACACCCTGTATGTCGAAAATGGTGCATTTAAGAGGGTAAGTCAATAGGAACTTTTTTCCATATTCTTGAAAGAGCTATCATATCCTGAAGTCCTGCGCATTTATAATGAAACACCCTGTATATGATGTCAAGAAGTCATTTGCCGAATTTCAAAGTGCTACGATTCATTCTTCACATTTGTCTGTGGTTACTGTACTAGTTGCTATCAACTCAAATACTCAACTCAACAGGAATTATTCGAGGTGAATGTAAATTTTTTTTATGATGATATAAATCCCCCAGTTTCAACCCATTTACCTCTACATAAAATGAAAAGCACAGGCTATGAGCAGATGTCTTTCCCATGACTTTTTATTTCATCGGACACACAAACACCACGATTCATCTGTTTCAATGGAAGGTATCGTCCGAACTGTACAAGTTAACTGCTGTATTCGTATTCATGTTTCGATTTTTTACCCAGTAGATTAATTCTTTTTCCACGGATTTTCCATTTTCACTCTACATGTCTATATGTAGATTGTTGCATGTTTTTTATTGAATAAATAAAACCGAAACCACGTTCCACATGCTACCATCCACATTTATATCCCATCGTTCTTTTTGCGAATACAGTTTTATATTCAGTTTATGGCTGGTCCAAAACGACCAAAGCTCCTGCTGGTGAATATTGTAGGAACATATATATGATGTTTGTGGAAAATATGTCATGTCTCAATATTTAGAAAGGAAACGAGAAAATTGCGTCTGAGTCCATTGGGAAACCATCAAGAAGTTTTGTCTTTGTTGTGAGCATACTTTTATGGAACTTACGCGCTCAAGGGGTATATTAAATTTGAATTTTATTTCACCTACGCCTGGGATAATATTGAACAAGGAAAGCGACAAAAGTGCCAGAGGGGATTTGGGAGATAGTTGTGAAATTAGGAAGTACTTCGTTTTGACATCCCAAACACCCCTAAGCGATCGACTGGATTTATCTTATTCTCTTAAAATTACTGTTTACTGAAACTGAATGCTGGGGAAAACATAACATTTTGTGCTGAGGAAAATATAATGGAGAAAATTGCTTGCATGAAAAGTGCGGATATCTGCCAAATACAATAAAACACTTGAAAACTAACTAGAGTATTAAGTTTATCTTTCGGTTCTAGTGATATTTATTTTAACATACGACATTTTCACTGCACATCATTAAAATCTTAACTATAATTTCATTCAGTGAAAATCATTAATTTCTGATGAATGGAAATTGAAACAGAAAAATTTCGAGTGGACCAACGTTATCTTACATTTTCAGGTTGAATTCGATGAATTTCAAGTATGCCTCACTACAACTGTACACTTTTTCTTACTTACTTAAAAGTAAGAGAATTTTTATCCTCCTGTATTTGTGTCTGACAGTTCTCAAAAATTTACCGGATTATTATGAAAAAATATATATATATAATAAAAACCAACCAATTTACAGACTATTTACAGTCGTGAGAGGTAGAAATCGAAAATATGTTAATTATATGATTATAGACCTATCCAGACATACCAACCTACAAACTTTACCAGCTAGCAAAACGAAGAGCATACAAATTCAATACAATACAAAATCGTTGTATTCGAGTAGATTTTTCCAATGTCTAATACAAATAAAATCAATTCTCTGTAGTTTTGTGTTACGAAGTTTCATCTAATAATATCTATAGCAGTTCTCAAGTATTCGAAATCACCCACAAAATATCTAATCCAACCCAATACTCTCTTAATTTCTAAAAGTGAAAATCAATGACCAATCTGAATTACAATTTTTATCACATCTATCACAATTTGTCTCTCAAATACTTACCTAACTGAACTATTGAAAACCTAACCTCAAATGAATGTCTTTTTGAATTTCTTTCTATAGTCTGTAATAAATATTTCGTTTTACGTAGGTATTACGTTTAATAAATTGTCTTTCGAAAGATATGTGCTTATTGTTCTGAGTTGTTGAATGATGAAATGTTTTTTTTTTAATGAAATTTGAATTTTATTGTGCACACATAAAATGTCAATAACGTGGATAACTGCTAATTACTTCAGCAATTTTGTTAGTTCTTGTTATTTTCTGAAAGCGTCTGTCAGGCCAAAAGGATACATTTTTTCCTGGTAATTTGATCATTTTTATTGTTCTCATTAGGATTTCTTTATACATTTGTAGCTGTTTGGATTCATCTTTGATTTATTGAATTTCACTCGAAGGAAAAAAAATCCTTTATCTGCACAATCTGAATTCAAAACAAACATGGAGAATTTACTTTTTCACCTTCTTAGACAAGAAGTGCCTGCATTACAAATTTATAATATCTAGCTGAACGTTTTGCTGAAGCTAAGGCTGGAATTTAAATAGAAAGTAGTCGCGGAGGGCATTTCGTAATCTACATACAATTCCAATTAATCATCACTCGAAGTTCAAACTTGAATTTGCATAAAACTGAGTTTGCATTCGATCACTAATGGCAGTAGTGCGGTGGTCTTCAAACGTTTGAAAATATGAACGTTGAAAGAAGAGTAGATTGAGCTGCTGACCCTAAGTAGTGGAGTAAAATCCACCCAAAAAGTCGTTCCGTTCTCGAAAAATGTTTTTTCGAGGTATCAAATCAAATCAAATCGTTCATTTAACTACGTTATGTAAAATAACAATAATAAAAGTAAAGTAAATCATATGTGAGAACACATTCTTAATTGGTAAAACACAGTAAAAGCAAAAACAATCAAAAACATGACAGGGTTAAACATGTATAAAAGTAAAATATATACTTAAAAAGCAACAACACTTTCTAGGACACTATAGTTTAAATATGTACCTAAAGCAACAAGCGCTTTCTATGACACTATAGAACTGCATGAAAACCCAAATGGTACGATCATTCATCCAAATTAGACATATCATAGTCCAAGTATTCATCCACCGAGTAATAATTGTGAGTTTCAAAGTGATTTTTTACCTTTCTTTTAAAAGAAATCAAATCAAGGTTTTTCCGTTCACGTGGTATTTTGTTAAATATATGCAAGTTCAGAGAATTCTGCTCTGAGATTGCAAGCTTGTACCTTGGAGGTCTCAAGTGGTCAGCATCTCTAGTTGAATAGTTATGATAATGATGATTTTTATCAATTTTATTTTTTCTTTTGTGTATCTCTAGTAAACTTCGATATAAATAAATGGAGGGAAGACACATTATTTTGAGTTCTCTGAAAATTTCCCGACACGAAGCATTGTATGGTGCGTTAGCTAACAAGCGTATAGCACGTTTCTGTAAGCGAAAAGCTCTTATAGAGTGCGGGGAATTTCCCCATAAAAGAACTCCATAACTCAAATGGGAGTGAATAGTGCATTTTTGAGCGGGGACGAACTTTTTATTTAGAAAAAACTGAAAAAATAATGGTTTTTCTAAAACACGTTTCTTGATGAATATCACCCCATAACTCAGGAGGTATGAAATATTTTTTTTTTTTTAAATAGAAATAGATTTTTTTCTGTTTTTCACGCAAGTATGATAACATGATAAATAATCATAAGTTTTTCGTAAATTGATTCGGAACGCAAGATATCACTTTTCATATAATGATTTTTTCAGTAATGGACAAACTTTTTTGTTTTCAGCTTTTTGTGAATATAAACAGTGAATGAAATGTTGGCAAATAGCCATAAAAGTTTTTGAACTAACAAAAATTTGTATAAGTAGTATAGTTTTTGAGATATGATTTTTCAAAGATGTAGGTACGCACCGCAATGAATATTACGACAGGATTGTGCCAGTGCGACTACAAGGTGCAGTTGTAGTTTTAGTTGGGCAGTTTGCAACAATTCGTTCAACATGCAGTGTGTCGTTTGTGAAAAAAGCGTTTCCTTTAATGAAAAAAATATTACGAAAAATCCACGGATACAAGGCTTGCTTTCGTTATTATCAGCAGCAGAAAAAAGGAAGGGTATTTGTGGATCCCGCATTCTTATGCAAGGAGAGCAAATTTTGTCTGGAAAAGAAAAAATTGTGTATTATAATGAATGTAGGAAGAGTTTCACCAGCATTCATAATATTCAAAGTTTGTTGAATTTTAATGATTGCGAGAAAAATACCGAAGCGGGACCATCAAAAACTGCACAAATAATAAATGTAAATGCATTAAAGAAGGTTTGAAATGTTCCAGAGTGAATGTAACATACATGGCCAGTTCAAAGTGGCAATTGCCAGTTCAAAGTGGCAATTGCCAATTGAAAGTGGCAATTGTCAGTTCAAAGTGGCCATTGCCAGTTCAAAGTGACAATTGCCAGTTCAAAGTGACAATTGCCAGCTCAAAGTGGCAATTGCCAATTGAAAGTGGCAATTGTCAGTTCAAAGTGACAATTGTCAGTTCAAAGTGGCAATTCCAAATGTTTCGAAAAATATTTTGTTGTTGACCCTCCTACGCCTTCGTAATCATTTCTGAGAAATTAAATATAATATTTTTCTCAATAAGACTATATTGTTATCCTGATATTTATAATGACGATTATTCATGACTTTGTCCTATTCGATGCTCAAATTCAAATTGGCCATACGTAATTTGAATGCCCTAAAAAATTCAGCATTTTTCATTTCACCGGTAATGGTGTTTTTATTCCACTGTGACTATGCCATCAAACATATATGAGAGTGAAATTATTTATATCATATATTCGACAATACATTATCTACCCCTAGCAATTATGACGTGCCTGAAGGCAAGTATTAAAATGAACCATGGCTTTGCGGACGAACGTGTTTACATAAACCCCGGGCAAAATTATAGATTGTGAATAATCAACTGATTGCTATGATGATATTGATGCGGCGTATTTTATTTTCTGTGTTGTTTCAGGTGTTGCTATCAGGCTGACATGTGTTTTATTTATATATTTACTGATGGAGTGTTTTCTTTGATTATACTCCCTAAGTGAAGTGAAGACAATTAAGGGGCGTACATGCAAAAGCTGAGATATACAGGGTGAGCTATGACCACTTATCGAAAATAAAATACTGAACTAGTATTTTAAGTTTTAATCATTCTGTGGTCATTCATATAAGTTTTTGTTCGCCAACCTTAGAATACCTGTTACTGAATCGAACACCTATGTTGTGACGCTATCTATAGTCTAGTTCCTAAATCGTAGATAGAGACTCATCGTAGATTTTCAGGTTTTTACGGGATTTGAAAGTGCGGAGAGGATATAAGAAAGTGGCAAAGTAAAACTTGATTTGAAGCCTATGTACCTGCTTGATTTCTATTCTATTTTTCGACCTGCTTTATATGAGCCACTACGTACAATAATTTAGGAACTAGGCTATACTATCTCTCAATATAATTAAGGGCCATGTAGCTCAGTGGTTGAGACTTTCGCATTCGAAACCATTGACCGCTGGACTGCTAGGTTCGAATCCTTAGCGACTACAGATTTTCATCTGATGGCCCGAGAAAGTGCTAGGAGGGCTGCCGCTCGTAAGGGGACGACAGCTGGTTAACGGAAAAAACAATTTTAACCCTTTGCGGTCCATTTATATTGTCATAATCAAGGAAATTGAAAACAGCCCATTCAAAATATGCAGAGGAAAAAAACAGGGGTAAACCTAAAACAAATAAGTTGCGACTTCAACCAAAGCCAGTGTCAGGGATTGCCTGATATCGGACCGGAACATTAATATTTTACTGTCGGGGCTTTCCCGACAAAGGACCGCAAAGGGTTAAAACAACAACAATATTCAATTCATTTCTAAGGTTGATCGTGGTCCAAGTGGATCCACGCTCATTACAAATGTGCACACGGTCTATTATTTTTAGTTTATACGGAGGTTACTAAGATATTAATTCGACGTATTTTCGTTGATAATTCATTCAAAAGGCAAAAATACCTATGGTTCAAATGTAATTTCTGCTCAAGAGAACAATTGCATTTCGCAATTCTCTATTGGAGTCATGCTCAAACTTCAATTTGATTCACCAGCTTCAGTTCCACGGTGGAAGAAAGAGGAGGAATCGAGGAGTACTCTGGCTGTACACATATTTAGATGCAGAGCGGCGCTTTCCTACATATACAAAAAGTGATTTATTTGGTCCAAATTTACAACTATTTTTGTAATATGTCACACTGTATAATATTCTGTGATTGATCGTAGTACACGCTTTATAATGTTTGCTACGAGTATTTGAGATATTTTTTAGGAATACAAATACCTACATTTTTCTGTGTGGCTTGATTTTTAGAGGGTAGATTAAAGATTTTGTACGCAAATTATTGATAGAAATCATATACCGGGTTTCTCTTTATCAATTCTAAAAATCGCATTGAAAATCTTGGACAACCACTTCAAGAATATTTAACGCTCCACATATAGAATGTGAAAAAATTATATATTTCAAGACAAACCTATGCTTTGATAAATGAATAATGATAGTCAAAATATATTTTATTGAATATCACGATGAAAAATGAGAAAGTAAAATGAATCTGGCTTCAAATCGAATTATTCTATAATGAAAGACTAATTAATAACCATATCTCTAAGAGTCTGTGGATTTGTTCATTACTAAGGAAACGCATGTCTTGGATCAACGGTTCTATCTGAATTGATTTTCATCTTTAAACTATATAAACTTCAGAACATAAACATGCTTGGAAATCATTGGTGAATAAATCCCTTATTTTTGTGGATTGTGAAATATTTTCACATTCTTCATTAATATAATTTTCTTGTTAATTCGCTAAATTGTTAGAGATTCTGGCACCTGCATCTCAAATATAAATAATAATGAGCATAGGGCCCAAACCATATCCTTGAGGTACTTCTCATTTTCCACAAACTCATTCATTAGGGACATTGTGATCTGACATACACATATAACAGTTATCATCTTCAAATATTGAGAAAACTGTATACATATGTATTTTTAGCAGAAATTTTGTTAGAGCATTTAATTCAAGCAAGTTTTCAGAAAAAAAATGCATTGGGGAGGCTTATCAAATTGCAACGCCATGTATGGAAAATTAGATCGGAGAATATGAATTGGACGATCAAAAGTTCTGAAATTTTGTACAGTTTGTTAATCATTCTGATAACCTACCTGAAAGCGAAACAACCTGGAGAATTTCACTGAAAAAAAATTACACCATTATCATAAACTAATATAAAAGCTTTAGTCTTCGCATGTCAAAATTCTCAATATCCTGCCATTTATCGCAAAACATTATAGGTTTGCTAATAATTGATATTCGGGTGAAAACCGTAATGAGAAATTAATTATTGGCATTCCACTGGCGCAGAAAAGAAGTAATCAGCAGTAAAAAGCGAACTCAGTGATCGTAAATAACTCGAAACGGATTATTTTTTGAACGTTATTGCTCCCTAAGAGTTCACTTACATAAAATCTTTCGTTTTCGGCTGTAATTTGAATAAAGAATTACCCAGTCCGGATTAATATCTCGCTAACCTCAGATTCGAGATGGCTTATCGTTCTCTTCGGGTTGTTATTTTTCGAAAAGTCAACTAAACGACTTAATTACAGTATAAAGGACATCTTCTTGGATTTATCCTGATTCAAGGTATTATTCGTTATCGAAAAATCGAACTAGAAATTCCAAATTTATTAAAAATTTTAATTGTAATTCAACAGAAGTTATTTACAAAACATCCTATGGTGTTTTATCATTTGGTTTAAAAGTTATTGGTTCTATGAACAAAGAATTAAATAAAAAAACAAAAAAAAACATTTTGAAGACAAGCTTTTATTCTACTGCGCTAAATTGTAAAAAACCATTTCTTTAGTTGTTACAGATTCAAGTACCCAATATACCAATTTTGAAGAGAATCAGACCATAATTACAAAACTCGTCCAGCATCCTGGATTCATAATTTTTTTATCTCCGACCCTGAAAATCCCCTCATACCAATTAAGAATCGAATCGAACCATAATCACAGAACTCATCTGACATCTTGGAACCGCCATATTGAATTCAATAATTTTGACAAAAAACTCTTAATCCCCAAACCCGAAAACCCCCATATACCAATTAGGAGCCGAACCGGACCATAATCACAAACATCGTCCGCCATCTTGGAATCACCATATTGGATTCATCAATTTTGACAAAAAAATCTTAATTTCCGACCCCGAAAATCCCCATATAACAATTCAGAGTCGAATCGGACCATAATCACAGAACTCGTCCGCCATCTTGAAATCGCCATATTTAATTCATTAATTCTGACAAAAAAATCTTGATCTCTGACGCCGAAAACCCCCACATACTAATTAGGAGCCGAATCGGACCATAATCACCAAAATCGTCCACCATCTTGGAATCGCCATATTGGATTCATCAATTTTGAAAAAAAATCCTAATCTCCGACCCCGAAAACCCCCACATACCAATTCAGAGTCGAATCGGACCATAATCACAGAACTCGTCCGCAATCTTGAAATCGCCATATTGAATTCATTAATTCTGACAAAAAAAATCTTAATCTCCGACCCCGAAAACCCCAACATACCAATTCAGAGTCAAATCGGACCATATTCACAGAACTTGTCCGCCATCTTGGAATCGCCATATTGAATTCATCAATTTTCACAAAAAAATCTTAATATCCGACCCCGAAAACCCCCACATACCAATTAGGAGCCGAATCGGACCATAATCACAAAAATCGTCCGCCATCTTCGAATCGCCATATTGGATTCATTGATTTTGAAAAAAAAAACTCTTAATCTCTGACTCCGAAAACCCCCACATACCAATTCAGAGTCGAATCGGACCATAATCACAGAACTCGTCCGCCATCTTGGAATCGCTAAATTGAGTTCATGAATGTTGACAAGAAAATCATAATCTACGACCCCAAAAACCCCCACAGAGCAATTTGGAATCGAATCGAACCATAATCACAGAACTCATCCGCCATATTGGATCCGCCATCTTGAATTTTTCAATATTGACAAAAGAATCATAATTGCCGACCCCAAAAACCCCCAGATACCAATTTTGAATGGAATCGAATCATAATTACACAACTCGTCCGCCATTTTGGAGTCGCCTTTTTGTCTTTTTTCTAACAAAATTTCACGATGCATTGTCACCAGAATTATGTACACCTGTAATATTTCTTATTGTAGAAAAATTGATGTATATCTATTTTGCTACTCACTCAGTATTTCGGAATGCGGATGGATAACTATACATATAAGTAACGCACCTGGAAAAGAAAAAATTTTTTTAACCCCTTACAATCATTGTACCTTTAAAAAAGGTAAATCAGTAGTAGTGCAAATGAATATAAAATGAAAAGTGAAACAAATGTAAGAAAATCGGACGATGAAGAGCGAACTTGAAGGAGTTTGCTTTATACGAAAAGTTTCATTCCGGTTTAAACTGGAAAGATTAAATATGGTACCCGTATTTGCGTTATAAGAAATTCTCGAATTACAACACCTTTGTTGAAGTTATACTAGATTTTGACTATAAGATAACTTCTTATAAAGAGCGAAACTCTAAAATTATGACTGACTTCGAAAAGTACAGCTGGAAGTTTCTTTTATCTTTATAATTATAATTTTCTCCCAGTGTCTAACCGTGTGGATAAATTAGAAAACATTTCGTTTCTTCAGGAAAATAAATGGTCCAAAAACTTTCTGATCACCTAATTAAATATTGCACTCACCCTCTATTTTCTAACCGCAATCATTATTTCTTCGAAAATCAAAACTCAAATAGATTATGCTGTTATTGCTCGACTTATCGACAAAAATTTACATCTAAACTTTCCGTGGTTGGGAGGCATGTTCCCCCTTTTGGTTGAAATTCTTAGGATATCCTTATTTATATACAAAGTTTTATCCAAATCGTTAGAGCCGTTTCCGAGAACGAAAATATATACATACATATAGATATATAGATGTGTGAAGGTTAGACTGTCTAAGTTAAAGAAGAATCCTTTTAATTTTGGGTATGCAGTTAAGCTTTCGAGTCTTTATTGGTTCTTCATCAGGAACTCTACAATGAATTTAAATATAAATGTAAAAAACTTTTTTAAGAAGCACATGTACAACTTACAAAAGTGAGGTATATAATCCCTTTCACTCGCCGTGATTTATGAATTAACATATCCCATAAAACACAATACTATGTATAAAAATTTATTTAAAACTTTGATTTAAAATATCATGATAATTTAAAATATGTCAATAAAATTATTTTTCTCCCGACAAGTCGTGTCGAACATGTAGGGATTCAGCAGGAAATTAAATGATGAACAGAAGAAGAAGAATGAATGAAATGAAATTGACACTTGGCTGGTAGTGACTGGTGACAGCGATACCGTGACCTTGTTGCCAACATACAGTGATGATGAAAAATAAAAACACTAACAACTAGGAATGCCAACTGTTGGTGAAAATTGTTTAAATTTTTAATAACTATTGTCCATTGACTGAATAGGGTTATTTAATAAATATGAATATGTAATGCTGAGGTTGTCGATGTCTGTTCTGGAATTCATCGACATAGGTTCTTTATAAATGTTACAAGGAAAGTTCGTTTTTTTAAATTGGATCCATGTTCTAAAATAGTTACATAATAGTCAGGTCTGTGATCTAGTGAAATAGTATGGTGGGCCAATGAACAAGTTTTTTTTAATTTTTAATGTCACTTTTATGTGAATAAATTCGGTCTTTCAATTTCCCTTTGGTCTGACCAATATATTCATTGTCACATTCTTTGTAGAGTTCCTGATGAAGAGCCAATAAAGACTCGAAATTTTGAACAGAAACAAGAGTTCACTTTATTTCCACCCCCTTGTTGACTGCATACCCAAAATTAAAAGGATTATTCTATACATATACAGGGTGATCAGGGTTAGAACGCCAAACGTTCAGAATCGAATTTTTATGTGAAAATGTGTCAAAAACTTGATTCGTTCTCAAGATACAGGGCGTCGAAGTTAAAAAAAAGTATTTTATTTTTAATTCCTGTCACATCAAAATGAGCCTCCCATTACCGCAAATGAACATGCTGAGTTTTATCAAAATCAACCATAAGGTTTTTGTGTAATTAATAAAAAACTGATTTTTCATGAAAACTTTAACACTCTGTATCTCGAAAACGAAGCAAGTTGGGACATATTCTTGTATGAAGAAAGCATCTTATTTTCACCTAGAAAATCGATAATGAACGTTTGGCGGTTTAACCCTGGGTCACCCTGTCAAGCTTTCGGTAATATTTATTACCTTTCCTAGGACAACTGAAAATACGCAAATGTACAATAAATTTGGTATAGAAAAGATGGAGTACTTACTAACGTGAGAATATATGATAAAACTAGTAAAAATTAACTAAAATGAATGATTGATGTAGGAATAACAAGGTGGAATAAGTAAATAATATACTTTATTGTGAGAGAACCTCTACTACAACTCCATCTCAAAATTCAGACCTATCAGAAAACACTCTACCAATCTACAGGTCTCTGCCATATATACAAGAACTGACGTCAAAATTGATAAACGTATTCAAAACTGACTATATCAAAATTTCCAAGAAGAATATCACTACAATATCAAAATTATGCAGTAAGGTGAAAACACCCATTTCAAAATTGCAAAAATCAAGCATACATTGGTCAGACGTCTAGAACACTGAATGGTCGCATTATTCCCCATGAAAGCGACTGTCTTCAGATGATGTGGTGCTGCAGGTTTTTCCGGGTTTTCCTGCAGCTGACAAAGCAACTGCTTTCACTGAAATCAATCAAGTCGCCCCGGAGCGCCAATTAATTTTTGTTGTTCTTATATATTTTGTATTACTTTCGTTTCATTTTTTTATTTGTGTATTTCATATTAATATATATTTTAAAAAACAAAAAAAAATTAAACTCAATGTTTTATTTTTCATCTTACTTTGTCAATGAGAATATTGGTGTACAATAAAGTATATACAACTAAATTATACCTAAACTCCCATCACTGTTCCTTCATCAAACATATTATCGATTAATTAGAAAAGCCGTTGCATAAATGTTTTATACCATCTCATATTCATCACTAGTAGTTAGATTTTTTATCATAAGCCCGGCTAAATGAAATCCTAAAGTAAGCAAAACCTTTTTGTGAATTTGGTAGTTAATGTTTAAGTTAGGCTATAGCGACTTCCCAACGAAGAAAATAAATCAGAGAAACATAGTGGCATTAATTAAACGCCAAAGGGGATTAAATTTTGGAGTCGACCTTAATTGGTATAACTTCTAACTAGCGGTATATTTCGACGAGAGAAAAAAACGACAGTATGAATAATTTTTCGTGCGACTCTAGAAGTTTAGACGAATGTAGGTAATTTGGTCGAGACGCTCTGTGCCCGATTAATTTTTTATTCCAGAAGATTGAAGTCGTTTTTATACTTGTCTCCCGAATGCGCAGCGGGTCAACCTATTACTTTTGGAAATCCGCTTCTACCGAATGGTGGAAGGCGATTCAAAACCTACCCAAACACCAAAGCTACGTCAATTTCACTCAACAACAAAATAAACATCATCAGTAACTGTTGTTTTGTTGTTCAGGTAATTCTTTATGTTTTCGAATTGTATTCACTCTGAAGGTTTCAAATATTCTGTGTCATATAGTACACTAACTCCTGATTTTTTGGTAAACAATTTTTTTTCTAACAATACATGATGTCAAGAAGTCATGTGCCGAGTTTCAATGTGCTACGATTCATTTTTCACTTGTGGCTTACATTTGGTTACATTACTCTGTGGTTACTGTACTATATTGTGTTCGCCTCATTTCATTAAATTAACATATTGGCGAAGGCGCCTGCATTAATTAATTTTTTTACTCAATATACAGGGTGGGGCACCGAAAACGAAACAGACCGAATATCTTCAAAACGCATGTGTTGTGAAGAAAATGCAAAACTGTCATACCTCTCCCCCCACCCCTTGGTCGCTATCACCCAATCAATTTGAATAGGGAAAGTACTAAGTGTGACACATCATTAAAAAGGTAATTTCATAAGGAATTCAGCGATGTCAATTTTTGCTACCTAACTTTCTATTTTGGCGCCCTCTTGCGGGAAAAACAACTGTTCCGTATTCCAAATTATGATACTTCATTTGCAAGCTAATTTAACATAAATTCGGTGACAATGCATTATGGAAAGTTTCTAAGGGAAAAAACAAAATGGCGGATCCAGAACGACGGACAAGATTTCAAATCTTCCCGCAAGAGGGCGCCAAAATATGAAATTACCTTTTTAATGATGTCACACTTAGTACTTTCCCTATTCAAATTGATTGGGTGATAGCAACCAAGGGGTGGGGGGAGAGGTACGACAGTTGAGGTTATGATAGGAAGATGTCCCCCTTGGATTAAAAATCGACGTGTTTTTGCATTTTCTTCACAACACATGCGTTTTGAAGATATTCGGTCTGTTTCGTTTATTTTTTTCACTATATAGTACAAAAAATTTCGTTGTTTTGGCGAATAAAACCTCTTGATTGTCCAAACACCCAATTTTGGTATTTATACGAATGACAATATTTTGTTACTAACAGTAAAAGAATAAGACAGTAAAAAGAAAAAATTGCGCTGGGATTTGAACTCGTGAAACACGTCAATTGACACAACTGAGCTTAAAACCATTCCACTAGCCGTATTTAGTTTGTGAATCAATATTTCTGTCATAATGATAACTTTGAAGCCGTTTTTGTACAGAACAGAAAATGCTGGAGCGTCATATTAATGCGGTTGGAAATAGCTATTTGTGTATTTAGAGCGCAAAGTGATGGATTGCCGCTCGAACAAAGAGAGTTACCGCGCGACGCGAAGCAGAGCGCGGTAATCTTTGGAGAGCGGCAATTACACTTTGTGCTCGAAATACACACAATATTTTTTTTGACAAACGCAGATCTCAGATACAGACAATACACTCGATACTTTATTGATCATTGATTACCTTATAATAATATTCATTTCTTTTATTATTTACTAGATTAAAATTGAATGTACAATTCTGACAATTTTTAATAGATATAGCCAAAGTCGGTATCCAAATTACTGGCAATACAATCCATATCTCTGACACATAAAAAAAAAAAGTTGCTCGACCGCGATTTGAACACGGGTCGCCGGCGTGAGGCGAAGGAGCCTTAACCTCTAGACCAAATAGAAGGCGGTATTTTTTGAACATTTACTCGATATTTCATGACGCTTTATCAAATCCGATTTTTATAAATGTTTCCTATTGACAAAACTGACTTATTTTCAACTTTAGGAAAAAAAGTCATAGTAGCTTTGTTATTGCGAATGTAGTTACGAGTCGAAATGCATGATGAAATATAGAGTGTTTCGTTTAAAAAAATATCATTTTATGAAATATTTCGAAAACGCGACTGTCAATTTTTTTTTTGTTTTCGGCGTCGAGAAGGCCATTAAAAATGCTACTAGTTTGCCCATTTAACCGAATTCGTAGCATCAATAATAACGTAGTTGGCAATGGTGCCGACTTAATTTGGAACACCCTGTAGAACTATCTCAAGCCTTTACTACTGCAGCACTGAAAATATCAGTGTGATCTTGAAAGCGAATGAAAGTATGTTTATACTGGTGTATTTCTATCATACCAGGTGAAAACGAAAGTGCGCCCATCATTTTATGGATAGGTATAAAGATTTAGGTTCAAAATTAAGAATGCCGTTATATACGATAGTCATTCCGCCCAATTCGACACTACAACCAAAACCTCACAACTTTCAGAGTCTCAGCGTAATCGACGAAAATCTATTTCGCTTTGCCAAGCTCATCAGAGAGATTGATACAATTGGAAAGCGCGCACACTGTAAAAAGTATTGTTTTGAAAGAAGACAGTGAACTTTTTTAAAAATAATATCTCTGATGGAGAGTTTATTTTTCAGATCAATTATCTCATGTACAACTGAAGTTATCCAATTTCTTACATCAAGAAATGCCATTTCTTGGTCATTTATTAAAATGGAACACTCGAACAACTTGTCTGAAATGAAGAAACTTTGGAACAAGATTAGCGATTCTTATTTTGAAACTGGCTACATCTTTGAAGTGAGAAACGAAATATTTTTCATTGAGAATATGGTGAAATTGAACTAATTGAATATATTTTGTTTTAACTTAACGCTTTATATCACTTGAAAGATCTTAACTCATTTGTAACCAGAAATAAAAAGGTCTTGGAATTGGTCTTGGAAAAATGTCATTCTCATACTGAACTAACACTGATGTCTTGAAACTGGCTCATTATTCGTATCATTTTGAGATAAAATGTCTCATTTCAGTATATCCCACGCGATTTTTAGAAAATCTCAATTTCATTACTACAAGAAATTGAGAATATTCGATAGAGCGAAGATTATCTTGTTTGTAAAAAATTTGTTTTTCACAGACCGGTATCATTTATGCAGGCTCTTCAAAAGCAATTATACACATCTCGGATGGAAATAATAAAAAAATTTCTTCTGCGGCAACACTTTGAAAGTAATTTTTGTTCAATTTTCATGGAGAATGTTCCCCTTTTCAACATGAATACCTCCCAAGAGGTTATCTTGAACGATGGAAAAAGCGACTAAAGTTTGTCTTCCAGCCGCAGATGATTCCACAACAGATTTTATGAAAATCCTATTCATATTTTCGAACAAAAATCAAAGTATAATAGTAATTGACCATTACAATCAAACATACGAAAAAGAGGCGTGACTCGAAAAACAAGTGAGTACGCAATTTCTCATGCAAGTCGAGAAACGAAGGGATTTCAAAAATTGTTAATGCAACTTATCATTTATGTAAAACCAGTATCAACTGGATATAAAACCGTCTCGGAGATTATTATCTCGCTTTACAAATGTCGCGACATTTGACACTGTCACTGACACCGAAACGGAGGCACGAGGAATCCTGTCTCTTTGATTAAAAGCTTCAGAGGGGATTCCTTCTAGGAGTAGATTTGATTTGCTCATGTTGTTAGAAGTGACACCGCTTTTACGCTGAAAAATGCTCCGCGTGAATATGTATGTCTGCTGCCATAAACCACGACCAACGTCGCGACGATGTTTTGTAGTAGTTAAAAGAGAGTAACTAATTTTGTATGAATCACAGCCTCGTTCGTCCTTGTTCTTAATCAACGAATATCTATCAAGTTTCGAGGATTGTAAATGTGATCGAAATTATCCAATAAATATGCCTTTTTTGATCGATATTTCAACAGCTGTTTCTACCCATGATCTTCACTCTTCCTACAAGTAATAGTGTGCGTTATCAAATTAATCGTAACGAAATGCTCTTTTTTCCTGACTCGACGACCCACTATGTTGCCATTTGAAAAAAAATAGTAATAATGATTTGAGAAATAAATCTCACACAGCAGATCAATTTCAACCGAAAACCGGATAGTTTATATCACTTCCGGTGAGAAGTTGCATGAAGCTGAGTCACTTGTCAAAAAATGCATTTTAATGTCTCATGAAGATCCTCCAAATTCCATTTCAATATCTGCAAAACCAAAAAAGTTATAGGGGCGAGCCACTTTCCGTGGACACTCGGATGACCTCCAATATAATGCCTCCAATAGTGAACCATAACCTGTCCTATACCATCCCGATTCCAGATAGGTCCTATCAAAGGATAAACTACTAAATGCAGCCAGCTGTTGGTTCATAGATCTTTCAAAAATACCCGCAGGCGCTGGAACGGGTTTATACAGTTGTGGACCGAGGACAGATATTTCAACCTACCTATGCGATTGTATTCCAGGCGGAAATTCACACCATTGACCCATGTGCAAGAAAAATGGAGTAGGGAACTGTCAAAAAAGACTCTCCTCATTAGGAAGATTCAATAATCTGTCTCTGGTCTGGATTCCTGGCCACTTTGGCATAGAAGACAATGAAGAGGCAGATTCTCTCAAAAGGTAGTAGCAAAAGATTTTATCGAACCAGAACCTGTACTTGACATTTCTTTACGTATTGCATACAAACACTGAGTCCAGGACTGCAAAAAAAGAGTATCAGACTTCTGTCATAACTTACCAGGACTGGTCCATTCCAAGGCATTTATAAATCCTTCAGAAAATAGAACAGGCCTACTTACTGGAGGACACTGTCCTCTGAATATTTTATCCATATTGTCTTTCAAATATTGGCGTAAGGTTTTCGTAGCAATCTCAATCAATATATGGTCAATATAATTTTTGGAATATGGATTAAATAATATTCCACCAATGTGCCATCAAACTTGGATATAAAATATTGTTTTTTATCTCTAAAATCGATATGAGAGTAATATTGAAATCGCAATATTGGAGCTAGAGCTGGAAACAATATGTAGACAATATTGCTCTATCGATATTGGTGAAAACTATTGAACCAATATTGACCCAATATTTCATGAAACAATATACATTCAGAACAGGTTGAGCCAATATTCCAACAATATTATTATAGAAAAATTGTTTTTCTAATATGAACCCATATTGGTTCAATATGATTTTTACATTTATAATATATCCATATTGGCTCAATATGAAAGCAAGATTCAGCCAACATGAGGTGCTACCTGGGATTTCAAAATATTATCGAATAATAGGATCACTAAATTAGGTAAACTTCAAAAGAATCACAATTAACCACTAACCACCGCAAAAAAAAACATTTTCTTTTCAAACTCAAATTCTTTGTTTGTCCCCCCATCAGCTGATCACCGCCATGTTGTGATGTCAGCTGACAGTGCTCTATTGGAGAAAATGATTATTTCTCGATGGTGACGCATTTTAACATGATAAACTTCATCAAAATGAGTGATATCATGAAAAATTACCCTCATGTGAGTAGCTGAATAACAGATATTTTATATCTCTCTTTTTTCACTTTCTTCATAACAATTAATGATAGTCTTAACCAAAAATTAATGAAAAATACAAAATAATATCATTTTCAGTTCTTCATCGATTCATTCCAATTTGTTCGTTTTCCTTCCGGTCTCATTCATTAATTTGTGTAGAACAAAATCAGTACTTGTCCAATAAATCTGAAAACACCATGGTGCTCGCCAAAATCGATGTTTATAGTATGGCTGAAAGGGAAATTAATTTGATTTAGCCGCCCCCAATTTGGAGAATCCATTAAAATCCCAGTCGGGCCATTTGTTTGGGAGAATAAAATCGTAGATTTTCGTTTGCATGGGGGCTTCTGAGCAGCATTACTGTCGGCAAGTTATTTCCTGTTGACAGATTGTTTGCATATACCGGATGTCAATGCAGGAAGTTTTCACACAATGCTTTGCTAAGCAAAAGGAATGGAGCTCAGATTTGTTATGAAGTTTTTCACGAGTAAATGATTAATCTGTTCTTACTAATGACAGAGAGATAAGCGATATTTTCTAACAAATCATATTCTGTCAACAAAATGTCATGAATGAACTAAGAGCTACTCTTTCATTCGCTTACATTTCATCCGCTAAGTTGGTGGCAAAATATTGGTGAAAAATATATTCTCATGACAATATATTTCCTTGCTTAACAACCAATCAGTGGATTTCAAATTTTGAAATTCAGCCAATAGAATCGGAACTACAGTGAAATTATAGCTTGTTGCTGTATTTTCACGGTGATAAACCTGCTTAGTTTTTGTTTTACTATCTGTCAAGTGAAAATAATGATTTAAATTATAAACGTCAAATTTATGTGTTTTGACTAGTTATCTTTATTTATCAATATGAGCGATCGTTAGGGACAAATGTCCATTGGTATCATAGATGAGGCCGTGGAAAAGAGTATTCCGTTGAATACGGCTAGAAGTAAAGCATCAATTACAAAAAAAAAAAATGTTCCACTCCTGGAATTTTGGAAAACAATTTTTTTTTTGTTTATCTTGGTTCCAACCATACTAAGTTTGGTGATGCTACAATCGATCCTCGTCTCAAAACCCAATTGTACTGGATTAATTGTTCTAACAAAATTTTGTCTTCACTGCTCCCAATTATTTCTCTCCACCTCATCTCTGCAACTGAAATAACATCCGATTTCATGATGGAAAAATGGAAATTGTTCAAAATAATCATTGGAGAATGGGGCGCGAAAAGCAAAAACAATTCATTACAGAAAAGACGCATTCGATCAGGTACAGTGAAAACGCTTTTTTAATCACCCCTCGAACCACAATCCGCATAACAGAAAGAAGCTTTGCCCCGTAAGCATCTTATGAAAGTCGTAATGGATTTTCCGGAAATGATTTCACTTGCAAATTTCGAATCACAAAGGCCGATAATCCATCTTTTGTGGACAATTTATATGGAATATTTCATGACATCGTGAAAGACCTTAAAAGGCAAAGTAAAGTGGATTCTCCCTTTGAAAGGACGTGGTCAGGGTTTAATACTGACCGACTTGACTGGACAGCCCTTTGCTGAGCAGATTCGGACTTTTTATTTGCATTAAAGGGAAATATTACAAATCAGAAATATGAAATTCAGCGAGTTCTATGAAGTAGGCAGAATGTGATACTGAAAGATTACAAAAATTGGTTTGAAATTTCATAAAATGTAGATTAGAATTTTTATTTTCAAGGCGAGTTTCTGAATGGTGACAGAAGAAGAAGAAGGAAAATGTACTTTTTATTAATATAGCCCGATTGAAGGATATATCAAGATGGCTGAAAAGTGCAACGTTTTCACTTCTTGTCCGAACCAGCAAACAACTCATTTATTTTTGAATTATTGCCCTATATATTTTACAAATTATGTAATGATGGAATACTTGCAGGGAGGAGCAGAGTCGCAAGTATGTTTTGAAAATTTTCAAAATTATCAAGCTGAAGGAAAAAACCATTTAGTATCAACACACCACATGGAGAAGAATGAAGGCCATACTGTGTCAAAATTGTAGTTAGGAGAGAATATAACAACAAGCTGTCAACAGACATTTCCTGAAGGATTGGGTAATGGTTTTAACACTATTCAAGATGGTGAAGGAAAGAGATTAACAATGTTGATGATTTTCCTTGTTTGTTTATTCCAAAAAGTGATCAACATAGTAACATTACTGATATAATAAACACTGTAATAGATGATGAAAAATTTTGGTCATGAGATTCCGCAAACCTTTAGTCTATAAAAAATAAACATTTTCCCAAAATTTCAACTTCCAAACCATTACGGAACATCTTCAAATAAGTTCTTTGACAGCAGATTTGTGAAGGCAAAAAATTATAAAATAGACACATCAGCAACAAAGCATGTGCTCATCATGGGTTTCAATGTACAATAAACGGAAAATATCAGTTTTGACAATTATTTATTGAAATCATTCAAGAGCAATGTTGCCACTTTGCTTTTTCTGAAAATAATTGGTAAGAAGAAGATAACTCATTCTAGATTGAAAAAAATTAAAAAAATCTTCTACTACATTACTCATTTCCAAGCATTTAAAAAAATTAAAATATTTTTTCAGGAATAGAGTACTGTCAGTGACGTAATTTGACAGTTGTCAAACTTTCGATGGGAGAACAAACAAAGCCATTTTCCATAAGACTACGCATGTCTTTTTTGTGAATTTTCTGCGAAAAGATTTCTAAAAACACGTTCTCGGCATTTTAAAGAGTCTTAATTCATTGTGTATAGTCTGAATTGAGTGCATACGTCTGTAGAGGTGTTATGAACATGGATTTTCCAATTAAAAATACTTTGTTATGATGATAGGTATCATACAAACAGTTTTTTTTTTAGACTTGAGGACATATATCTTCAAGACTTGTGCTGTTATGGGTTGTTATAAACCGATCCGATCCAGACCATGTATCTACCCAAAATCTGAAGCACAAAAAAAAACGCTCGGAATTTACAGTTAACATTGAAGTCAACATTGGAGGATGTTATGAAAGACGGAAAGTTTTGTATTTCTATTATATATTCATTGTCAAAGATCGCAAAACTAACAGCGAAGTTATTAGAAGAATTATACGATTACTAAATTTATTAAATTAACCACTGACCACCGCAAGAAAACAATTTTCTTTTCAAACTCAAATTCTTTGTCCCCCCATCAGCTGATCACCGCCATGTTGTGACGTCTGCTGACAGTGATCTATAGCCCAAATTTCCCCATCAAAATTATACCCTCCTTTGAAAAGCCAAGGTCCAACAATACCCCATCTCGGAACGCATTAGCTCTGCAAAATCTGACCAAAATCTCAGTCCTTGCGGGCGGTTTAGAAATAATACGCCGGATGCAGTGATTACGATTTTTTCGCACTTGTTGAAAAACTGAGCCTATGATTATTGGGCAAACTTACCATTCATTCATTGGATGACAATTGTTTAAATTTTGAATAACTTTGCTTTCTACCCGAATATTGGGCACCTGATCTATTGTCTTTGTCATCGTTGAGGGTTATATACCAGTCTTTTCGAAATGGTGAAAAGTCAGAACCTCAAACCTTTTAGGCCAGTCATTTCAGCATTGAAAATAAAAAATGGAGAAAAATTACAGAAGAAGAGAAACCTTCAAAAAAGATGTATTTGTGCTCAATAACGCTGTACAAACTTGCCACCTCGGGTTAGTCCGGCAATATTGTGAAATATGAATCATAAGCAATTCTGTTATCTTTATATATAACAATCCTAAACTAATGGACCGATTTTGATGAAGTTTTTTGTGTGTGTTCAATCTGCTGTCAGCGCCTTCGCCACTGACTTCGCCATAAAATGAGTAATATCGGGTTGGTCGGTGAAAACAGAAATCACATCGATATGCAGAACAACGTCTGCTGGGATCGCTAGTTTTGTATAAAAAATGCAAAAGGGTCGCAAAATGGTGAGAGCAAATAAAGTATCACCCTTTATCGTTCCCCAATTTTACCACCATTTCCAAGTTGAGGCATTAGATCAATTAATTATTTCATACTTTTGTTGAAAATTTGGCGGAGGAAACCTAAAGTAATAGCGAACGTAAAGAAACGTTTCTCTCTGTATATCAAAAGTCTTGCCGAATAAATAATTTGTTTACTCTCATTCCAAACTTGGGGAAAGATAAAGGATAATATTTTCTTTGTTTTCACCACTTTGCGACTCAGTTCCAATTTTTATTTATAAATAAAAAACCATTATTGTTTATAATAATTTTTTTAATAATATTACCTTGCTTGTACGAGGAGGCAAATGTGTGTAATTTTATTGTGCACTAAAATACACTTTTGTGGAAGTGTCTTTTTTTCCCATTTCTGCTATAATAATGAGCCTATTTTCGCAAAAGGTTTGTTCACAGCATAATGAAAACAGACTGTAGTAGTATCAGATCCAAAGTTGGGAAACAAGTATGAATATGGAAACGAAACAATTTCAGCTCCTATAATTTTTGAGAAAAACATGAATCCTCATACTATCAAAGGATGCGGACCTCACTAATATCAAATACTCAAAATTGAAATTTCCACTGACAAGAGAAACATTCATAACGTTTCCATCAGGACCCAACCCTTTATTCATGTCAATATTTTCATAAACGAAAATTTTGCTGAAAATTATCAAACATAGTCAAACGTAGACAGCAAATTGCAATAACCAGGATGAAATTCCCCCGACTCGAGCAGAGATGTCTGGACAAATCACTTCCAGTCTAATTAAATCCCTTCCCAAGAAAAAATAACTTGTTTCCATCACTTCAAAGAACGTTATTCAACATAATATAATTTATTTCTCCGTCTGAGTACACAAGAGATTCAATTTCTGGAAGTATTTAGTTAAATAATCCATCCAATATAACAAAAATGCTGTCGTGAAATAAGCAACTTGCCATGTCATTTATTTATTTATCTAGTTGATTTTTTCCATATCCGGGAGAGTTTTTGAATAATACTAAACAAGCTACATCGCTACGTTATGGGAAATCTAATGGGATCCAAGGAAAAGTGAAACCAATGGTTGAGTAGTTGTATATGTTGGTAATCAATTTGAATAATTTTATCGATATCGAATGATTATTCTATGATGGGAGATTTCGTGGTTAATGGGCCATTATATAAAGCGGTCGGAACCATTTGAAAATAAAGCAGACGATTGTTGACATAGCCGATTTCAAGAGATTCAAAATTCAATACATCAAATGTCCCAACTGATTTTTGTAGAAAAGTAAGAGATTTCATTGATGAAAGTTCGGAATTTTCAAGAATTTTGATGTAGCAACACCTTCAGAAATTTTAGGTCCTAGATTTTGAAATGGCCCTACAGAAAGAGGTCATGTGCATGGTTATGAATCTTAAGATAGGCCTGGTAAACGACAGCAATACTCATTCAATACATTCTTCAGAAAAGTCTGATAAGGATCATCTTGTTCAATAATGTCAACTAGTCCTGGATCAAGTAGATTCTTCGGTATCTTGTAATAAACCTTATCAGATGGCTTCTGTAAATATTCGCCGAAGCCAATTCCACATTTCAGATCAGGGACAGCAAGCAGATGTTTGCAAACTGCATTGAAAATGCTATAACTATCGAAAATTTATAGATCTTTTTTGAATGCCCAAGCTCTTATGGGTTTCTCTTTAGATGTGTACGTCTTTTTCAATTTTTCAATTGTAAAAAATGTTGACATATTGGTGAAAAAACTGGCAGCACTCAAAAGTCGAAGCTTGTGCGAGCCACTTACCTTGTAACGTGCGATTCCTAGCACTTTCTCGGGTCATCAGAAAAAAATCTGTAGTCGCTAGAATTTGAACTTACAGTGAACTTTTTATCATACTAAAAACCTCTTCATAGTTATCGATACCTAGAATCAGTCTGTAATTTTTCATCAATCCCAAAACCTCTTTCTCTGTCGCTCTCTATTTCTCTCTCTCTCTCTCTTTCTCTCTCTCTCTCTCCCTCTGCATATTTATGTTATATTTTCACTCATTGGCTGGTTCAAATTGAAATAGAATATCAACAAAGATTTAAGTATTGGACCCATACTTTTTTAATGTGCTTTATAATTCACGAGGGCAGCCAATTGTCGCTCCTGGGGTGGGATTGTGTGTACCACAGAAATCGTGGTTTCAACTGGACGGAAAGCCAGCTCATTCCATCCAGGACGTTTCCAGGAAACTTTACGAAATCATTAACGATCGTTGGTTTGGGCGATTAGGCCAATGGGATTGGCCTCCGAGATCACCCGATCTCAGGCCACTTGACTTTTTTATCAGTTGTTTTACAAGAAAGATAGGTATAGGTCATTATTAACAAAAAGGTGTTATAATAAAAGAGTGATTCTAAAAATTTAATAATATACGGGGTGGTCTATTCAAAAAAATAAAGTTGCTAGGAACGTATTACCGAATAAATCTGAACCAACGATTTTCATATTCACACTAGTATCGATATGAAATCTCATATTCACACTTGCACGTGCAAATATGACTGTCATTTTGACATTCAAAATGTAAACACAAAATCGCCATATTGAAACGAAATTTCAAAAAATTATTAACATCTGGGCGCAACACTAAAATTCTCTCCTCAAATGATTTTTGATGATTTATATTTTTACATTATTTGATGTTATCGTGTGGAAAAGTAAGTATGGTAGACTGAAACTAAAATTGACAAAAACAAAATTATAATTTTCAATTTATAAAAGTCAGAACTTTGTATCTGTGAAAGTGTCAAGATTTCGATCAATAACTGAACAAAAAGAGGGTGAAAACTGGGTTGCAAAATTGGCAAAAAACAAACAGTAGAAATTAAATATCACTCTTTATTGTGAGGTGAGGTATGTATTTTAACCATGAGTTTTTTCACAGCCGGTATTAAATTCATCTCCAGAAAAACGGTCAAAATAAAATGAAAAGGACGTGATCCAATATTTGTCGATCATAATTAACGGAGACATCAAACAAGGGAGAGTACAAAATTGAATTTTCTTATTATAAGAATTCTAGATGACGAAAAAAAGCCGGCAAAAAAAGGCTGCGGGGTTCATAAACACTGTAGTTACCGCATAATGACAAATGAGAGAGCAGAAAAAGAGAACTCCGTCGAGACAGACCATCATTTATACAACGAGACAATGAAATTAAGAAGTAAATTAATTTTCATTTGGGAAGAAGGGTAGAATGCGAATTCCTTGTCAAATCTTCCGGACTTCATCGCGTGAAATCAAAAGCAACTAACAAAGGATCGTTTGTATATGAGCCTTATGGGTGATTCTATTGAAATTATTCCAAGGATGATAATACTGGAAAAATAATATTTTTCTGTAATAACCAAAGTAGCCTTTGATGCTTTCAGATCTTGACAGAAAGTTGACGTATTCCAAGATATTTCATTTTGTGAAAGCATTCCACCTCTAGAGCGGAAATATTGAAAAAAAAAACGCTCGATCTCCAATGATGAAAATAGATGGCCCGATTTCGATTTCGGTCAGCTAACAGTCCATTTATTTTTATTTTCTCAGGCATGTCTTCAGGTTTGTCGCATTTCTAATGGAAACACCCCCGTAACACTTTTGTAATTTTTGTCGTAGAATTTGGAGTTTTATAAAACCGATAGATACACCAATACATGTACAAAGTGATTTTTAAGATGTTTCTCTTGCAGCCAGACATTTTTGAAAATACTAATACCCTGCCAGATGGTTTAAAGGTGTGGGTGCAATTTCTAGTTAACTGGAGTTTGTTGGATGAAAACCAGGTAAAAGCTCAGTCTTCCGCCCTTTTCGAATGCTACATGAAATTATAAAATCAGATATGAATAAAGGGGTAGTGGAAAACTGAATACTATTTAAGAGGCCATGAGCGCCATTACATTTGTGCCGTTTTTTAGGGTGAAAAAGTCGAGAACTCAAAAATGGTTCGTCGTATCGATTTCAAACAAGAACAGGCTTCTAGAGGACTTTTGATTCTATGTAACTATGTCTGCGGCAGCACCTCAAGATGCTTTTCTTAGATAGTCGAGGTATTTAGGTTCGGCAGCAGCTGTCAAAATCAATTTGGAGGAATACGAACGAAATAGTTATTTACCTAACAAGTGCGGAAAGTAGGGCGGAAAAGACATTTTCCGTAAGAGTTAGGTACAATATTTTTCCTACGAGTGTTTTTGTCCATTTTATTTATGAAAAAACAAGTTTTTAAATAAACAAGTTTTTATAATAATGCTATAAAATGACTAATAAAACAGAATAGTTATACAGATCATTTAGTTAGTCCTAAATATCATAATTTTCAAAAATACAAAAATCGTGCCGAAAAGTAAAAATCGTACGGAAAAGTAAATTCGTACGGAAAAGTACAACTTTCAAAACGAAAAATCGTGCGGAAAAGTTACTTTTCCGCACGCTCGTAGGAAAAAGCTTGAAAGCAACTCTTGTGCCATAAAATTTAAGAGTTTTCTCCATATTACAAAATCCAAACTACAAGAAAATACGATCCATAGCAGTTTTATTCATTTATAATAAGAAAACCATTAAGAAGAAAAATCTACCAAGATTCCGACATGCTTTTTACAACAGTAGCACAATTCTATGGAAATTTCTACGGATGATGACACGTTTGTAATTTTTTTCGCCGAAATATGTCGATGTTGTTGTTTCCAAAAAAACAGAATCATTGTGGGAGCTTTGTGTACTTTTCAAATTTCACTAAATTGCTCTGGCCATTCCCTCCTCTTTTCCTTCGAATAAGCCGATCCCAACAACTTAATTCCCTTCTTTATCGTTCACACGAACTGCCAGTACCATAATATAAATTATACAATAAGATCATATCGCTTGACGGGTCATTACGTGGTGAAGACAAATTAGCTTTCAGAGTAGTTTTTCCAACACCAAACAAAACATAATGATAATAATCAACTTGGTATCTCGCGATTCAGTTTATTTGTACTCAGACTGCATGACAGATGGATAACAATATATATAAAGAGATAAGCAAGAAAATTAAGTGATTTGTTGTTGTTTCGGGCAAGATCATGAAATAAGCCAAACTAAGTGTCGTGTCATTCCAAAATGAAGCTATGACTATGTTTAACTTATTTCAACTTTGGAAAGCAAATTTCATCTAGCTTTCATTCGAAACTAGACATATTATTTTTCTTACTATAGACAATTTCAATAACTATTATGAACCTTCTGTCCAAAATATTAACGGCCAGTTTGAAGCCAAACAACTGTATAATAAATAAAATTTTCAACCATTTTGACTTGAATTGATTTCTCACCAACAAAATTGCTGACTTATCCAACCTGACTGATTATTTGTACTTGACCTAAGTTTCGATTTGCGCCAAAGTGAACGACTCTATCCGAATTCTACCACCTGAGATTCCCGCAAGAAATCAGACTTTTTAGATACAATTCGTTCGGTAGTGAGAAACTCTGGAAATCCATAGGCTTGCGCGTAATTAGAATCAGTAACAATAGTATTTTCTATTCCTTCTGCGTTTAACTGACTAGTTTTCTGCTCTCAGTGTTAGACAAATCCTGATTGTGAAATTTGTGAATTTGAGTGTTTACAGTTGTGGACAACAGGACTTGTTTGTTCATGTAGTTCGCGAAATATTTTCAATAGGTATTTTTGAAATTAACGTCGTTCTCTTACACTCTCCATTTCTGGATACAAATCTTCAGCTTCCAAAGCATTGCGAAACTCTTGCAAATCATTTTCCTGAGTCTTAGGTAGGTATACATACGTTTTCAACTATTCTTGCAAGAATATAAGAAATTGGGTTCCTCGGTTAGCTCTCTGCTCTTCTGAAAGTTACTACAACCGGCTTTGTTTTTAAATTGTTCCTTCACATCCTTCATCCAACTGTCGTTCTGGAATTTCCAGAATCCGTCCTGTTCCTCTTGTGTTCCTTGAGCTATGTTCGATTACTGTTCATATAAGATTTCCTGCAACCACTTTTATTTTCTACTTTTTATTCATGTCCTTCATTCTCCTCTTCTTGTGGAGTTTCCATAGACAGGTTATTTCTTCTTGATTTCCTCGAACCAATTCCATTTCGTATTCTCGTGGAATTAGCTTCCATTGGCCATAGTCTTCTTATTTTTCCAGGTATCTTCGGTCATTTTACGTCTGAAAAATAATTCTGCCCAGGTCTACATAAAATTATCGTTTTCTCATCATTCCTCCAATATCCCCAAATGGTCTTCCTCAATTTGTTTCTCTGTATCCGTTTATTTCTTACCCTTTGGCCGACGTTTCTCTCTTTTTTCTTTCCTTAGCTATTTCTTCAGTTTTCTTCTGCCTTTCGTTAGCTCTTGCTTCCTGTTCCTTTTGAAATAAATTCAGAGTCCGGTCCCATTTTCTTGGTTCTCTTTGCGTATGCGTTTTTCAATTTATTTTCGTCGTGATTCCTCTTCTTTCATCCATTTCGGCCATTCGTGGTATTGTATTCACCCTACATTTCTTCAACGTGTATTTAACTCTTACAACTACAAATCTCATCAGGTCCTACCAAAACCTCCGTGGAAACCTCCACGGATACTAACTTATACGTTTAACTCAACTTATCAACTCAACTTCGTGTATTACGCTACTTTTATTTCACAAACTTCCACTCTACTTCATTAACTTTAACGTGTACTTGATCTCTGTATGTCCGCTTCAATCGCTTCACTCTTATAATAAATAGTCCTTTAGAAATATCGAGACCTTCTGTGGCATCTAGAACACCAAGAATCGTTCATTCCAGAATCCATGGGCTATATAGTATAGAATTGTCCGTTTTTGGTCTACGATCGCGTCTTCGTCTACGATGGTGACGTAATCCACTTCTCACTGGCCGTTGCCTGCTTGTTTACAAAAACTATGTTTTTGTCAGTGTATTTGTCGCTTTGCAACGTTTTGCCATGCAGTGGCGTAGGGATAACTCGTAACATAATAACGTCAAACAAAATGTATAACGGTACAAACATAGAGGAGCGACGCGTTAAGCGGCAAGCGGCGCTACTAGCGATGCGACTAGAATATTTCTGTGCATTCTGTGTTAGAGTGCACATAGTGAGGAGGTAAGCGACGCGATGACGCCCTACGTATCTCAAGCGACAATATTTATTTACGCGTGACAGCTGCGTCTAGCGTGGGAGTGAGTGCAATCGTTTGTATTTGGAAGGAGAGTGCATTTTGTAAATTTGATTATTGATTTCAGTACTGGGGATAAGTATTCAAGAACGATGAAAACCGAACAGATAATAAATTCTGTGTTCAAAATACAAGCTATATGGAATAAATCCCATCCGGATCACCGAAATCGGTAGTCACTGGAGCAATTATGGGCAGAAGTAGCTGAAGAAAGTAAATTAACAGGTAATAAATATAATAGAATTCATATATCAAACTGACAAGAGTTCAAAAAGTGTCGCCTTACTATGTGCATGTTTTTTGTCTCGTCGCTAGTCGCGTCGCTTGCCGCTTGACGCGTCGCTCCTCTATGTTTGTACCTTAAAGCAGCATTGAAATTGATTCATCTGCTAAAACATCCACTATCCACTTTTCATTTAAATCAACCAATTTGCTGCTCCATGACAATTTGAGCTAACATTTTTGATATAAAAAGTTCATATTTGCTCATCAAACCTTTTTTTATTGTAGATCACGAAATAGTTCAATTGCAAATGAAATGAATTGTATTCGGTAGAGCTCTGTTTAACTAATTGATTCAGTTACTCGTTATTTACATTTCTGTCCAAATAATCTGTTTTGAATTCAAATAATCATTGTTTCTATGAAAAAAAATGTGTTTCATCCCACTTCACAAAACCCGTCTACGATATTTACAGAGAATCATGGATATTTTAGTTGATATGAAATAATTATACTGAAGCAGGAATCCTTACCCTCTTTGGGCCATATGCAACGATTTTAGACTAGTGAGAGAAGTCTCACTTATACATGCCAAAGAAAAAGCTGGGTTTTACTCCTGCCTCAGTTTTAAATTCACCCATAATAGTAAATGTTGAAAATAATAGCTCATATACATCCTACATAAAAAATGAAGTATGTGATTTCAAGCTTGAGGTTTGCGCTTCACAATAGTGTTATTGAACATATATGCAGGATATGAATAAGCGATTATTTTCAACATTTACTGAAGAGAATGCCGGTTTTATGGGTAAGTTGAAAATGAGGCAGGAGTAAAACAAAGTTTTTTTTGGCATGTATAAGTGGGACCTGTCACACTACTCTAAAATTGTTGCATATAGTCCAAAGAGGGTATGGGTTGCTGCTTTACCATAATAATTCCATATTTACTAAATTATTCATAATTTTTGGATCATCCGCAAACATCTCCATGAAGTGGTACAAAACAAATTTTAGGTACTCAAATACTGGAATATAATATTTCCTTCTTCGATCATTTCTAGCCTGAAATTTGTGATGTCGGCGTTCAATCACGTTTTCTAAGAAAACGAGGGCATTTCATAAAAAATTACTGAGAATCATTTTTGTGGAGAATTGAATTGTCTTCCATTTTGTCGAGTTGGTTTTTCGATGAATCATATACATTCCAAGATTACAGCAAAAATCTATTTATTTGTTTTTAAACGAAAAAAAAAAAATATGTTCCACCCCTGGAATTTCGGTAAACAAATTTTTTTCTTGTCTATCATTGTTCTAACAACTGGCATACCAAGTTTGGTGGTGCTACAATCGATCCTCGTCTCAAAACCCAATCGCACTGGATCACTTTGCATTGCTCATTGCTATAACATGACAACTTCAACGTGAATTATTGAGCGGATCATTACAAACAGAAAGTAAAGCTGTTGTACATGGGAGAGTAATGAATTTGTGTTCAAAAAGGAAACATATTTGATATTCATGGCGTATATGTAAAATGAGCCAACGCATCAAAAGCTCTAAAAGGCCAAACGTAGGCGGAATAAAACAGACCACATTAGGACAGAATCCAGAGGTGGACTCAGCAAATGAAGGAATATGCTTATTAGAAATAATGTAAGATAAGTCAAGCAGTAGTTGTTATAACTGGAGACATGACAAGTGTAATAAATAGCACGAGTGTTTTTTGAGACAATCAAATGGTTGTCATTAAACTTGTAAATTTTGGTAAGATTAAACAATCATTCTTTCATTCAAATTTTGTATGAGGCCTAGAATAATTTTTTTTATTCTTCAAATGATTTAATGAGGATAATATTCTCATTCACCACCGTAATAAAAAAAATAGATATCCCGGAAAGTTAACCAAAAGTTTCTGTAGGTCAGCGTACTTCATTTTATTCTATTTCCATAATGAAAATAACCTAGTTACTTTAGCAATAAAGTTAAGCAATATTTTTATATTTAAATTTTATATTTTTTATAAAATATAAAATTCACAATCAGGATCGGTTGAGAAAAGAATCCACATGTTCAGGATAATTTTTCCGGGCGTCCAGGGCCGGCTTCACTCCAGCAAATAATCTTAACTTCCTCATTAGGAACTCTGCCAGTTTCATATTTCAGAGTTACAATCAGGATCGGTTGAGGAAATGATCCACATGTTCAGAATAATTCTTGCGGGCCTCCAGGGCCGGCTTCACTTCAGCAAATAATCTCAACTTCCTTATTAGGAACTCTGCCAGTTTCATATTTCAGAGTTACAATCAGGATCGGTTGAGAAAATGATCCACATGTTCAGAATAATTCTTGCGGGCGTCCAGGGCCGGCTTCACTTCAGCAAATAATCTTAACTTCCTTATTAGGAACTCTGCCAGTTTCATATTTCAGAGTTACAATCAGGATCGGTTGAGAAAATGATCCACATGTTCAGAATAATTCTTGCGGGATTCCAGGGCCGGCTTCACTTCAGCAAATAATCTACCTTAAACTACCTTATTAGAAACTCTGCCAGTTTCATATCCCAGCATAACAAAGACAATCGTTTGAGAATTTAATTCGCATGTTCAGAATAATTTTTTCGGTTGTCCAGGGCCGGCTTCACTCCAGCAATAAATCTTAACTTCCTTATATGAACATGTGAATTATATTCTTAAACGATTCTCTTCGTTATGCTGGAATATGAATCTGGCAGAGTTCCTAATGAGGAATTTAAGATTTATTGCTGGAGTGAAGCCGGCCCTGGACGCCCGGAAAAATAATTCTGAACATGTCAATTATATTCCTAAACGATTCTCTTCGTTATGCTGGAATATGAAACTGGCAGAGTTCCTAATAAGGAAGTTAAGATTCATTGCTGTAGAGAAGCCGGCCCTGGATGCCCGAAAAAATTAATATGAACATGAGGATTCTTTTCTAAACAGAGCCTGATTGTAACCCTGAAATATGAAACTGGCAGAGTTCCTAATAAGGAAGTTAAGATTTATTGCTGGAGAGAAGCCGGCCCTGAACGCCCAGAAAAATTATTCTGAATATGAGTGTTCTTTCCTCAACCGATCCTTATTGTTACCCCGAAATATGAAACTGGCAGAGTTCATGATAAGGAAGTTAAGATTTATTGCTGGAGTGAAGCCGGCCCTGGACGCACGGAAAAATTATTCTGAACATGAGGATTCTTCTCTCAACCGATCCTTATTGTCACCCCAAAACATGAAATTGGCAGAGTTCCTAATGAGGAAGTTTAGATTTATTGCTGGAGTGAAGCCGGCCCTGGATGCCCGGAAAAATTATTCCGAATATGTGGTTTCTTTTCTCAACTGATTGTGATTGTTATACTAAAATATGAAATTGGCAGAATTCATAATGAGGAAGTTATGATGAATTATTGTCTGGGCCATACCGGTCCTGGAAACGTGAAAAACTATTACCAACTACCACTAGATTCCCAAAAACAATACTAATTTTGCTCAATTCTGTGATCTACTTCGTTCCTAGAGGATTAAAAAAAAATATTGCCGAACTTTATTGCTAAAGTAACTAGGCTTATGAAAAAATAGAAAAAATATCCACCATACCAATATTTGCTATTTGTTCAATTAAATAAATATGTTATTTAATTTTTCTTTGGGGCATTTTGACGGAGCCATTGTAGCCTCATATTGTCGATTTTGTTATTGAAATAATGTTTTTTCCAACAACAACAGGGTGGAAAGACTAAAGTCATCAGGTCGATTTTGATGATCTCCTTCACTTACCTAGAGCAAGTCAATCAATATGATGTGGGACCAATTTCTTCACACATGCTTACCTGTAACAAAATGATGAATATAAATACATATTTCAATGAATAACCAAATGGGAGGTACATAAATAATTTGAAGAGAGATAAAACTGCCGAACTTGATTGACAGGTGGAAAAATGCTTGGTTTTCTCAACGAAAAATCAATCAGTCTTTGCATTCCTCTCCCATGATTTTGAAACTTTGTATGTTGATTACTGATTATCCATGTACAAATAACACATAATCCTTCAGAAAGAGCAAAAAAAACTAAAATAAAAAATCTGACGAGAGAATAAAGGCCAACATTTTAAATTCATTGAAAACAGCTACCTCTAGTGTTGTTATTGATTCTACTTCCTGTTAAAAATTAAAATTTCAAAAAACGCTCAGAAACACCCTGTACAACATTAATTCATAATATTTCTTGACACTTATCATTATTTTGTTACATGTATTATTGTATGTTAAATCAAAATTGAATGAGCATATTCAAGTGACGGTGGTTTTTCTCATTTTCCCTCTTATTGGTAAAGTATCAGAAAAAATATACCGATGCCGCATCCCTCCAACAAAGGAGACCGCTATAATGAAGTTTGTTTTGACCATTGAAGTGCAAGCCGCGTGTCGATCGTGAACTTATATGCGGCCTGCGGCCACCCCTTGCTTGGTTGTGCCCGCGTGTTGGCACGCGCTGCACACCTGCTAGGACCGGCCCTGTAAGTAATTGTACTGAATTTCAACTGTAAAGATCAACGGACAATAAAGTCAAATTTTTGTCATCCAACGTATTTTGACGTGCTGATTCCGAATCTTTGAACGAAAATATCGAAATCCTATCAGAAATATTTTTAACGGGAAAAGAAACATTCAAAATGGATTTAAAGCTGTCCAACTCGAGAACGAATAGAAATAGACGAATTCTGCGAACGCCAATCGATTCAGAATGGTCGAATTAGGTATATGAAGAATTTCGAGCCTATCAAAAGAAATTGAAAATTACTCGAAAAAAATTGTAAGGGGTTTACCCCTAAAAATCATGAAAAACAGCAAGTCGTCACATCGACTCGAAATTTGCCCTGTATACGTAAAATTTCATGCTCATTCCGAAAATGTATGATTTTTATGAGCTCAGATATAAGATTTAGCCGGAAAAGAGTGTTTAAGGTAGAAAATCCAATTTCTGAGATTTTTTATTTTCAATTTTAGAATTTAAAATTTTTGTCATCCAACGTATTTTGACATGTTGATTCCGAATCTTTGAACGAAAATATCGAAATCCCATCAGAAATATTTTTAACGGAAAAAAAAAACATTCAAAATGGATTTAAAGCTGTCCAACTCGAGAACGGTTAGAGATAGACGAATTCTGCGAACGCCAATCGATTCAGAATGGTCGAATTAGGTATATGAAGAATTTCGAGCCTATCAAAAGAAATTGAAAATTACTCGAAAAAAATTGTAAGGGGTTTACCCCTAAAAATCATGAAAAACAGCAAGTCGTCACATCGACTCGAAATTTGCCCTGTATACGTAAAATTTCATGCTCATTCCGAAAATGTATGATTTTTATGTGCTCAGATATAAGATTTAGCCGGAAAAGAGTGTTTAAGGTAGAAAATCCAATTTTCTGAGATTTTTTATTTTCAATTTTAGTATTTCAAATTTTTGTCATCCAACGTATTTTGATGTGCTGATTCCGAATCTTTGAACGAAAACATCGAAATCCCATCAGAAATATTTTTAACGGGAAAAAAAACATTCAAAATGGATTTAAAGCTGTCCAACTCGTGAACGGTTAGAGATAGACGAATTCTGCGAACGCCAATCGATTCAGAATGGTCGAATTAGGTATATGAAGTATTTCGAGCCTATCAAAAGAAATTGAAAATTACTCGAAAAAAATTGTAAGGGGTTTACCCCTAAAAATCATGAAAAACAGCAAGTCGTCACATCGACTCGAAATTTGCCCTGTATACGTAAAATTTCATGCTCATTCCGAAAATGTATGATTTTTATGAGCTCAGATATAAGATTTAGCCGGAAAAGAGTGTTTAAGGTAGAAAATCCAATTTCTGAGATTTTTTATTTTCAATTTTAGAATTTAAAATTTTTGTCATCCAACGTATTTTGACATGTTGATTCCGAATCTTTGAACGAAAATATCGAAATCCCATCAGAAATATTTTTAACGGAAAAAAAAACATTCAAAATGGATTTAAAGCTGTCCAACTCGAGAACGGTTAGAGATAGACGAATTCTGCGAACGCCAATCGATTCAGAATGGTCGAATTAGGTATATATAGAATTTCGAGCCTATCAAAAGAAATTGAAAATTACTCGAAAAAAATTGTAAGGGGTTTACCCCTAAAAATCATGAAAAACAACAAGTCTTCACATCGACTCGAAATTTGCCCTGTATACGTAAAATTTCATGCTCATTCCGAAAATGTATGATTTTTATGAGCTCAGATATAAGATTTAGCCGGAAAAGAGTGTTTAAGGTAGAAAATCCAATTTCTGAGATTTTTTATTTTCAATTTTAGAATTTAAAATTTTTGTCATCCAACGTATTTTGACATGTTGATTCCGAATCTTTGAACGAAAATATCGAAATCCCATCAGAAATATTTTTAACGGAAAAAAAAAACATTCAAAATGGATTTAAAGCTGTCCAACTCGAGAACGGTTAGAGATAGACGAATTCTGCGAACGCCAATCGATTCAGAATGGTCGAATTAGGTATATATAGAATTTCGAGCCTATCAAAAGAAATTGAAAATTACTCGAAAAAAATTGTAAGGGGTTTACCCCTAAAAATCATGAAAAACAACAAGTCTTCACATCGACTCGAAATTTGCCCTGTATACGTAAAATTTCATGCTCATTCCGAAAATGTATGATTTTCATGTGCTCAGATATGAGATTTAGCCGGAAAAGAGTGTTTAAAGTAGAAATTCCAATTTTCTAAGATTTTTTATTTTCAATTTTAGAATTTCAAATTTCTGTCATCCAACGTATTTTGACGTGTGTTTTTTTTGTGTTATGAAGATAACATTTATTTATAAATCAAATATCAGTCAATGAATTGAACCAGTCCATCAAGCATTAGTAACATTTAATATTATACTTAAGATAAGAGAAGGAATCGGTCAAAATGTCTTATTGAAATTATCACTCTGAAGGATAATGTCAGAATTATTCAAAGTATTTTTATCAAAATACGTGGAGTAAAATTTTGCTGCAATTTAAGGGTAATATTTTTGATCTCCACAGTAAATACAAGCTCTACATCCGCACTTTTTCATTGATACATCTCATAACCGAAGAACAGTGTGGATTACTAGACTAGAATTTCTTTCTTTATCTTCATCAGTAGGGATTACTAAACCAGTTTAGTGATGAAGATAACTTTGTTATCTAAGAATTGAAATACGTGTGTGATGAAGGGGTAAAATACTTTTTGTTCTTATATATCCATTGATTGGAATCCATTGAACCCTTCACCTTGTGAGTACAAACATCAGACTTACAACCGGTGACTCAAGCCAATATCACACACATTCCCCTCTATATCTTTGAAACTATCCATAGGATCACTTTGGGCCAATGGACACTTTTGATCAGAGTGTCGAGAACTGTAACATATCAAAATTTCAGCCAAATCTAGCATGACCCAATTTACATTCATTTTGTGCGGGGTCCTTTGAAAAATATGCCGCTTAATCAATCCACCAATTCAATTTCAGAACTTTTATCAAAATTCGGAAAACACTACTGTATTAAGGAGGTTTCGATATATCACAAAATTTCATGGGAATCTGTAAATAAATAAAAAAATCATAAGATAATAAAATTTGAAAAATGTTTTAATGGATTTTCAGGAAAATGTCATTTTATCTCATAATTTTTCTTTATCAACAGATTTCAATAAAATTATAGTCAGTGATATTTCGAGACACCCTACACTACAGTGGTGTAGTCAAAGTTTTGATTAGAGTTCTGAAATTGAATTGTTGGGTTAATTAAACGGCATATTTTTCAAATTTCCTTCCTTAATAACTTTTTTATTCATTGACGCATTTAGTCATATTTTTTCTGAAAAAATCGTTAGTAATTTTTCTAGATTTTTTATATTGAAAAATAAAATTAGTAGACTTTTTGGATATCAAAAATTCCAATCGTTTGAAAAATGTAAGTTTTACAAGGGTTAAATGGGTCGCACTGTATATGCAGGATATGAATAAGCGATTATTTCCAACATTTAGTGAAGATAATGCCGATTTTATGGGTAAGTTGAAAATGAGGCAGGAGTAAAACAAAGTTTTTTTTGGCATGTATAAGTGGGATCTGTCACATTACTTCAAAATTGTTGCATATAGTCCAGTGAGGGGTTGCTGCTTCAGTATAATTATTCTATATTTACTAAATTATTCATGATTTTAAGATCATCCGCAAACATCTCCGTGAAGTGCGACAAAACACATTTTAGGTACTCAAAATCTTGCATATTATATTTGCATGAGAAGGTATATAGGAGTCTTCAGAAACGATATGAAATTTTCCTTTTCCTTCTCCGATCATTTTTAGCAGAGTTATGACCAATCAAATATTCGGTTTCGCCAGAACTTTCAGCGGCGGGTAAGGGTAAACCTGAAATTTGATGTCGGTGTTCAATCATGTTTTCTGAGAAAACGAGCGCATTTCATAAGAAATTACTTGGAATAATATTTGTGGAAAATTAAATTGCTTTCCACCCTGTTGAGTTGTTTTTTCGATTAATCATATACTTTCCAAGATTACAGCAAAAATTTATTTATATATTTTTAAACGAACAAAAAAAAAAAATATGTTCCTTCCCTGGGATTTTGGTAAACAATTTTTTTTCGTTTTTATCATGGTTTCGACTACTAGCATACCAAGTTTGGTGGTGCTACAATCGATTCTTGTCTCAAAACCCAATCGTACTGGATTAAATCAGTTATATATTAGGCTTCTGATTCTATGGGATCATTGAAACTATACAACTTTTCGAAACCCTAAAAATGCATCCAACTGCATTTCATGCAGAATATACAATCCGAAAAAAAATTGGTTATTGGAATTGGAATAGCAGCTGTTGCTATCACGAAATTTATCCTCTATTTCATTTTAGCGCTGTCCGTTTACGGATACTAAATTCTCAAACAGAAAACAAATTGCTTTTTATTTTAAATCAGATTTGAGCTCGGCCTGAATTTATTTCATATACGGGATACGGGTAATATGCACTAATGCAGTTTTCGCAGCAGCAGCATTCGCTTGTTTTGGCGACCCGTTTTAATTCGTCCACTTTATATTTCCTGTGTTACGGGAAATATTTTTATGTACGGCGTATGTTCCCGAGCAAAAGATAGTACCTGAGTGTCCAGCTGGGTTTTGAAGTATGCAAAGAAAAACAGGCGAGTGCGAGTGGCACACACATTTTTCCGTGCACTGACAGAGTGAATGCCATAAAGAAACTAAAAATAAAGAGAGTAGTTATAAGGTTTTGTTCCCTTTTTAAGGGGTTTTTCACCTAAACCTCATATAAACAATGCGGAGGGCTAACTCTTATTGCGGAAGCAAAGGTCGTGGTACGATTGTTGGTGAATTAACCCAAAGATATTCTTAGAAATTCAATTTATGGCAGTGAGAATAAAATAGCTAAATAAAAGTTGTCATTTGGACGCCATCTACAGAAAATCTGATATAGTATTTCATTCTCAAAGCCAGCCTCTGTAGAAAGTCTTTATTACACCGAAAGAGAAAATACTCCAGACATACAAATAAAACAATTACTAAAAAAAATAGTATTTAATCAAATAAATGTTGTTAAGCCTAGTTCAGGGCTTGACGATCTTGAAAAAATCTATAAATGATGATAGTAATCAGGTTGCATAAAAAATAGTATTTAATTAATTGAACGTTTGTTAAACCGAGTTCAGGGCTTGATGAGATCTAGAAAAGTCTAGAAGTAATGATTGAATCAGGTCGTGTGAAGAAATTTGGTTCTTTGGACTATTGTGCGTTATTCAAATGGCCATACCAACTTACTTGGAATATTGGGTTGAATGCATTTAAACCTTACAGATATTTTCCTTGACCAATCAGTTACAAGAAAGAATCAACCAAACTCCTCTCCTGTTAATATATTTCAAGCTCTTCGGGTTCCTTGGTTCTTATATACAGTGACAGCAGCTCTGGAACACTCCTGAATTCCCCACCTGGTTCTGGACACCTGATCGAGTGTGTAATTCAGCCAGTTCAGCTATCATAGGTAGCTATAGTTGTTCTGTATTGTGGTAATTTGGCAATCGGCCACTAACATCGCCGCTCATTCAATGGCGAGAAATACGCTTTTAGGTAAGCTTTTTAAATAAGCTTTTAAATTATAAAAAGCTTATAACTTTAAATAAGATTATCATTTTTATATTTAAATCAAATTTTGAATTTAAATCTGGTCGAACTACACACAAAAAAAAGGAAAAATTGTTGTAAAACATGTTCTTTAACGCCATTTGAAAAATCATGAAAATTCATTGGAAATAATATAATGAAAAGCATAATAAATGACAAAAATATTTATTCCAATGAATTCCAATTTGAATTTTAAATAGATAGTTACCTCTTTATAAATGTTATTAATAAACACTGATTGGATGATTTTAAAAAATAAAAATTTAAATCATCAGCGAGTTCTTCAAGTGAGACCAGACGCAGAAATGGAAGTAATGGAGGATAACGGAAATTCGAAATTTAATCCCCTCCTCAATTCCTACAAACAGTGTTACCAATTGTCACACTATCAAAGAATAGCTTACCAACTGTTGGCTCATGTTTAGATCACAGACCTCATAGATATAATGAAACCAACATCTTGCCTACGCATGAAAGCTTCAATTATACTATCTCTCTCTGCATGATCATTATAAATAACATCTATGGTTTGGACAGAATTCTCACTTTGTCGGAACTGGCTAATTGATCTAATTGTCAATCCAAATAAAAATAAGAATAATAAGAAGAAGAAATAACTATTTATAATTCAAACTTGACTTTGACAGTTGGAGTTATAACCAACTTTATTTTGAAAGAAATAAATATCTTTTACTGATTTTATTAAATAATTTATTATTCAGACTTGGTGGTAGCGATTTAAAAAAAAAAAAATTTACTACACCACTGGATTCGCGACATAGAGGGAGCATACCTAAAAATTTAACTTCCAAACTCCCCATTTTAATTTCGTGTTCATGTTATGGCAATTCGCAATAAAATCTCAAATAAACTAGAAACTCAACAAAAGTACCTGCAATAATGTGAGCTGGTTTATCTGGGATTTATCGACATATCATTCTATGGCTATACCTATAGCAGAGTCTACATCAAACAAATTCTGGAAACCAAAAACTGCTCTGGAGTTTTCGAAATTTTCCCAGGAGCAGCTTCATATCATGAAAAGCACAACAAATTAAAATGGGTAATGAAAAATCAAACGGGGTTTTTTATTGACGCAATTATTTTTTCCTGAACATATTATTCAAAGTTAATCAACATAGAGTTTGACCCAGTTAAGACCGGAGCACCCTCATAAAATCTACATTTTCCAACCGATTGACCGATTGAAATAATTTTTTTTCATTAGGTAGACATGCAAAAGTCTACAAGGGCACCATGAATGAATCTCCATTTCAAAAATCTAAAAAAATTAATGGATTCGCCACATTTTCAAATGGTTCAATTATGAATTACGTTGAAATGCGTCAATAAAAAAAATGTTATAAGAGAATGAAATTTGTAAAATATGCCCTTTAATCAACCCACCAATTCAATTTCAGAATTTTTATCAAAATTCGGAAAACACCGAAGGAGGTCTTGATATATCATTGGTCAAAGTTTCATCGAAATCTATTCATAAATAAGAAAATAATATAAAATATGAAAAATATTGAAAAGGGGAACATTCTCCATGAAAATTAAAAAATGAAAAATATGTTAATGGAATTTCAGGAAAATTGTCATTTTGCTTCAAAATTTTTTAATTTTTTTTATTCATCAACAAATTTATAAGAAATTACAGTCAGTGATATTTCGAGACTTCCTGAATTCAGTGGTGTAGTCAAGGTTCTGATAAAAGCTTTGAAATTGAATTGGTGGCTTGATTAAACGGCATATTTTTCAAATTTCATTCCCTTATACTTACGTTTTTTATTGTTTGACGCATTTCAATGTAATTCACATACGAACCATTTGAAAATGTCGCGAATCCAGTGGTGTAGTTAGAATTTTTCTAAAAAAATCCTTAGTAATTTTTTTTATATTTTTGACCTTGAAAAATCAGATTTATAGGCCCTGGAAATGGAGATTCATTCATGAAATTTGGTGCCCTAGTAGAGTTTTTGAATGTCCTCTTAATGAAAAAAAAAAAATCATCCCAATCGGTTGGCAAATGTAGATTTTATAAGGGTGCTCCGGTCTTAAGTGGGTCACACTGTATATTTTAATTAGATGATAACCAGTAGTGAAAATTTACGATGACTATTGTCTTTAATAGAATTTTCATTGATATTTAAATGATTCTGTGCTAGAACAGTAGACAGTTTGAGAATCAGTCATGAATAACTGAATAATTACGAAAAATTGAAAAATTTAGATGTTCATCTAAACATTTTGTTCACATTCCTAATTGTGACTCTATTTCAACTTTTCTCTTGATATTCCATTTTTTCTCCGGATCTTTATATTTTTCTCGAATCTTCAACAAATTTTTTTCGAATTTCGACTTATATCTTGAAATTTTCACGTCTCGAAATTTTCAATTTTTTTCGTCATGAAAATAAAAATATTTGAAAAACCCTGGAACCCTCCTGCGCGTTCATATACAGATACCAATACTATGATAGTTTCGTGTAGACCCGGCCTAACACGATCGAGGAGAGAGTGATACAAAATTGCAGTTTTCCGTTCCGCGGAAATGGAATCCCATAAACTTGCAACTACATCAAATGATACAGCAATCTAAATAATGGAAAGTGTAAAACACATCGAGGTTATTGGTTTGCTTGAAGCAGGAAATCGGTAAAAGACCAAAAGGTTGTTTAACGATAAATATTTCCCGAAACTATCCAACAGTCCAACTCGAGCTATTAAAGCCTGTCAAGCTCTACTTAAAAACGAAACACATTACTAGTAGTAGTAACAACAGAAAAATGTAAGCCACAAGTGGAGAATGAATCGTAGCACTTTGAAACTCGACACATGACTTCTCGATATCATGTATTGTTAGAAAAAAAAATGTTTACCAAAAAATCAGGGGTAGAACCCAAAAAAAATTTTATTTGAAAAAATTATAATTTTTTTTGCTGTTGTTTCGGAAAGTATAAGATTTATCAAAATAAAAATTCAACAAGGTGAAAGATAATTCAATTCTCCACAACAAATATACTCAGTAATTCCTCACAAAATGCGCTAGTTTTCTCAGAAAACCTGATTGAATTCCTATATCAAAATTCAGGCTCGCCTTAACCCGCCACTGGCCTTTCCGTCAGGGCCAAAAATTAGATTTGTCATAATTTTGCTAAAAACTATAGTAGAAGAAATAGAAAAAGTGCATATCGTTCCTGAAGACTTCTACTTCCTCATGCAAATATAACATGTGAGTATCTGAGTACCCAAAATGTGTTTTATCCCACTTCACATAGCCCTTCTACGATATTTAGGGAGGATCCGGAAGTCATGGATATTTGAGTTCATATGAAATAATTATACAGAAGCAGAAATCACTAACCTCTTTGGACCTTATGCATATAGTGAGTTCCACTTATACATGCCGAAGAAAAACGTGTGTTCTACTGCTGCCTGAGTTTTCAACTCACCCATAATCCCGGCAATTTCTTCACTTATATCATGATAGATAATTTTTGAACTTTTTTATTTTTCATTTTTTGAACTTCATATTTTTGTCCTTTAACGTATTTTGACGTGCTGATTCCGAATATTTTAACGAAAATGTCGAAAACCGAACGAAAATATTTTTGGCGCCAAAAAAAACAATTGAAAACTGATTCAGAGCTGACCAACTCGAGAACGTTTAGAGATAGACCGATTCTGCAAACGCCAATCGATTTAGAATGGCCGATTTAGTATACACTAAGATTTGAACAAAAAAAATCGACGGACAAAAATGTCGAGTATATATCATGATAGATAATTTTTTTAACTTTTTTGTTTTCAATTTTCTGAACTTCAAATTTTTTTTTGTCTTGAAACGTATTTTAACCTGCTGATTCCGAATCTTTTGACGGAAATATCTAAAACCCAACGGAAATATTTTTGGCGCCAAAAAACCATTTGAAAACTGATTCAGAGCTGACCAACTCGAGAACGGTTGTAGATAGACCTATTCTGCGAACTCCAATCGATTCAGAATAGCCAAATCGGTATACACTGAGAATTTGAACAAAAAAAATCGACGGACAAAAGTGTCGAGTATATCATGATAGATAATTTTTTAACTTTTTTATTTTTAATTTTTCGAACTTCAAATTTTTGTCCTCAAACGTATTTTGACGTGCTGATTCCGAATCTTTGAACGAAAATGTCGTAAACCCAATGGAAATATTTTTGGCGCCAAAAAAACAAAAAAAACCAATTGAAAACTGATTCAGAGCTGACCAATTCTAGAACGGTTAAAGATAGACCGATTCTGCGGACGCCAATTGATTTAGAATGGCCGATTCAGTAAACACTGAGAATTTGAACAAAAAAAATCGACGAAAAAAAATGTCGAGTATATATCATGATAGATAATTTTTTGAACTTTTTTAGTTTTAATTTTTCGAACTTCAAATTTTTGTCGTCAAGCGTATTTTGACGTGCTGATTCCAATTCTTTGAACGAAAATGTCGAAAAACGAACGGAAATATTTTTTGCGCCAAAAAAAACATTTGACAACTTATTCAGAGCTGACCAACTCGAGAACGGTTGGAAACAGACCAATTCTGCAGACGCCAATCGATTCAGAATGGCCAAATCAGTATACACTGGGAATTTGAACAAAAAAAATCGAGGGACAAAAATGTCGAGTCTATCATGATAGATAAGTTTTTGAACTTTTTTATTTTTAATTTTTCGAACTTCATATTTTTGTCCTCAAACGTATTTTGACGTGCTGATTCCGAATCTTTTAACGAAAATGTCGAAAACCGAACGAAAATATTTTTGGCGCCAAAAAAAACAATTGAAAACTGATTCAGAGCTGACCAACTCGAGAACGGTTAGAGATAGATTCTGCGGACGCCAATCGATTTAGAATGGCCGTATTAGTATACACTAAGAATTTGAACGAAAAAAATCGACGGACAAAAATGTCGAGTACCTATATCGTGATAGATAATTTTTTGAACTTTTTTATTTTCAATTTTCTGAACTTCAAATTTTTTTTTGTCTTCAAACGTATTATAACCTGCTGATTCCGAATCTTTTGACGGAAATATCTAAAACCCAACGGAAATATTTTTGGCGCCAAAAAACCATTTGAAAACTGATTCAGAGCTGACCAACTCGAGAACGGTTGGAGATAGACCTATTCTGCGAACTCCAATCGATTCAGAATAGCCAAATCGGTATACACTGAGAATTTGAACAAAAAAAATCGACGGACAAAAGTGTCGAGTATATCATGATAGATAATTTTTTAACTTTTTTATTTTTAATTTTTCGAACTTCAAATTTTTGTCGTCAAGCGTATTTTGACGTGCTGATTCCAATTCTTTGAACGAAAATGTCGAAAAACGAACGGAAATATTTTTTGCGCCAAAAAAAACATTTGACAACTTATTCAGAGCTGACCAACTCGAGAACGGTTGGAAACAGACCAATTCTGCAGACGCCAATCGATTCAGAATGGCCAAATCAGTATACACTGGGAATTTGAACAAAAAAAATCGAGGGACAAAAATGTCGAGTCTATCATGATAGATAAGTTTTTGAACTTTTTTATTTTTAATTTTTCGAACTTCATATTTTTCTTTTCTTTTAACGAAAATGTCGAAAACCGAACGAAAATATTTTTGGCGCCAAAAAAAACAATTGAAAACTGATTCAGAGCTGACCAACTCGAGAACGGTTAGAGATAGACCGATTCTGCGGACGCCAATCGATTTAGAATGGCCGTATTAGTATACACTAAGAATTTGAACAAAAAAAATCGACGGACAAAAATGTCGAGTACCTATATCGTGATAGATAATTTTTTGAACTTTTTTATTTTCAATTTTCTGAACTTCAAATTTTTTTTTGTCTTCAAACGTATTATAACCTGCTGATTCCGAATCTTTTGACGGAAATATCTAAAACCCAACGGAAATATTTTTGGCGCCAAAAAACCATTTGAAAACTGATTCAGAGCTGACCAACTCGAGAACGGTTGGAGATAGACCTATTCTGCGAACTCCAATCGATTCAGAATAGCCAAATCGGTATACACTGAGAATTTGAACAAAAAAAATCGACGGACCAAAGTGTCGAGTATATCATGATAGATAATTTTTTAACTTTTTTATTTTTAATTTTTCGAACTTCAAATTTTTGTCCTCAAACGTATATTGACGTGCTGATTCCGAATCTTTGAACGAAAATGTCGTAAACCCAATGGAAATATTTTTGGCGCCAAAAAAACCAATTGAAAACTGATTCAGAGCTGACCAACTTAGTAATTATGGATATCCATCAAATATCGGTCAAATCAATTATTGAAAATTTTCCAATTAATTACAAAAAAGCTAGCCCCTTTTTTGAAATTGTTCATGAACGGGTTTGGAACTTCTTCACATTTTTTTAGATGTAATTACAAATCCAATGAGCCATCAGACGTATTTCCATTCATTCATTAGCAAGAAATAAAACGTTTTTGAAGTAGTCGAGACCAGGGTATTCGTTAATCTTGATATACCATTATTGAAGGTCACTCCTGTAGCGAGCTCCGTTTCCCCCACATACTTCAGTGCCAATTAAACTGCTCCTTCACATAGGTCGTAAATCCTCGTTGGCCATACACATTAACGAGTATTGTATTTAAGTTGTCACACCGACTGCTCCTTTAACTAAATCAGGATGCTTTGCATAGGACCCGTTGCTGATTTAGGGAAATTAATACCCATCCGAGGTTAGTGTAAATATCCTGGCGAATCAAGAACTTAGTTTATCACGTCCCACATATTTTATAAGGGATATATAATACCAACTATTTCATTCTATCGTGCATGGAGAATGCTCGAATATTAATGTGAGCGATTCAAAGAACTGGAGTTGACAAAATCTACTCTGATCCCAATTTCCAGTAGCCATAACAATCATTGTGCGTTGTAGTTTGTGCTGTTTCAAACTAGGAAGCATTATTTTCCAATTATGTTGCAATTCATTGATTTATTTTGACTCTAGACCATGTGATATTGATATGTGATAAAAAACGCTTGTATTAGTGAAAGTGGTAAGATACATATGATTGGTAATATACATATGATTCCTGATGCTCTGTCGTGTTTACCTATTTCGAGAGCTCAAGAAGAGGACGTATTAGCTGAAGATGCTGCTGTTCATTTGAATTCTTCCATTGTGCAACGGATTTCTCTCATGGACAACACAGAGGAAATATTGAGAACCACACACCTCCAAGATAAGTTATTTGAACTTCTGAAAGTAAGAGCAAAGGATGATGAAACCCATCGAAAGTTAGTTGAAAAAATACGGAAAGGTTTTCCTTGTTCAAAACAGGATCTGGATGATGTCCCGAAGCCATACTAGTGTGTGAAAAATGAACTGAGTTGTGACTATGAATTGGTACTCAAAGGATGTCTAATTATCATTCCAACGTCAGCTGAAAAAAAGGTGTTAGACAGATTGCACCCCACTAGGGAATCGAAAGAACAAAGCGTCGTGCTCGTCAAGTAAATACACTACTTCCGTCTATGACAAACGATATTCAAAATATGGTGGAAACAATAATGACATCAATCAAAATTTTTATGAACTATGAAAATATTTTTATGAACTATAAAAATGTCTTAATTTACGCTGAGGTTGATTGCGATTACATTCATCATGGATAGAAATTGATGTAAATAATTGCTTCTGCTTTCCAATTCTATAAATCTCCATGATGAGCTTGGCAAATCGAAATAGATTTTAGTCGACCAAAATGTATTAAATGCGAGTGTAGTAGATGAAAAGAACAATTCTCTTTTTTATTTTATTTAATTATATATTTTTATCCAAACAGACCTGATGGTCTAATTACTATGGATATAATGTGTTCTGGGTAGGCCTTGTTACTTACTTCATACGCCACCTTAGGAATTATAAACGCAACAGTGAATCGTGGAGGATTATCCCCAGCCTACAACAAGATTCAATCACTCAGATTTATATCTGAAACTGAAAAAAATCTTGCCCTGCCTGAGGATCGAGCCCGCGACCTTTCAATCACGAAGCCCCGGCGTTACCACCGCGCCAATCCCCGCTATTTTTCCTCGTCACAATGATACCTCCCAATAATAGAAACCGACGACTGCAGTGTCTCAACTTACTCTGAAAATTATTATCATTGCGAGTTATGGACTGTAAACAATTACCCCACGGTATTTCACACCCGTCTAGAGACCGAGGATAAAAGAAAAAAACCGAATAGGGTTAGTAATGCGCAATGAATTCATTTCACTGAAGTCGCTAGGGATGCAGAGACCTTGGAGGAAATTAGTCTGCTAATAACAGTAGCATTCACGAATATTATACAGTTCAGGTTCACGTCCTGAGATTAAAAGTCCGCAGCGATACGTTTGCAGAATGAAGAAATGCAGTTACGGTGGGTAAATACTTGGAAATTGTACGGAGTTACTGTAAATAAATAATGAAAAAATTTAAGCATATCTGATTGTAACTCTTGATGTTTGTGAGCAGATACCGGCTGCTTTTGACAACTGTCAGGTTTTCAGTAGCAAATTATAGAAATGAAAGAGGAACTGAGGTGACAATTCCGGACTTTATTGAGATTAATTTTTACATAGACACTCAGTTATAAGGATAGCTAGCTAAAATAACCTACGTTTAATCTACTATCAGACGGAGAAACAGGTTCTGTACGGTAAGCGTGTTCCCGGTATTTCAAGTACTTCAGCAGGTAAGGCTTTTCAGAGACATCCTACGGGTATTTCAATCTGATCGATTCGTATCCGGAGGGAGTTACTCAATTAGCAGGGTGCTCTGATGAATGTACTTAGCAAATACCCAGTATATTTGCCTTTACAAAAGGTTACTTCACGGCCCACGGCCAGTTAGCCACGGCGACTAGACAGAGATTCCCAATTACAACGTTTTCGCGAATGTTTTGCTAGCGGCAAATTTAACAACACCTTATGAACACTATGTTAGGCTGTATGAACCTTCTGTTCTGTTCCTTAGGGATACTAGTAACGCACATCAACTCTGACGGCCGTTGGAAAATCTCTTGGTTGTGCACAGTCTCTCTTTTGACACGTTTTTGAACAGATTGATTTCTCCACCGTTCTAGCAACGGTTCGCGATCAGGTCAGGCCAGTGGCTACTGACACTGAAGAAATACAATTGTGATAAAATCTTGAGAGACGCTACTGATCGCATGACAAAATCTATTCCACTAGACCAGTGACCATACATGTGGCACAAAGATGTCGAAAAACGGGAAAAAGGGGCCTAAGTTCTGAAGAAATTATCAAATCTAGTTACAAGAATCGAACTCCAAATTTATTAGGGACGTGCCACAAACAATGCAGAAAATCATAAAAAATATAGACAGTTTTGAGTAGTTGGGAATTGCAGTTTAAATAGAAAAAGGTCAAATGCTGACGATTGTTTACCGTTTGGACGCAAGGGTATTTCCTAGAAATCAACCCAGTTCGATCTTTTAATTATTAGTTAATTTTGTCACAAATAATACTCATATGGAAATAGGTCGTTCGTTGTAATGCAAATGTATAATGCATGCAAATTTTGTTATTTTGAAAGTGAACAGGCAACTAAAGGACATCGGACTGGCAAAATTATGTTTTGGCAATTTTTGTGACCGTTTCTTCCAATAAAGATTAATTCACATTCAGTGCGAGTCCTATTTGTACGGGGCGATCACCCAAATGATGTCACTCAATAGGAAAAGTTATAGATAGTTGATTAGGAATGTAGAACACAGAAATAGGGTTGAGAATACGAAGATCGGTCAAGTAACGACATCTATTTTACAATTTTACAGAATTCATTTTCAACTCAAAAAATTTTAGTTGTTCAATAGCCCCCTGAATCTTCACGGTTTGAATCGGATTATTTCTCTCAAAAATAGGGGTGGTTCATCTCTTAGACTTACCTGGTATTCTCAGAAACAGAGACGTCTCCTAGCAACCATTACATTAAAAATCAGCTCAGCCTTTTCATATCAAACCCTTCCATGAACCGATTTTGAAATATTCACCATGCTATAAAAACCACCGGGTCAGCACATGACCTAATCAAATGAGAAGTCAAAAGATAAATAATATACGACTCGAATAAATTTCTCTTTGAGGCGCATCTCCTCGGAAATCAGATGAGCTTCCGGTTGTAAACCGGCACAAATAGCACATCCGCTCAGAAGTTTTCCATTTATTTACAAGCCTGCAACGTTTACGACTATTTATACGCGACGGCGAACTCATGTAGATAGTATGTGCTCGAGCCATTATAACGATCGAGCCACCCATGAAAAGTTCTACATAAACAACATAAAATTTTATATCGACGATGTTATCTGGAACGATGCAACAGTTATCGAGTTGCACTGATGCAGACTACGAATTGGCTACGAATTGGCCGGCACCAAAGCACCGGCGTTTCAACAGGTTCGTTGCAAGTTTTCCAGTGGTTTCAATCTTCAATCATTATCCTGAATGAGAGCCAGGAAGACAACAGCTCAAAAGAAACGGAAATTATTAAATTGACATAATCCAGTACGATTGGGTTTTGAGACGAGGATCGATTGCAGCACCACCAAACTTGGTAGGCTACTTGTTGGAACCATGATAAACACGAAAAAAAATATACCGAAATTCAGGGGGGGGGCATATATTTTTTTTTTCGTTTAAAAATAAATAAATAAGTTAGTATATGATTATTTATCGAAAAAACAACTCAACAAGACGTAAGGAAATTCAATTCTCCACAAAAATGCTACGCTACTTTTCATAGCAGTTGTAGAATAGTATATTCTGTAACAAGGTTAAAATAACAAATTCGATGCAAGTGGCAGGCGCGAGCTGAAAGCGAGCGCGAGGAACCACGAGCATAACGAATTTTCATTCTAAACGAGTAACAGACTGTGCTTTCTCCACAAACACAAGTTTCACATTTAATCAAATGGAAAGCAAACGAAAAATTATTTTGAATTTCATGACACTTCATTTCACATCTTGTCACTATGATGCCAGGAAGAGGAAGAGGAAGAGGAAGAGGAAGAGGAAGAGGAAGAGGAAGAGGAAGAGGAAGAGGAAGAGGAAGAGGAAGAGGAAGAGGAAGAGGAAGAGGAAGAGGAAGAGGAAGAGGAAGAGGAAGAGGAAGAGGAAGAGGAAGAGGAAGAGGAAGAGGAAGAGGAAGAGGAAGAGGAAGAGGAAGAGGAAGAGGAAGAGGAAGAGGAAGAGGAAGAGGAAGAGGAAGAGGAAGAGGAAGAGGAAGAGGAAGAGGAAGAGGAAGAGGAAGAGGAAGAGGAAGAGGAAGAGGAAGAGGAAGAGGAAGAGGAAGAGGAAGAGGAAGAGGAAGAGGAAGAGGAAGAGGAAGAGGAAGAGGAAGAGGAAGAGGAAGAGGAAGAGGAAGAGGAAGAGGAAGAGGAAGAGGAAGAGGAAGAGGAAGAGGAAGAGGAAGAGGAAGAGGAAGAGGAAGAGGAAGAGGAAGAGGAAGAGGAAGAGGAAGAGGAAGAGGAAGAGGAAGAGGAAGAGGAAGAGGAAGAGGAAGAGGAAGAGGAAGAGGAAGAGGAAGAGGAAGAGGAAGAGGAAGAGGAAGAGGAAGAGGAAGAGGAAGAGGAAGAGGAAGAGGAAGAGGAAGAGGAAGAGGAAGAGGAAGAGGAAGAGGAAGAGGAAGAGGAAGAGGAAGAGGAAGAGGAAGAGGAAGAGGAAGAGGAAGAGGAAGAGGAAGAGGAAGAGGAAGAGGAAGAGGAAGAGGAAGAGGAAGAGGAAGAGGAAGAGGAAGAGGAAGAGGAAGAGGAAGAGGAAGAGGAAGAGGAAGAGGAAGAGGAAGAGGAAGAGGAAGAGGAAGAGGAAGAGGAAGAGGAAGAGGAAGAGGAAGAGGAAGAGGAAGAGGAAGAGGAAGAGGAAGAGGAAGAGGAAGAGGAAGAGGAAGAGGAAGAGGAAGAGGAAGAGGAAGAGGAAGAGGAAGAGGAAGAGGAAGAGGAAGAGGAAGAGGAAGAGGAAGAGGAAGAGGAAGAGGAAGAGGAAGAGGAAGAGGAAGAGGAAGAGGAAGAGGAAGAGGAAGAGGAAGAGGAAGAGGAAGAGGAAGAGGAAGAGGAAGAGGAAGAGGAAGAGGAAGAGGAAGAGGAAGAGGAAGAGGAAGAGGAAGAGGAAGAGGAAGAGGAAGAGGAAGAGGAAGAGGAAGAGGAAGAGGAAGAGGAAGAGGAAGAGGAAGAGGAAGAGGAAGAGGAAGAGGAAGAGGAAGAGGAAGAGGAAGAGGAAGAGGAAGAGGAAGAGGAAGAGGAAGAGGAAGAGGAAGAGGAAGAGGAAGAGGAAGAGGAAGAGGAAGAGGAAGAGGAAGAGGAAGAGGAAGAGGAAGAGGAAGAGGAAGAGGAAGAGGAAGAGGAAGAGGAAGAGGAAGAGGAAGAGGAAGAGGAAGAGGAAGAGGAAGAGGAAGAGGAAGAGGAAGAGGAAGAGGAAGAGGAAGAGGAAGAGGAAGAGGAAGAGGAAGAGGAAGAGGAAGAGGAAGAGGAAGAGGAAGAGGAAGAGGAAGAGGAAGAGGAAGAGGAAGAGGAAGAGGAAGAGGAAGAGGAAGAGGAAGAGGAAGAGGAAGAGGAAGAGGAAGAGGAAGAGGAAGAGGAAGAGGAAGAGGAAGAGGAAGAGGAAGAGGAAGAGGAAGAGGAAGAGGAAGAGGAAGAGGAAGAGGAAGAGGAAGAGGAAGAGGAAGAGGAAGAGGAAGAGGAAGAGGAAGAGGAAGAGGAAGAGGAAGAGGAAGAGGAAGAGGAAGAGGAAGAGGAAGAGGAAGAGGAAGAGGAAGAGGAAGAGGAAGAGGAAGAGGAAGAGGAAGAGGAAGAGGAAGAGGAAGAGGAAGAGGAAGAGGAAGAGGAAGAGGAAGAGGAAGAGGAAGAGGAAGAGGAAGAGGAAGAGGAAGAGGAAGAGGAAGAGGAAGAGGAAGAGGAAGAGGAAGAGGAAGAGGAAGAGGAAGAGGAAGAGGAAGAGGAAGAGGAAGAGGAAGAGGAAGAGGAAGAGGAAGAGGAAGAGGAAGAGGAAGAGGAAGAGGAAGAGGAAGAGGAAGAGGAAGAGGAAGAGGAAGAGGAAGAGGAAGAGGAAGAGGAAGAGGAAGAGGAAGAGGAAGAGGAAGAGGAAGAGGAAGAGGAAGAGGAAGAGGAAGAGGAAGAGGAAGAGGAAGAGGAAGAGGAAGAGGAAGAGGAAGAGGAAGAGGAAGAGGAAGAGGAAGAGGAAGAGGAAGAGGAAGAGGAAGAGGAAGAGGAAGAGGAAGAGGAAGAGGAAGAGGAAGAGGAAGAGGAAGAGGAAGAGGAAGAGGAAGAGGAAGAGGAAGAGGAAGAGGAAGAGGAAGAGGAAGAGGAAGAGGAAGAGGAAGAGGAAGAGGAAGAGGAAGAGGAAGAGGAAGAGGAAGAGGAAGAGGAAGAGGAAGAGGAAGAGGAAGAGGAAGAGGAAGAGGAAGAGGAAGAGGAAGAGGAAGAGGAAGAGGAAGAGGAAGAGGAAGAGGAAGAGGAAGAGGAAGAGGAAGAGGAAGAGGAAGAGGAAGAGGAAGAGGAAGAGGATGGAAATGATGGAATGAAAATCACAAATTTCATGATTTGGCGCCCTCTAGCGTTAAATCTAGTCGTACGATCGAGTTGGGCCAATGGAGACTCAAGATGAGTTCAGCTACAACATATAAAATTCAGACAATTTCACCGATATACTTTTTCCCATAAGATGTGTGCGTGGTCCTTTCGAGACCAATATTATTTCCGAACTCAATTGTTCACTTTTGTTTCGTACTCCAAAGAAAGAAAATCCTAAATTATGTTGATTGATCTGTGGGTTACTCACAAATAAAACTCCCACTCATTGAAACTCAATACAAAATCACAGACATCACAAAAAAAAAGGAAACGTGTATCTCATGATTTATTTAATGATTCCACTCTTGATTTACATGAGCAGGTGCGCTTAGAGTATCCGTTGCTTACAAACAAATCAAGATGTTTGGAAGCGTCAAGCAAGCAACTAGGTAAGTGATTTATAACGACGGCGTTTTTGAATAAATGCCTCGGATTTTCTTTCCGTGAAATATGTTGCAATATTTCAATGCAGATCTACATGTGTTTTGACGCGGGCAGTTGCTAGCTGAAGATCATTCGTTTCAAAGTATATTCCAAATTATAGAACCAGAAAAATTATTATACATATAGTAAAATTATGTTAAATTCAAATCAAGGACACAGATGAGTCCAAGAAACGAGGAAGCGGCCCAATGTTAAATGTGCAGAAATTAATATAAAAAAAATATGAGCGTATAGGAAATTAAAATTCACCCTACGATTTTTTTTATATTTGAGTAAATGAATCAATGAGTCAATTATTTTTTACTTTTCAGTCCATGTTGGAAGTAAAGCGTGTTCTTTAAACGTTAGTCCAATAGGTCAATTACCTGGGGGTGGTTCTGGATTCCAAACTTTCATGCTTATAGCTTCGTACAGACGAGGTTCCAAAGCTTTGGACGAGGTTCATAGCTTTGGACGAGGTACCAAAGCTTTGGACGAGGTTCCAAAGCTTTGGAACCTCGCGGGATGTATTCCCTGAGGCAAACAGCCTTCAGAAATTCAAGAAGAACACCAATATCTACCTACCCTCGGCTCTCTAGATGTTCTCTGATACAAGATTTTCTCTTTTGTCGCAACCTGAACTTTAAAAAAATAAAAAATACTTCAATATGAAATGAATATTGTTCATTCCTGACTGGCAGGACAGCTAAAATCTCCCACACAGAAATTAGGTTTCTTTCAGTTGCCACTTCCGTAACAATGAAATTTTTTCAAAATTATTACTATGTTTTCCAATATCACATCGGTATGGAAAAGACCCAGTCCGAACCTGCAGTATAAAGCTTTTGAAGTACACGTCGTGTGGATTTTATGAGCAAACCGATATCCGATGGATTATAAAATCCTGCAATAAAGTGTGTGATGCATGTGAAAACGATCGGTTCTGTATGTAGTGCTCGGACCGAAATGGCAGAGAGCAAATTGAGATATGTCGCAGGAACTGTGATCGTTCCAGAGAGGCCATTCGTTTCAGATATGCAAGTGCGGGTTGCACACCGCAGATGTGACGTGGTTACATTATACGTTTGCCGTTACTTATCCTGAATACATAAAGTAAACAATTATTAGTGGTTGGGTTGTTGAATTTTGACATGTTTAACAACATAACAAACCAACTACGACGTTGAACATGAACATGGAAGCAAATGCAGTTAGGATCGTCACAGGTGCAGAATACGAAATAATGTCGCCGTCTTAGTACTACGAAGTGAAACAGTAGGATGCCAAGGATTATACAGGGTTTGCAATCCCGTTAATTCAGGTAAAGTATAACCAAAATTATAAGAAGGTCATTTATCAACAACCACTTGAGATATCAGCAGGCGGTCAGGCCGTCCATATTACGCAGAGTTGTACCTGCCCTAACCATTCAATTTTGTTTTGTATGTAAATAAATAGGTATAATGATATTGGGTTGAGAAAAATCGCTTGATTATAATTGAGAATTATCTATGTACATATAATATATTATGATATATAACACACAAACATTTATAAACATCACGATAATGAATGCGATTAGAGTTCAGAAACTTTATAATTTTGAGTTGTTTAGAATTAAATTTAATATACAGACACTTACAAAATTACTCACTAAGATCAGTTTCACTCTCACTGTCGTCGCCCAAATTGATAATAATCTTTTGTTTGGGAAGTTTTTCTATATCCATATATGATTTTTCCACCTTTTTAATATGAAAAACACAGTTGGCCCAGCTGCTGTCAGGAATGTTTGCAGTTTCTGTTTGAATAAGAGCTACCACATTTGAACTTAAGGTTGGAGAAGTATTATTTCTCCGAACAACTGACTTAAGCTGATGCCATATATGTTCAATTGGGTTAAACATACAGTGATAAGTAGGAAGTCTGAGCACCGTATGTCCCAAGCTTTCAGCCAATGAATCACAAAAATATTTATTATTTATCGAAAAACTGTGTAAAACTTCAAGTAACTGTTTTTTGTGTACTTTTCCTCATAGTACATATCATGATTTAACATATATTCTTGTATAGTGGCTTTGGTGTCTTTTGAACATGGTGCTTTATCTAATCTTCGACTGTGGTAAAAGCATAAAAAAGTGCACTTTTTTTTGGCGGCTGTTTCTAGGCAACCGACAGTTTCATGCAACAACATTGACGGATCCGAATAATATCGAAATCCTGTCATAAAGCCAGTTCGCATTTTCTTTCGCAACTGATAATCTATAAATATCTGATATACAAATGTTTCACCAATAATATTCTTAGCGTTCTTACTATTGAATAAGTATTATCAAAATACCAAACTATCGCGGCGAATATATTCAGGGGTAATATAATAAGTGGTATGATTATTACCGATAATTTTTTGGAATATTAATGAATTGCAATTATACAACGAGTCCGCAAGCATTGTCTGATGTGACAGACGTGGTTGAGGAACTTGAGCACGACAATCATACTGCCTTGATTCTTTGTGACTTGTCAAAAGCTTTTGACTGTGTTTTAGGGTAAAAGAGTTAATTGATAACTCATAAATGGTTCGTCGTATCGATTTCAAACAAGGACAGGCTTCTAGAGGACGTTTGATTCTATGTAGGTGCTGTAATAAAAATTGAAATTTCAATCCACTTTTTCACAAAAAAAAATCTCAAAAATGCAGTTATTTTTAAGCAATTTTTTAGGTAGATGAACAAATAATTTGAAAAAAACATTACAGCACGAACATAGATTAACGTTTTACCTTTCTTTCGATACCAAATTCATTTCCATTGGATAAAGATTGCTTCAAATTTGAATGGAAGAGAAATACCACTGCAGCTTCTTCGATTATCTTTGAAAAGCATATCCACTTTTTCACAAAAAAATCTCAAAAATGCAGTTATTTTGAAGCAACTTTTTGGGTAGATGAAAAAATAATTTGAAAAAAACATCACAGCACGAACATAGATCAACGTTTTACCTTTCTTTCGATATCAAATTCATTTTCATTGGATAAAGATTGCTTCAAATTTTAATGGAAGAGAAATACCACTGCAGCTTCCTCGATTATCTTTGAAAAGCATCGTGAGGTGCTGCCGCAGACGTAGGTACATAGAATGAAACGGTTCCTAGCAGCCGGTCCTTGTTTGAAATCGATACGACGAACCGTTTCTGAGTTATTTTTACCAAAAAAACCGCTCCAAACATGATCGTACTGATGTTAGGAGAGGTTAGGGGAATTTTACTTCAACTAACAAGAACCTACCTCACGAACTGTCACCAAGCAGAAATGATCAACGCTACCTTGTCAAACTTTCAAACTATCAAGGATGGCATTCCGCAAGGATCCGTTTTGGGCATTTTCCAATTTGTCATCTATGGTAATGACTGCAGTAATTTGATGTGGTTTGAATCGCACATTTTTGCGGACGATACCATTTTCATTTCATCGAATACTGACAATGACACGTTACAATATCATATCGACGAGGCTACTGATGAGGTTAATACTTGTTATTCAATTATCTGAAAATTAACGAGTGGGGGAAAAGAAACAATGCATTCAGAATTCTGCTGACTATTCCACTCATGCTAAAATACGCGTTTTTGATTGGTGGAAATTTTCATATTGATAATTGAAAACAGCATGTTTTCGATTTTGTAGTTCGGCACTTGATTGGCTATTAGATACCTTTGTAGTTCGCTTCGTCATTGGTTGTTTTATAAAACAAACTTACCCCACCAGCAAGTTTGGTATAATGACACAACACCGAACTTTGACCCAAACCATGATGAGCACTAACAATTAATTCATATCAACTTCACAATTTTCGACAAATTTTTGACACAACACCGAACTTTGACCAAAACCGTGATACGCTTCACTATTAATTCATATCAACTTTTCGACAAATTTTGCATACACGTAAACCAAAACTCCGCCCTTTCAATTCCCATAAAAGCATGAAAATGAACGATGAGTCACTATCTATCTACAAATGAACTGAACAATTCAAAAGGCTTGTTCGCGTTCGACGCGTTCACAAAATAAACTGTCCGAAACTTGAAACCGTCACAAGCATACGTAGTCCCACAGAACTCAAAGAATGCGTACAGTTCTGTGAAACTGCGCATGCATCCGATGGTTTCAGAGACTGTTCGTTTTATGAACGTGACCAAACCTAAAGACAACCAACGATAGACGCGCCCTGTGAATGGTCACTGAAATGGCGGGAAGTTTGAAATACCAAGACAGCTTCTCTGCGCAGTTTACTCCAAATAGTACTTTCAAAAATGGTTTTGATTTCATTTATGGAATAGTCTTAACAAATACAACTCGTGTACTGATGATTATCATAAATTCCATCTTTTTTTCGAAACAAATTATGTTGCTTTAAAAAACCACACTAGCGCTTCGAGCTCGTGTGGTTGCCAAGCAACATAATTTGTTTCTCAAAGTCGAAGGAATTTTTATTTCGATAATCACCAATACACTTGTTGTATTACCGACGATAATCAAATTAGCTGTAATTCTGAAACTGATTTTATTTTCTGTTTAATATTTTGTCTCAAAATTTTGAAGAACTCAATTTAAACACTTACAGGAGAGAATTATAAAAACATTTGTTGAGTCACTACATTTATTTTGTTGATTAATTCAGAACATATTTCAATAACAAAAATATTCAGGATTGAAAATCAGAATTTCATCTCTGATTTGAATATAAATCAGTTCGGTCTCTAACTGCACCGTGCGCCCTAATTCATAAATATCTTCTCAACACACCTATCCACGTTAATTACCAAATACTAAACGGACACCTCATTCCATATTCAGTATGCATATTCATCCGGATGCAAATACACAATTCGCCATAGCAATTTATCCACCTGTCACTGTTTCATCAATAAAACAAACATATCCTCTCCACCATACCGAATAATCAACTTCAGATCGACTAATCAATATAATCGAAGAGTGTTCGACAGTTAATTATTTAGGACAGGCGTTGAAAAATGCGTTTAAATCAATTTTGATCGTTCCAGTTTCCGTTTCATGGTTTATGGGCGTCGTCGGGGCGGCTCTCTCTGTATTGTTGCCATTTACTATATTCAAACAAGTTGTTTATTATTATTGAGGAGCCCAATTTGTACAGCGATTGAAATTAAATGAAAAATATTTGAAATTTTTCTCAGAGAAAATACAGTTGCACGAACATTTCAGAAAAAACATGGGGCTGTAACCCATCAGTACTGCGATGGATGTACACCATGATGGTGAGACCTGTGATCACCTACGGAGCAGTAGTGTGGCACGGTAGAACCGAGCTCGCCACAACAAAGAAGATCTTGGAGAAAGTACAAAGACTAGCATGTCTTTGTATAACAGGAGCAATGAGGTCGACTCCAACAGCAGCAATAGAGATCATTCTGGACCTTACTCCTCTCCATATCATGTTGATGAGAACTGCTTGGGGAGCAAACCTCAGGTTGGCTAAAAGGGACTCAAAGAGACAGCACACGGTGTAAGGGGCTCAACCCTCACCGAAATTACCAGGAAATTTAGTTTCGAGAATTTTTTTCACCAAGCGAGAATGGAACATAGAATCCATTCGAGCACTGGGGAAGAATAAAACTCCCGAAGGAACTGGAGCAGGAGTCTTTGGGCCTCGCACCAAATACTCCGAATCCATGGGCCAGTTCCCTAGCATTTTTCAAGCGGAAATTCACGCTATAAAAAGGTGCATTCAGTTCAACCTCAACAGGAAATAGCAGAACAAGGAAATTGTGATACTCTCCGATAGCCAAGCAGCCATCAAATTGTTGAGCTCTTCTGATATCAACTCGAAGATGGTTTGGGAATGCCTAGACAAACTTAATGATCTAGGCAGGAACAACAAGGTGACCCTCCGGGTGCCAGGGCACGTCGGAGTGGAGGGCAATGAACTAGCAGACACCCCGGACACGGAAAGGCACAGCAACGCCACTGATCGGGCCAGACCATTCTGCGGACTTGGAAAATCTTACTTCCGAGAAGAACTCAATAAAGCTGAAGGAGCAATGAGAGCAACATACTGGCTAAGACTTCCAGGGCTGAGGCAGGCCAAAGATCTCCTCGGCAATTTCAACCGAGCAAGATCGAAGACACTGATGAACCTCAGCAAAACTAGTCTGAAGATAATCACGGGATTTCTAACGGGGCATTGCAGACTCAAAGAATACCTGAGGAACCTAGGCTTAGAAGACAGCACCTGAAGATTCTGTGAGGAACATCCAGAAACACCCCACCATATATTGAAGGAGTGTTACGCTGTACATCGTGAAAGATTGAATATACTGCTGACTGTGGGAGAAATACCACAAGTAGACCCCCTCAAAATTCTAAAATTCCTGAAGGAATTGAGGCTTGAAGGGCTGCTGTAAACAAGAACACCTTGTGATAGCAGAAGAAGATGGGGCACAATATATAGATCTATTCAGGTCACAGCGCATCAGTCACCATCCTTACTTACCAATACCAATACTAAAATACAGAAAAGAAAAAAATTAAAACAGCTTAAAAGCAAAAAACCTTTATTTTTCAATATTCACGCAAGAGATTGTGATACACGCAAAAGATCGTTATAATTAAAGAGATATAACCAATATGAAGTCACTGCCATCATGTCCAAATTTACTTAATGCCGTGGTTCTTCAAGAGTGGGGTTGTAAATTGCATAGTTGTCAAAACTTATGTGAAGTTGGCGCAAAATTTTTGCAAAAACACATTTTTTTTTGGAGTTATCGGTAGATTTTATGAAGTTCTGGAGTTCTGATACAAATTTTGAATAGTTCCAGCTAACCCAGTTCCAGGTAAGGGCTGCGTCTTTCCTAGCTCGCACAATTCTCTCCAGGACTTCTGAGGGCAGCCAGTTGACAGAAATAACAACAACAATAACAATAATATTACTTAGTAGGTGACTAGGTAAAGTACCTGAGTAATCATATGATTTTTATTTGAAAGTAGATCAAAGTAGTTACTATGAAAGCTCATCGAAAAAAAAGAGGCTAGTCGAAGCAGGCGCGTATACAGCTTTCTTCCATGGGGGGGGGGGGTAAAAATCGTGCTGAAGAGTAAGTTTTCCGCCTGATTTTAAACCGTACGGAAAAATACAACTTTCAAAACGAAAAATAGTGCGGAAAAGTAACTTTTCCGCACGCTCGTAGGAAAAAAGATAATTTGTGGCGTGGGAATGGCAGAAAATAGAAAAGCGCAGCAGAAGGAATTTTTTTTGTTCAACGTCAAATTGATAGTTAGGTTTGTCGGTGCGGTATCATAAAGGTGCGAAATAGTTATTTACCTAACAAGTGCGGAAAGTAGTACTTTTCCGCACGCGACGGCAGTTAAGCAAGCCGTTAAGGGCGGAAAAGACATTTTCCGTAAGAGTTAGGTACAATATTTTTCCTACGAATGTTTTTGTCCATCTTATTTATGAAAAAACAAGGTTTTTAATAAACAAGTTTTTATAATAATGCTACAAAATGACAGTTTAGATTTAGATAGTTACACGTTGAATGAAATGAGATTCGTTTTGTGAATCTCAATGTTAATTTTGATTGAAACACATTTTCTTCGATCATGGGGGGGGGGGGTAATTACCCCATTACCTCCCTTGTATACACACCTGATTCGAAGAACTTATGCTATTACACTTGCGAAACGCGGGTGAAAGCTTGTTTCAATATACAGGGTGTAACCTAAGTACGTTAAAATATTCAAGTGTCGTATTCCGGAGACAATTTTAAGAAAAAAGTTTAAATAAACTTGTGTCCGGAAATGCTTCGTTTTGGACATACAGGGTGTTGAAATTGAATTTTTTTGTACACTTTTTAAAAATAACTTTTACAAAAATTAAGTTATTTGTACGAAATTTGGTACCCGGGGTTTTGTTGACGTGGGAAATCATAATTTCGTATTATTTTTCATGTAACATCTAGAGGGCGCTGCGTACGCTGTAATTATTTAGTTCAAATTGCCCTAACATTTTTGACAGTAAACTTTTGATACTTTTCATGAAACAATCTTATTCCCACACCTTTTCCAATTCAAAAAGGTATACTTCCTCAACAACGCTGAAGGTGATCTTTTTCGAGATATTTACAATTTTCTATATCAATGCATGTTACTGAGCTCCTAGGGCGCTAAGTGAAGTTGCTTAGAAAAATTTTAACAATCTGTATCTCGAAAACGAATCATTTTCCGATAAACATTTTATAGGAAAAAAGTTGTTTATTTTGACGAGATCTACCACATACTTAGTTTTTGAAATGTTCTCAGCAACTTCACTTAGCGCCCTGGGAGCTAAGTAACAGGCATCAATATAGAAAATTACAAATATCTCGAAAACGATCACCTCCAGCATTGTTGAGAAAGTGTACCTTTTTTACTTGGAAAAGGTGTGGGAAAGAGGTTTTTTCATGAAAAGACCAAAAGTTTACTGTCAAAAATGTTAGGGCAATTTGAAATGAATAATGACAGCGTACGCAGCGCCCTCTAGATGTTACATGAAAATTGATGCGAAATTATGATTTCCCACGCAAAAAAAACCCCGGATACCAAATGTCGTGCAAATAACTTATTTCTTCCAAAAGTTAATTTTCAAAAAGCGAAAAAAAAAAATTTTATTTCAACACCCTGTATGTCCGAAACGAAGCATTTCCGGACACAAGTTTACATAGACATTTTTCTTAAAATTGTCTCAGGAATACGTCACTTGAATATTTGAACGTACCTACTTATGTTACACCCTGTAATAAGATTCCACATCAGATTTTATGAATATCCTATTCATATTTTCGAACTAAAATCATAATATTTCATTCTTGCTCCTTCAGTGCCTAAACATGGAGTCAATGAAACTAGTCGGTGTATAACAATTAAAAACAAAACTTTCTTTTTTATAAATTCAACAAGCCAGCACGAAATCAATTTTCGGTTCCTGCAAGCTTGATTTATCGATACCTACTTCGAAATAATAAATTACAACGGATTTGTATCAAATAATTAGGTAATAATTGAGCCATCTCGGGGCCCATCCGCTTGATTTATAACACAAAAACATGAAAGAATATCGTATATCCAACAAATGTATACATCACGCTCCGGCAAACGGGCCCAAATCAACTTCGATAAACAAATAAAGAAGGGAAAAATCATCAATCAGGCAAAACTGTAATTTATCGCTCGTACTAAGGTAATTTACACGCAGTTGCCATTCATTAATCAAAAACGATTTATTAATTAGTCGCTCAAGCTGCTGCTGCGAGGAGGCGGCAGAGCGGTGCGCCATCAACTTCGAACTCCCGCTAGGAATAACTTTCACGAATCGACATAAGCTGGAATTTTCCGACTGAATGTCATGAGAAGTTTGTTTCCTTTTGATTTCCAGCCTCCAGCCGTTAACCGTATCAGAAATAATAGCCCGAAAGCTGAGAGACCAAAGATTGGAACAGTTTTATAAAGGCCGATATTTTGATATTAAGAGACCATGAGCGCGATCACATTTGTTCCGTTTTTTAGGGTAAAAAAGTCGATAACTCAAAAACGGTTCGTCGTATCGATTTCAAACAAGGATAGGCTTCTAAAGGAAGTTTTTCTCCAAATGACAATAAAAGCGGGACACTTGGCAGACTTAGAAGTTGTACTTTTAATTCCTAGGCAGAAAAAGTCCACTTTTACTGTCTAGGCAGAAAAAGTTCGTTGCTAGGCAACCTTCCAAGTAATAATTTAAATCAAACTGGTTATTGTGTAAGAAGAGTGTAAGAAGGCGACAACGAGTATCAAATAAAATGAAGGAGATTGGATGGTTACATAAGGAGAACAGGAGCAAGGTTCATTTTAGTACCTTGTCATAAAATAATTCCCAAATACATACCTAATAAGACTAATTCAGTCATTTTGAATCGATTGGCGTTCGCAAAATTTGCCTATCTCTAACCGTTCTCGAGTTGGTCAGCTCTATATCAGTTTTTTGATGTTTTTTTTGCCGTCAAAAATATTTCTGATGAGTTTTTGACATTATTGTTAAAAGATTCGGAATCAGCACGTCAAAATACGTCCTAGGACAAAAAATTTAAATTCGAAAAATTAAAAATAAAAAATCTCAGAAAATTTAATGTTTTACCTTAAACACCATTTTTCGGCTAAATCTTATATCTGAGCATAGAAAATCATACATTTTTGGAATGAGCATGAAATTTTACGTAAACAGTGCGAATTTCAAGTCGATGTGACAACTTGGTACTTTTAATGATTTTTAGGGGTGAACCCCTTGCAACTTTTTCGAGTAATTTCTAATTTCTTTTGATTGACTCGAAATTCACAATACATACTAATTCGACCATTCTGAATCGATTGGCGTTCGTAGAATTTGTCTATCTCTAACCGTTCTCGAGTTGGTCAGCTCTATATCAGTTTTTTGATGGTTTTTTTGCCGTCAAAAATATTTCTGATGAATTTCACATTATTCTTAGAAGATTCGGAATCAACACTTCAATATACGTCCGAGGAAAAAAATTTTAAATTCGAAAAATGTAAAATAAAAAATCTCAGAAAATTTAATGTTTTATCTTAAACACCTTTTTCCGGCTAAATCTTATATCTGAGCATAGAAAATCATACATTTTTGGAATGAGCATGAAATTTTACCTAAACTATGCGAATTTCAAGTCGATGTGACGACTTGCAACTTTTTCGAGTAATTTCTAATTTCTTTGATTGACTCGAAATTCACAATACATACTAATTCGACCATTCTGAATCGATTGGCGTTCGCAGAATTTGTCTATCTCTAACCGTTCTCGAGTTGGTCAGCTCAAAATCAGTTTTTTGATGTTTTTTTTGCCGTAAAAAATATTTCTGATGAGATTCGGAATCAACACGTCGAAATACGTTCAGGGATAAAAATTTGAAATTTGAAAAATTAAAATTCAAAAAATTATATATCGTGACTTACTCGACTCTTTGTCCGTAGATTTTTTTCGTTCAAATTCTCAGTATATACTAAATCGGCCATTCTGAATCGATTGGAATTCGCAGAATTCGTCTATCTCTATCCGTTCTCAAGTTGGTCAGCTCTGAATCAGTTTTCAAATGATTTTTCTTGCGCAAAAATAATTTCTGGCGAGTTTTCGACTTTTCGAATAATGAATTTATTTAAAATTAATAATGAATTAATGAAAATGTTATGATGTACACCTAATGAAAGATTAGTTTCCCCCTCGCGTTTTCCTCTATTGTCAAACTAAGGTCTTCATTACCATACAATTTTTAGAGCAGCAGAAATCTCTGGTTACTGTACTGCTTGTTTCGAAAGTTTGTTGAAGAAAATGTGGAATTGTGCAGACATTTTGCAAAGAGCAAGCAAGCCTCATCAGTTCCGAACTGCTGCCAACATAATCAGAAACCAGGTATGAAGTTGAGTTGAAACGATCTATGGAAGGACGACTGGCCAATAACGTCGACACATTTTCAGAAAATGCAGTAATGTTATATTTTGAAGAACTTTTCAAAAAATATCCTCGACATTGTGGACATCAAATAAGTTGATGGAATCAAGTGCATTTTATATTAGTTTTGCGGCTCAGTCCAACAATAATTTTTCTCGCTCGTGTGCAAAGAGTCATATTCAAACCTTGTTATATATCATTTTCCTTATTATCATACTTGAGTGTCAGTGATTGTATGGTATATTTTTTTTAAGATTGACTTTGACTCGAAACATGATAATAATTACATATTCAAAATTCATATTCAAACACTCATAATTCACATTATTTGAATATTCATGTTCGTGGGAAAAAAGTGTACATAACTCGTTGGAACGTGTATTCCCTGCGCTTGTAACGTTTCCATACTCGCCATACTTATACGAAATATGTCGGCTTTCTATACTTCCACACCATGTAATATACACTGTGACCCACTAATCTGACCCACTTATCCCAGAGGACAGCTCGAACTGTAGAGCGCGTGGGTCATCGATATCAAAGCCAAGCAACGTGATGCGAAGTTATGGTTTGGAGAAGACTTACGGACGACATCCTTTCGAGATTTAATCTCCTCGGATCGTGCGAAGGATCGCACTTTAAAAGGTAGGACCTCGTTAATCCTCAGTTCGCACAAGTTTCGACTTTTGAGGGCTGCCGTTCGTAGGGGGACGAGAGCAGGTTAACGGAAAACAAAATTTCAACAATTTTTTTTTAAGACCGGAGCACCCTTATGAAATCTACATTTTCCAACCGATTGGAATGTTTTTCTTTCATTAGGTAGACATTCAAAAATTCTACTAGAACACCAAATTTCATGAATAAATCTCGATTTCAAGGGCCAACTAATCTGATTTTTCAAGGTCAAAAATTTAAAAAATTAGTAGCGATTTTTTTTTAGAAAAATTCCAACTACACCACTGGATTCGCGACATTTTCAAATGATTTGATTGCAAATAACATTGAAATGCGTCGATCAATAAAAAAGTTATAAGGGAATGGAATTTGAATAATATGCCGTTTAATCAACCCACCAATTCAATTTCAAAACTTTTTTCAGATTTTTGACTACACCACTGGATTTAGGGAGCCTCGAAATATCACTGACTGTAATTTCATGGAAATCTGTTGATAAATAAAAAAAAAGATTATGAGATAAAATGAAAATTTTCCTGAAATTCCTGATTTTCTTATTTATAAACAGATTTTGATGAAATTTTGGCCAGTGATATATCGATACTTCCTTAATAAAGTGGTATATTCCGAATTTTAATAAAATTTCTGAAACTGAATCGGTGACTTTATTAGGGGGCATCTTTTCAAATTTCATTTCCTCCTAACTTTTTCATTGATTGATGCATTTTAACGCAATTTACATATGAATCATTTGAAAATGTCGCGAATCCAGTGGTGTAGTTAGAATTTTTCTAAAAAATCGCTTATAATTTTGTCTACCCAATGAAAGAAAAATCAATCCAGTCGGTTGAAAAATGTAGATTTTATAAGGGTTTTATAAGTGGGTCACACTGTACTATTCCATAATGCGCAATGCCTTGAATCATTTCAGTATGATATGAAGAACTGGAACTGAAAAGCACTTAATTTATATTACTTATCAAATTTTATATACCTACTTCAGCTCGTACTACAGAATGTGGATATTTCTAAGAATGCGATAATCTACATAATTTCCTCATTAACTAACTACGAGTGGATCTGATCCATATTTCCATTCATAATTCAGTTCCATGTCCTGGTGAACCATGACAAAACACGAGGTGACTGGAACGAAACGAATAACACCCGGCTAACCAGAATGTCTGCCACTGATTTATACCTTTCATGTCACGTAAGGTCAGACTAGATAATTCAAGAAAAAGCTTCTTATATCTCAGAGAGATGCCCACCCGACAAAAAAATTTGGAGACATATCGCCTACTTACATTTGCGGGTCACGCGAGTTTGAAAAATCGCGCTGTGTGTTTTATGGCGCTTTTTGAAGCTTTCGTTGTTGTCCGTGAGGATTTGAAGAAGAACTTTGATGACAACCGGAGATATCGATAGATTGAAAAATATATTGATTGCTTTCATTCATTTGATGTCAATTGAAAATATTTGAAATGTGAAATGAAAATGTACTCAAATCACAGCACTATATTTCTGGAGGAGGAGTTTTCGTCCATATGTACTTAAAAACAGAAGTTTTTTTTCAGATCCTCCAAAGTCGAGTAAACATTCATAAAGAGGGCCCTTGGGGGGTTGCTTTTCTTGGTCCCTAAGAAGTGCTATCTAAAGTTTCAGAGCTCAATCATTATTCCAAGTCCATTTTCACAATTTTTGAACATAGCCGGCCCTGCGAGTTTTTCGACTGCCCCTTTTTGCCCCCCATATAATCCGGCCCTGCTAAAAATTCCTCCTACCTCGATTTCAGCTAAGGACCAAATTAAAACTAATGAACTAAAAAGTGAGAATACAGGAGACCGGCTAATTTTTGACCTAAGACATTTTCGGGAGAAAAATTTTCAAAATTTTTTTTCCCAGTTCCGGCCCCAACCAAATTTCCTTTCGCTTTGTCAAATGATAACTGATCACTTTCTAAACAACATATTTCAACGGACGGAATATAGGAGACGGCTGAAAATATTTCCTCTTGTTTCTCGGCTAGGCCCTACTCAAAATCAAAAATATTTTGGATTTGGTATCTTCGATGTGAGCTCGGAAGGAGTATGGTTGTCCGCGCATTTTTTCACTGGCGGTTCCCTAACTATTAGCATGAGAAAAAGATCACACGATAGTTTGCAAGAACATAATAATAAACCATTTTGAACATCATTCTAGAGTAGAAAGCAGGTTTTTGCTTGAAGGTAGAAACTTCTGGAGTAAGTCATCGAAAAAGGGTATAGTATACTTTGGTTTGAAGAAGTTTCCTGAATAATTTTTTTTATTTTCAAGAGTTAGGCAATTTGCTGAAAAAAAATTTTCCTTGTATAATCCTTTTCGATTTACTTCGTGCTTGAACGATGGTATCAAGAAATTAATTATCTTTGTTATTGTGAATATCAGAAAATTCAGAAATTTCGTTTTCTTTTGAATGCAGCTATAGCATTTTTGAATATGTACATATTGGCCAGTGTTAATATTTTCAAATTACGAAAATGATCTCTACATGACTGTGATCTTCACTGTGGAAATTTTACCTATTCAAATGCAGTATGAGCTGCAACAAGTGTTTTGGCGTTTTTTTCTGGATACTCAATATATATCTGACGAGTTTTCAAAATCGGTATCCAGGAATTTCCGAGGGTCCAGCCGAATTATCGGGGGTAATACCACGAGTGGTCGCAATACTATCGATAATTCTGTCAGAAATCAACGAGATCAAATTGCTTGGTAACACCACGAGGGACTCGTGGTGTTACCTCAAAGCAATTTGATCGAGTTAAAGATTTCTAACAGAATTATCGATTGTATTGTGAGCACGAGTCGTATTTATTGAGATAATTTCACGAACCAACCAAGTTATTATTTGAAATTTGATCGAGTAAACAAAGTGAATTCTTCAATACTTGCAACTAATGAATAATAAACATGAAGTCTGTCAACCTGACGTTTATGTCATATTAGATTACAAGATGTGTCATTGCTGTTTATATTTGTGGTTGACTTGACGACGTGGTCTTTCCGGATCGGAAAGAAAGGAAGCGAAAGGAAGCGTGTACTTTCGCGAAATCCCATTCTGATTGGTCCTCATATCGCAGGAGACGCGACTTTCATATAGTGAGTGAAATTGTCGCAGTAAAGGGTGCAGCTAACTTTTGCCGCTGTCAAAGTGACAATTGCACTGTGGCATATGCGATTTTTTATACATGACTTAAATTGTCAGTTGGAAACAACATATTAATATATCTTTTGCTTAGAAGATTTTTTACACCTTTTTGAAAATTATTATTTCTCGAGATTAATAAATCTGAATATAAAATAGGATCGCTTGAGTATATTTTTTCACCAATTGGACAACAGAGAGTAGATATTTGAAAACAGCAGAGGTGAGATGTAAATTTATCAAGGTAATCAACGTTGTCTTTTCTTTACTTAATATAATGCTCATATATCATCGGACCTATCTAGATTTTTTTTATTGATCTGAGATAATTTTAAAAAAAATTCCGCTACACCGTGATATTCTTGGGTTGTTTTTGAAATTCTCGTGACACAAACTGTAACTGTAAACGGGTAACTGATTCACATAAAACTAAAAGACAAACGTGCCCAGTAATAGTAGTTTCGTTCATACGCAAAAAAATAAACCAATCCGCAGAAAGTTGGCAGAACTAATCTAGAACAAGCATTAGAGTAGGCAAATAGCGGAAGTTTCAAAATCCCAATGCACTGAACTCTCTGAATGAATAATATTACGGGTTGTACAGTAATTATGACTTGATATATCGCATATGGAGTCCATTTCCGGGGAACCTTCGTTTCCGGGTATTTTTAATTTAGCAGTTAATTTGCTCTCATACTATTCGTTTTCATTGCTCATCTAGGTATACAGAAAAGTTGAGGATTATGTAGGTTAAAAAATAAATACAATTGGACCGCATGTAGTAGAATGAAAAAGGCATTATTGTAAAAAGATTCAAAAATCAATAATCCATTTGTTTTTCTGAGGGGATGTATTGATATACAGGGTGTTTCAAAATTCAGTATCAAGAATTAGGGTCAATATAAGACTTTATTTCCTATGAACATATGTCCGCAACTGCTTAATTTCTAAGATACAGGGTGTTGAAATTTAACAAAAATGATAATGATACGCTACTGTTTTTTTTTAATGAATATTATATTTTTTATGAGTGTCCTCTATCTATTCATAAAAATGGTCCCTTGACTTTTTTCCCTACGAAGAACAGTTTTCGATTTAAAAAGCAAAATGAGACATACAAAAAATCACATAGGTACAAGCGAATGACGACCTTTTATTTTTTATCGAAAACCGTCCGTCGGACGGAAAATAGTCAAGAGACCATGTTTGTGGAAAAATAGAAGACAATTATGAAAATGATACTAATTTGACAAAAAAAGAAACAGTAGCGTATCATAATTTTGATCAAAAATGACAGAGCATGTTTACAAAGACGCCACTGATGAAAATTAAAAAACGTTCGCCATGGAAAAAATGTATTTTTATGTGTACTTTGCATGTACCAAAATTAAAAAGAAAAGCCAAAGTGGTTTAGAGATATTGAAAAAGAACCGATTTTTTTGTTAAATTTCAACATCCTGTATCTCAGAAATAAAGCGGTTGCGGACACATGTTTATAAGAAAAAAAGTCTTTTTTTGACCTAAGAAACACGCCCCTGAAATCTTGATACTGAATTCTGAAACACCCTGTATCTAACGGCGCACCGCTGGAGAGTCGCTGGTGAACGACTATGCATACGGGTGTGAATATTTTTTATCAAACAATTTAAAAACTGTTTTACCCCTCCTGAACATTTCTGATCTATCGCAGCCAGTTATTACGTATAGAGTATATAATTTTGACACTTTGCAGAAGCAGATAAACTTTTGGATGAATACGATACTGCCGAGGACACTGCACATGAATTTTCACAGATTTCATTTGAAATGCTGTACCAATTTTTGTTCAAAATTATGAATATAATATTTATAAAGATTACCTCTTGGGAGGTATTCATGGTGTAAAGGGGAACATTCCCCATTAAAATTAAAAATGAGAAATTTGATTCATTTATAATATCTAACAGAAAACAACTACTTCTACTACAATATCAGATGTAGTTCAATGTCCAGCGTGGCTTTAGCCGGGGAAGTAGTTGTTGTCTGTTAGATATTACAAATAAATGAGATGCCAAAAAATAACTTTCATTCGATTTCTGTGAGTGATATTTTTTTAATAGCATTCTCCCTATCTAATTTGTTTAATGAATTTCCAATGAAAACTAGAGAAAAAAAATTCAAATATCTGAGTGGAAATGCGAATTTTCAATTTCAGATTTTTTCTTTTCAGTTAGATTCTTTTCACAATATCCATCAGACTTCATCGAAACTTAAAATAAAAATAATTTTATATACTGTGGTTAGTAACTCTGTTAAAAATGTAATATCAAAAGATCAACATGGCTTCCAAGATAAAAAATCATGTAAAACCAATTTATCTTGTATTTCACAATTCTTGGCAGATGCGCTTGACAGGGGATCTCAAGTTGATGTCATCTATTTTGACTTGCAAAAGGCATTCGATCAGATCGATTTGGAAATTCTAATACACAAACTTGGTCAGTTTCGCTTCACTGCTGACAGGGTCGACCTGTTTAGGTCCTACTTATTTAATCGATATCAATACGTAGAAATTGAAGGTCATAAATCTATGTCCTATATAGCCACCTCAGGCGTGCCACAGGGCTCTAACCTTGGCCCCTTGCTATTTCTCTTGTTTATCGACGACCTTTCTCAAATTATTGTTTCTTCAAAATTACCTTATGCCGACGAACTCAAGATCTTTAACATAATAGACAACACAACAGACTGTTTGCATCTACAGGATGATATTGATTCAATTTTCCAGTGGTGTAATGATTGAATATTTCCAAATGTTCTGTCGTTTCTTACTGTAAGAAATATGTGACGATTGAACATGAATATAAAATTCCAAACACTAGTATTAAAAGATGTAGAGAAATCATTCACTTAGGCATTATTTTCCGTCAAAAATTGACATTTATACCACATATGGACAAAATGATTTTCTCTGCCAATAATATGTATGGGTTTTTGGTGAGGCAAATTAGAGATTTCAGGAATACTCAAACAATGACCACTATATATTTTAGTTATGTGAGAAGTAAACTAGAATATGGTACACTGATATGGTACCCTGTACATTCCACTCTTGTTGCCAATATTGAATGTGTCCAGAGACGATTTTTGAAATACCTATTTTATAAAACAAGCGGAAATTACCCTGAAAGAGGAATTGGCATTTCAGTTCTTCTGGATCAGTTCAATTTTGTAGCATTGAGCACACGAAGATTATATGTCACTATAAAATTCCTTTACAAACTAATCAGTAATCATATAATTTGTGAGGATTTGTTGTCCAAAATAGATTTTTTAGTACCTCGCGTCAATTCTAGACATCATTGCAATCTGCCAACATTGTGACATTTTTTCATGTAGTGTGAATGACATTCATGAGGCGGCTGTGGGAGCAGCTCCATAATATTCCTATAGATGAGTGAATTATTACTATTGTGCATAATTTAGTACATAACAATTCTATTATCTGTATTATTGTATTTTTCCTTCCTAGCGTTTCCTGTAATTGGGTGTTTTCACCTGTTCGAAATAAAGAGCTATCTATCTATCTATCAGATGTAGTTCAATGTCCAGCGTGGCTTTAGCCAGGGAAGTAGTTGTTTTCTGTTAGATATTAAAAATAATTTCAACATTTTTCATTTTTCATTTTTCAATTATCATGGAGAATGTTCCCCTTTTCGATTTGTACCAATGTTTACCTCTATTCGAATTTTTGTAACCTAACCCCCATATTTTGGGCTAACTTGACCGAGCTATGTTACAGATATTTGAATCACAGGACTCGTTTTGTCGAAAACCTTGGCTATTTTTGAATTCCACACGCATCACTGGAATATTCCCATGTTCTATTTTTCAACCAGCGTTCTCATCTTTCACGTTAATGAGAAAATTATGATTCCGCTATAAGTAGTTATTTATGATACAAGTGTTGAAAGTGGCATTTTATTTTGTGAGTGGGGAATATTGGAGCAACCCCACAATCAAAATAAAATCACTTTCAACACATTTTTTTGTACAACAGTTACTGCTAGTAAGAAAAAAACAAAAAAAATATAAGGTCCATAAGGATTCGAACACACGATCTTTGGATTAAAAGGCAAACAGTGATGACGGACCTTCTACAGTTGGACTGAATACTACTTCGTTTGTAACTTCAAGAGGAATTAGTATTACCAATTGCATAGAGAGATCTATATTACTGAGTTATCCATCATCTCATCAGTCATTTTACTTTTAACACTAGTGTTTAAAGTATTTTCATCACCAGTGTTGAAAGTGACTCTGTGAAAACGTTAGTTTTTAGTTCATATATCAATGAATTAGAAACGTAATGTTTAATGACGCTTGTACAAAAAATCTATTTACATTCCGACATAACACCTGTAACTATCGTAATAAAAAGCCATTTTCTCCATAACACAGCTTGCTGGTACGATACATTCTACAAACACGGAAAATAAATTTCGGGTAGCTGGAATGAGTCACAAATCAAGTTGACGGTAGCGACATTTTAGCTTGTGGCTTTTTATATAACGCCCAGATACTGTTTGTTGGCCTCTGAACTTCATGCGGGGAAAACCGCCACGGGTATAGAGTTAGTTCATTTAATATATTTTTTTATTATTTTACCAGCGTTGTTTTACATATTGTATTATTCAGGAATTTCAGGATATAGGTTGAAGGTTTACGGTTGACGGTTTTATATGCGGAACAGAATATTTCACTCCTTTTTTTAATAAACCGCAGATGATTCCACAACAGATTTTATGAATATCCTATTCATATTTGTCAAAAAATAACTTTCAAAGTGTTACTGCAGAAGAAATATGTCTCATATCCATCCCTGGTGTGTATAATTGCTTCTGAAGATTCTGCTTTCCAATTCTATCAATCTTCCTAATGAGTTTGGCAAAGCGAAATAGATTTTCTTCGACCAAAATGTATTGGGGATTAAATGTGAGAGAAGCGAACCTTGCTTCAATGAAATGAACGGTTTCTGTGAGTGATATCTTTAAATAACATTCTCCCTATCACTCAATGATTTTTTCAATGAAAACTAGAAAAAAAATCAACTATTTCAGAATTTTTCTTTACTTTTCAGTTAAGAGTCTTTTCACAATATCTATCAGATGCAGTTCAATGTCCAGCGTGGCTTTTGCCGGGAAAGTAGTTGTTTTCTGTTAGATATTACAAATAAATCACATTTTTCATCATTTTTCCAATGCCATGGAAAATGTTTCCCTTGTCAACATGAATACCTCCCAAGAGGTTATCTTGAACGATGGAAAATAGCGACTAAAGTTTGTCTTTCAGCCGCAGATGATTCCACAACAGATTTTATGAATAAACTATTCATATTTTCGAACCAAAATCAAAATGCAATGCCGATAACAGGTCTATGTCAAAAAATAACTTTCAAAGTGTTACCGCAGAAGAAATATGTCCCTCATATCCAGCCCTGATGTGAGTAATTGCTTCTGAGGAGCCTGTTTTTCCAATCCTATCAATTTCCCTGATGAGCTTTGCGAAGCGAAATAGATTTTCGTCGACAAAAATGTATTGAAGATTAAAAGCGAGAGAAGCGAACCTTGCTTCAATGAAATGAACGATTTCTGCGAGTGATATTTTTTAATAACATTATCCCGAGGGGGAAACTACTCTTTCATTAGGTGTACATCATAACATTTTCATTAATTCATTATTAATTTAAATTAAATTCATTATTCGAAATGTCGAAAACTCGCCAGAAATTCTTTTGCGCAAAAAAAACATTTGAAAACTGATTCAGAGCTGACCAACTTGAGAACGGTTAGAGATAGACGAATTCTGCGAACTCCAATCGATTCAAAATGGCCGAATTAGTATATACCGAGAATTTGGACAATAATGTCGAGTAATTCATGATAGATAATTTTTCTTCTTAATTTTCACTTTTCGAATTTCAAATTTTTGTCCCCGAACGTATTTTGACGTGCTGATTCCGAATCTTCGAAAACTGATCAGATATTTTGGCAACAAAAAACGATTTGAAAACTGATTCAGAGCTCACCAACTCGAGAACCTTTAGAGAAAGATTCAGATTCAGAATTGCTGAATTTGTATATATGGGAATTTCAAAAAAAAATTGACGGACAAAAAAGGCACGTATATCATGATAAATAATGTTATGAACTTTTTAAATTTTAATTTTTCAAATTTCGAATTTTTATCCCCGAACGTATTTCGACGTGCTGATTCCGAATCTTCGAACAAAAATGTCGAAAACTCATCAGAAATATTTTTCGCGCCAAAAAAAAAACATTTGAAAACTAATTTAGAGCTGACCAACTCGAGAACGGTTAGAGATAGACGAAATCTGCGAACGCCAGTCAAAGGAAATTAAAAATTACTCGAAAAAGTTGCAAGGGGTTCACCCCTAAAAATCATTAAAAGTACCAAGTTGTCACATCGACTTGAAATTCGCACTGTGTACGTAAAATTTCATGCTCATTCAAAAAATTTATGATTTTCTATGCTCAGATTTAAGATTTAGTCGGAAAAAGGTGTTTAAGATAAAACATTAAATTTTCTGAGATTTTTTATTTTTCATTTTTCGAATTTAAAATTTTTGGCCTCGGACGTATTTTGACATGCTGATTCCAAATCTTTTAACAATAATGTCGAAAACTCATCAGAAATATTTTTGAGGGCAAAAAAAACATCAAAAAACTGATTTAGAGCTGACCAACTCGAGAACAGTTAGAGATAGACAAATTCTGCGAACGCCAATCGATTCAGAATGGTCGAATCAGTATGTATTGTGAATTTCGAGTCAATCGAAAGAAATTAAAAATTACTCGAAAAAGTTGCAAGGGGTTCCCCTAAAAATCATGAAAAATACCAAGTCGTCACATCGACTTGAAATTCGCACTGTATACGTAAAATTTTATGCTCATTCCAAAAATGTATGATTTTTATATGTTCAGATATACGATTTAACCAGAAAAGGGTGTTTAAGGTGAAAAATCCAATTTTCTAAGATTTTTTATTTTTAATTTTTCGAATTTAAATTTTTTGCCCTCAAACGTATTTTGACGTGCTGATTCCGAAATTTTTGACAGAAATGTCGAAAGCTGATCAGAAATAATTTTGGCGGCAAAAAAACACCTGAAAACTGATTCAAAGCTGACCAACTCGAGAACAGTTAGAGTTAGACGCATTCTGCGAACGCCAATCGATTCAGAATGCCTGAATTAGTACATACTTGGAATTTTAATGAAAAAAATTGACGGGCAAAAAAGTCGAGTATCATGAGAGATAATTTTTTGAACTTTTTTATTTTTCATTTTTGAAAATTCAAAATTTTGTTCCCGGATGAATGTCGACGTGCTGATTCCGAATCTTCGAACGAAAATGTCGAAAACTCATCAGAAATATTTTTGGCGCCAAAAAAAACCATTTGAAAACCGATTCAGAGCTGATCAACTCGAGAACGGTTAGAGATAGATGAATTCTGCGAAAGCCAATCGTTTCAGAATGGCTGAATTAGTATGTATTGGGTATGTATTTGGAAATTATTTTATGACAAGGTACTAAAATGAACCTTTCTCCTGTTCTCCTTATGTAACCATCCAATCTCCTTCAATTTATTTGATACTCGTTGTCGCCTACTTACACAAAAAATCATACGTGGGCATGAGTTTCGAATTTTCTGGATCTTATTTTTATACATAAGAGTTAAATTATGTCCATACAACGTATCCGCGTAATTGAATGGTAATTATCTTTGATTGCCCCCTAAAACTTTTTCATTATTTTTCATTAGAGATAATTTCTTCACTGATTTCATTAGGTGTACAAAAAATGACTAGTTATTTCCCCCTCGCATTATCCCATATATTTATTCAATAATTTTTGTAATGAAAACTATAGAAAATTAAAAAAATCAACTAACATTTTCACAATTTCACTTTCAGATTTTTTCTTGTCTTTTCACTTGGAGTCTTTTCACAATATCTATCAGATGTAGTTCAATGTCCAGCGTGGCTTTTGCCGGGAAAGTAGTTGTTGTTTTCTGCTAGATATTACAAATAAATCACATTTTTCAATTTTCAATTTTCATGGAGAATGTTCCCCTTTTCGATATTTTTCCTGTTTTAGTCGACAAAAAAGTACTTTTTTTACATCAATGACTTGAACGATTTCTGTGTGTGATATTTCTGAATAACACCCTCTCTATCATTTATTTGTATGAATTTCAAAGAAAACTGGATGATTGAAAAATCAACTACCTGAATAAAAATGCATATTTTCACTTTCAGATATTTTTTTACAGTTAGGATCTTTTCACATCTCTATACATATCTATCACATGTAGTTCAATACCCAGCGTGGCTTTAGCCGGAGAAGTAGTTGTTTCCTGTTAGAAATTACAAAAAAATCACACATAATAAAGTTCAATTGAGAATGTTTCCCTTCTCAATTCTAACCATGTTTGCTGACTAGGTAATTAAGTACCGAAAATCGCCACTGCCTCTTGGACCATTATGAAAATCCCAACTTTCAATAGTGTTGAGTTTCCATACACGATTTCGGGTGCAGCAGACGCCACAAATTCCTATTAAAAATATGATGGTAAGCTGGAAATACAATACCGCAGCAATGAAGCTGAAGCTGTAAAGTCCAGACATATTATGAAGGAAAAATAAAACTAGCCGCAGTATATCCGGATCAGCAAGTGATTTGTGGACGGTTTTGCCGAGATCTTCTCATCGCGCCTGCAGGATGGAAACGTGTCAGTGCAGACGTCAAATCGAATAATCCACGAAGTGATGTCTGGATAATCTCAGATAGGAAGTTGGAGAACCAACAAAATATTGATGGGATACACGATTGGCGATGTAATTATCATTGAAGTGGCCAATTGCCCAGGTATTGATATCTGATAATTCAACTCATGTATAAAATTGTCCATAAGAAACGTCAGTTTTGGCAGTTTGATATCGGATAAATAGGAACGTAAATGTTTGCAAGTGGATAAACTGTTAGTTACCTTCACCACGGCAACAACTAATAATTGTCGTATGACTTTATTGAATCCGACGCTGTACCCAAGGACGCGTTGCTATCAACAAATCCAAATGACAATAAATGTTCATACTTTTTGTTACAAAGTGTTGTTTTTAATTTCAAATGAGCGTTAACGTTAGATTTGGTAGTGCAACTACTCAAATAATAAATTCTGCAATAGAGAACGCCACTCCAAAAAACACAAAAAACAAATCATCAATTTGGAAGCAGTTTGAATTTTTTTGTCGAGAAAAGGGGTATGAACTATTATACCTTCAACATCGCAGCCGAAAATCTCAAGCATATTGGCAGATTGGGCGTATAATATGAAGAAATCAGACGGAAATGACTACAAGGGGTACGTAGTTAAAACAATGTGGAATACTGTAGCCAAAATTGTGCAAGAAAAATATTATATGGATTATAAGATTGTGTTTGACCCAGTCAAAGATGTGACATTTCAAGCCGCTAGAAACGCTAAAAATGCTAAACGCAAGCAACTGCAAAGCAATTTAGATAAAAGAAGACAAGGTTCTATAGCATTAAGTAAAGAAGAAGTTATAAAAATGGCAGAGCAGTGGGATGAAAATACTCCAATGGTACTTCAAAAAAAACTTTTTCATATCGCCGCTTTTGAATTAGCCTGGACAGGTGGTGAAAGTGCGCACTGTAAAATTTATTATTTCAAAGCTAAAAAATACAATAATGGAACATTGACAGGCAGAGTGGAGTACAACACGGTCTTTTCTAAAACAGCTCAAGGTGGAGATAAAAGGTGCAGTGAAAGTAAGTGGTTGACTACAAATAAAAAAAATCCGAAGGTGTATCCTGTAAGATTGTTGAAAATGCTTCTAGAAAAATTTTTTGGATAGGTTGTTTTTGGAAAAATGAAAATGCCAAGGGATGGTACAAAAATGTGCCCATTGGTGTAAACGAAATTTCAAAGTGGACCAGAATTTCTGCAGAAAAAATTGGTCTAGATCTGAAAAATAAAATTAATAATCACTCCCATAGGGCTAGCACTATTTCTACTCTTGCCAAAGCAGGAGTCTCAGAACAGCAAATTATCAAGCTGACCGGACATTCGAACGCCTATTCTCCGAAGCCATACCTTCAGTTAGACTCACAGCATCATTCCACTTTAGTGACAAATCTAAGAGAGGAAAATAATCAAATTCAGCAGTCTTCTTCGGGTAGGATTGTATACCAATACTGTACTTTCACTAATTGTACATTTAAATAATATTTCCTGTTAAATGTACTTTTTGTTCAATGAATTATTGATTTAATTTAATAAATTGTGTTCTATTCACTTTTGTTTATCAATTCGTTTATTTGATTCGTTAAATTATCTCACTAAATACCACTCTAGGTTTTGTTTTCAGCGTATAAACTTTAATTTTGTTCCACTCAAACTTGGTAGCTTGTAATATGACTCGACCAAATAACATTAGATAAAATCACTCCACCTTCGGTGTCGTGATTTTATCATGTTATTTGCTCTCGTCAATTACCAAAGCAACCAAGATTTCGTGCAAAATGAAAGTTTATCCGATAAAATAAAAACCTCTTGTGTTATTACCCTCGAATATACCCTTGAAGACGAGGTATAATCGATTTGGTGTTTCGCGCTGCCAACAAAAGGAATGTTTATATTATTCAAATGGATACATTTATTAGAGATATAGAATATATATACCTTGTGATACAATAAACGAAATAAATACCATACTTGGCTCAGAAACTAAAAAAAAACAATTTCAAAATATTTCACCAGAATATCAGGAGCATTTCCAAGAACTTTTTCGTACAATCTATCAATTCTCTCACTTTATAACTACAGCGAAATCAACTATGAATGCAACGAGGAAAGGTATTCTTTCATATTTTATCCATCACATGATAGGAACAGAGTTCAAAATTAACTGCGAAAATATTTTTGAAACAGACATTAGTTATCGTCTGCAGAGACCTCCTATAATGATGAGGGCAAGAACCCAGAAATCGATCTATAGGTGGTCCAAATGTTTCAATGAACATTTCCATGCGACTAGCAATTGCGGAGACATCCTTGGAGGAATCTGCACGGAAATTCATTAGATGTAATTCAACGTTCGTCGTGGTATTAGCCAGGAAAGTAGTTGTTTTCAGATGGATTTTCGACCAAATTATTCCTATGGTATAGGATTATGGCAATGAGCGTCGTCCTGGCATTTTGTTTCTCTCGTGGCAAGCTCGTTGTGAACAATGCAGATTTCTTCATTTATCTAGGAGTTTATAATCCCTTTTTAAAACTGTGAAATCATCTTGTTTAATAATTATTTTTCGAGTTTATCCCCCTGCTATGCAATAAAATATCACCAAGGCTCTTCTAAGTTTTCGTAATTTAAAATATTTGAGTGGATTTCAGGTTGCAGTTCATAGAATCGTATTTCAATCAACTCTTATCTAATATTAGCAGTAAGCACCTTTCCTGAAAGAAAATGTGAAAATATGAGATATAATCCAATCTGCAGCGTCTTCTCGAAAGTTTTAATACACGTAATGCTCTCGGATTAGTGTGAGTCCACCTGAGCTTGCCCGAGGCAGTAATAGGGGATTCCATAATGTTTAGGTGATAACGCAAAGATTTTCTCTTGCGAAAGGAAAATTTATTATTCCATAATCCGTCATGTTTTTATTGCTGGGTGCTCTTTCCAAATGAACAATATTACTAAGTGAAAGGAGAATCATATTTTCATTATTTATTTGTGACCACATAATTGTTAGTAGCTGACCAACTTGTTGGATATGGATGTGAACTTTCCTGTTTGACTGCGGCTGCCCAGTAGGTCAAAATATTGACTAATTAACAAGAATATATTCTTTATTTATTTGTTGAATTATGTTTCTCCACGATCGTTACAGAATTTGTCATTTCTTGATATTGAACAAATATTTTTACAACACTTGCTGTCTTAGGCTTTTTGCGTGTATTTCATTCTATCACTTGTTAAGGAATCAATATTCTTGCAGTGTTGTAGCAATAATAACGTTAGCCTTTACTCATCGAAAATAGTTGTTAGAGGTTTTAAATAACTTTACCTACCACCAATATAAGGAGGATAGTTGGTCAACCTTATGGGATTAATATTGGATTCAAATGGAGGCGACATGTAGATGGCGTCAGTGGTGTTCGCATCCAAGTCATGTCGTAACTTGAATGGCAGAATACGTAATTTGGCAGTCTCGTTGAATTTCCGTAAAGTAGATGGCGGATCATGTGATGAATTGTAAATAGAGTAGGTAGGTGGCACCAATGACTGCAATAAAATTAGAAATATGGTTCAAGAAATTATTTCTTCCGATGTTTCATGGACCGTATCCACTGTAATATAGGGTCACTTGTCACACCGTAAAGTAGGTAGGTATATTTGGGGTGTGGTGATTTAGTATTTAGTTGTCAGTTTGAAATGTGGATTCAGTGGATGTGTTGGTATTTATTCTGTTGTGATAATTGAAACAAGGCAAAATTATAATAATCTTCCATATTTAAAAAAAAAAACGTCATGAGACAAAGGATATTGAAGTACCTGTAGTTCCTGAACTAATCGTTTTAGACCACAAGTGTGATAGTTTGTTGAAATCGCTTTATCTGGAGCAACATAAAAATACCATAATATCCAGTATGACCCATTTATAATATTGAATCTGAGGTCTCGTGACCGAGAACAAAAAGCTTATTGGGCAATGGAAATAAAAAAAAAACTGCACCAATTGCTTTAATTTACAACCCCAAAATTTCCATTCTCTACTACTCTCGAGTTCCGAGATATTCCCTGTCCTAATCTTCGTGGGACAGACTGTACGTTTTCATGAACTTTGGCCGATTATAGCTCAAAAACGACCCATACGAATTCATTTAAATTCACACATTCTTCTAACGATACATCCCACTATAATGTTATACAATTTTAGCCAATTTGTCCGAGAGCCAATTTCCCATGTGCCATTGTGTGGGATTATTTTCATAAAGACTTGCGCTGCCAAAACTGAAAACAAAACCAACAAGATATTCCAATTCTTTCAACTCGTCAAATTGCCCTTTCATGTTTATTCATTGTTGAACAATCTCTTTGGGCCGTCCGTAGCAGGCTTCCTAGTTCACGAAACTATTTTAATACAAGAAGAGCAAACCTCGCCTCCCCTATTTTCCCGCATCAACATACTTTCCAGTTCCGCCCAAAGAAAATAATCCGTGCCCGCGAAGGTTGCAATAATCTGGAGTTGAAATTTTAATAGGAAGATCCTTATCCACCGCAACGTGGAGTCGCGAAGGAAATCGGATTTTCTAAACGATTCCGACGATTCCGCAGCGCAAAAACATCACTTACCTGAAGTGAATACGATCCGATGCTTTGATCCAATACTTGCGTTCGTTTGACGGAATCTGATATGCTTTACCGAAGCGAATGCCCGTCTGAAGAGAGGCTCAAGTTCCGACATCTCTGGGGATCTTTCTCTTTCAATATTTACATCGGCTCGGATCGACGGGTTCGATGGAGCTAATTCATCAGAATATGTGGAAGTCTGAACTATCATCGGTAGACGTGCTTCGAGTTACGTAACTTCTCTGAAAGAAGGTTACACTTCAAGTCGATTGAACTATATCCAGTACATATTTTTTTTTAATACAGAAGAAGACAATGACAAAGTATATGAAATTGATTCGCTCTCTCAGCTGCAGGGAACTCCCTGCAACACCACATCATCTGAAGAGTTAGTTTACCGAATGAAATCTTCTGAAGAGGTCCGTGTGAATATCTGCTCTATGGTAAAATAGGATGGATGACGTCTCCAGAGGCTCCAAAAACTCCAATTCGAGAGAAGAAATCCTATTTTCGCAATTATAGACAAGTTTGTAGTTTTTACTCCTTTTTCAGCCAATGACTAAACCAAGATCTGGATATTCTTTAGATTCTTCTGGATCTTGTTGTCATTTCAATCATAGCGTACTGCCGTCATCCTGTGTGAGCAGTCGTCTGTGCATGGCCTCCTCAAGAGTGCATCTGCGTTCCTATGGCAACACCCCGCTCAAAGTTCGAAGGTCTCACTGAAGTATTCAATAACCTTCTCCTACCTTCTTGGATCTGAGACGGCTTCCTGTCCCATGTTGCTGGCGTCCGTGTCCAATATGATTTTTCCATTCGGTAGAGGATAGCTGAGAACAGTGGCACTGATCAGAGCTCTTTCCGACTTCTTGAATGAGTCTTGGTATTCCTCGGACCACTGGTCTGGTCAGATGTTTGTCAATATTGGCAAGCCCAAGTACATCGCGGTGATAGTAGGTGCATAAAACCAACAAACTCGGCAGCAGGTATATGTATTTTGGAATGGACTCTCCTTCACTGCTTTGATCTTCCACTCATCTACTGCTACTCCTTTCCCAGAAACAAAGTAGCCGAGATATCGTACTTCTTTCTGGAACAGATGACATTTCTTGGGACTCAGTTTTAATCAGGTGTTCCTCAGTAGCACGAGTATCTTCTTCAAAGTTTTTCACGAGGTCCTCGAATGATAAATCAACCCAATCATACCGTCGAGTTACACTAGACAATCGTCATATAAAACTCCTTCCAGAACCATCTCCGTCAATCTTTCAAATGAGCTGGAGCATAACAGAGCCCGAATGACCTAGCTGTGAACTGTCACAACCCTGAGCCGATGGTGAAAGCTGTCTTTTCTTGATCTACTGGAGCCAGTTCAACCTGCCAATATCCGCTCTTCAAATTTAGGGTCGAGGATATTGTAAAACGGCTAACGTGTCTAGGGTTGTCGTCTATTCTCGAAAAGGGGTAACGGTCAGGTTGTTCAGTTGACCATAGTCTACGCAAAAAAGTGTCGATCCAGCACCACTGAAGAGTACCAGAGACTGTCGGATTTTTTGATGACTTCTTCTTTCTCCATATCGCTGACTATTTCGTCAGCTTCTTCCTTCTTGATAGCAGGAAGTCTTATAGCTGTCTGCCTGATTGGCCTTGCCTTCCCAGTATCGATATTATGTTGGACCAGCTTTGTTCTACCTCCTCTTGCTTGTGCAACATCGAAGATGTCTTGGTAAATCTTAACTAGATCCATCAATTTGGACTGTTGGGCCGGTCCAAGGTCTATTGAAGAGAATTTTTTCAATTTTGCCGGCAAATTGCTGCTGGGTTGGCTAGCGGTACCAAGTGCACTCCTAATCGAAGATGAAATTGCCGAACAGTGACCCAAAATTATTCCCTTCCAAGGGTTTTCCCTAGGACAATTCCTCGTCCAATTTTCTCATCTTGAAGGAGGGGCTCAAACATTATTATGTTTCCACTGCTCGCACTTCTGTCTAGGCGCGACTCCGGGAAGTTTTCAGCCCTCTCAGGTACGTTCACAACTCCATTGAGTAGGACCCAGCTCATCTCTCCACTCTTTCCATGAAGCGCCAGCACTTCTCCGTTCACACGTAGGACTACGACTTTGAAATTCAACTTGAACCCTGGAATTCATAATGTCCATTCCAAGTAAAATCGTTCTCGATGTCAGCTACCATTGCCCGTAGATTCAGTTTGGTGCTGCCCAAAATCAGCTCAATTGATAGTTCACCACAGAGTGGTGTGCATAGCTTCCAAGTTGACAGTTTAATTATAGCAACCTGTGTAAGGCTTGTTGACGGTAAGACCGTCTACGATTATACCTCTGTTCTGTCGTTGAAAGGATAGCGACACATGCGTTGTTAACCGGAGCTTGCTGGATACCGGCCGAAAAGTGCCCCTTCTCAATATCCTGCGTTGGTGTCGACTTTTTGAAAGTTGGATATTGGCTACGCACGTGCCAAATTGTCTTAGACTTCCGGGATCTTACCAATCTCTTCTCGGACAACACTTCCCTCGTCACTTATCCTATGGTAGCTTCAAGAGTAGCAGAATCTTGGAACTTCTTCAATCATCCAGACTTTATTCTGGCTTTCAGGGCCTGAATCCAGAGCGCGTACCAGTGTATCTACGAGACGTGTTGAACGAGCTAGTATCCATTCTTGCATAGCTATAAATTTTTCGATGTAGCTGACTATGCAAGACGAACCAAGCGTGCCACATCTGCTTCGAATTCTTGTAATCCACTTGATTTCTGGCAGCAATTTTTCAGCTGTGGTATACGTATTCTAGGTATATCTGGCCATACTGTATCTCTGGTTGTTTTATCAGCTGTTCGTAGTACTTCTGTTCTAGGGCCTAGGGGGTTTGTAAAACATTTGTCGATTAGTCACGCAATTCCAACGTTGATGCGACGGCTTCTCTCTCTCCATTCCAACCATTTGCATTGGCCGTCGCTTCAAATTGGCGGCGGGTTTGCCCATGGAGTTTTTCATTTCTGCAGTACTGATGATATATAAAACACTATCCAATCCCTTCGATAAGGAATACTGATGGTCATATGAGGATCATCCAATTTTTATTTCATTTCAACGAAAGTTGGATCTATTTTTATCGGTAAAATAATAACCGTTAACACTTGTAATATTAGAATCCTCAGCCCCTCCAGTGACATCAAAATGGCTCTGGAGATGATAACTTATTCTTAAGGGTTGCGGAATGCTCATAAAGATATGAGTCTTGATATATGAACAGGCCTATTATCGGGGTTTATCCAGAATTTTTCCTGACACGCATATGGTTCTGGTAACTGGAGGTAGAAAAAATAATACAGGTAAAATGGGAATTTGTGAGGGCTCAAACTTCAACTTAGAGCATGGAACCATAATAAGTGTGTTGGAAACAAATTGAGTTGATACAATTATAGAAGCAATGTTAGTCTATTTGTCATTTTCTATATCGGTTGGAATGATATGCAGAATTTCTGCTAATGCCCAATAATTTCTTTTAGTCCAGAAGCTAGCTGGTGAAAGGGACAGTAAAAAGGGGTCCAACGCTTAATTGAGGTACTTATGAATTTTTTATGTGTTATTGGGAATGGTCAGAGAGTGCAAACCCAAGTATGTCCGATCCTAAAAAAAAATACTGAAAAACGGAAAAATTTTCAAGTTTTTTGTTTATAAATCCTAAACAGTGCGGTACAGAGCAGCAAAGAAGTGGTAAAATCTCAATTCCTGGAAAATTGTCAGTTTTTTGTCAATTTGGATCGATTAAATTATATGAAAAACTGATTTTAGTAAATATGCAAACAGTGGAGATGTTAGTTACCTTTAAATTGCACGTCTTGACAAAATTATTATCAATATAGGGGTGGAAGTAAAAATGAAAAATGCTTTTTTTTGAGTTTTCCAAAGTGTTGTTTGATCATTTCTTTTTATTTATTCTAGTTCTCAACTACTTTCTCACTCCCATTTATGATTATGAATGAATGAAGTACCTATCGTCATTAACAAAATAACAGAGAAAAAACAAAGAATAAATATGAAAATTTGATTCAGTAGAATATCGTAAAAAATGCTAACTTCGTTAGCGAAACGCGCGTCGAGTGAAAGTGACGTAGTTTTGGTGTTTTGGGTAGCTTCTAGTTCTTGAATTGAAAAATAGTTATTATGATTATAAACTTTTAATTTTTACCAAATAATCTTGCAAAATCTGCGGTTGTAGAAAAAAATGTGTGTGTAATTCGAGCGCAAAAACTGTGCCGCTATCGAAAGAAGTATTACTTTGCGCCCTTTATACACAAGTAGCTATTTCTTTAGATTCTCTGCACAGCTACAGTTCGACAAACTAGCTGAAAACGTGAAAACATGATGCACACTCGTCGCACAACGGACTATAGTCCGTAATATGTCCAGTGATGAGGCACTCGACATAAACGTACGTTCAATTTCGCCATGTTCAGCTAGTTTGTCAAATTCGAGAGAAAACATGCTGAATCTGGGAAGCAGATTTTCTCCAATTGTCACGATCTAAATCTGTTAAGAACTTCTTCAAAGCATCAAACAAGCATTTGTCTATGGTAAATGTAATCCTTCAACGACTTTTGTTTAATTTAGTCTGGATATGCATCCAGAATCCTCTGGAAGTTTCACAAACTGCCGATTGTTAATGGAATTTTGTTAGGGTTCGTCTAATCCTATTATAACTGCCGCTAGTTCTGGCGATAAATGTTATGAATATCAGGCATTACAGTGCTATTTAAGATGTCGGTTTTGTGAAAACCCCATGAATTGTTCGCATTTAACCACCGGCTTTCTAGTTTTCATCAGCCGGATCAAGCGAAGAATTTTGAATTACGTTTCATTACTGTGTTTAATGATGCGCTCTAATTGGGCATTATTGCCTAATTTTTCCTTCGTCGATGGATTTCAAATTATACCTCTGGACGAAATCTCAGTACCTGTTGAAAGAAATCATCATACTGGTAATTATCAACTACAAACCAGGGGTAATTGAAATTATCTGATCAACGCCATTATCAACTACCAAAAAACAGTAGTATGAAAAAATTAATTGTTTAAAAAAACTGAAGAACACGCTTCCAACATGGACTAAAAAGTAAAAAATAATTGACAAGGTAAGTAATTAGTCGAATGTAAAAAAAGCGTGGGTGCTTTCGATCTATATTATCACATTTTTTCATGATCAGGTCAAATTCATTCATATCATTCATATCAAACTATCTGAAAATGTCCAATTACAGCCTTCCTATAATGAGAACTAGCCAAGAAACATGTTACGAAAAGACCCTTTTCATCTTAGCTTTAAGTGTTGAATACTATGTTTCGAAGGGACTACATTCAGGAATCATAAATTCAACGACACTTTTCAATAGCTGGTTCAATTCTTACCTGTGGACATTTTTGTTAGAGACCACATCCGGTGGTCGCCCAGGAAGGAACACTTCTTAAAACTGAGAGGGAAGAAAGATTGTACTGGTGAATTATACAGGGTGGGAAACAACATTTCGATAAAATCCGAAAACAGGTCAAGTTTGTTTGTCAGGGGGACACATTTTGACGTAACAAGCATAGTAAAACCTTCAACCCCCTAAAAAGGGGTGTCACCCCAAAATTTTTTTCAAACGGGAAGGAGGGGCAAGCGATACCTTTTTAGAAGGGACTTGTCATGCCCTATACAGTGCTGGTTAGATTTTTCAAATCGATCTACTCTTTCAGAAAATATGGAGCGTTGAAACTCCAACCATCAGGTGGGACAAAAAATACAAAAATCGGTTCAATTGTACTTTATTGCAATAAGTTACTTCAAATAAATTCGCTGTTTTTGCCGATGCACAGATTTTCCTAGGCTCATTTTAGAGAGTAAAAAATGAATAAGATTCATTTCTTCACATTTGAATTAGGTCAAGAGTTGCTAGATACCTGTCGTGGTTGAAGTGTTTACGAATTGTTGACTTTGAAATTTATTATTATACTGTATTCAATTGCAGACAGAGTGGAAATCATTTAGCTTTTTTTCAAAAACGATGAATGTGGAAATCGGGTCGCGGAGTTGTTTAACCAACGGCATCCTGACAAACATGCCACTGGAAAAATTATTCGCGACTTGGTGAAAAAATTTCGCGAAACAGGTTCAGTTCATAACAAAAAGAGAGAGCTTGAAAATCCAGTACTAAATGAACCTACGGAGATAGCAGTATTGGGGCAAGTTTCAGTTGATAGTACACTAAGTACAACACAATTGGCCATTGCGACGGGTGTGTCTCGTACCAGTGTCCAAAGGGTATTGAAAAAATACAAATTCCATCCTTACAAAATTCGCTTAGTGCACGAACTGAATGAAGACGACTTTGATCGTCGCTTGCAATTTTGCGAAATTATGAGTGAGTGAGCGTTACACATTAGTAATTTTCTATTCAATGTGTGTTTTTCGGTCGAGTGTTCCTTCTTCCTCCATGGTTTAGTGAATCGCCACAATTGCCGGTACTGGGCTGACACCAATCCAAGGAATTTCCACGAGACACACACGCAACACCTCCAGAAGTTAAATGTGGGGGCTGGTGTTTTTGGAAATTCCATTGTGGGACCTTTTTTCCTTCCTAGAAATTTGAAAGGCGATATGTACTTGGATTTACTACAAAATGCCATCGACCCAGCTCTAATAAATATCATTGAGAACGATCCCGCACCATGAACAGGAACTGATTTTCCAACAAGACGGAGCTCCTTCTCATTATTCCCAAAATGTGTGCAATTATTTACATGACATATTTCCAGGACGATGGATAGGACGACGGGGCCCAATAGAATGGCCACCTCGGTCACCCGACTTAAGTCCTTTAGTTTTTTTTTGTGGAGATACATCAAAAGCCTTGTTTACAAAACACCATCAGACACATTAGAACAGTTGCAACGAAGAATCATTAACGTATGTCGCGAACTGACACCCCAAATGCTTCAGAATGTACGACAACGCTCTGAAAATAACTGTATGCAGGTTGACGGACAGCAATTCGAATATTTACTTGACTAATAAATGAGTTTTGAAGTACAATTGAATCAATTTTTGCATTTTTCGTCACACATTATCGTTGGAGTTTCAACGCTCCATATTTTCTGAAAGAGTGGATCGATTTTGAAAATGTAAGCAGCACTGTGTAGGGAATGACAAGCCCCTTCTAAAGAGTTATCGCTTGACCCCCCTTCCCATTTGAAAAAAATGTTGGGGTGACACCCCTACTTAGGGGGTTGAAGGTTTTACTATGCTTGTTACGTCAAAATGTGTCCCCCTGACAAACAAACTTGACCTGTTTTTGGATTTTATCGAAAAGTTCTTTCCCAGCCTGTAATGCCTTGCGGTACGTTTTCGATGGGCCACCCTGTATTTTATTTTTCAAGCGAAGGCCAGTCCTTAGTTTTTACTCATATCGTCAAGATGTAGACCGTTCAATTTGTCATGTATTATTCTTGTATATTTCATTCTTTTTCATAAGTATATTTTTTCCAACTCTTATTATTCAAACACGTGGTAACAAGTCTCATGTTTTACCTATTTGAATTTTGGGTTAAGTATTTTATTAATATTCTATACCTACTGAGCCAGTCTTGTCTTATGGATTTTTCTGATTTTTCTGATTCAATTTTCGCGAGTTTTTGCAATGCTTTTCGACATGGATGGGAAAGAGTATGATTTTTTTGAAATAAGTATTTGAAAATGGATTGCAAATTTATATGGACACACTGAAAGGCAGTGAGACATACATATGAACAAAGCAAGTTGAATGAAATTTTGTGAAAAAATAAACGAAAATTCCTCTATGAACTGTTTCTTACGAAGTTGTACAAGAGATGTGTGATAATGTGGAATAACATATCGACTAGCAAACCATGTAAAACCCATTAAATTATATATTTACTCACCTTTGAATAAATTAATTAATATTCATATACCTACAGGAAAAGTTTTCTGATACAGAATCTAACTCCCTCCCTCTCCCGACCAGTTCCTGGACTAAGTAAGGACTTTGCTCCATTTATGCCTTTAATGACATTCTAAAAGGCATAAACATGAATAATCCATTACATCTTAGCGGTTATAAAGTTAAATTTGCATGTGGAATACACCCCTGGCCTTTGTAAATTATACATTAGTCGAATTTTGAATTAACTATTGTTTGCTTAATAGCCTTGTTCGTCAAATTGTATGAAAATTCAGGGAGTGTCCTGATGTTGATGAATGTTGATTTATTTATTTAGAATCAAAAGCAAATTGCATTCAGAATGAACACTTTCATCACTTCATTAGAGCTGTTGAACACCTATAGATGTCAACGCAACAAAAATATCATTACCTACAGTACCTTGAGATTCTTCGGATTTTGAACCATCCAATCATTTGAAAATATGTTTTTCTACTAGCGAGCGGAAAAATTCACTTTTCCGCACTCATTTTAGTTTTGAAAGAGTCACTCTTCCGCACTAGTGCGGAAAAAACATTTTAGTGCGGAAAATTAGATTTGTTTAGTTTTTGCGGATTATACTGACATTTAAATATTGAGTCGCAGAAGGTTAAAATAGAAAGCTTACCAAGTATGGTTGTATAGTTTAATATATATTTAATAATAAATGTTCTTTATGTTAAATTTTGGGTGTTTTTTTCGCTAGTAGAAAAAATAGTGTACATAACACGAGCGTAAAGTGTCTTTTCCGCATGCGATTTCTGGCCGAACTCCGCTAACGCGTCGCCATCTGCAGTCGCGTGCGGAAAAGTATCACTTTCCGCACTTGTTAGGTAAACTACAAATTTTTCTTCTTCAAGTTTATTAAGAAATGAAAATCCTGCAATGTTCGTGAGATCCAAAAGAAATAATGTAGGAGTTGGTGTTATTTTCTGGCATCCCTTAAGAATTTTTCGCAGTTTTGAATGGCCACTTTTTTAATGGGATGTAGAAAAAGTTGCATTCATATGAAAGCATTGTCAAATAGTTCAAACAAATCGAGATTATCAGGGCCGTTTATTGAGATATCATAAGAAAAGTAAAAAAGAAAATGTCATTTTGATTTTTATTTTTTTCCACTTTATTTGAAATATCAAAAAATTTTACGGGAATTTTTTATTCCACAGTAAATTATCCTCAATTTGATGTAATCAGATTTCGTATCTAACGTTTCGTACTGTCTGGGCCACCCCCAACCTAATTTGTTTCAATACGGACCTGCATATTTCATGATACTTTTCGAAATAACTTTTAACGCTGAAATCAACGATACATCATACAATGTCATTTAAAGTTGATTTTCAGGTGATTTCGACCCTTATCCAAGTTTCTTTGGGTCGGATCTGTATTACATTTACCTTTAGTTTAATTAACAACATGCAATACATTTCGATAAGAAAATCAACTCACTCATCTTGAACTGAGTGGAACGTTACATATTCCAAGAGGAGAACTGTCAATTATATGAAAGAAAAATTAAATGATTATTCGAAATGAGGACTGAAAATCATTTCGCGAACTTGAAGTTTATATATGAATAAATGTATCGAAACAGTTCCTGTATGGTCCCTTATTTATGGAACAATCTTTATCGATTGAGAGAGGGTGAGAGAGGTGAGGAACGCCCCCCAATTTTTCTCTAGTTTTGAAGATACAGATTTCAAATTTGGTGTGTCGCTATAGTACTTAAATACGCATATTTTGAAGCCTCTACTGAAAATTTACCACTTCCGGTTCAACCGGACATGACCCAAAACTTTTTTTTTTAAATGACAACCTGTACATATTTTTTCATTATCCGAAAGAGCACGCAATTTGTTATAACTGTTTTTCAAAATTGAAAATCGGTTGAAAAATGGCGGAGATACAGTTGATTGTTCAATCGAACAAAGTTGGCTATGAAACTCAAACTTAAATCATCACAATTGACAAACGATATCAGAAGTTACCAGGGGAAGCATCGAAGTGCGACACAGTTGGAAACTGAGGTTCTCATGTAATTGCAGCTGCCATATATTCCAACTATTATCAAAAATTACCTAAAAACGGAATGGTATCCATAAAGAAATGCTCACAACTGCCATTTCTTAAATGGCAACATGTACTTTTCAATTTGTCATAAAAAATCATAAATTTTCGGTTTACTCATGTGAAGTTTTGGAGAATTCATTTCATAAAGGAAACGAAGATACAATCAGGTTTCATGATGAGTGTTCCTAAAATTGATTGTTCTTCAACGTAGGCGGCTTAGAACATGATTAAGAAAGCAATACACAAAAGCTCATATTATTTCAGAAAAGTCAAAGTTTGTCCTACTCATTTAAACAATGCTGCTTTGTTGTTTCGCTTTTTTATGTTCATGGCCGCCTTCATTAAGAATATTTAATTTTGAAAACACTCATGATAAAACATCTTGTATTTGCGATTTCTTTCGGAATTCATCAAAATTTTTCGCACGAGTAATCTGATAATTAATCATTTTTCATCATGACAAAGTGAAAAGAACATGTTGCCATTTGAGAAATAGCAGTTGTGAGCAATTCTTTATGGGTACTATTCCGTTTTTAGTAAATTTTTGATACTTGTTGGATGTGGGAGCTCCAATTACACCAGAAACTCAGTTTTCACCTATATCGCACTTCGAAGCCTCCTCTGATAACTTCTGATGTCGTTTGTCAGATGTGATGATTTATAGTTTGAATTGCATGGCCAACTCTGTTTGACTGAACAATCAAGTGTATCTCCGCCATTTCCAACCGATTTTCAATTTTGAAAAACAGTGTTATCACAAATGGCGTGCTCTTTCGGATAATGGAAAAATATGTTCAGGGTGTCATTTGAAAAAAAAAGTTTTGGGTCACTTCCAGTTGAACCGGAAGTGGTAAATTTTCAGTAGAGAGGTCAAAATATGCGTATTCAAGTACTATAGCGGCATACCAAATTTGAAATCTATATCTTCGAAACTATAGAAAAATTGGGGGCGTACCTCACCTTGTGGTCACCCGGTATATGCTCCATATTTGTTGGGTCTTGCCGTTAATTTATCATACTGAGAAATTGGTATAATAACAATATTCCCATCCCAGTGATCGAATAAATATTATTATATTATCATTCCCGATAAACTCTGTCATCATCAACTACACTTTTTGGAGACTCAGTCTCTCATATATCACTTTTCTTTATCAATATTTCTTCTACCTATCTAACTAGTCGGCACTTTTCTAGTTCGTATATCGAGGTTCGAAAACAGTACTATAACTTTCAATGAACCGTAACAGTTGTAACTTCAATCCTAATTAAGTTTTATCGTATTCTCTCGCCTTTCGCGTCGGAGTGGGTGTGGTTGTGATGACGGCATTCGAATCAGATAAACTTTAATTTGTTAATGAACACAACCAAATAAATAGGCTGAGCCCGGCTCTACAAATTGACCCTGTTGTTTGACACATGCAACGAGCTTAGTGATTGAATTTATAGCTCCAATATTACAATCAGGATATCATGATAGTGGCTGCATTGCATTTCAGAATATTCTAAGAACTCAGATTCTGTGAAACAAGAAAACGAAAACAATCAAAATTCTTGCAAGAATTATTGAAGGATAGAAGTCCTTTTGTTTTTTCCGTCAACGTTCTGAACACTTACGAGCGACCCTCGAGGGATTCTGCGAGCTAGAGAAGACAGGGGCCTCACCTTTTAACGAGCAATACCAAATTTCGATAATCACACTTATGAGTCTGACTTTTGAGGTGGAATTATGTCCACGTACCCGGCGTTCAATACATCAATTCCCCTGTAGCTATAAAGCAGTCATAGTCACCAATTATTGCTTTGGAGATTCAGCCTCGAAATGCCAAATGATACTACTGAAATATTGACTACGTGTCAAGATTGTCCCATGCCCTATTAAATTATCAGGAACAGAACTTCTGAAATCTCGATATTAAAATTTGTTAGCCACAGCCATCTCCACATAGGTACACTTTTTTTGAGTGAACCTGATCAGCCAATTCTTTCAATGAAAATCAATCTGAAGTCTAGTCCGATGTATCTCCAAACAACAGAAAATATTCAGGTTAGATTTTTGTTATATAGTTGAATTCAATAAAATCAAGATCTACCCATAGGTTAAGGTTTTTCCGAAAGTAAGTCGTGCATGATACATTAGAATGCTTTGATTAGATCATATTTGGCCGTTGAAGTAAGTTCATCCATTTCTGCACAAACAATTCAGCATATTGCTCCAATTAAGTAACTCAGACACATTTTTATTGTGAGAAATCATCAAACAAAACAATGAGACATCATTGTCATCCTGGGTCCCAAATGCGTTCCAAATACTATAATCAGAGGGCGAGGGGGAACAACTAGTCATTTTTTGTACACCGAATGAAATCAGTGAAGCAATTATTTCTAATGAAAAATAATGAAAAAGTTTTAGGGGGCATTGAAAGATAATTACCATTCAATTACGCGGATACGTTGTATGGACATGATTTAACACTTATGTATAAAAATAAGATCCAGAAAGTTCGAGTAGGCGACAACGAGTATCAAATAAATTGAAGGATGGATGGTTACATAAGGAGAACAGGAGAAAGGTTCATTTTAGTACCTTGTCATAAAATAATTCCCAAATACATACCCAATACATACTAATTCAGCCATTTTGAATCGATTGGCGTTCGCAGAGTTCGTCTATCTCTAACCGTTCTCGAGTTGTTCAGCTCTGAATTAGTTTTCAAATGGTTTTTTTGGCACCAAAAATATTTCTGATAAGTTTTCGTCATTTTCGTTCAAAGATTCGGAATCAGCACGTCAAAATACGTTCGAAGAAAAAATTTTTAATTCGAAAAATTAAAAATAAAAATCTGAGAAAATTTAATGTTTTATCTTAAACACTTTTTTTCGGATAAATCTTATTTATTTATATATTTATTTATTGAAACCAAACAAGCTTGATAAGCTTAGTAACATGGTTTACATTATACAGAAAAACATTTTAAATTCATGTTATATAGAAAAAAAATTAAATATTATCATTGTACGTTCTATCAGAACTGTATTGTTTTGCCTCATTAGGTAGATAAGCTAAGAATGTGATTTAAAATTAGTTTATATAACTTAGATTGGGACAACGTCCAATCAATATCAACAAACTGATTGAATTGGTTTGCTAACTTCAACATGGTTGCAAGTGGTGATCCCGGTGGAGGGACTGTTGCAGATATATTGAATACAAGTGTCGTACGAGTGCGACGTGCGGGTACATTAAATGGAAGTAGTTTTAAAATGTTTATTGAGTCCACCTTGTTATTTATTACTTTATGTAAAAATGTTAGGGCTATTAAAATTCGTCTTTGATCCAGCGCTAGTATTTTAAATTCGTTTCTTAAGCGGGATCTGCTGATAGTGTAATAAGCAGGCCATACTTTGTGTTTTTTAAAGTATAGATAGCGAATATAGTTATTTTTGTATCTAGTGCGCGAAATGCTACTTTGGTGATCGAGAACTGATTTTTTTTAACGAGGCGCAGCCGAGTTAAAAAAAATAGTCGAGATTACCAAAGTATTTCGCGCATGAGATGCAAACAAAATTTTTTCTACAAACGTCAAAAATATTGTTCTAAAATAAATAATAACTATGAAAAATAGTATTGAACTGGCTTAAATAATTTTTCCAAATCAAGTAATTACTGTAGGGTTTCTATGCATCTTGACTGTAACTATGGAAATAAAATGGCATTTGTTGACAATTATTTCAAAGTGACAGTTCTCGATAATTATTTTTTGACTTTTTATTCGCGTCAATTTCGTGCGTGATATTTATTATTGTAAAAGAATGGAAATTTCGAGCGACGATGAACTAAGCAGTACCCCACCTAACTTGATCGATGCGGCCAATTCCGTTATTTCCAACCTTTTACCGGAGAAATCGAGGCGCCAGTATGAAAATGCATATCAGCAATTTAAAGAGTGGTGTGAAGCAAATAAAGCCAGAAAAATATCCGAAAATGTGCTGTTGGCATATTTTGCACAGAAGTCTAAGAAGCTGAAGTCTTCCACGTTATGGGCAATGTATTCTATGTTGAAGGCAACACTTAATGTTAAAGAAAACGTGGATTTTAAGAAATTTACCAAGTTGGTTCCATATTTGAAAAAATTGTCAGTTGCAAACCATCCTAAGAAATCTAAGGTATTGACTAGAGAGGAAGTTGATCAATTCATAAGAGAGGCAGATGATGAAACCTATTTGTTGGTTAAGGTAGATTTTTGATGATTGTTTTATATGTTTTTTGAATTACTGATTTCCTTTTAGGTCGTTTTAATACTGGGTATTTCGGGTGCTTGCCGCCGTGACGAACTCACTAAAATGACGGTCGATGACATAGAAGATAAAAATTCCATTTTGATTGTTAAAGTACCCGATACAAAAACGAATATACAACGAATTTTTACAGTTTCAAATTTATATTATACTGACTTTTACCGAAAATATGCGGCTCTTCGTCCAAGTTATGCTACCAGTCGCCGATTGTTTTTGAAGTATCAAAATAAGAGATGTTTTAACCAAGTTGTTGGAATAAATAGTATTGGAAAGATGCCTAGCTTAATAGCAAAACACCTAAAATTACCAAATCCTGATGCCTACACTGGTCATTGTTTTCGGAGAACATCAGCCACACTCCTTGCTAATACGGGGGCCGATATATGTGTTTTGAAGCGACATGGAGGATGGAAATCTTCGACTGTGGCCGAAGGATACGTGGAGGATTCTATCAATAACAAAATTCAAATATCAAATAAAATTTTAGACTGTGAAATTTCAAGATCAAGTGCTGTCACCTCTACGGCAGTTGCTTGCAAGTCAAAAATGGATAGTCTTCCAACCCCCGAAACTACGATATCACGAGCTGAATCTGAGTTATCTGGTTTAGGAATAAATATTGGTTCGTGCACTGGCTGCACCATTAATGTTAACATTGTAAATAACAAATAAAATTAGGTAGTGTAAAATTTTCTCACAATTTGAAAACCTTAATTATTGTTCTACATTAATAAATAAACGATTTCTTGTTTTTTGCTTGATTGAGGACCATATATATAGGTTAGAATTTGAAAATCTCATATAGTTTACATGCAGTGTGCGAAATATATTTCGCACATTACTTCGCGCACGGTGTCATGGTAACGAAGGAAAATGAAAAAAAGTGCCACTTCGCATACTGTTGTCAATGTGCAAACCTTGTCATTTTTTGACGTTTGTAGAAAAAATTTATTTTGTATAATTTCAATATCTTTTAGATTTGAAACATATTCTCCAAACCAAATTACTGACGCAAACTCCAACTTAGGTCTTACCAACGTAAAGTAGATATATTTAATAGTACTCACGTTTTCAAATGATTTAGAGTGCCTTATCATATAACCTAACATTCGATTAGCAGATCGTACTACATTGATTATGTGTCTTTTAAAAGAGAATGTATTATTATATCTGAACATAGAAAATCATACATTTTTTAAATGAGCATGAAACTTTACGTACACAGTGCGAATTTCAAGTCGATGTGACTTGGAACTTTTAATGATTTTTAGGGCAACTTTTTCGAGTAATTTTTAATTTCTTTTGATTGGCTCGAAAATAACAATACAAACTAATTCGGCCATTTTGAATCGACTGGCGTTCGCAGATTTCGTCTATCTCTAACCGTTCTCGAGTTGGTCAGCTCTGAATCAGTTTTCAAATGGTTTTTTTGGCACCAAAAATATTTCTGATGAGTTTTCGACATTTTCGTTCAAAGATTCGGAATCAGCATGTCAAAATACGTTCGAAGAGAAAATTTTGAATTTCGAAAAATGGGAAATAAAAAAGTTCAAAAAATTATGTATGATGATATATTCGACTTTTTCGTCCGTTGATTTTTTCCGTTCAAATATTCAGTGTATACTAATTCGGCCATTTTGAATCGATTAGCGTTCGTCGAATTTGTCTATCTCTAACCGTTCTCGAGTTGGTCAGCTCTGAATCAGTTTCTAGATGTTTTTTTTGCCGTCAAAAATATTCCTGATGAGTTTTCGACATTATTGTTAAAAGATTCGGAATCAGCACGTTAAAATACGTCTGAGGACAAACATTTTAAATTCGAGAAATGAAAAATAAAAAATCTCAGAAAATTTTATGTTTTATCTTAAACACCTTTTTCCGCCTAAATCTTATATCTGAGCATATAAAAATCATACATTTTTGGAATGAGCATAAAATTTTACGTATACAGTGCGAATTTCAAGTCGATGTGACGACTTGGTATTTTTCATGATTTTTAGGGGTGAACCCCTAGCAAAATTTTCGAGTAATTTTTAATTTCTTTTGATTGACTCGAAATTCACAATACATACTAATTCGACCATTCTGAATTGATTGGCGTTCGCAGAATTTGTCTATCTCGAACCGTTCTCGAGTTGGTCAGGTCTAAATCAGTTTTTGATGGTTTTTTTGCCGTCAAAAATATTCCTGATGAGTTTTCGACATTATTGTTAAAAGATTCAAAATCAGCACGTTAAAATACGTCCGAGGACAAAAATTTTAAATTCGAAAAATGAAAATTAAAAAATCTCAGAAAATTTTATGTTTTATCTTAAACACCTTTTTCCGGCTAAATCTTGTATTTGAACATAGAAAATCATACTCTTTTGGAATGGACATGAAATTTTACGTAAACAGTGCGAATTTCAAGTCGATGTGACAACTTGGTACTTTTAATGATTTTCAGGGCTGAACCACTTGCAACTATTGTTTTGATTGACTCGAAAATAACAATACATACTAATTCGGCTATTTTGAATCGACTGGCGTTCGCAGATTTCGTCTATCTCTAACCGTTCTTGAGTTGGTCAGCTCTGAATTAGTTTTCAAATGTTTTTTTTGGCGCGAAAAATATTTCTGATGAGTTTTCGACATTTTCGTTCAAAGATTCGGAATCAGCACGTCGAAATACGTTCGGGGATAAAAATTTGAAAAATTAAAATTTAAAAAGTTCAAAAAATTATTTATCATGATATACTTGCCTTTTTTGTCTGTCGATTTTTTTGTTAAAATTCCGAATATATACTAATTTGGTCATTCTGAATCGATTGGAGTACGCAGAATTCGTTTTTCTGTGACCGTTCTCAAGTTGGTCAGATCTGAATCATTTTTCAAATGTTTTTTTTTGCGCAAAAATAATTTCTGGCGAGTTTTCGACATTTCGAATAATGAGTTTAATTAAAATTAATAATGAATTAATGAAAATGTTATGATGTACACCTAATGAAAGAGTAGTTTCCCCTCGTCAGAGAATAATTGACATGGAATCATTATTATAATGAAGAACATAACTATTTTCCCATAGAATAATGCAAGGAGTTTGCAGATAACAATAAGGCGACCTTCCTGTCATAAAGTAGTCACCCAGAGTGATATTATATTTACACGCTGCTCGAGCGTTGCGGTAATAATAATATGGTTCTCAACCCTACCCAACTCCGACGTTTTTTCGACTTTGGCTGCTTATCTCAGAAACGACATATACAAAATCATTTGTATTCGCACATTCTCCTAATTACCCATCCCACTATAACATAATAAAATTTCAGCCAATTTGACCGAGAGCCAATTTTACATGTGTTTTCGTGCGGGGTCCTTTCCGGTAAAACAAAGCCGAATTACATTGGTGTAAATAATTTTTTTGAGATGATTTTAAGTAGATTAGCACTCTTTTTTGTTGCTATTGAGAAATCCCACTCGTTAGATTTCTATAGTAACAGAGATTCGAGCATCTAGTTGAAAAATATAGCCACAGTCTGGATTGTTGTGGCCGTTACTTCATGGAAATCCATAGTTATGACACTAAGGTAATCCAATCATATTTTGGAGGAAGGCCATGACTTCGATGAAAACTTCGAAGTTCTTCATGTGGAAAATAAGGGCATTAGGCTCAATTATTTATAATTCTTGAAAATTAATAAATTTGAAAAATTCATCTTGTTTATTGAATGATCAACTGAACCTGAACGGTTCCCCATTGTTAAATTTGTTCAATTAAGCGGTGGTTGTGTTTTGAGACTTCTAGGTAGGTTCATTGTTATGTCAATTTTATAAGTTGTATGAGTCTAGGTATTAGCGACAAGTTATCCACCTTTGATCGTTGTCTCGACACTTCGGCTGTAACGCTCATTATCAGCTATCACACGCTCAATCACCTTTATTAAATTTCGATTCCATTGCCTTACCTTCTATCGGTAATTCAGCGTTACGATTATTCAATTTTCGCTTCCTTCGCAAGGTATCCTGCAGCTAAATGGAGGCGACATTCTGCGTGAATCGGGCAATGGTAAAATCCTCTCATTTGTGAATAAATCGACGCCGAGATGATATTCCATTTGAGGTGAACTATATTAATCCAGTAACGACAGACAAACTCGAGCAAAAAGTGAAGGATGGATTGTAGCACTTTGAAACTCGACACAGGATATCTCGATATCAAGTATTATTAGAAAAAAAAAATTACCAAAAAATCATAGGGTGGAAACTACAAAAATTTTCATTAAAAAAATTTATTTTTAATTTTTTCAATTTTCATGGAGAATGTTCCCCTTTTCAACGTTGTAGTATACTTGTTTATACGATTCGCATTATAAAATTAAAACTTGGTTTTGGATTTAAATAGTTTTAAAACGCATTATAACACCGCTATAAAACCGCTTTGGAAGAGTATTTTAACTGCTTTATAATGAGTATATAGTTTCTGTATAACACCTTTGATTTCTGCGTTTTGTAATAATTATATATGAGCTTTGTGAAAGCTTTATACGGTGATGAATGAAACCGTTTTTTGGGACAAAAACAATTGCTTATCGCTTCCATGTACACGTCCAGAGAATTGACTTTCTAATAAAAAAAAGTTACACTGAGATGTTCCAGCACAAAACTTTTTCCTCGTTTCTTCTTTCATTGATATAACTTCAGTAACTCTATTATACAGCACCCTAAATATTTTCATATTTTGAAGCCATCAAGGAAAAAAACTCTCAGTTCGTCATTTACAACCAGACGAATTTACTTTATTTTTCCCAAGTCTTTTCCGATCGCAATCTTTTGAATCATCGATTTCAAGTCATTAGTCCCAAAATTAAGTGTAGTCACTACACGGTCGGCCAATCTAATTGGGAATATGGCCAAGTCTGAAGGCTAATTACAATACCGCTCGCAGTGTACCCATCTTTGCATCAGTGGACCGGAACCAACCTTTTCCTAAAATAAGCATATTGATGAAAGTCACGCACATTTGAGGAAAATGTGGCTTTCAAAAATATGAGTTTTTTGTATTTTCACTGTAAGTATTCAATTTCCCAATAATTTGCACGACTATTGTGAACGCACTCTGATGGTTTTTTTAATTCTGTTTCGAAATACCCTAGCCTAGCTACGAATAAATGAACAAATAAACAATTGAATAAACGAGTCACATCTGTCCAGTCACAGCCGACTTAATCTTCCGAGCCGTGGTGAGACAATCGGCAACACCGCAGGGAAAGCAATTTGACGTCCTACTTTAATTCTTCAATGTGAATTTCTCGGCTTATTCGGAAAACAAGGAAAGAACATAAAAGATTGAATTTTTAGAGAAAAGAACGACGATTAATGTGGATATTAAATTTTTTTTATTATAAACTGGAATCACAATATATTCAATTTTTTATATATGGGAAATTTGTCATGTTTGATTTTTCCATGCCTTAAAATTCACATTTAGGGAGATTTTTCAAAACATTTTTTCTGATTTTTGAAATCTGACATTATACAGAATGTACCAAACTCAGGTAGTTTGGCACAATTTGTATAAGTATCTTTCAATAACATGTTATTAAAATGATACCAAAAATCATCTTTTGCTGGTAAATTTCATCAACAATTGTACTGTTATTTATGACAACAAATGGAAAAAAAGTTTATTTCAAATTTCACAGAAAATTGTATCCTTCATTAAGGTACCTGGATCCTCCCGAACTCAAATTGCACTATCCACATTTCAATAATATCCTTTCGTATACTATATTTTTCAAAAAACACAAAAAAGTTATTTGAAGCAGTGACTTATAATTTAGAGTCTTCCAAATTTGAATTCACAGCCTCCTATTCAAAAAACAAGTTTTCACAAATTTTCTTCTTTTTATATTTCACCACGCTATGTATCATGAGGATTTGTAATATCAGAGTAGATTCATCATTCAATATTACCTAGAAGATAAACTCAATTTTCACCCAACTGTCATTTAGAAAATTGCATTAATCGTACTTGGTGCTGACAAAACCTCATTTCTTGTGGCCATTCAGAAAAAAAAACCAAGTATTTTTCAGCTACAATAAATGACATCTGCAGTTCAAAATCAATTGAAAGCAATTCAATTGTGTTGCACCGAACGTGAAAAAACAAGTCTTAACAATTGTAAATATGACTATATGATCTGTGAAGATTAGAAGGCAACTCAGAAAAACTTCCTCCCTATAATTCACTTTTAATGAAGAAATATCCAGAAAGCAAACTACATATTAAACATAATAAAAAACAAAGCTCCTATTGTATCACTCGATATCTCGTCCTTCATTTTGAATGTACCTAATGGTTCTTCTATGCATTTCGTAGGGTATACGTTTCTGAGAATTTGCGGGGTGATTATTAGACAGCAATTTCTTATTGTCCTCCACATATTCGATATCCCTAAATGGCCCTAAATACCCCCATGAAAAAAGCTTATAGGAGTTAGGTCTGGGGATCCAGCTGGCCACGGATTATATAAGTATCGCCCTATCCACTAATTTGGGAATTCCGTATTTAGCAATGCTCTAACCTCTTGAGATGAGTGGATAGATGCACCATCCTTTTGAAAAAACATGTTGGCTCTGACACGTAATGGGAGGATGTCAAGGTATATAATCGGATAAAAACGTTTTTAACATTTCTACATACCTTTCTGCATTAAAATTTTGTCGGAAAAACACTGGACCTACAATCTTATCGTCCAAAATTCCACACCAGACGTTCATTTTGAAGTTACATTGATCCTTACATTCGATTCTGAAATGATTTTCATCATCATTCGATGTGAAAGTGCTTCATCAAAGTAATAATTTTTTCTGGAGAAATTGTTATCTTCTTCAACTTCGTCTTGGAAACCAAGAAAGCAAAATATAAAGTCTCTTTCTTTGGGTGTATGAACGAATTCGGTTTGTATGGTCTGAATTAGTTCGTTTTCAAGACTTTTCTAATTGACTGTTCGGAGAAGCCAATCTTTTTTTGCCTTTGAGATAACGGAAGTCTCGGAACCTCCACAAAAGATAAAACAATATTCAGAGCTGCGTCTTCATCTACAATAACATTTCCTTGGTGTGATATTTTATGTTTGTTCTCAGCTAACCCAAAATCCCTGAACTTTTTTAAAAATGTTGCCACAGTAGCATAATGGAGAATTCTATTATTTGGATGCCTCTCATTGAATAGATTTGAAGTTTCGCGACATGTTCGATAGTTGTCGCCGTGTATTGAAGCTATTTCAATTATTTCTTGGAGATTGAGGTGTGCAGTCATTATAACAACACAGAAATGAAATGTCAATATAATGTTTACCTACTATTTCACCAATGTTTTCCAAAGCCAACTTTGCGTATTATACCAATTTTCTGTTCACTGTAGAGCTTCTGATGAGTCTATTCTGATATCAAAAATTCTCATAAAACATAGAGCATTAAGATAAAAATAATATTTTACAAAAACTTAAGAACACGCTTTTCTTCCCATGGACTAAAAAGGTAAAAATAATTGACAATTAAATTTCTCAAATGTAAAAAAACGTGGGTGCTTTCGATCTATATTCTCATATTTTTTAGTTTAATTCAACAATACAGAGTGTTCAAGAGCTCACGAGAAATTTATCAAGCAACCCACGCTTTTTTTATATTTTAGAAATCAAATTGTCAATTATTTTTAACTTTTCAGTCCATGGGAAGTGAAGCGTGTTCTTTAGTTTTTTAAACTATTATTTTTTTACTACAAAATCGAAATCTTCGACCCCGAAAACCATACTGGCCGCCATTTTGAATTCATAAATTTTTACGAAAAATTCATAATCTTTGACCCTGAAAACCCTCACCCACTAATTTTTAATCGAATCAGACCATAATGAAATTTTGGAGCCGCCATCTTTAATTTATGCATTTTGACAGAAAATTCGAAATATACGACCTAAAAAAAACCTCACATACCAATTTTGAATCGAATCTGACCATTATCACAAATATCGTCCGCCATCTTGGAGCCGCCATTTTGAAATCATGAATTTTGATAAAAAAATCATAATTTCTGACTCCGAAAACCCTTATATACCAATTTTGAATGAAATCGGACCATAATCACAAATCTCGTCTGCCATCTTGGAGCCGCCATTTTGTTTTTTTATAATAAAAAAATGTCATATTGCATTGCCATCGGAACTATGAACACCTGCCAAATTTCAGTTACAAACATACAAACAAACATACATACATACAAACATACAAGTGAAGCTAATATAAAGCGTGTAAAAATTGATCATGTAATCTCCGACCCCGAAAACCATACCAATTTTCAATCGAATCTGACCATAATCACAATACTCGTCATTCATCTTGGGCCGCCATCTTGAATTCATAAATGTTTACGAAAAATTCATAATCTCTGACCCCGAAAACCCTCACACACTAATTTTTAATCGAATCAGACCATAATGACATCTTGGAGCCGCCATCTTTATTCGAAATATACGACTTAAAGAAACCTCACATACCAATTTTGAATCGAATCTGACCATTATCACAAATATCGTCCGCCATCTTGGAGCCGCTATTTTGAATTCACGAATTTTGATAAAAAAATCATAATTTCTGACTCTGAAAACCCTTATATACCAATTTTGAATGAAATCGGACCATAATCACAAATCTCGTCTGTCATCTTGGAGCCGCCATTTTGTTTTTTATAACAAAAAAATGTCATATTGCATTGTCACCGGAACTATGAACACCTGCCAAAATTCAAATCATTCGGACGTCTGGAAATGGGTGAAAATTACGCCCTAAGGAGTCGGTTACAAACAAAAAAACAAACAAACAAACAAACAAACATACAAACAAACAAACGTACAAGTGAAGCTAATATAAACAGTGTAAAAGGAGAAAATCAGTGAAAACTTGTTTTTGGAACAGAAGGCGGTGAATTCAAATTTGGAACACTCTCTAAATTATAAGTCACTGCCTCAAATAACTTTCACGTTACGTTACTCTTGAGCCATATTCAATTTTTTTCACCTCCCTCGTATACTAAAGGATATAATTGAAATGTGGATAGTGCAATTCGAATTTAGAAGGATGCAGGTACCTTTATGAAGAATAACATTTTCTGTGAAATTTGAAACTTTTTTCCCATTTGTTGCCATAAATCTGCCGGTCACTACACGAGTAAGAATTGGTCGTGCTCAAACACGCATAACGCCCTCTCAATCACGAAGATATCCGATAGCCTCTCCACCAAAATAAATAAATTATGTCCGGCCCGGCTACACATGTACACTAATTTACTCACACGGGGCGACACAACAGGTTTTGACCCTATCGTAGTAACTCTCCTCCTTGACACTTCCCCAATCTAATAACTCCCGAAGCGCGTGCGTAGGATTCCTAGGACATAATAATAAGACATATATCTCGAAGGCGCCGTAAAAAACACATGTAGACCCACTTACAAAAATTAACATATGTAACTTGATAATAAAACTCGGCGTAGTCGGCGCTGCTTGTGAAGAAACAATTGCGCCTGTAGGGAGACGCAGTGTTATGTAAATACGACTAACGAGGACGAGCGGGATTCACCCACACCAACTACAAAGTAAATTTAAACCACCCCTTGAAAATATACAAACGTATATACGTATATACATTTTCTTTTTTATTGCCACCGGGATGAATGGCAGGAGTCAACGAGAAATACCGACGGTGTATATTAAAATTGATGAAATGCATAGTAGATGAGATTTAGAACGAATACAATGCTTTGTAGGTTTCAGATTATAGGCCAGTAAAAATAGAAAATCAGTTCACATCAATTCCAAAAGTTTTCAAACTTTGGTCAAGTGAATGGTGCATCAAGAAAGCAATGAATCTCAGTTTGCAACCTCTTCCGAAGAACGCAACATTGTCAAAATTGCAATTTACTTGAATATTGCTGTATACCAAAATTCCAAAAGTTCTGCAAATTTGGAGTAGTATTGCATATATTATTTTATGTCACGAATCAAGTTTGCAACCAATTCGAGTGTACGGAACATTTTTTTTTTATCGAAAACCGATGTTTTCCTTTGATATACCATGAGAGAAAATTCCAAAAGTTCTGCAAACTTGGCAAATATATCGGAAAAATGTACGTTGACCGGAACATATATTTTTTTTATTTGTGGTTATTTTTTTTGATGAAGTTGGTCTCGAAATAATTACAAAAGTTTTGAAACTTTGTTGCAAATTTTGAAAACATCTACTCTGATGCAGTCACAAATTTTCAACCTTGTACACGATCCGGAACTTCATGCAATCTGCAAAAATCTAATTTGTAAATTAATTAGATTTTTCAAAATTGCATGACGTTCAGGATCGTGTACAAGGTTGAAAATTTGTGACTGCATCAGAATGGATGTTTTCAAAATTTGCATCAAAGTTGCATAACTTTTGCAATTATTTCGAGAACAGCTTTATCAAAAAAATTATCACAAATTGATAAGAAAATATATGATCCGGTTAACGTAAAAACTTGCAAATCTACACAACTATTCGGAATATTTTTGCGATGTATCTGTCAAGTTTGCATAACTTTAGGAATGTTCTCTTATGGTATATCAAAGAAAAACATTATAGGTCGATAACAAAAATGTTCCGTACACTTGACTCGGTTGCAAACTTGATTCGTTGGGCTATCTGCAATCGCGTGCGGAAAAGTATCACTTTCCGCACTTGTTAGGTAAACTACTATTTCCTACGAGCGTGCGGAAAACTAACTTTTCCGCACGATTTTGTATTGTTGAAAATGAGAATATTTAGGACTAGCTAAATGATCTATGTAAGTATGTAGGGAGGAAAACTATTTTTCCATCCTAGGGAGGATAAAACGATTGACAAAATAGGCACATAATATTATGAGGGAATTAAACTGAATCCCAATCCCAGATGGATAAGCTATCCAAATTTTCAATAATTCATATCTCTAACTCTCTACTTTCAAAAATAACAAAAATTTGCAAAAATCTTACAACGAAGGACCTATTTCTAAATAAATATTGTGACGGAATTAACTGATTACAAAATAAAATTGGGTTGATTCTAAGAACTACCCTGGCCTCCAAACGGTCGGTATACGATCGTAGCATTCGACCTTTTTCTATTCAACCTACAATTCCCAAACGTTACAACTTAAAACTGTCCATTTTTTCTATGATTCTCTGAAATCTACATTGTTTGTGGCACATCCCTAATAAATTGGAGTTTGATTCTTGTAACTAGACTTGATAATTTCTTTAGAATTTTGGCCCACTTCCTCCTATGTTCGAACATTTTTGAACCACAAGTAAGGTTGTTTATCCAGTGGAATTAATTTTATCTCGCGATCAGTGGCGTCTCTCAAAATTTTATCACAGTTTATTGAATGTGTTTCCAAATACATTATTTCGACGTATTTTTGTTAGTGCAGATCGTTCAAAGGGCAATGATTTCTCATGGTTCGAGTATAAGTTGTGATCAAAAGAACAGAAAGAAAACTCCACATTATTTATTCAACTTCCATATTAAAAGAAAATTTGTTCCAATTGGAATTCACAACTAAAACTCCTATTACGTCACCAACTTGAATTCCAAGTTGATGAAGGAGAGACGAAGGAATAATCTGCCTGTTCACATGTGAAATTCAGGGTCGGCGCTTTCCTACATATACAAAAGGTGATTCATTTGGTTCAAATTTCACTCAATTTCCCACTACTTTTGACGGAAAGAGCACCCTGTATATCAATCAGGAATAATTTAAGTTTGGGGGAAACTCTCGAAATAGCGTTGTATTTCTGTAGAATTCATTATATCTTTAGTCTCTTGAAGAATTATCACACGGTCTCTTCGGAAATAACCTCGCCGCCACTGGGGCAGAAAGGCAACGGCGATATCGTTGAAATGAAGTCAGCAGGGAATCAAAAAACGCCAAGGTCGATAAGGGAAATGTAAAATTGAATTTCCTATTACGTACCATGGTGAAATATATGCGTTCCTTATTTTATCAAATATGTGGATAGCAAGGAAAACGTCAAGCTCTATAAATATCCCTCTTTCATAACCAGTAAATGTAAATTTATCGACATTGTTTCAGTCTGAACTGTGAAAAATGTCGAGAAAGATTTCATTTTAGATTTCATCTTAATATTTTTTGAAGAGTTTATATTGCTTGATCCAATATATCACGAACTACATTACTTTTTCGATCGTTCTAGAACTATGAAACTTATGACTGAATATTTACAGAATTTGTTTAAAAAGTTCAAACAATTGTGGGAAAAACTACACACAATTTTTTTCCGTGTAGCTTTCGATCCAGCAGCAAAAACACCAGTGGCGTCGATAATATATAATTTTTGGATGAATTTCAGAGTACTGTTAAAAAACTCATTCAGAATGAGTAGTTTTCACAAAATGTACGTCCGGTATGAATTTCTGGCTGAAATCAACCCCATCAAAATGATAGACAAAAGCCCCCAAAACAATTTTAAATTGACAAAACACGTTTGTATCACGGTTGGCACGATAAAATCAGTTTGATGTAAATCATGATTAAAATCTTGATTTGAAGCAAATGATTTTTTCACTTGAAATCAGTGATTTAATCACATGTGTTCAATTTCATTTTCTTTCACAGAAATTGACAAAATCAGACAATTATATTTTGAAGATTAGGGTCTTTTACATCTGAGAAATCAATATCCGTTCAAAAATAGCAGTCATGTTGGAAAGTAATTTTTTTATGATTTTATTTCATTTATTTTTGTTGGCTACATATATTGAATAGCCGCGGTTAATTAACCCTTTACATTTACATAAAATGAAAAAATCGAAAAAATCGTGATTAATTCGAATTTTTTCAAAAAATCGTGCTTTATTCGATTTTTTCAGATTTTATTCCAACCCTGGTTTGCATACATGAAAAGAATTTGCAAAGGGGATAAAGGGCAAAAATCAACCCCACGACAAGAATAAAATAGACAAAAGCCCCCAGAACAAACTTCCTTATTTGAAATTCGAAGAACAAATTTAATCCCCCAACAAATTGAAACGGAAAAATGCCTTCAGCAAAAACCTGTCAACTTGAAATTTACTGAACACGTTTCTACTCATAGAATGAACGTTTTGTATAAATACTATCGATCTGCAAAGGGTCTGAAGGGCTGAGATAACTCCCAAAGGAAATGCAATAAACAAAAGCCTTCACAAAAAATCCTGCCCACCTGAAATTCATATAACATATTTGTTTAAATGGAATGAACGTACTGTATCAATGTCATCAATCTGCAGAGGACAAAAAATGGATAAAATCAGACAGAAGCCTTCAGAAAAAACTTGCCAGCTTGGAATTCACATAATATGTTTGTTTGATTTAGGCCTTTATTCCCTTTGCAAATGGATGCAATTAATACGGGACGTTCATTCTGTAAATAAAAATGAGTTTGAGTGAATTTCAAAATGGCAGTTTGTTATTGAAGAATATTTCCGATGAGTTTTCGACATTTTCGTTCGAAGATTCGGAATCAGCTCGTCAAAATACGTACGAGGACAAAAATTTGAAATTCGAAAAATGAAAAATAAAAAAAGTTCAAGAAAATCATCTATCATGATGTACTCGACTGTTTAGTCCGTCGATTTTTTTCGTTCAAATTCCTAGTACATACTAATTAGGCCATTCTGAAACGATTGGTGTTCGCAGAATTTGTCTATCTCTAACCGTTCTCGAGTTGGTCAGCTCTGAATCGGTTTTCAAATGTTATTTTTTGCGCCATAAATATTTCCGATGAGTTTTCGACATTTTCGTTCGAAGATTCAGAATCAGCACGTCAAAATACGTAGGAGGACAAAAATTTTAAATTCATTAAATGAAAAATAAATAAAGTTCAAGAAAATCATCAATCATGATTTACTCGACTTTTCAGTCCGTCGATTTTTTTCCTTCAAACTCTTAGTACATACTAATTAGGCCATTCTGAAACGATTGGCGTTCGCAGATTTCGTCTGTCTAACCGTTCTCGAGTTGGTCAGCTCTGAATCGGTTTTCAAATGGTTTTTTGGCGCCAAAAATATTTCCGATGAGTTTTCGACATTTTCGTTCGAAGATTCGGAATCAGCACGTCAAAATACGTACGAGGACAAAAATTTTAAATTCATTAAATGAAAAATAAAAAAAGTTCAAGAAAATCATCTATCATGATTTACTCGACTTTTTAGTCCGTCGATTTTTTTGTTAAAATTTTTAGTATATACCAATTAGGCCATTCTGAAACGATTGACGTTCGCAGAATTCGTCTATCTCTAACCGTTCTCGAGTTGGTCAGCTCTGAATCGGTTTTCAAATGTTTTTTTTGGCGCCATAAATATTTCCGATGAGTTTTCGACATTTTCGTTCGAAGATTCGGAATCAACACGTCAAAATACGTACAAGGACAAAAATTTGAAATTCAAAATATGAAAAATAAAAAAAGTTCAAGAAGATCATCAATCATGATTTACTCGACTTTTCAGTCCGTCGATTTTTTTCCTTCAAACTCTTAGTACATACTAATTAGGCCATTCTGAAACGATTGGCGTTCGCAGAAATCGTCTATCTCTAACCGTTCTCGAGTTGGTCAGCTCTGAATCGGTTTTCAAATGGTTTTTTGGCGCCAAAAATATTTCCGATGAGTTTTCGACATTTTCGTTCGCAGATTCGGAATCAGCACGTCAAAATACGTACGAGGACAAAAATTTTAAATTCATTAAATGAAAAATAAAAAAAGTTCAAGAAAATCATCTATCATGATTTACTCGACTTTTTAGTCCGTCGATTTTTTTCGTTCAAATTCTTAGTACATACTAATTAGGCCATTCTGAAACGATTGGCGTTCGCAGAATTCGTATATCTCTAACCGTTCTCGAGTTGGTCAGCTCAGAATCGGTTTTCAAATGGTATTTTTGGTGCCAAAAATATTTCCGATGAGTTTTCGACATTTTCGTTCAAAGATTCGGAATCAGCACGACAAAATACGTACGAGGACATAAATTTGAAATTCGAAAAATGAAAAACAAAAAAAGTTCAAGAAAATCATCTATCATGATATACTCGACTTTTGAGTCTGTCGATTTTTTCCGTAAAAATTCTCAGTATATACTAATTACGCCATTCTGAAACGATTGACGTTCGCAGAATTCGTCTATCTCTAACCGTTCTCGAGTTGGTCAGCTCTGAATCGGTTTTCAAATGTTTTTTTTGGCGTCAAAAATATTTCCGATGAGTTTTCGACATTTTCGTTCGAAGATTCGGAATCAGCACGTCAAAATACGTACGAGGACAAAAATTTGAAATTCGAAATATGAAAAATAAAAAAAGTTCAAGAAAATCATCAATCATGATTTAAGTACTCGACTTTTTAGTCCGTCGGTTTTTTTTGTTCAAATTCTTAGTATATACCAATAAGGCCATTCTGAAACGATTGGCGTTCGCAGAATTCGTCTATCTCCAACCGTTCTCGAGTTGGTTAGCTCTGAATCGGTTTTCAAATGGTTTTTATGGCGCCAAAAATATTTCCAAAGAGTTTTCGACATTTTCGTTCGAAGATTCGGAATCAGCACGTCAAAATACGTACGAGGACAAAAATTTGAAATTCAAAAAATGAAAAATAGAAAAAGTTCAAGAAAATCATCAATCATGATTTACCCGACTTTTTAGTCCGTCGATTTTTTCCGTCCAAAGTCTCAGTTTATACTAATTAGGTCATTCTGAAACGATTGGTTTTCGCAGAATTCGTCTATCTCTAACCGTTCTCGAGTTGGTCAGCTCTGAATCGGTTTTCAAATGTTTTTTTTGGCGTCAAAAATATTTCCGATGAGTTTTCGACATTTTCGTTCGAAGATTCGGAATCAGCACGTCAAAATACGTACGAGGACAAAAATTTGAAATTCGAAATATGAAAAATAAAAAAAGTTCAAGAAAATCATCAATCATGATTTAAGTACTCGACTTTTTAGTCCGTCGGTTTTTTTTGTTCAAATTCTTAGTATATACCAATAAGGCCATTCTGAAACGATTGGCGTTCGCAGAATTCGTCTATCTCCAACCGTTCTCGAGTTGGTTAGCTCTGAATCGGTTTTCAAATGGTTTTTATGGCGCCAAAAATATTTCCAAAGAGTTTTCGACATTTTCGTTCGAAGATTCGGAATCAGCACGTCAAAATACGTACGAGGACAAAAATTTGAAATTCAAAAAATGAAAAATAGAAAAAGTTCAAGAAAATCATCAATCATGATTTACCCGACTTTTTAGTCCGTCGATTTTTTCCGTCCAAAGTCTCAGTTTATACTAATTAGGTCATTCTGAAACGATTGGTTTTCGCAGAATTCGTCTATCTCTAACCGTTCTCGAGTTGGTCAGCTCTGAATCGGTTTTCAAATGTTTTTTTGGCGCCAAAAATATTTCCGATGAGTTTTCGACATTTTCGTTCGAAGATTCGGAATCAGCACGTCAAAATAAGTACGAAGACAAAAATTTGAAATTCGAAAAATAAAAAATAAAAAAAGTTTAAGAAAATCACCTATCATGATTTACTCGACTTCTTAGTCCGTCGATTTTTTTCGTTCAAATTCTCAGTATATACCAATTAGGCCATTCTGAAACGATTGGCGTTCGCGGAATTCGTCTATCTCCAACCGTTCTCGAGTTGGTTAGCTCTGAATCGGTTTTCAAATGGTTTTTATGGCGCCAAAAATATTTACAAAGAGTTTTCGACATTTTCGTTCGAAGATTCGGAATCAGTACGTCGAAATACGTACGAGGACAAAAATTTGAAATTCAAAAAATGAAAAATAGAAAAAGTTCCAGAAAATCATTTATCATGATTTACTCGACTTTTTATTCCATCGATTTTTCCCGTTCTGAGTCTCAGTTTATACTAATTAGGTCATTCTGAAACGATTGGCGTTCGCAGAATTCGTCTATCTCTAACCGTTCTCGAGTTGGTCAGCTCTGAATCGGTTTTCAAATGTTTTTTTGGCGCCAAAAATATTTCCGATGAGTTTTCGACATTTTCGTTCAAAGATTCGAAATCAGCACGTCAAAATACGTACGAAGACAAAAATTTGAAATTCGAAAAATGAAAAATAAAAAAAGTTGGAAAAAATCATTTATCATGATTTACTCGACTTTTCAGTCCATCTATTTTTTTCGTTCAAATTCTCAGTATATACCAATTAGGCCATTCTGAAACGATTGGAGTTTGCAGACTTCGTCGATCTCCAACCGTTCTCGAGTTGGTTACCTCTGAATCAGTTTTCAAATGGTTTTTTTGGCTCCAAAAATATTTCCGAATATTTTCGACATTTTCGTTCGAAGATTCGTAATCAGCACGTCAAAATACGTACGGGGACAAAAATTTGAAATTCGATATATATGAAAAATAAAAAAAGTTCAAGAAAATCATCTATCATGATTTACTCGACTTTTTAGTCCGTCGATTTTTTTCGTTCAAATTCTTAGTACATACTAATTAGGCCATTCTGAAACGATTGGCGTTCGCAGAATTCGTCTATCTCCAACCGTTCTCGAGTTGGTCAGCTCAGAATCGGTTTTCAAATGGTTTTTTGGCGCCAAAAATATTTCCGATGAGTTTTCGACATTTTCGTTCGAAGATTCGGAATAAACACGTCAAAATACGTACAAGGACAAAAATTTGAAATTCAAAATATGAAAAATAAAAAAAGTTCAAGAAAATCATCAATAATGATTTACTCGACTTTTCAGTCCGTCGATTTTTTTCCTTCAAACTCTTAGTACATACTAATTAGGCCATTCTGAAACGATTGGCGTTCGCAGAAATCGTCTATCTCTAACCGTTCTCGAGTTGGTCAGCTCTGAATCGGTTTTCAAATGTTTTTTTGGCGCCAAAAATATTTCCGATGAGTTTTCGACATTTTCGTTCGAAGATTCGGAATCAGCACGTCAAAATAAGTACGAGGACAAAAATTTGAAATTCGAAAAATAAAAAATAAAAAAAGTTTAAGAAAATCACCTATCATGATTTACTCGACTTCTTAGTCCGTCGATTTTTTTCGTTCAAATTCTCAGTATATACCAATTAGGCCATTCTGAAACGATTGGCGTTCGCAGAATTCGTCTATCTCCAACCGTTCTCGAGTTGGTTAGCTCTGAATCGGTTTTCAAATGGATTTTATGGCGCCAAAAATATTTACAAAGAGTTTTCGACATTTTCGTTCGAAGATTCGGAATCAGTACGTCAAAATACGTACGAGGACAAAAATTTGAAATTCAAAAAATGAAAAATAGAAAAAGTTCCAGAAAATCATCAATCATGATTTACTCGACTTTTTATTCCATCGATTTTTCCCGTTCTGAGTCTCAGTTTATACTAATTAGGTCATTCTGAAACGATTGGCGTTCGCAGAATTCGTCTATCTCTAACCGTTCTCGAGTTGGTCAGCTCTGAATCGGTTTTCAAATGTTTTTTTGGCGCCAAAAATATTTCCGATGAGTTTTCAACATTTTCGTTCAAAGATTCGAAATCAGCACGTCAAAATACGTACGAAGACAAAAATTTGAAATTCGAAAAATGAAAAATAAAAAAAGTTGGAAAAAATCATTTATCATGATTTACTCGACTTTTCAGTCCATCTATTTTTTTCGTTCAAATTCTCAGTATATACCAATTAGGCCATTCTGAAACGATTGGCGTTTGCAGACTTCGTCGATCTCCAACCGTTCTCGAGTTGGTTACCTCTGAATCAGTTTTCAAATGGTTTTTTTGGCTCCAAAAATATTTCCGAATATTTTCGACATTTTCGTTCGAAGATTCGTAATCAGCACGTCAAAATACGTACGGGGACAAAAATTTGAAATTCGATATATATGAAAAATAAAAAAAGTTCAAGAAAATCATCTATCATGATTTACTCGACTTTTTAGTCCGTCGATTTTTTTCGTTCAAATTCTTAGTACATACTAATTAGGCCATTCTGAAACGATTGGCGTTCGCAGATTTCGTATATCTCTAACCGTTCTCGAGTTGGTCAGCTCAGAATCGGTTTTCAAATGGTATTTTTGGTGCCAAAAATATTTCCGATGAGTTTTCGACATTTTCGTTTAAAGATTCGGAATCAGCACGACAAAATACGTACGAGGACAAAATTTTGAAATTCGATATATATGAAAAATAAAAAAAGTTCAAGAAAATCATCTATCATGATTTACTCGACTTTTAGTCCGTCGATTTTTTTTGTTCAAATTCTTAGTATATACCAATTAGGCCATTCTGAAACGATTGGCGTTCGCAGAATTCGTCTATCTCCAACCGTTCTCGAGTTGGTCAGCTCAGAATCGGTTTTCAAATGGTTTTTTGGCGCCAAAAATATTTCCGATGAGTTTTCGACATTTTCGTTCGAAGATTCGGAATCAACACGTCAAAATACGTACAAGGACAAAAATTTGAAATTCAAAATATGAAAAATAAAAAAAGTTCAAGAAAATCATCAATCATGATTTACTCGACTTTTCAGTCCGTCGATTTTTTTCCTTCAAACTCTTAGTACATACTAATTAGGCCATTCTGAAACGATTGGCGTTCGCAGAATTCGTATATCTCTAACCGTTCTCGAGTTGGTCAGCTCAGAATCGGTTTTCAAATGGTATTTTTGGTGCCAAAAATATTTCCGATGAGTTTTCGACATTTTTGTTCAAAGATTCGGAATCAGCACAACAAAATACGTACGAGGACATAAATTTGAAATTCGAAAAATGAAAAACAAAAAAAGTTCAAGAAAATCATCTATCATGATATACTCGACTTTTGAGTCTGTCGATTTTTTCCGTAAAAATTCTCAGTATGAACTAATTACGCCATTCTGAAACGATTGGCGTTCGCAGAATTCGTCTATCTCTAACCGTTCTCGAGTTGGTCAGCTCTGAATCGGTTTTCAAATGTTTTTTTTGGCGTCAAAAATATTTCCGATGAGTTTTCGACATTTTCGTTCGAAGATTCGGAATCAGCACGTCAAAATAAGTACGAGGACAAAAATTTGAAATTCGAAAAATAAAAAATAAAAAAAGTTTAAGAAAATCACCTATCATGATTTACTCGACTTCTTAGTCCGTCGATTTTTTTCGTTCAGTATATACCAATTAGGCCATTCTGAAACGATTGGCGTTCGCAGAATTCGTCTATCTCCAACCGTTCTCGAGTTGGTTAGCTCTGAATCGGTTTTCAAATGGTTTTTATGGCGCCAAAAATATTTCCAAAGAGTTTTCGACATTTTCGTTCGAAGATTCGGAATCAGCACGTCAAAATACGTACGAGGACAAAAATTTGAAATTCAAAAAATGAAAAATAGAAAAAGTTCCAGAAAATCATCAATCATGATTTACTCGACTTTTTAGTCCGTAGATTTTTTCCGTCCAAAGTCTCAGTTTATACTAATTAGGTCATTCTGAAACGATTGACGTTCGCAGAATTCGTATATCTCTAACCGTTCTCGAGTTGGTCAGCTCTGAATCGGTTTTCAAATGTTTTTTTCGGCGTCAAAAATATTTCCGATGAGTTTTCGACATTTTCGTTCGAAGATTCGGAATCAGCACGTCAAAATACGTACGAGGACAAAAATTTGAAATTCGAAATATGAAAAATAAAAAAAGTTCAAGAAAATCATCAATCATGATTGAAGTACTCGACTTTTTAGTCCGTCGATTTTTTTTGTTCAAATTCTTAGTATATACCAATTAGGCCATTCTGAAACGATTGGCGTTCGCAGAATTCGTCTATCTCCAACCTTCTCGAGTTGGTTAGCTCTGAATCGGTTTTCAAATGGTTTTTATGGCGCCAAAAATATTTCCAAAGAGTTTTCGACATTTTCGTTCGAAGATTCGGAATCAGCACGTCAAAATACGTACGAGGACAAAAATTTGAAATTCAAAAAATGAAAAATAGAAAAAGTTCCAGAAAATCATCAATCATGCTTTACTCGACTTTTTAGTCCGTAGATTTTTTCCGTCCAAAGTCTCAGTTTATACTAATTAGGTAATTCTGAAACGATTGGCGTTCGCAGAATTCGTATATCTCTAACCGTTCTCGAGTTGGTCAGCTCTGAATCGGTTTTCAAATGTTATTTTCGGCGTCAAAAATATTTCCGATGAGTTTTCGACATTTTCGTTCGAAGATTCGGAATCAGCACGTCAAAATACGTACGAGGACAAAAATTTGAAATTAGAAATATGAAAAATAAAAAAAGTTCAAGAAAATCATCAATCATGATTGAAGTACTCGACTTTTTAGTCCGTCGATTTTTTTTGTTCAAATTCTTAGTATATACCAATTAGGCCATTCTGAAACGATTGGCGTTCGCAGAATTCGTCTATCTCCAACCTTCTCGAGTTGGTTAGCTCTGAATCGGTTTTCAAATGGTTTTTATGGCGCCAAAAATATTTCCAAAGAGTTTTCGACATTTTCGTTCGAAGATTCGGAATCAGTACGTCAAAATACGTACGAGGACAAAAATTTGAAATTCAAAAAATGAAAAATAGAAAAAGTTCCAGAAAATCATCAATCATGCTTTACTCGACTTTTTAGTCCGTAGATTTTTTCCGTCCAAAGTCTCAGTTTATACTAATTAGGTCATTCTGAAACGATTGGCGTTCGCAGAATTCGTCTATCTCTAACCGTTCTCGAGTTGGTCCGCTCTGAATCGGTTTTCAAATGTTTTTTTCGGCGTCAAAAATATTTCCGATGAGTTTTCGACATTTTCGTTCGAAGATTCGGAATCAGCACGTCAAAATACGTACGAGGACAAAAATTTGAAATTCGAAATATGAAAAATAAAAAAAGTTCAAGAAAATCATCAATCATGATTGAAGTACTCGACTTTTTAGTCCGTCGATTTTTTTTGTTCAAATTCTTAGTATATACCAATTAGGCCATTCTGAAACGATTGGCGTTCGCAGAATTCGTCTATCTCCAACCTTCTCGAGTTGGTTAGCTCTGAATCGGTTTTCAAATGGTTTTTATGGCGCCAAAAATATTTCCAAAGAGTTTTCGACATTTTCGTTCGAAGATTCGGAATCAGTACGTCAAAATACGTACGAGGACAAAAATTTGAAATTCAAAAAATGAAAAATAGAAAAAGTTCCAGAAAATCATCAATCATGATTTACTCGACTTTTTAGTCCGTCGATTTTTTCCGTCCAAAGTCTCAGTTTATACTAATTAGGTCATTCTGAAACGATTGGCGTTCGCAGAATTCGTCTATCTCTAACCGTTCTTGAGTTGGTCAGCTCAGAATCGGTTTTCAAATGGTATTTTTGGTGCCAAAAATATTTCCGATGAGTTTTCGACATTTTCGTTCGAAGATTCGGAATCAGCACGTCAAAATAAGTACGAGGACAAAAATTTGAAATTCGAAAAATAAAAAATAAAAAAAGTTTAAGAAAATCACCTATCATGATTTACTCGACTTCTTAGTCCGTCGATTTTTTTAGTTCAAATTCTCAGTATATACCAATTAGGCCATTCTGAAACTATTGGCGTTCGCGGAATTCGTCTATCTCCAACCGTTCTCGAGTTGGTTAGCTCTGAATCGGTTTTCAAATGGTTTTTATGGCGCCAAAAATATTTACAAAGAGTTTTCGACATTTTCGTTCGAAGATTCGGAATCAGCACGTCAAAATACGTACGAGGACAAAAATTTTAAATTCGTTAAATGAAAAATAAAAAAAGTTCAAGAAAATCATCAATCATGATTTACTCGACTTATTAGTCCGTCGATTTTTTTCGTTCAAATTTTTAGTACATTATTAGGCCATTCTGAAACGATTGGTGTTCGCAGAATTTGTCTATCTCTAACCGTTCTCGAGTTGGTCAGCTCAGAATCGGTTTTCAAATGGTATTTTTGGTGCCAAAAATATTTCCGATGAGTTTTCGACATTTTCGTTCAAAGATTCGGAATCAGCACGACAAAATACGTACGAGGGCAAAAATTTGAAATTCGAAAAATGAAAAACAAAAAAAGTTCAAGAAAATCATCGATCATGATATACTCGACTTTTGAGTCTGTCGATTTTTTCCGTAAAAATTCTCAGTATATACTAATTACACCATTCTGAAACGATTGGCGTTCGCAGAATTCGTCTATCTCTAACCGTTCTCGAGTTGGTCAGCTCTGAATCGGTTTTCAAATGTTTTTTTCGGCGTCAAAAATATTTCCGATGAGTTTTCGACATTTTCGTTCGAAGATTCGGAATCAGCACGTCAAAATACGTACGAACACAAAAATTTGAAATTCGAAATATGAAAAATAAAAAAAGTTCAAGAAAATCATCAATCATGATGTAAGTACTGGACTTTTTAGTCCGTCGATTTTTTTTGTTCAAATTCTTAGTATATACCAATTAGGCCATTCTGAAACGATTGGCGTTCGCAGAATTCGTCTATCTCTAACCGTTCTCGAGTTGGTCAGCTCAGAATCGGTTTTCAAATGGTATTTTTGGTGCCAAAAATATTTCCGATGAGTTTTCGACATTTTCGTTTAAAGATTCGGAATCAGCACGACAAAATACGTACGAGGACAAAAATTTGAAATTCGAAAAATGAAAAACAAAAAAAGTTCAAGAAAATCATCTATCATGATATACTCGACTTTTGAGTCTGTCGATTTTTTCCGTAAAAATTCTCAGTATATACTAATTACGCCATTCTGAAACGATTGGCATTCGCAGAATTCGTCTATCTCTAACCGTTCTCGAGTTGGTCAGCTCTGAATCGGTTTTCAAATGTTTTTTTCGGCGTCAAAAATATTTCCGATGAGTTTTCGACATTTTCGTTCGAAGATTCGGAATCAGCACGTCAAAATACGTACGAGGACAAAAATTTGAAATTCGAAATATGAAAAATAAAAAAGTTCAAGAAAATCATCAATCATGATTGAAGTACTCGACTTTTTAGTCCGTCGATTTTTTTTGTTCAAATTCTTAGTATATACCAATTAGGCCATTCTGAAACGATTGGCGTTCGCAGAATTCGTCTATCGCCAACCGTTCTCGAGTTGGTTAGCTCTGAATCGGTTTTCAAATGGTTTTTATGGCGCCAAAAATATTTCCAAAGAGTTTTCGACATTTTCGTTCGAAGATTCGGAATCAGCACGTCAAAATACGTACGAGGACAAAAATTTGAAATTCAAAAAATGAAAAATAGAAAAAGTTCAAGAAAATCATCAATCATGATTTACTCGACTTTTTAGTCCGTCGATTTTTTCCGTCCAAAGTCTCAGTTTATACTAATTAGGTCATTCTGAAACGATTGGCGTTCGCAGAATTCGTCTATCTCTAACCGTTCTCGAGTTGGTCAGCTCTGAATCGGTTTTCAAATGTTTTTTTGGCGCCAAAAATATTTCCGATGAGTTTTCGACATTTTCGTTCGAAGATTCGGAATCAGCACGTCAAAATAAGTACGAGGACAAAAATTTGAAATTCGAAAAATAAAAAATAAAAAAAGTTTAAGAAAATCACCTATCATGATTTACTCGACTTCTTAGTCCGTCGATTTTTTTCGTTCAAATTCTCAGTATATACCAATTAGGCCATTCTGAAACGATTGGCGTTCGCGGAATTCGTCTATCTCCAACCGTTCTCGAGTTGGTTAGCTCTGAATCGGTTTTCAAATGGTTTTTATGGCGCCAAAAATATTTACAAAGAGTTTTCGACATTTTCGTTCGAAGATTCGGAATCAGCACGTCAAAATACGTACGAGGACAAAAATTTTAAATTCGTTAAATGAAAAATAAAAAAAGTTCAAGAAAATCATCAATCATGATTTACTCGACTTATTAGTCCGTCGATTTTTTTCGTTCAAATTTTTAGTACATTATTAGGCCATTCTGAAACGATTGGTGTTCGCAGAATTTGTCTATCTCTAACCGTTCTCGAGTTGGTCAGCTCAGAATCGGTTTTCAAATGGTATTTTTGGTGCCAAAAATATTTCCGATGAGTTTTCGACATTTTCGTTCAAAGATTCGGAATCAGCACGACAAAATACGTACGAGGGCAAAAATTTGAAATTCGAAAAATGAAAAACAAAAAAAGTTCAATAAAATCATCGATCATGATATACTCGACTTTTGAGTCTGTCGATTTTTTCCGTAAAAATTCTCAGTATATACTAATTACACCATTCTGAAACGATTGGCGTTCGCAGAATTCGTCTATCTCTAACCGTTCTCGAGTTGGTCAGCTCTGAATCGGTTTTCAAATGTTTTTTTCGGCGTCAAAAATATTTCCGATGAGTTTTCGACATTTTCGTTCGAAGATTCGGAATCAGCACGTCAAAATACGTACGAACAAAAAAATTTTAAATTCGAAATATGAAAAATAAAAAAAGTTCAAGAAAATCATCAATCATGATGTAAGTACTGGACTTTTTAGTCCGTCGATTTTTTTTGTTCAAATTCTTAGTATATACCAATTAGGTCATTCTGAAACGATTGGCGTTCGCAGAATTCGTATATCTCTAACCATTCTCGAGTTGGTCAGCTCTGAATCGGTTTTCAAATGTTTTTTTGGCGCCAAAAATATTTCCGATGAGTTTTCGACATTTTCGTTCGAAGATTCGGAATCAGCACGTCAAAATAAGTACGAGGACAAAAATTTGAAATTCGAAAAATAAAAAATAAAAAAAGTTTAAGAAAATCACCTATCATGATTTACTCGACTTCTTAGTCCGTCGATTTTTTTCGTTCAAATTTTTAGTACATAATTAGGCCATTCTGAAACGATTGGCGTTCGCAGAATTCGTATATCTCTAACCATTCTCGAGTTGGTCAGCTCTGAATCGGTTTTCAAATGTTTATTTGGCACCAAAAATATTTCCGATGAGTTTTCGACATTTTCGTTCGAAGATTCGGAATCAGCACGTCAAAATAAGTACGAGGACAAAAATTTGAAATTCGAAAAATAAAAAATAAAAAAAGTTTAAGAAAATCACCTATCATGATTTACTCGACTTCTTAGTCCGTCGATTTTTTTCGTTCAAATTTTTAGTACATAATTAGGCCATTCTGAAACGATTGGTGTTCGCAGAATTTGTCTATCTCTAACCGTTCTCGAGTTGGTCAGCTCTGAATCGGTTTTCAAATGTTATTTTTTGCGCCATAAATATTTCCGATGAGTTTTCGACATTTTCGTTCGATGATTAGATTAGAGGAATAAGCACGTCAAAATACGTACGAGGACAAAAATTTTAAATTCGTTAAATGAAAAATAAAAAAAGTTCAAGAAAATCATCTATCATGATTTACTCGACTTTTTAGTCCGTCGATTTTTTCCGTCCAAAGTCTCAGTTTATACTAATTAGGTCATTCTGAAACGATTGGCGTTCGCAGAATTCGTCTATCTCTAACCGTTCTCGAGTTGGTCAGCTCTGAATCGGTTTTCAAATGTTTTTTTGGCGCCAAAAATATTTCCGATGAGTTTTCGACATTTTCGTTCGAAGATTCGGAATCAGCACGTCAAAATAAGTACGAGGACAAAAATTTGAAATTCGAAAAATAAAAAATAAAAAAAGTTTAAGAAAATCACCTATCATGATTTACTCGACTTCTTAGTCAGTCGATTTTTTTCGTTCAAATTCTCAGTATATACCAATTAGGCCATTCTGAAACGATTGGCGTTCGCGGAATTCGTCTATCTCCAACCGTTCTCGAGTTGGTTAGCTCTGAATCGGTTTTCAAATGTTTTTTTCGGCGTCAAAAATATTTCCGATGAGTTTTCGACATTTTCGTTCGAAGATTCGGAATCAGCACGTCAAAATACGTACGAGGACAAAAATTTGAAATTCGAAATATGAAAAATAAAAAAAGTTCAAGAAAATCATCAATCATGATTTAAGTACTGGACTTTTTAGTCCGTCGATTTTTTTGTTCAAATTCTTAGTATATACCAATTAGGCCATTCTGAAACGATTGGCGTTCGCAGAATTCGTCTATCGCCAACCGTTCTCGAGTTGGTTAGCTCTGAATCGGTTTTCAAATGGTTTTTATGGCGCCAAAAATATTTCCAAAGAGTTTTCGACATTTTCGTTCGAAGATTCGGAATCAGCACGTCAAAATACGTACGAGGACAAAAATTTGAAATTCAAAAAATGAAAAATAGAAAAAGTTCCAGAAAATCATCAATCATGATTTACTCGACTTTTTAGTCCGTCGATTTTTTCCGTCCAAAGTCTCAGTTTATACTAATTAGGTCATTCTGAAACGATTGGCGTTCGCAGAATTCGTCTATCTCTAACCGTTCTCGAGTTGGTCCGCTCTGAATCGGTTTTCAAATGTTTTTTTGGCGCCAAAAATATTTCCGATGAGTTTTCGACATTTTCGTTCGAAGATTCGGAATCAGCACGTCAAAATAAGTACGAGGACAATAATTTGAAATTCGAAAAATAAAAAATAAAAAAAGTTTAGGAAAATCACCTATCATGATTTACTCGACTTCTTAGTCCGTCGATTTTTTTCGTTCAAATTCTCGGTATATACTAAATAGGCCATTCTGAAACGATTGGCGTTCGCATAATTCGTCTATCTCTAACCGTTCTCGAGTTGGTCAGCTCTGAATCGGTTTTCAAATGTTTTTTTGGCGCCAAAAATATATTCGATGAGTATTTGACATTTTCGTTCGAAGAGTCGAAATCAGCACGTCAAAATACGTATGAGGACAAAAAATTTAAATTCGTTAAATGAAAAATAAAAAAAGTTCAAGAAAATCATCAATCATGATTTACTCGAGTTTTTAGTCCGTCGATTTTTTTCGTTCAAATTCTCGGTATATACTAAATAGGACATTCTGAAACGATTGGCGTTCGCATAATTCGTCTATCTCTAACCGTTCTCGAGTTGGTCAGCTCTGAATCGGTTTTCAAATGGTTTTTTGGCGCCAAAAATATTTCCAACGAGTTTTCGACATTTTCGTTCGAAGATTCGGAATCAGCACGTCAAAATACGTACGAGGAAAAAAATTTGAAATTCGAAAAATGAAAAATAAAAAAAGTTCAAGGAAATTATCAATCATGATTTACTCGACTTTTTAGTCCATCGATTTTTCCCGTTCTAAGTCTCAGTTTATACTAATTAGGTCATTCTGAAACGATTGGCGTTCGCAGAATTCGTCTATCTCTAACCGTTCTCGAGTTGGTCAGCTCTGAATCGGTTTTCAAATGTTTTTTTGGCGCCAAAAATATTTCCGATGAGTTTTCGACATTTTCGTTCAAAGATTCGAAATCAGCACGTCAAAATACGTACGAGGACAAAAATTTGAAATTCGAAAAATGAAAAATAAAAAAAGTTGGAAAAAATCATTTATCATGTTTTACTCGACTTTTCAGTCCATCTATTTTTTTCGTTCAAATTCTCAGTATATACCAATTAGGCCATTCTGAAACGATTGGCGTTTGCAGAATTCGTCGATCTCCAACCGTTCTCGAGTTGGTTACCTCTGAATCAGTTTTCAAATGGTTTTTTTGGCTCCAAAAATATTTCCGAATATTTTCGACATTTTCGTTCGAAGATTCGTAATCAGCACGTCAAAATACGTACGAGGACAAAAATTTGAAATTCAAAAAATGAAAAATAAAAAAAGTTCAAGAAAATCATCTATCATGATGTAAGTACTGTTAGTGCATAATAATTAAACAAATTTGTGTTTTCTGTTTAATGAAACTTTATAGCTAATAATAAATAATAATGTTAATTCTTATAGAAATTTTGCATTATTCACAGGTATATCTACATATGTTTACCTTTTCAACTGTCAAAAAATTTCCACTTAAATATCGTGGCGCCATGAAAACTGGTAACATGGTAACTGGTCAAAATTAAGGCATCTTATTGGTTAAAAAGTAGAGGTGTGAAATTTTCAGTATAATTTTGATGCTACTGGTCGATTTAAAATATTTTCTCTTGACGATTGGCTGACAAGATCGCATAAAAATAATCTGTGTCGTTAGTTGATTAAAAATAGTTCTTCAAAAAATGAATATCGAATCTTTAAATATTTCATTCATCAAATTCCCAATAAAGATATCCCGAGTCCCATTACATCTTTACGCACACTTCATTAACACCGCTTTTCCATTTTCGGTGACTCTGAATCCGACATTTCCCTTCGGAGTCACGCTAAACGGCCGAAGAAAGAGAAAAGGCATGTTTTCGTACACTTCATAATGTTAGTAGGTCGCAGAGGAAGTGCTATGCCTGAAACTAATTATTCATTTCGTTTTCCCTACTAAATTATTATTAATGAGGTCTTGGAGCTAGGGAAGGATTACGAGAAATTATTAGGGAAGAGCTGCTGAAATGTTTAACGTTACTTCGTTCTCCTTAAGATCTTACGAGGGCACTCTCTCGTCGGATGTTTTTTCAAAAGAACCCGAGAATGAAATATTTATACTAGATGTCCTGCCATACCAGGATGCTCACTGCAATAAACGTATATTATAGGAGTATTCGGGTCAAAAATTCATCAGAAAACAACTACTTTCCTGGCTAATACCACGACGAACGTTGAATTACATCCAATGAATTTCCAATAATTCAACGAACGTTGTGGTATTAGCCAGGAAAGTAGTTGTTTTCTGATGAATTTTTGACCCGAATACTCCTATAATATAGGATTATTGCAGTGAGCATCCTGGTATGGCAGGACATCTAGTGTTGAACTTGATTAGCTCTTTGTTAAATAGATTTCTTCTATTTTTAAATATTTATATTTTTTAACGGCTATGAGTACCTATAGATTTATGAGTTGTGATTGATGAATTTAACCATGAAAACTGAGATAATAAAATAAAGTGGAATGATATGAAGTTATAGTTTGATAAACTAAAGAATACGCTGTACTTCCAATATGGACTAAAAGTGAAAAATAATGTAATAATTCGAATTTGACAAAAACTTGGGTGCTCTTGACCTATATTCTTATATTACAAATTTTAACTCTACAATACTCAGAGAACAAGAGCTCAATTACATTGACAATTATTTTTTACTCTCTAGTCCATATTGGAAAGTTTGGAATTCTGAGAATATACCGAGGGGAAAACAACTAGTCATTTTTTGTACACCTGAAATCAGTGAAGTAATTATTTCTAATGAAAAATAATGAAAAAGTTATAGGGGGCATTGAAAGATAATTACCATTCAGTTACGCGGATATACGTTGTATGGATATTATTTAACTCTTATGTATACAAATAAGATCCAGAAAGTTCGAAACTCATGCCCACGTATGATTTTTGGTGTATCAAATAAATTGAAGGAGATTGGATGGTTACATAAGGTTACATAAGGAGAACAGGAGAAAGGTTCATTTTAGTACCTTGTCATAAAATAATTCCCAAATACATATCCAATAATACTAATTCAGCCGGTTTGGATCGATTAGCGTTCGCAGAGTTTGTCTATCTCTAACCGTTCTCGAGTTGGTCAGCTCTGAATCAGTTTTCAAATGGTTTTTCCTTGCCCCTTGCAACTTTTTCGACTGATTTTTAATTTCTTTCGATTGACTCGAAATTCACAACACATACTAATTCAGCCATTTTGAATCGATTGGCGTTCGCAGAATTTGTCTATCTCTAACCGTTCTCGAGTTGGTCAGCTCTGAATCAGTTTTTAGATGTTTTTTTGTGCCGCCAAAAATATTTCTGATGAGTTTTCGACACTATTGTTAAAAGATTCAGAATCAGCACGTCAAATTACTTTCGAGGACAAAAATTTGAAATTCAAAAATGAAAAATAAAAAATCTCAGAAAATTTTATTTTTCATCTTAAACACCTTTTTCTGACTAAATCTTGTATCTGAGCATATAAAAATCATACATTTTTGGAATAAGCATACAATTTTACGTATACAGTGCGAATTTAAAGTCGATGTGACGACTTGGTGTTTTTGATGATTTTTAGGGGTGCAACTCCGCCTAAAGGCCTCGTTTGACAAATGTTCCATCTTATATCGTAATATGAATTTTTACGACATATCGACATATCGTAAATATCTATTCCATCAGATTACATGTTTCCATGTGGGTCATGCGTTGCCATGTATTCACATGTGAACTTACATACCTCATGTACTATAATGTAAAGTCATAACTTGACTTCAAATTTGAATTCCCAGTTACGTAATTTTCTTCATAATTCCAATTTCTACATGCCTACTTAGGTGTTTTCACCATTATATGTGAGGAGTGCCAAATAACATCCATGCTTTAGTATGTATTATTGAATATGTGTTCATGTATTTGTGGGGAAAAATTTTGTTTTTGTTGTATTTTAAACTTGGTTTATAATGCATGTTTACATACTTCTAATGTGGCTTTTCACATATTTTCCGATGAATATAGGCTTATATAATTACCAAACAGAACTTGGGGTATCTGCAAAAAAGACATAAAAATGTAACAAAAATACTGTTTTTATCATAGCATTGTAATATATTGATAAATACATTGAAGGGAAATACGAAAAACTCTCAAATCACCGTAATATGGTAACACAAACGTAAAAATGTAACAAAAATACTGTTTTTATCATAACATTATAATATATTGATAAATACATTGAAGGGAAGTAACAAAAACTCTCAAATCATCGAAATATGGTAACACAAACGTGGCGATGTAGGCTTCGAATATTTTTCAGAGTTGAGGATATTTTCTTTTTTCATTTTCAGCCTGAAGCTTGACTCTGGACCTGCAAATATTTCATTGTAGAAGTTCTTGTTGTACAATTTTGAAGATATATATCAATCAAAGAATTATACATGTCCAAAGGTACACTTTATTTTGATTTTCGGATCATCGCCCTATGGAATTTCTGATATTATGGAATGAACTATGACAGAATGTTTTTTTTCGTCAATATCTATGAAATTATTCAATCCCTTCCAAATTATTGATGGAATCCTGATTTCGGAGTTTTCCCGGAAATTGTACTTTCCATGGGTGCTCGCGATCAGAACAATTTTTTTCTCAACGTACTCATCAAAATCTGCCCGTGAACCAAAAATTATTTCTATTGGTTTCATTGTCACGTTTTAGTAACATTTTGGCTACTTCGCTTGTACTAAACAACGAACTCGAATCGGAAAATCTCAACGAGATCAGCCGGCTCAGCTCGAGGCGCTCGCCCGGCTTCACTTTATTTTATCCTATTTTCTAGATAATGCTAGTCACTTTTCAACTACAAACCCTTAACCTTACAGATTAGGGTGAGTTTACATCATCAATTCTACTTTATCGCATAACGCCTTCTGGTTTTTTTCAGAAATAAACGATAGAAGTGTAACTTCTTGACGCGTGAGATAGGAACAGCGCTCGTTCCATCTCGCCTTGAGGTGTTTCCTCTTTCTTCTGTTTTCCGTAGCTGGAACGGCGCTGAGGAAACAAATGGCGCAATCAGTGTCGTAACAGAAGGTGCACGAAGGCGGAATAATCTCATTAAAATAACAACTGCAAGTAATGCTATCTGCACACGATTTAGTTGTCATATAGTTATCATATCAAGTAACTTAATATACTGTTATATCAATTATATCCCGAATTATACTATAAAATGTATATTTTTATGAAATAAATGTAAGCACTTTGTTTTTGATTTTGAAAATGATAATTTTCTAACCTATAACTTTTATTATTTTTTCATTTGCAGAACAATTTGATCTCATTTTAATTTTTGTTCGACAATATGAATAGGATACGATTCTATTTCGCTTTGCCCAGCTCTTCAGGAGGATTGATAGGATTGGAAACAACAGGCTTTTCAGAATCATATACATCAGGGATGAATATGAGGGGAAATATTTCTTCTGCGGTAACACTTTGAAAGTTATTTTTTGACATAGACCTGTCATTGGCATAGCATTTTGATTTTAGTTCGAAAATATGAATAGGATATTCATAAAATTTGTTGTGGAATCATCTGCGATTGAAAGACAAACTCTAGACGCTATTTTCCATCATTCAAGATAACCTCTTGGGAGGCATTCATGTTGAAAAGGGGAACATTCTCCATGAAAATAAAAAAATTAAAAATGTGATTTATTCGTAATATCTAACAGAAAACAACTACTTCCCCGGCACCAGCCACGCTGGACATTGAACGGCATCTGATAGAAATTGTGAAAAGACTAACTGAAAAAAAAAGAAAAAATCTGAAAGAGAAAATTCGCATTTTCATTCAAATAGTTGATTTTTTTCATTTTCTCTAGTTTTCATTGAAAAAATAATTAAATAAATTAGATAGGGAGAATGTTATTAAAAACTATCTCTCACAGAAACCGTTCATTTCATTGAATGTTCAACATGAATACCTCCCAAGTGGTTATCTTGAACGATAGAAAATAGCGACTAAAGTTTGTCTTTCAGTCGCAGATGATTCTACAAAAGATTTTATGAATATCCTATTCATATTTTCTACCTAAAAGCAAAACTACCATCTTATTTTTTTCAGATTACAGCTTATACAGGGTGTTCCTTAAAGACATGCTAATATTTGAGGGGGTGATTCTTTGACTTATTTTAAGGAAAAAACTTTCTATAAACGTATGTCCTAAAAGTCCTAACTTTTGAGATACAGGGTGATAAAGTTTTGAAAAAAAATCAGTTTTTTAATAATAACTGAGATAATATTGTAGACGTTTTTATAAAATTTGGTACATGTCTTCTATGCATCAAGGTGCATTTTTTAATGCACAAACATTTTCATTTTCTCAACCAGTGGCGGTTTTGCATTGAATATTTTTGGAGTAAAAAATACTACGCCACTGCTTTCTCCTAAAAAAAAATACTTTTGAGATCCTCATTTATTTTTGAGCAAATTTGATCTCCTGAGTTTTCTTTGTCCGCCGCATGGTTTTCGCTTAAAAAAATAAAAATCGTTTCATTTCAGGATCAATTCTTCAAAAATCTGATGCGGTGTGGAAATGTTTGTGCATCGACTGAAAGCAAATTGAGGGATCAGATTTGTTCCAAAATGAATGAGAATCCAAAAAAATGTTTAATTCTTGTCAGATGCTCGGTTCTTGATTAAAATAATTAAATTGAAATTGCTTCATATCGCAGTAGGTACCTAACATTTTGTTGACAATAAATCGTCCGATAGTAATTTAGCTACCTCTTTATAATTGATATTTCTTTTCACCACTTCTTAATCTTTTCACTTATAATCTCCCAAGTGCTTGAATTATTACCTGAATGGATTTACGATATTAATTCAGCTACCTACCTTAAATACAGTTTATCATAATCGTTGGATAGGTCGCGGAGGACCTCAGCAATGGCCAGCAAGATCCCCTGATCTCAACAGTTTAGATTTCTTTTTATGGGGGCACCTTAAAACTCTGGTGTATAAAACTCCCATTAATACTTTAGAAGATTTAAGAGAGCGAATAGTTGCCTCGTGTGAAACTATTCGAAATACGCCGGGAATATTTCAACGTGTGCGTAATTCCATGCGTAGACGGGCGGAAGCATGCCTATTAAGTGAAGGTGGCCATTTCCAACAATTTTTATAATCAGTGTTAGTATTGTCAATAATTAATGAATTTGATCCGTTCATTTAAACTTACTTTTATAAAATAAAATAAAATTCGTTTTTGTACAAGCTGAAATCCATATTTTTTTGATTCTCATTCATTTTGGAACAAATCTGATCCTTTTATTTGCTTTAAGTCGATGCACAATCATTTCCACACCACATCAGATTTTTGAGGAATTGATCCTGAAGTAAAACGATTTTTATTTTTTTAAGCGAAAACCATGCGGCGTACAAAGAAAACTCAAGAGATTAAATTTGCTCAAAAATAAATGAGGATCTCAAAAGTATTTATTTTTTTTGGAGAAAGCAGTGGCGTAGTGTTTTTTTCTCCAAAAATATTCAATTCAAAACCCGTACGGACGCCACTGGTTGAGAAAATGAAAATGTTTGTGCATTAAAAAATGCACCTTGATGCATAGAAGACATGTACCAAATTTTATAAAAACGTCTACAATATTATCTCAGTTATTATTAAAAAACTGATTTTTTTTCAAAACTTTATCACCCTGTATCTCAAAAGTTAGGACTTTTAGGACATACGTTTATAGAAAGTTTTTTCCTTAAAATAAGTCAAAGAATCACCCCCTCAAATATTAGCATGTCTTTAAGGAACACCCTGTATGTGAGTTTTCGTCCACTACGGAAAAGCACTGCATGTCGCAAGGCTAAAGGACTCTGGGGTTCGACCTGATGCCTCAGAGGTTTATGTGATAAAATGACCGTGTTGCCATTCAGATCTCGACACGGATTTTTCACACCTTGGATTTGAGGATTTTTTCAACTTTTCTGTGTTCTGTTAGGAGCAAGGCCACCTAGGTACTAGATGAATGAATGGATATCCCAACTTGAAATATTTCAAACACACGAATTTGGATTGATATGTTATTTCTTGAACATGTCGGAGTTGTGGTATCTCTTGAAAATGAATCTCACATGTCTGGGCGTTTTATATCAATGGATTATAATGCCGTGAGTCTTTTTTAATGGGCCCTTGTGCATGTTTGATTGATATGCAGTACTTACTATCAATAAGTTTTTTCAGTTCCAATGAAATTCTGCGAATAATAAATAGCCCGGGAGATACTGTCACTTCAGAATACGTCATAGTATGCAGGCTGGATTTTTTATAGTTGGTAGATCATGTGATACTCATCATGAAATCAGTCTTCAGACCCTTGAGTAGCGGTGGGTTGCACAGATACAAGGTGTTGAATATGAAAAATTAAAAAAAAATTAAATAGAGTATTTTTTTATTCTTTCTTGCAACAATACAGGATGTTGAAACTGGAAAATTATAAAGCATTTTTCTCCTAACATACAGTGTATCTCACTTTCCTTTGGAAACACCCTCGTATCTTCCGTAACTATTGGGGTGGAACTCTGTAAATTTCCGGATCAGTTGATGTACAAGTGATGAGTCTGAATCTTGCCTGAAGTTGATCTGAGTGACATACACTGCTCGCCAGAAGTGATGGCCAATTTTGCGAAAAATTATATAAGGGGACAATATAGGCTCAAAATCCCATCGGATTCGCAATCAGGACACCAATTTCACTACCAATACAGATTTTCGCTGAAAAATGTTCAATTCTACAAATTCAGTTTGTCTCACATTTCATGGAAACACCCCCGTATCTTCCGTAACTAATATACCGGCAATGAGTCTAAATCTTGCCAGTGGTTGATCTGAGTGACGTACACTGCTCGCCAGGGGGTGTTTCCATAAAAATTAAGACAAATTTGGTTTTTCATAACTGGAAATTTTTCAGCAAAAATCTGTACTGGCAGTAAAACTGGTGTCCTGATTCCGAATCCGTTAGAGTTTTGGGTCTATACTGTTCCCTACTATAGTTTTTCGCAAAGCTAGGTAAGTCCATCGCTCCTGGCGAGCAGTGTTATTCACTTACATCAACTTCAGGTAAGATTCATACTCATCGCTTATACATCTATCGATCCGGAAATTTACAGAGTTCCACTCCAATAGTTACGGAAGAAACGAGGGTGTTTCCTTGAAAAGTGAGACAAACTGGGTTTTTCAGAAGTGAAAATTTTTCAATGAAAATCAGTACTGGTAGTAATATTGTTGTCCTGATTCCGAATCCGTTGGAATTTTGAGCCTAAGTTTATTGTCCCCTGATGTAATTTTTCGCAAAACTGGCTAATTCCATCGCTACTGGCGAGCATTGTATTTCGCTCAGATCAACCACAGGCAAGATTAAGACTCATGCTGAAATTCACAGAGTTCTTCTCAAATAATTACGGACGACAAGGGGGTGTTTCCATGAGAAGTGAGATACACGGTATGTTGGGAGGAAAATGCTTTATTATTTTCCAGTTTCAACACCCTGTATTTCTGCAAGAAAGCAGCTGTGTGAAAAAACGAATTGAACTGTGAAATTTCCAAAACTGTGGAAGTTATGAATAAAAAATAGATTTAATTTTTTATATTCAACACCCTGTATCTGTGCAACCCACCGCTACTCAAGGGTCTGAAGCGTGCATACTATGACGTATTCGAAAGTGATAGTATAGTTTATCCAATCTCACTGTAATACCGGATTAACACTTCAATGACTTCGCCTCTTTGAACGTACTTGCCGACCATAGGCGGAGATATTTTCTCTTACTTGGGGGTCTAATAAGGTGGGAGATCATATTATTACGACTGCACTGCTCGATTAGAATATGTTTTCGCTCATTATTCCTTTCGTAATCACTGAAAATATATTGACCTAACTTTTTTCTTGGAGTATATTTGTGGATGTGGACAACTTCACACCCGTCTTGTCTAGCTAGCATTTTACGCGGTATAATCCCCTTCGCTTTTTTGAATCACTTCATTCCAGTCTGTCCCAGTGAACACCAAACTAGTATCGTCGGCGTACGCTATAATTTCACCTCCGGTCTTGCAATCCAGTAGATTATTCATATATATTGAAAATAGTAGAGGACCTAAGACTGTCCCCTGTGGTACACTGAACTCAATTCTGCCAGACATACTGTAAGTTTTTCCTATTTTTGCTGTTTGTTCCCTCCCTGAAAGATAATCTACTAGTAAATCCAATACTATCCCTCGTATTCCATACGTTTCTAATTTATTTTTCAGTAATTCATGAGAGACACTATCAAAGGCTTTAGCTAAGTCGAGAAAAATTGCCAATACTTTTTTATTCTCATTCAATGCATTTTGGATTTTTTCTGTGAAGCAGTACAAGGCCAGACTGGCCGTAGTTTTAACCAAAGATTCGATGAACATTTGAGAAGTTACAGACTAAAAAAACAAGATTCAAACTATGCCAATCACCTCATAGAAAATAGCCACAATTTCACACAAAATCCGGAAATTCTACACATTCAACCGAAAAGCCTAAAATTAAATATATTGGAATCTATAGAAATCAAAAAACATCTTTGTAATAAAAACAGCTTAGTTCTGAATGATCAGATAGACCTGTATAATTCACCAATCATTAATAATGTTATCTGTAAGTTCTCAAATGCCCCTTGATACCTCTACCTACCTACTGTCATACTTTCCCAAATGTCCCTTGATACCTCCCTCTATCTACCTTAATGTTACGTTTAGTATTTAAGGAGATGACCTTCTGTAATTAGGTTAGTTTATAACTGGCTCAGAAGATGACACAGTGTGTCGAAACAGCTGTTAGCATTAAATGTTAGTATTGTGTAAAAAATCTTTGTGAAGTATTACTTTCACTCTACCCATTCATCTCTGAATCCAAATTGTCGTGTTGACATTATTTTAAAGTAATTCAAGTGTTCCGTTAATCTTGTTTGTATTGCTTTCTCATATATCTTGCCGAAATTATTTAATAATGATATGGGCTGAAATTGTGTACGTCACATTTATCTCCGTTATTTTTGTATATGGGCTTAACTACTGATATTTTCAAAGCATCCGGATATTTGCCAGTCTTAAAAGTGAGATTAATAAGAAATTGAAGAGGTTTTATTAAATGAAATTTTGTAAGTTTGATTGTTTCAGCTTTTATGAAATACTGAGTTTGGATAAACTATATCTCCCAGGCTAAAATGCTGGCTTCGCAACTGAACTGCCACCTTGCTGTCTTTTGCGCGAACAAATCCCCGTCGCAGAGACTGCCAAATTGAATGAAAAACGCGGAGAGGGCGAATTTCCACGCACTAATGACGGAAAACATAACTTTTCTATAAGCCGCGTTGCCGGCGAGAAGAAACAATGCTCCTTAGCCGCAAAATTTATGGCAGTATTTCGAGTGACGTTCCATTACGCGATAAACATAAATAATCCGCTAAGACCCCGTATCAAGTTGAGCATGAGCCTTGGAATACGTGACCCAAGTCCATCATGACTACAAATTGAACACGTTCGGACGCGTTTCGTGTTTGATTTAGACGAATCTATTTGTGGGAAATAGTCCGAGAGCTTACGTTATCGATGTCGTTTGGGATTGGTGAAGGCAAGGTTGCTCAAGTCAGTACAATTGTACTAGATTCAGTACGATCATTGATATTCTAGTACTGCAGTACCCCTTTCCAATTTCTAGTACAATTTATTGAACAGTTGAATTTTGAAATTTCAACGAATAAGTGACAGGTAAACCTGTACTACAGAACAAAATATGAGTTAGCGAGTAGTCTGCAATATTGAAACTTAGGTATATCGAGGTTAGTTGATATTGATTATGTAACACTTTTCTGTTCTGTGATGTCATAACCAATGACCACAAACCAATATTGTTAGATTCTCACTGTCATGTCATCGAATTGGATGAAGAAAAGGTTTGTATATCGTGCAGAAAGTTATTTATAAAATAATAGCAAAGCGCTTTCGACTATAAAGTCATCATCAGTGCGTACTCGGCAGGTGTACAAGAGCCAGACCATAAAAATATCATGGGTCCAGAGGACCATGTAAATATTTAAAAACAGGACATCATATGAATAACATTTTAAAAAATCCTTATTCCAGGATTACCTAGAGAAAAGTTTCAACAGACAGAGTAAGACATGTCTGCTGAAGCTTAGTCTAATGTAGACATTAGACTAACATGTGTTTGGGACATATGTTTATATGAACTTTTCGTCCTGAAATCTATCAAAGAATCACCTCCCGAAGTTTGTCAACATGGCTTGTGCCGGGGAAGTAGTTGTTTTCTGTTAGATATTACAAATAAATCACATTTTTCAATTTTCATGGAGAATGTTCCCCTTTTCAACATGAATACCTCCCAAGAGTTTATCTTGAACGATGGAAAATGGCGACTAAAGTTTGTCTTTCAGTCGCAGATGATTCCACAACAGATTTTATGAATGTCCTATTTCCGAACCAAAACTCCGAATGGTATTTTATTGAGATTTTTTTCAGATAGGATATTACTTGTTCTTGAATATTATGATAAAAAACTTGAATATATCATTATTTTTGGTGATCTAAGGGCCGGTTTTTCAATGTTCAGTCAAAGTCTATGCTACGTGACTAATGGTTAGAATGTGAGTTTATTCCTTTATGTGAACAGATGTAACGTTCATTCTAACCACTAGTCAAATTTAGCCGTCAGTCAAACTACGCTAACAGGATATTGAAAAACCGGCCTAAATATCAACTATCTATTTGAATGAGATGAAAATAATCCTTCACGGTTTCATTATGTACTTTTGAGTAAAAAAAAGAAAGGGCACATTATTTTGTGAATGTAATGTTCGGTATCACGGTGTATAGAATATACTAAAAAATTGTCCCAACAAAGGAACTATGGTTGATACTTCATATTAAGATCTTATTAGAATGTTTTAGTTAGGTCTTCGTGATCAATTTGGCATTTTTTTAAAGAAAATACACTCATCATTTATCATATTTCATTGTTTATCATTCTACACCATCAGAGATTTTTGTGATTAAACGCCTGGATACAAGAAGTTGAGGGATCCAGAGAATAGCATCAACAGAACTAAGTATAATCAAAAAAAGTGGTGAATGAATCCAACAACAGTAACATTTCTAACCCCTGTTAACAACCCCTTCTTCGAAAATGTATTTAGTTAATATTTACCTCAATGTTCCACCGTTCCAACTAACTAAAATAGGTCTGTGTCGCACAGGACGGATTGAACAGATTTCAATGAAAGCAATTTCGAGCTCAAGAGAGGTTGTTTATAGTGAGTGCAATTGAATAGAAACAACTGAATCATTTCTCTAATCACATTAGTTGAATTTGCTTTATAAACTGATTTGCATTCTGGTACAATTCAATTGAGTCGGAGCGTTGTAAATCTGTGTGATACACGAAATTACCGTTGGATTGTTTTCCAGGAATTATTATTTCAGGTGATGCTATTTCAGATGAAATTAACATCATATCCCATAATTTTAATCCAGTAACGACAGACAAACTCGAGCAAAATGTGAAGAATGAATTGTAGCACTCTGAAACTCGGCACATGATATCTCGACATCATGTATTATCAGAAAAATTGTTTACCAAAGAATCAGGGGTGAACCTAAAAAATTTATCATTTAAAAATTTGTTTTTGTTGTTATTTCAGAAAATATAAGATTTATCAAAAAACGGTTTCGATAGGTTGAGAGATAATTCAATCTTCCACAAGAATGATTTTCAGTAATACCTTATGAAATACGCTCGTTTTCTCAGAAAACGTGGTTTAACGCCGACGTCACATTTCATGCTCGCGCTAACCCGCCACTGCAAGTTCAGGCAGGGCCGAAAATTAGATTTGTCATAACTTTGCTAAAAATTATAGTAGAAGGAAGAGAAAAAGTGCATATCGTTCCTGAAGACATCTACTTCCTCATGCAAATATAACATGTGAGTATCTGAGTACCTAAAATGTGTTTTGTCCCACTTCACTTAACCCTTCTACGATATTTACGGACGATCCGAAAGTCATGGATATTTTAGTTGATATGAAATAATTATACTGAAACAGGAATCAGTACCCTCTTTGGACCATATGCAACGATTTAAGACTAGTGAGACAAGTCTCACTTATATTGTCTGGTTCTGGGCCGAGATGTATCTGATTTCGAGTTGATGAAAACAGGAGTGCCCCAGGGCTCTGTATTGGGTCCCCTGCTTTTCATAATATACATTAACGATTTTTTCTATCATATTCTTCCCTGGATGTACAACTGTACAACATTCTACCATCAACAATTAAAACGTTACCTTTTAAATCGTTCAAAACAACTATCAGAGCTCAACTGACATCAAAATGTTACTACAGTCTGAATGAATATAGGGCCGACCTCCTATGTTAAACTGGATCCTGAATTCTAAACATGTTGATTGCTAGCCAAGTGTAGGTTTGTGTGTATATGTACTTGCATATAAACTATGTATATATGTGTAAATATTGTATGTGTCTATTATCGCTCTTTTTCTTTAGGTTTCATTGCACATTATTTTAACTGATAATACCAATGTATTCACTGTTTTCTATTTTTACCTGACTTGCTACAAATGTAACCCTACATAACTTGGTCAAATAAAAACTATCTATCTATCTCTCTATTCTTGTTGCTGGCTGGGGATAATCCTCCACGATTCACTGTTGCGTTGATAATTAACAGTGCTGCTCCCAAGGTGGCGTATGGAGTTAGTAACAAGGCCTATCCAGAGCACGTGACTAATGGCCACAGCAGTCGATGCCAACACAAAAAAAAAATTTAATTACGATCACTGTTTATTGCAAAATACAACTTTCAATCAATAAACTGAACTGACTAATAGTTCTGACATGTGATGTGGATGTGGACGATTCCCAATGGGCACACGTATGTTTTTCAAACGTGTTATAAACGTGACATTGGTTAAATAAACGTTTCTGGTTGAAAATTTTAACGACAATAATTTAGTGTAATCTTCAACGTTGGAAGAGTACGTTATAAGGATGTGTTTTCAACGTTACTCCTTCAACAACTCGTTAAATATACGTTTAACAAACGTTATGTTAGTTCAAAAAGAATTTTTGATAAAACTCGCTTTATGCCGTTCATTTATCAATGTTTATGATATGGTTCTTATCTTTTTATTTAGTCCAAACAATGTTGTTTTATTGAGTATTTTCGACGTCCAAAAAACATAGTTGAAAACGGCAATAAGACGATAATTAGTGAGCAGTTGGTAAATATAACGTTGTTACACGCGACATTTTTTCGTTGAAAAAACGTTCGGTTTTCAGCCATTTCACAACGTTATTACAACGTCCTTGTGCCCATTAGGTTACCAGTAATTATGTATTGTCTGTACCTAGAAGTAACAGAGTTCTTAGAGCTTTTTTAATTCAAATGGAGTACATTTGTATTTTTATATTATACAATTATTTCTTGTATTTCAATGGCACTTTTGGTTTCATTATTTTTGGGATTTGCAGATTGATAGAGAAAAACGAATTTATGGAGTATCAAATGATGTGGAATGTTGAATTCAATAACGGACAATAAAAACTCGGGAAAATATAAAAATAATAAAGTGTGTACATTGAATTACCCAGCATATTGTTCTGAAGAAATGCGTTGATTGTTTCAACGAATATATACATCAGTTGATGAACGGTTCATTAATAACTTCATTGAATTCAGAAATATATACGTTCAAGAATCGTTATGTTTGGATCAATTCTGGTATATGTTTCTGTGTTTTGAATATGTTTACCTACGGCCACTGCAGAAAATAGGCAAATAACACGACTCACGGCCTCAGTAAATAGCTCTTTACGCATGGTAAACAAATCGCACAGGTTTCATAAACAAAACGATATATCTCAGAAACGGCTCAATCGATTTGAGAGAAATTTTGTATGTAGATAGGGTTCTGCTTTTTAAGATTATCTATATAGGCGTCTTTTTTGAAAACACACGATTTTACTGATAATAATAATAATAACGATAATTTTTGGATCTCGAAAACGGCTTCAACGATTTGGGTCAAATTTTGTATTTAGATAAGGTATTGCTACTCTAGTTCATCTATGCAGGCGCTTTTCATGAAAATATGTGATTTTACTCATAATATTAATAATATTAATATGAATTTTTGGATCTCTGGAAAGGCTCTACGCGGCTTCTTGCGTAATTTTTCCATTCGTGCGTAATATGCATTTTACAACACTTGTTACGTAATATACTAATAATTTCATTGTTAGTGTTGGGTAATGATTTGTTCCTGTATCATACATGTCTCTTTTCCATATTATAGCGCTGAAAAAGGCGACAATATTAGCCGAAACGTCGGCATTAAAACTGTAATAACACCGAGAATTATGTTTCACTTGTCCACTTGCTCGTGATCATAACAAATAATGAATACCTGCACTCATCATCAAATTCTTCTCATGGTGGTTGAATGGTGTTGACTCTCTCATTGCGAAAGTATAAGAGTGTTGACTACATTCGTGTGTTACACAACCTCTGAATGAGACTACCTAAAATCAATCCCTCCAAATCCATGTTAGAATGCATTAAAACAAAGTAAGATTATTTATTGATGAAATTAACTCAATCAATGGTACAACAAACAAATTTTATGAAAACGTGCTATTATTCAACGAACACCATTACTGATATGATAAAAGAAGTTCACCAGATCCACGTACGAAAGCAGTGAAAGAATGTAAAAACGTGTTTTGACTGGATGCACACATTCTTGATTTAATAAAATAAATACATCAGATCCATGTATGAAAGCAGTGGAACAATGAAAATATAGTTTTGATGTGATGCACACATTCATTGATTTAATAAAGGAAATTCAACAGATCCATGTACTGATACATTGAAGCAACAATATTATATTCGTTCAATCTATCAATATATTCGTTATCGAAACGAACTGTCTTCCTTGAAGTAATATTTCTCCTTTGAACCCTTTAAACTATTCTGCAAGGTAGATATGTTCTAACAGAACGAGCGAAAGCTCAGTTTGAATTATAGAAGCACTTGCACAAACATCTGACAGATGTAGTTCAATGTCCTTCATGATATTAGCCAGGAAAGTAGTTGTTTTCTAAGATCTTTGCCCATACATAGGTTGGAAACACTGATTTCTGTAGTGAAATTTAATCTTACGAATGAAAAAAAAGCGTATTTGAATCTATTTATAAACTTCACAGTGATAAAAATCTCAATATACCAGTTATATATACTTCCCTTTTCGGGCTGTTTCATTTGCAGGCGAATAAAACTTGATGAAAACTATTTAATAACAGGAACGGTACATACATAATGTATATGTTTTCCCACAATAAGAACCTAACTAGTGGAATACTTGATTCAATATTTAATATATTACTTGAATCCACAGTGATGTGAACTGGTTTTGCAGATGCATTACTTTCTCATCAAATAAAATCTGCATAAAACCCGCCGGCGGATAATGCAAATGCACTGCCAATTCAAGATGGCAAAAATTCTCCTTTTATTGAGCTCTGCTGATATGGAATGAACGGGACATTTTCCTTTCTGTTTAATCAAGAAGTTCGCTGGGAATGATGGATTGTTTGTTTTGTATAAAACTACAAGTGATTGGCTGTTTTCTAACGTTTGAATCAATTCGATTCTGCTTGAAACAAAAAAATTTTGAATCAAGATTGTTGTTTTTTTTTTGTTTCATCAAAATACATAATATCGTAACTGCAGATGCCCAAAGGGTTAAGTAGCTCAGTGGTTGAGACTGAATCGTTCAAAACCATTGACTGCTGGTCGGCTAGGTTCGAATCCTCAGCGACTTCAGATTTTTGTCTGATGGCCCGAAAAAGTGCTAGGAATCGCACGTTAAAAGGTAACACCTCGTTAATCCTTGGCTCGCACAAGTTTCGACTTTCGCCGTTAAGGGGACGGCAGCTAGTTAACGGAAAAAACAATTTTAACAATTTCAACAACAATTTTAACAAAGGCTTCTTTTTCTACAACTGTTAAAAATATGCACTTTCTGGGTAGTTTGTGTGCCTATACCTAATATATTCGTAAGTATTTCAAAATTGAAATACTGTTTCACTATTTATTTTTGTAATGGTTGTCGCGACTTCGGTGGCTCAGTTCAGGAACCCGCGATTCCTATTGGCTGCCTCATTGGCAACGCCCTAAAATGTATTCCCCCCAGAAGGTGCTACGTACTCACGACCGTTTTTATAAACGACGATCAAGCATTTGCGAGACCACCTTAAGAGGCCATTAAACGGCGTGAAGAGTGACAAGCTTGGCATGTGGACTGAGGATTCATACGCCTGGCATGTGGACTGAGTAGTGCCACGCCGATCGTGTGCCTGGACGCTAGCGATCTTACGGCCTCTTGATTGACACCGTGAACTTTGCACCCCAGTCTCGCCACTTCGCACGCGACGTGTTTCCTCTGAACTGTGTAAATTAACCGACAATCGACGGAATATGACACTCCGCCCGAAACTTGGCACGCCGCACCGTTCTCACGGCGCGTGGAGGTCAGTTCACACGCCAGGCACGACACTCCACACGCACGTCAGAGGTCATTACACGGCGTGGGGAGTGACACGTCTGGCATATAGACTGCGGAGTGCCACGCCGGCGTGCCTGGACGCTCGCGATCTCACGGCCTGTTGATTGACAAAACGGGTGTGGTTCGCACCGCGATGTGAACTGTGAACCCCAGTATTGTATAAATTTACCGACAATCGACGGGACATGACACTCCGCTCACGGCGCGTAGAGTATCAGTTCACACGCCAGGCGCGACACTCCACACGCCGTGTAAAGAGGCCATTACACGGCGTTGGGAGTAACAAGCCTAGCATGTGACTGCGGAGTGCCACGCCGATCGTGTGCCTGGACGCTAGCGATCTCACGGCCTGCTGATTGATAGGTCAGGTGTGGTTCGCGCCGGACTGTGAACGTGCACCCCTGTCTCGCTACTCCGCACGCGGCGTGTTTCCTTTAAAATGTTTGAATTTACCGACAATCAACGGGATCTGACACTCCGCCCGAAATTTGGCAAGCCGCACCATCCTCACGGCGCGTGAAGTGTCAGTTCACACGCCAGGCGCGACACTCCACACGGGTGTAAAGACGCCATTACACGGCGTTGGGAGTAACACGCCTGGCATGTCAACTGCGGAGTGCCACGCCGATAGCGTGCCTGGACGCTATCGATCTCACGGCCTGTCTCGCCACTCCGCACGCGGCGTGTTTCCTTTGAACTGTGTAAATTTACCGAAAATCGACCTCATGGCCTGTGGAGTGTCAGAACACACGCCAGGCTTGATTTTTCACTTTTCGAATTTCAAATTTTTGTCCCCGAACATATTTTGACGTGCTGATTCCGAATCTTCGAACGAAAATATTTAAAACTCATCAAAATATTTTTGGCGCCAAAAAAAAATGATTTGAAAACTGATTCAGAGCTCACCAACTCGAGAACGTTTAAAAATAGACAAATTCTGCTAACGACAATCGATTCAGAATTGCTGAATCAGTATATATTGGGAATTTGAACGAAAAAAATCGACGGACAAAAAAGGTAAGTATATCATGATTAATAATTTTTGGACTCTTTAAATTTTAATTTTTCAAATTTCAAATTTTTATCCCCGTGCTGATTCCGAATCTTTGAACGAAAATGTCGAAAACTCATCAGAAATATTTTTCGCGCCAAAAATAACATTTAAAAACTGATTCAGAGCTGACCAACTCGAGAGCGATTAGAAATAGACGAATTCTGCAAATGCCAGTTAGGGTAAAAGAGTCAATTATCAACTCAAAAACGGTTCGTCTTATCGATTCCAAACAAGGACAAACCTCTAGAAGACGTTTGATTCTACGTAAGTGCTGTAATGTATATTGAATTTTTAATCCACTTTTTCACACATAAAATCTTAAAAATGTCCCAAATTTTAATGTCAAAATGTCAAATTTTAATGGAAGTGAAATACCAATGCAGGTACCTCGACTATCTATGAAAAACATCGTGAGTTGCTGCCTCGGACATGGGTACAAAGAATCGAACGTCCTCTAGAAGACTGTCGTTGTTTAAAATCGATACGAAAAACCGTTTTTGAGTTATCGACTTTTTTACCCCAAAAAACGTTCCAAATGTGATCGCGCTCATGGCCTCTTAAATGAAGCAACATCTCTTCATTTTGGATTAACTTATCAGAACAAACTTCATGAAATCAAAAAAGCAGTAGTAATTCACAAATCCTCAGAATTATATCACTGAAATACTCACTCAACATGTTTGTATCCAAGATCCCAAGAACTCGAACCGACTCACCTGCAAAAAAAATTACTCTCTATATTCGCCATAGCATTAACACAATTATAACACACTTACTGAAACCGAGTAACCAAATTGGCTTCAAAGCAATAATTCATAAGATAACATCGCTGAATATTCCGGAGCTTCATTCTCGAAAAACAATGTTCCTGACATGAAAACACTACTAACAGCGACTTATCAGTTACTGAATATGAAACAGATAATAGTCAACAATGGGTTTCATTAAAGTTCTTAGAGCTCGGGCTGCGTTTAACCCTCGCACCCAAACGACCCTCATCACTTTTAAAGAGTAAACTACATTTCAAGTTGAAGTTAGTTCGGATTATGTTTTCGAAACTCTGGCTAGAGTAAGAGACTGATAATAGCCCAATTCTGAATGAGTATGCTAACTTCTTGCGTAGATATTATTGATTATATATAGGTTGACAACAATTGGAAAACTTTTTGAATTTTTATTTTAGGAAAATACTTCATGAAGATTTCCGCATGTCATCCTAATTTCGAAAAATAATAAGGTAAACGCATTGACAGTATTCCAGTAATTGACATTTGTTGATATTTTTAAAAAATAAGGCCGTTGAAGTAAAGTGAAGAAATTTGCATAGTTTTCATAGGTTTTAAGACGAGGATCGATTCTAGCACCACCAAGCTTGGTATGCTACTTGTTGGAACTATTATATACACGAAAAAAAAATTTTTTTACCAAAATTCCAGCGATGGACATTTTTTTTTCGTTTAAAAATATATAAATAGATTTTTGCTGTAATCTTGGAAAGTATATGATTTATCGAAAAAACAACTCAACAGGGTGAAAAACAATTCAATTTTCCACAAAAATTATTGCCATTAATTTCTTATCTGGAAGTTCTGGCGAAGCCGAATATTTGATTGGTCATAACTCTGCCAAAAATTATCGGAGAAGGAAAAGAAAAAGTTCATATCGTTTCTGAAGACTCCTGCCTCCTCATGCAAATATAAAAGGCGAGTATTTGAGTACCTAAAATGTATTTTGTCACACTTCACGGAGATGTTTGCGGATGATCCGAAAATCATGAATAATTCAGTAAATATGGAATTATTATACCTACTAAAGCAGCAACCCATACCCTCTTTGGACTATATGCAATAATTTTAGACTAGTGTGACAGATCCCACTTATACATGCCAAAAAATATTTTGTTCAACTCCTGCCTCATATTCAACTTACCCATAAAACCGGCATTCTCTTCAGTAAATGTTGAAAATATTCGCTTATTCATATCCTGCATATATGTTTAATAACACTATTGTGAAGCGCAAACCTTGAGCTTGAAATCACATACTTAAATTTTTTATGTAGGATGTGTATGACCGATTATTTTTAACATTTATTTACTGGCAGTGGCGGGTTAATGCGAGCCTGAAATTTGATACCGGAATTCCATCAGATTTTCTGGAAAACGAGCGCATTTTGTGAGAAATTACTATCTGAGTGATTGAATCTTGTTGCTGGCTGGGGATAATCCTCCACGATTCACTGTTGCGTTAATAATTAACAGTGCTGCTCCTAAGGTGGCGTATGGAGTTAGTAACAAGGCCTATCCAGAATACGTGGCTAATAATCATAGCAGTCGATGCCAAAAAAACAAGAAAAATAAAATGAACCTCCAGAAATTCGTTGCAGAGTTCATCTAGTTTTTTCATTTCATTATTGAACTGATTCGTATTTTCGTTGTATGGACGTTAAAAGTTCAGTAACAAATACACGTATTTCTCGTCATTTTTATTATACTCGCATTCTTTTGTTAACAGATTTGTATTCCGTAGGCTGTTTAATTTTCGAGCAAATAATAATTGTTCGCAACGTTTTTTGAAATAATTTTATAATTCTTATATTCCATATTTTAACCATCAGACATGTAAAAACTTTAAACCATAATAACCATAACAAAATTCCCAACAAAACATGGCAACATCCATTGATTTAGGGTAGAGATACCGGTTTTGGCCACAACACCAGTAGTGGCCATTCCCTGCTATATCCCGCTATAATAAGATCTCAACCAACCCTGGAATAATTCTGCTTGTATTGTTCGAAATTTCAATTTAATACGTTGTGATTCCGACCAATAGGAATCAAGTGAAATAGTTATACCAGTTGTGGCCGGAAGACAATGTGTACGTAGTCGCGAAACACCTGTGGTTTGACCTAAAACGTTAAGGAACTAGGGTAAGTGAGTTAAGCTATTATATTTGCCAATCAGTGATTTTGACTACACTCTAGGTTTACTTATTGATGGGGAACTATTGTCTTGCTATTTCCAACCACATTTTTTAGGTTAATTAACGGTTTTTTGTTGAATTGATAGTGGCCACAAAGGGATCATATTTTCTTGAAAATATCCGTTTCTGGCCATCTGCTGGCCAGAAATGGATTGTTATTTTCCAGTTATGGCCACCTATACATTATACACTGGCCAGAAATGGTAATTCATTTTCCAGTTCTGGCCATCTATAATTATTCACTGGAATTTTTCATATTTTTTTCCCTCTCATAAACTGTATGTTTCTTGGGAAATGAATATATTTTTGTCCATCTAGTAATTGGCTGTTTCTGCCGTGTGAGGGTCCAAGATACCTATAGATACAAACGTAAAAATATTGATACTTACCTAGTGACTGTCTAAATTTTGGATAGATTAGTTCTAATTGTCGATATTTTCTTATAGATACTGCATAATGGCTAAGCAGAGGACTAGTGGAAAAAGAACTCCAAAGAAAAGAAAAAGTCAAAACGGTAGGACCTTATTTAAATACAGTCCTGATGCAGTCAAGCGAGCCTTGGAAGCTGTTAAATCTGGAATGTCAGTACTGAAGGCTAGCGAAACTTTTAATGTGCCAAGAACAACTCTAAGACATAAATTAGATGGAAGTGCTCCCGAAACATCCGGGAAGGTAGGTCCTGCATGCGTTTTGGGGAACGAAATTGAAAGTACACTTTGCGATTGGCTGAAGACTTCGGCTAAAATGGGTTTTCCCATCAACAAGGATGGTCTATTATATTCCGTCCAAAGAATATTGCAAGAAACTAAACAAGTAACACCATTCAAGAATCAGTTACCGGGTGTCAAATGGTTTCGGTCGTTTTTGAAAAGACACCCCGAATTATCAGTTAAACAGGCAGAATATATTAACAAAGCCCGCGCCAATATTACACCGGAGAAAATTCGAAACTGGTTCGAAGAAACATTAACATTACTTGGTGATGATGCTGCTATTCTCAAAGAACCCGCAAGGATCTGGAACATGGACGAAACCGCCTTCTATCTCAACCCATCTGGAGGCTACGTTTTGGCTGAAAAAGGTAAACATGTTTACCAAACTTCCTCGAATAGTGATAAGGAAAATATCACAAATCTAATTACAGTAAACGCCATTGGGACGTTTGCACCTTCTCTCACACTTTTCAAATACGACAGACTACCTGCTAGCTATATAAAAACTGCACCACCTGATTGGGGTATAGGTAAATCGAAAAATGGATGGATGACGGCAGAAACGTTTTATGAGTATTTTGCCAACGTATTTCAACCCTTCTTGGTAAAAAAAGAATATAAATTACCAGTTATAGTTTTCTTGGATGGTCACAGCTCCCATTTGAGTTTACCGTTAAGCGAGTTCTGTCGAGAGCATCAGATAATCGTTGTTTGTCTGTACCCTAACACGACGCACATATTACAACCCTTGGATGTAGCGTTATTCTTTCCTCTAAAGCAAAAGTGGAAGAAAGCGCTCAAGCAATGGAAACTTGAACATGGACATGAGTTGAAGAAATATGAAGTCCCAAACTTGTTGAACAAAATCATTAAAGAGGAATCGTTTCTGTTAGCAATTTGCAATGGTTTCAGAGCTTGTGGTATCTATCCATTTGACGCCAATAACGTCGATTATTTGAAATGTACCCTTAAGCAGCCGAATGAGTCAAATGAAGTCCGTAACATCAACCTAGCCACAGTTTCTAGTAATCCCAGGAGTATAAATAAGACTGAAATTAGTCATTTAGAGTATTTAGAATCAAAAATAGAACCTGCCGTCATCACAGATTTCAGAGCTTCTCTAGAAACCCGTACGAAACCTAGCAACCCAAACACAGCATTACTATATGATGTGTGGATGCAATTCAAATTGGACAATCAACCACAAGATCTCCAAAGTGAAAACGATATCAACTACGCAGCGGGAGATGACCTTCTAGAATTTCCATTCCCGGAATATGAAACATTATTTGATAGAAATGATCAAAATGTCTTAGAAAATATACTTGGAAATCAGGACAACGTAGATTTGCTACCTTATGATGGCGACCCTAATGTGGACATTAATGCAAGTTGCGCTGTTGAAAAAGAAGCTCCAGAAAAAATTAAAGAGAAGCGCTACAATGGTCAGTTCGGGCAACAGCTGAATGAAATTGTTGAAGCTCAGGCAACGGAGGGAACCTCAACTGACCAGAATGAAAATTGGGACAATAATTGCATAACTTCGAATACTATTGAAGCCTTGGTGGAAACAGAAGCTACCGAACAACTTTCAACTGTGCTAATAAACGGAAAGGAAAGGGAGAATCTGGACGATACAATACCGAACAATACAACAATGAATGAATATCAAAGTGATTCGGGAGATCAGAGACCTACTGACAATGCACATAGTAAGAAAGAACACAAGAAGATTATTATCTTGAAAAACATATTGGTATATCCCTCAGAAGACAACAAGAATAATACAAAGAAGCGGAACCGAGAAATTTTGCCAAGTGTTGTAACATCCGATAAATGGATAGCTATTACCACAGAAAAGGAAAATAAAAAAAAAGAATTATTGAAGAAAAAAGAAGAGCGAAAAAACGCAAGGCAACAAAAGTTAGCAATGTTAGCTAGTAAAAAAAGAACAAATAGGAAAGATGTTTCAAATACGAATAAAAAAAAAAGAAAAAGACAAGCAGTTGCCATAGAAGATGACAGCATATCAAAGGCAGTGAGTGAAGAAGAAAATAAAACAGGTGGAGAGGAAAGTATGACTACAGCGTACTTAGATAGAATAGAGACTGAATCAAAGAGCAAGGGAGATGAGATGACATGTGATGAGACTGAATCACCAGGACCAGTTATATCTGAATTGCTAGAAAATTCTTACGTGATAGTCAGATACGAAACTGAATATTTTCCAGGCAAAATTGTTCAGGTGAAGGACGACAATACATTTTTGATTTCTACAATGTGGAAATGTGGACAATTCCATTGGAAGTGGCCCTCAAAAGTCGACGAATTGGTCTACAAGTTTGAGGACATCCAAGAATCTATTCAACCCATTATTGAAAAAAATTCTCGTGGAGCTTACCATGTACCTGAAATGTCTAAATACTAAAGACTAAATTGAAATATACCTTCAATTTGATGTTATTTTATTTTTGTTTCTTTTAGAGAATTTTTGTTTCTTCTTATGAAATATGCATTGTTATTGTTTTATTTTTCTCTAATAAAATAAATAGTTTAACAATTTTTTAATATCTAACGAACGGTATATCTAAGATATGGCCATAACTGGTAATTGTACTGGCCATCCGAGGGCATGACATGGCCAAAACCAGGAAAATATACTCCGTTGAGTTAAATTATAATTTTAATGTACGTCAGAACATTTTTTTCTTTTATAACCTGTTTGTTAGTATTCAGCATATAATGGGGGAATATAAAAACCTTATCTTACTTGGAGCTGTTTTATAGGTAAATATTAGAATACGATCATATCATGAAATCACGTTAAAGTGGCCACAACCGGTATCTCTACCCTATCTCAATCATTTTATAAAGAACCCGAATTCATCATTCAGTATGCCTCCTTCCTATTCTACACAAATTATAGTTCTTTCATTTCTAGATGTGCATTTATTTATTTTTCTGGTAACAGACTAATGTGGATATTTTCGTAGTCATCAAAATTATGAAATTTGAAAAAATTGAAAAAAAAATCGAAGTTACAGTAGAGAGTCCAAATTTGGAGCAAAGTTATAAAATTGAAAAATGACCAACTTATTTTTTTGACTATTTTCAAAATAAAAAAAACCTGATTTTTTCAGGATTTTCGAAAAAATGTCAGATTTGACAGGTTTAGAGCAGCACATGACAAAAGGAAAGAGGCTCTCTTTCACACATTTTTCGAGCAGAAACTAACTGTGAAGTCAAATTTTCATTATATTCATTGAGAAAAAAAACTTCCACATGTCGCGAACAATATGTGTGACACTGTATGTCCGGAGTTGCTTCGTTTCTGAGATACAGAGAGTTTAAAAATAAAAAATTCAAATCTTGCATCTTAGAAAAGATCATATTTTCATTAAAAAAAATTCTTGAAACGACCTCTAATACTAACTTTGTTAGGAAACACGAGGAAACAAAAAATATCGATTTTTGATATGTTATCCCCAGGAGCCACTCGTAAAAATATCTTCATTTTACTCCAAATCGATATACTTTCCAACCCTATTTGAGGATTGTATGCAAAAATGGGGCACCTATAATCTGTCACTAGCTGACTGTCTCATATCACGAGGAGTATAACATATACGGAAAGCTATAAAATTGGATTAAAATCATATCGAAATCTAACATTATCAAAACCAAGTATTCAGCAACAATATATGTATAAAGTTTTATCGAGCTCCACATAAATGTAAATGCACCCGGAAGTTACTTGTATATCTGCTTCACGTTTAAAACAAGACTGATGAAACTTTCATATACATATACAGTGACCGCCAAAAAGTATGTACCATATGGGAAAATAGTTCATTATTAGAGTATTGGAAAAATAAATTTTGGGAAAAGTTTGTGCATGTCCGATAACCTAAAAATCGATTTTGACACATGTCACGTGATCGCTGGTATCGCGGCAAATTGAAAAAAAAATCTATAAATAGGCAAAAAGTCGAGTAAAATGGCAAGATATCGAAAAAAGTAATTTGAAAAAGTTGCTTAGAATTCAATTTTATACACATATAAATACAAAGTTTCACAAAATAATGTGAGAAAATTGGAAATAGCAATTTTTTTAAAAAATATTTTCCTAGCTTTATAAAAATATCTAATTATTTTCTTATAAATAGCTTGACCATACTGAAATATTTGTATTTCAATGATAATTACAACACTTTCTCATTTTCTCTACACCACAGAGCACTAAATTAAAAAAATTGAATTTTGTCAGAACCCTTGCGGTTACATTGGTTCGTATCTAACAGTTATATCACAATTCCTCTATTATTGCGATGATAGGGAAATCCAAAAATATCGTGTTTTTTCGATTATACTTCGCACATAATCTTAAAAATAGTGCGTCAAATTAAAGAAGCTAGAGTTTTCAACATTGCATGCGAAGTGAAACGCTCTGGCACGATTATCATCGAAACTTGATTATAATCTGGAAAACACCATGTTTCTGGAGTGTCATGTCATCACAATGGTCGTGGAATTCTGATATAAATTAGATACGAATCAATGTAACAGCCAGGGTTTTAACAAAATTCAATTTTTTTAATTTAGTGCTCACTGGAGTGGAGAAAATGAGAAAATTTTGTCATTTTCATTGAAATACAAATGTTTCAGTATGGTCAAGCTATTCATAAGACAATAATTTGATATTTTCATACAGCTAGGAAAATATTAAAAAAAATAGCCATTTTCAATTTTCTCTCATTATCTTTTCAAACTTCGTATATGTGTATAAAATTCAATTCTAAGCAACTTTTTGAAATAAGTTTTTTTGATATCTTGCTATTTTACCCCACTTTTTGCCTTTTCATAGTAATTTTTTTCAATTTGCCGCCATACCAGCGATCACGTGACCTGTGTCAAAATCGATTATTAGGTTATCGGACATGCACAAACTTTTCCCAAGAATATTTTTTCCAGTACTCTAATAATACACTTTTTTCCCATATGGTACATACTTGTTGGCGGTCACTGCATTCAATTTTGAATGTTTCATAAATTTAGATTTGTATTCTGTTAGTCCTAATCAATGTATATTCAAAACGAATAAAAAGAGTTTATTTTACATGGAACTTATATTCACTTTTACAAAAACCAAGTATTTGATTGTACCTCCGCATTGGCAAGCTGTTTCGACTCCTAATTTGCATGATGAATATTTATGAGTGAAAACCTTCATTAATTTTTATTTGGTCCATTCCGACGAATTGTTACTGTGTTAATTCAAAGATGGCCTCTTTAATTTTGTTGAATTAAATTATTCTGCAGCCGCAGTGCGGGAAAGGATCACCTTTTTGTGTATTTTGCATCTGAATTGGAGTGTATTTTTAAACTGAATTAAAGCGAGCACTAAATTCAGAGTTCTTATGTAAATTATGTGTTTATTGCTGTTTCATATGCGTATCGGCATGAAAAAACAGTCGAGAGCTCGAGTGTTAATAATCAAGAAGTCACACTATACGGTTATATTCCACTTTTAATGGGTTTTTCACCTGAACCTTATATAAACAATGCGGAGGGCTAACTCTTATTGCGGAGGCAAAGGTCGTGGTACGATTGTTGGTGAATGAACCCAGAGATATTCCTAGAAATTCAATTTATGGCAGCGAGAATGAAATAGCTAAACAATAGTCATTTGGACGCCATCTACAGAAATTCTGATAAAGTATCTCATTCTCAAAGCCAGTCTCTGTAGAAAGTCTTTATTACACTGAAAGAGAAAATACTCCAGACCTACAAATAAAACAATTGCTAAAAAATAGTTTAGTCTATTAATAAGGATCGTACACAGGTTGTGTGAAGAAATTTGTTGTTGGATTATATTGTGCCTTATTGAAATGGCCATACCAACCTACATGTTTCCAAATATTGGATTAAATGCATTTAAATCTTACATACTTTCCTTGACCAATAAGTTATAAGAATCAACCAAACTCTTCTCCTGTGAATGTATTTCGAGCTCCTCGGGTTCCTTGGTTCTTCTATACAGTGCCTGCAGCTCTTAAACACATTTTCTTGACAGTTCTTATATTTCGTGCCGACTTCGATCTTATTTAATAAGTTGCTTTTGGTGAATTACGAATTTATTTACCTCGAAGTTTGATTCTGAAATGTTTATCCACTCCATATTGATTTCAAGTTCTACAACTGTTGTTGTTCCGAACGCTTTATTTACATCAGTTCACAACATGGTTATAATTTTGTAAACGAACGAAGCTGTTGCCTTTAATTGATTGGAACTGGGAACTGGGTTGTGCTAATTGTTTTAATTGAAGAAATCAAACAGTGCTCTTTTGTTTCCTCAAATGTTCTACTCAGAACTAATTTACAGACCGTGGACTAGATAATGGTGATTGTGTATAAATACAATATCAACAAACTTTTAAAAACAATCATTCAAAGATAGTTGCACTATGAGTGAGTATCACTGACAGTGGTTAGGTGAATACAATCAATTATTATTTGAAAGATTAAAATGTTCAATAAGAATTGTTTAAGATTGATGTTAATAGTGTCAGTGGAATTTTTTCAAAACAATACAGAGCTCGTTTGTTTGAAGGAGGTTGACAATGTTTCACTTTAAGGTTATTCTGAACTTCCATTGTCTATACGGACGAAGAAAAGAAAGTAAAGTCAATTCTCTGCAATTTTTATTCACGACGTAATTAGGAACTCCTGAAAATAGACCATTACGAAAACTCAAAGTCGAAAAGGACATTTGTGCAAAACTTTGATGTATAAGTACATTTTGGATATTGGTACTAAAATTCATCAGAAATATTTTTGGCGCCAAAAAACGATTTAAAAACTGATTCAGAGCTCACCAACTCGAGAACGGTTAGAGATAGACGAAATCTGCGAACGCCAGTCGATTCAGAATGGTCGAGTTAGTATGTATTGTAAATTTCGAGTCAATCGGAAGAAATTAAAAATTACTCGAAAAAGTTGCAAGGGGTTCACCCTAAAAATCATTAAAAGTAACAAGTTGTCACATCGACTTGAAATTCGCACTGTTTACGTAAAATTTCATGCTCATTCCAAAAATGTATGATTTTCTATGCTCAGATATGAGATTTAGCCGAAAAAAGGTGTTTATGATAAAACATTAAATTTTCTGAGATTTTTAATTTTTCATTTTTCGAATTTAAAATTTTTGTCCTCGGACGTATTTTGACGTGCTGATTTCGAATCTTTTAACAATAATGTCGAAAACTCATCAGAAATATTTTTGACGGCAAAAAAACCCTCAAGAAGCTGATATAGAGCTGATCAACTCGAGAACAGTTAGAGATAGACAAATTCTGCGAACGCCAATCGATTCAGAATGGTCGAATTAGTACGTATTGTGAATTTCGAGTCTATCGAAAGAAATTAAAAATTACTCAAAAAAGTTGCAAGGGGTTCGTTCACCCCTAAAAATCATCAAAAATACCAAGTCGTCACATCGACTTGAATTTCGCATTGTTTACGTAAATTTTCATGCTCATTCCAAAAATGTATGATTTTCTATGCTCAGATATGAGATTTAGCCGGAAAAAAGTGTTTATGATAAAACATTAAATTTTCTGAGATTTTTAATTTTTCATTTTTCGAATTTAAAATTTTTGTCCTCGGACGTATTTTGACGTGCTGATTCCGAATCTTTTAACAATAATGTCGAAAACTCATCAGAAATATTTTTGACGGCAAAAAAAAACCTCAAAAAGCTGATATAGATCATTAAAAGTAACAAGTTGTCACATCGACTTGAAATTCGCACTGTTTACGTAAAATTTCATGCTCATTCCAAAAATGTATGATTTTCTATGCTCAGATATGAGATTTAGCCGGCAAAAAGTGTTTATGATAAAACATTAAATTTTCTGAGATTTTTAATTTTTCATTTTTCGAATTTAAAATTTTTGTCCTCGGACGTATTTTGACGTGCTGATTCCGAATCTTTTAACAATAATGTCGAAAACTCATCAGAAATATTTTTGACGGCAAAAAAAAACCTCAAAAAGCTGATATAGAGCTGACCAACTTGAGAACAGTTAGAGATAGACAAATTCTGCGAACGCCAATCGATTCAGAATGGTCGAATTAGTACGTATTGTGAATTTCGAGTCTATCGAAAGAAATTAAAAATTACTCAAAAAAGTTGCAAGGGGTTCACCCCTAAAAATCATCAAAAATACCAAGTCGTCACATCGACTTGAAATTCGCATTGTTTACGTAAAATTTCATGCTCATTCCAAAAATGTATGATATTCTATGCTCAGATATAAAATTTAGCCGGAAAAAGGTGTTTAAGATAAAACATTAAATTTTCTGAGATTGTTTATTTTACATTTTTCGAATTTGAATTTTTTTTCCTCGGACGTATATTGAAGTGTTGATTCCGAATCAATAATGTGAAAACTCATCAGAAATATTTTTGACGGCAAAAAAAACATAAAAAACTGATTTAGAGCTGACCAACTCGAGAACGGTTAGAGATAGACAAATTCTGCGAACACCAATCGATTCAAAATGACTGAATTCGTATTATTGGGTATGTATTTGGGAATTATTTTATGACAAGGTACTAAAATGAACCTTTCTCCTGTTCTCCTTATGTAACCATCCAATCTCCTTCAATTCATTTGATACTCGTTGTCGCCTACTTACACCAAAAATCATACGTGGGCATGAGTTTCAGACTCTGCATCTTATTTTCATACATATTTAAATTATGTCCATACAACGTATCCGCGTAATTGAATGGTAATTATCTTTCATTGCCCCCTAAAACTTTTTCATTATTTTTTATCAGAGATAATTACTTCATTAGGTGTACAAAAAATGACTAGTTGTTTCCCCCTCGGTTATAACGAAATATCTGTTTCATAAAATCATATTCTGTTCACCTTCTTACGTTCTTTTTAAAACAGTAAATTGCTCAAGCATAACAAGCTATGAATTTTATTCAATGAGTCGTACACTAGAAGTTGAATGACAAGTGAATATTTTGATTCTTGAAGATTACTTTTATGGAATGACGATGTGATCTAAAAGCTACGTGATTTGCTTTTTTATCATCTCAGGTCATGATTTTGTTGGTGATGACAAAGAATCTGGGCAAAAACATCGAAGGGACTGAAGCTTGCTGGCTTGCTTGCTTGCTTGCTTCGCGAGCATAACGAGTTCAAAGGCACCGCCAAAGAGACCAAAGAACCCGTGAAGCTGCTCATCCAGCTGGACAGTCTGGTCGAGAAGGGTCAGGCGCACGCCTGTTCCATCAAGCAATGCGGTGGATAACAGGTAGACTGTTTCTGTGAAAAGTAGGGCTGTTATTTAGCGCCGTTGGGATGCTTTGGCTAGGAGTGAACTATAGAAAAAATTCACAGCAAATCAGACAGAACAATGGTGAATGAAATCTGACTCTGAAATGTGGACCAGCCGGGGTTCGAACCTGGGACCTCCCGATTACAGTTAAGTGCGATATCGCTGAATCTAGGAAAAAAGCGCAAATGAAAAAAACGCAATAGAAATAAACGCACAGAAAAAAGCCCAATGTTACAAAAGCCCACAAGAAAT